>JBBELK010000060.1:2400000-3600000 GCA_037783545.1 Henricia sp. BOLD:AAB3569
CCATCGGCATTCATTTGCCAGGATGCATTTGTTCGCTGGGCATCCTCTACTCACGATGACAGGATGTGTGCTGTTCCCCCTTTGTGTTTACATCCTCTTCCTGTTTTGGAAGTTTGCTGACCAATGTTCAAGATGCGTTTGCTCCCTGGTTATTCGGACGTTTTTAGGCAAATCTGATCGGTTTTCAAGAAAAAGCAGGTACCGTCCCTGGGTGGATTTGAACCACCAACCTTTCGGTTAACAGCCGAACGCGCTAACCGATTGCGCCACAGAGACAACTGAGGAGGCGTTTGTATGATGACCCGAGAGCGCCTATTTTAGAAGTTTGCTGACCAAAGTTCAAGATGCGTTTGCTCCCTGGTTATTCGGACGTTTTGAGGCAAATCTGATCAGTTTTCGAGAAAAAGCAGGTACAGTCCCTGGGTGGATTTGAACCACCAACCTTTCGGTTAACAGCCGAACGCGCTAACCGATTGCGCCACAGAGACAACTGATGAGGCGTTTGTATGCTGACCCGAAGGCGGCTTTGGAGATGTCTCACAAGTGATCTTCAACCAAAGCAAAAAATCGTTGATCCCATCGGCATTCATTTGCCAGGATGCATTTGTTCGCTGGGCATCCTCTACTCACGATGACAGGATGTGTGCTGTTCCCCCTTTGTGTTTACATCCTCTTCCTGTTTTGGAAGTTTGCTGACCAATGTTCAAGATGCGTTTGCTCCCTGGTTATTCGGACGTTTTTAGGCAAATCTGATCGGTTTTCGAGAAAAAGCAGGTACCGTCCCTGGGTGGATTTGAACCACCAACCTTTCGGTTAACAGCCGAACGCGCTAACCGATTGCGCCACAGAGACAACTGATGAGGCGTTTGTATGATGACCCGAGAGCGCCTATTTTAGAAGTTTGCTGACCAAAGTTCAAGATGCGTTTGCTTCCTGGTTATTCGGACGTTTTGAGGCAAATCTGATCAGTTTTCGAGAAAAAGCAGGTACCGTCCCTTGGTGGATTTGAACCACCAACCTTTCGGTTAACAGCCGAACGCGCTAACCGATTGCGCCACAGAGACAACTGATGAGGCGTTTGTATGCTGACCCGAAGGCGGCTTTGGAGATGTCTCACAAGTGATCTTCAACCAAAGCAAAAAATCGTTGATCCCATCGGCATTCATTTGCCAGGATGCATTTGTTCGCTGGGCATCCTCTACTTACGATGACAGGATGTGTGCTGTTCCCCCTTTGTGTTTACATCCTCTTCCTGTTTTGGAAGTTTGCTGACCAATGTTCAAGATGCGTTTGCTCCCTGGTTATTCGGACGTTTTTAGGCAAATCTGATCGGTTTTCGAGAAAAAGCAGGTACCGTCCCTGGGTGGATTTGAACCACCAACCTTTCGGTTAACAGCCGAACGCGCTAACCGATTGCACCACAGAGACAACTGAGGAGGCGTTTGTATGATGACCCGAGAGCGCCTATTTTAGAAGTTTGCTGACCAAAGTTCAAGATGCGTTTGCTCCCTGGTTATTCGGACGTTTTGAGGCAAATCTGATCAGTTTTCGAGAAAAAGCAGGTACCGTCCCTGGGTGGATTTGAACCACCAACCTTTCGGTTAACAGCCGAACGCGCTAACCGATTGCGCCACAGAGACAACTGATGAGGCGTTTGTATGCTGACCCGAAGGCGGCTTTGGAGATGTCTCACAAGTGATCTTCAACCAAAGCAAAAAATCGTTGATCCCATCGGCATTCATTTGCCAGGATGCATTTGTTCGCTGGGCATCCTCTACTTACGATGACAGGATGTGTGCTGTTCCCCCTTTGTGTTTACATCCTCTTCCTGTTTTGGAAGTTTGCTGACCAATGTTCAAGATGCGTTTGCTCCCTGGTTATTCGGACGTTTTTAGGCAAATCTGATCGGTTTTCGAGAAAAAGCAGGTACCGTCCCTGGGTGGATTTGAACCACCAACCTTTCGGTTAACAGCCGAACGCGCTAACCGATTGCGCCACAGAGACAACTGATGAGGCGTTTGTATGCTGACCCGAAGGCGGCTTTGGAGATGTCTCACAAGTGATCTTCAACCAAAGCAAAAAATCGTTGATCCCATCGGCATTCATTTGCCAGGATGCATTTGTTCGCTGGGCATCCTCTACTCACGATGACAGGATGTGTGCTGTTCCCCCTTTGTGTTTACATCCTCTTCCTGTTTTGGAAGTTTGCTGACCAATGTTCAAGATGCGTTTGCTCCCTGGTTATTCGGACGTTTTTAGGCAAATCTGATCGGTTTTCGAGAAAAAGCAGGTACCGTCCCTGGGTGGATTTGAACCACCAACCTTTCGGTTAACAGCCGAACGCGCTAACCGATTGCGCCACAGAGACAACTGATGAGGCGTTTGTATGATGACCCGAGAGCGCCTATTTTAGAAGTTTGCTGACCAAAGTTCAAGATGCGTTTGCTTCCTGGTTATTCGGACGTTTTGAGGCAAACCTGATCAGTTTTCGAGAAAAAGCAGGTACCGTCCCTGGGTGGATTTGAACCACCAACCTTTCGGTTAACAGCCGAACGCGCTAACCGATTGCGCCACAGAGACAACTGAGGAGGCGTTTGTATGATGACCCAAAGGCGCCTGTTTTAGACGTTTGCTGACCAAAGTTCAAGATGCGTTTGCTTCCTGGTTATTCGGACGTTTTGAGGCAAATCTGATCGGTTTTCGAGAAAAAGCAGATACCGTCCCTGGGTGGATTTGAACCACAAACCTTTCGGTTAACAGCCGAACGCGCTAACCGATTGCGCCACAGAGACAACTGATGAGGCGTTTGTATGATGACCCGAAGGCGGCTTTGGAGATGTCTCACAAGTGATCTTCAACCAAAGCAAAAAATCGTGGATCCCATCGGCATTCATTTGCCAGGATGCACTTGTACGCTGGGCATCCTACTCACGATGACAGGATGTGTGCTGTTCCGCCTTTGTGTTTACATCCTCTTCCTGTTTTGGAAGTTTGCTGACCAATGTTCAAGATGCGTTTGCTTCCTGGTTATTCGGACGTTTTGAGGCAAATCTGACCGGTTTTCGAGAAAAAGCAGGTACCGTCCCTGGGTGGATTTGAACCACCAACCTTTCGGTTAACAGCCGAACGCGCTAACCGATTGCGCCACAGAGACAACTGAGGAAGCGTTTGTATGATGACCCGAAGGCGCCTGATTTAGACGTTTGCTGACCAAAGTTCAAGATGCGTTTGCTTCCTGGTTATTCGGACGTTTTGAGGCAAATCTGATCGGTTTTCGAGAAAAAGCAGGTACCGTCCCTGGGTGGATTTGAACCACCAACCTTTCGGTTAACAGCCGAACGCGCTAACCGATTGCGCCACAGAGACAACTGAGGAGGCGTTTGTATGATGACCCGAGAGCGCCTATTTTAGAAGTTTGCTGACCAAAGTTCAAGATGCGTTTGCTTCCTGGTTATTCGGACGTTTTGAGGCAAATCTGATCAGTTTTCGAGAAAAAGCAGGTACCGTCCCTGGGTGGATTTGAACCACCAACCTTTCGGTTAACAGCCGAACGCGCTAACCGATTGCGCCACAGAGACAACTGATGAGGCGTTTGTATGATGACCCGAAGGCGGCTTTGGAGATGTCTCACAAGTGATCTTCAACCAAAGCAAAAAATCGTGGATCCCATCGGCATTCATTTGCCAGGATGCACTTGTACGCTGGGCATCCTCTACTTACGATGACAGGATGTGTGCTGTTCCGCCTTTGTGTTTACATCCTCTTCCTGTTTTGGAAGTTTGCTGACCAATGTTCAAGATGCGTTTGCTTCCTGGTTATTCGGACGTTTTGAGGCAAATCTGATCGGTTTTTCGAGAAAAAGCAGGTACCGTCCCTGGGTGGATTTGAACCACCAACCTTTCGGTTAACAGCCGAACGCGCTAACCGATTGCGCCACAGAGACAACTGAGGAGGCGTTTGTATGATGACCCGAAGGCGCCTGTTTTAGACGTTTGCTGACCAAAGTTGAAGATGCGTTTGCTTCCTGGTTATTCGGACGTTTTGAGGCAAATCTGATCGGTTTTCGAGAAAAGGCAGGTACCGTCCCTGGGTGGATTTGAACCACCAACCTTTCGGTTAACAGCCGAACGCGCTAACCGATTGCGCCACAGAGACAACTGAGGAGGCGTTTGTATGATGACCCGAGAGCGCCTATTTTAGAAGTTTGCTGACCAAAGTTCAAGATGCGTTTGCTTCCTGGTTATTCGGACGTTTTGAGGCAAATCTGATCAGTTTTCGAGAAAAAGCAGGTACCGTCCCTGGGTGGATTTGAACCACCAACCTTTCGGTTAACAGCCGAACGCGCTAACCGATTGCGCCACAGAGACAACTGAGGAGGCGTTTGTATGATGACCCGAGAGCGCCTATTTTAGAAGTTTGCTGACCAAAGTTCAAGATGCGTTTGCTTCCTGGTTATTCGGACGTTTTGAGGCAAATCTGATCGGTTTTCGAGAAAAAGCAGGTACCGTCCCTGGGTGGATTTGAACCACCAACCTTTCGGTTAACAGCCGAACGCGCTAACCGATTGCGCCACAGAGACAACTGAGGAGGCGTTTGTATGATGACCCGAGAGCGCCTATTTTAGAAGTTTGCTGACCAAAGTTCGAGATGCGTTTGCTCCCTAGTTATTCGGACGTTTTGAGGCAAATCTGATCAGTTTTCGAGAAAAAGCAGGTACCGTCCCTGGGTGGATTTGAACCACCAACCTTTCGGTTAACAGCCGAACGCGCTAACCGATTGCGCCACAGAGACAACTGATGAGGCGTTTGTATGCTGACCCGAAGGCGGCTTTGGAGATGTCTCACAAGTGATCTTCAACCAAAGCAAAAAATCGTTGATCCCATCGGCATTCATTTGCCAGGATGCATTTGTTCGCTGGGCATCCTCTACTTACGATGACAGGATGTGTGCTGTTCCCCCTTTGTGTTTACATCCTCTTCCTGTTTTGGAAGTTTGCTGACCAATGTTCAAGATGCGTTTTTTAGGCAAATCTGATCGGTTTTCGAGAAAAAGCAGGTACCGTCCCTGGGTGGATTTGAACCACCAACCTTTCGGTTAACAGCCGAACGCGCTAACCGATTGCGCCACAGAGACAACTGAGGAGGCGTTTGTATAATGACCCGAGAGCGCCTATTTTAGAAGTTTGCTGACCAAAGTTCAAGATGCGTTTGCTCCCTGGTTATTCGGACGTTTTGAGGCAAATCTGATCAGTTTTCGAGAAAAAGCAGGTACCGTCCCTGGGTGGATTTGAACCACCAACCTTTCGGTTAACAGCCGAACGCGCTAACCGATTGCGCCACAGAGACAACTGATGAGGCGTTTGTATGATGACCCGAAGGCGGCTTTGGAGATGTCTCACAAGTGATCTTCAACCAAAGCAAAAAATCGTGGATCCCATCGGCATTCATTTGCCAGGATGCACTTGTACGCTAGGCATCCTCTACTTACGATGACAGGATGTGTGCTGTTCCGCCTTTGTGTTTACATCCTCTTCCTGTTTTGGAAGTTTGCTGACCAATGTTCAAGATGCGTTTGCTTCCTGGTTATTCGGACGTTTTGAGGCAAATCTGATCGGTTTTCGAGAAAAAGCAGGTACCGTCCCTGGGTGGATTTGAACCACCAACCTTTCGGTTAACAGCCGAACGCGCTAACCGATTGCGCCACAGAGACAACTGAGGAGGCGTTTGTATGATGACCCGAAGGCGCCTGTTTTAGACGTTTGCTGACCAAAGTTGAAGATGCGTTTGCTTCCTGGTTATTCGGACGTTTTGAGGCAAATCTGATCGGTTTTCGAGAAAAGGCAGGTACCGTCCCTGGGTGGATTTGAACCACCAACCTTTCGGTTAACAGCCGAACGCGCTAACCGATTGCGCCACAGAGACAACTGAGGAGGCGTTTGTATGATGACCCGAGAGCGCCTATTTTAGAAGTTTGCTGACCAAAGTTCAAGATGCGTTTGCTTCCTGGTTATTCGGACGTTTTGAGGCAAATCTGATCAGTTTTCGAGAAAAAGCAGGTACCGTCCCTGGGTGGATTTGAACCACCAACCTTTCGGTTAACAGCCGAACGCGCTAACCGATTGCGCCACAGAGACAACTGAGGAGGCGTTTGTATGATGACCCGAGAGCGCCTATTTTAGAAATTTGCTGACCAAAGTTCAAGATGCGTTTGCTTCCTGGTTATTCGGACGTTTTGAGGCAAATCTGATCGGTTTTCGAGAAAAAGCAGGTACCGTCCCTGGGTGGATTTGAACCACCAACCTTTCGGTTAACAGCCGAACGCGCTAACCGATTGCGCCACAGAGACAACTGAGGAGGCGTTTGTATGATGACCCGAGAGCGCCTATTTTAGAAGTTTGCTGACCAAAGTTCGAGATGCGTTTGCTCCCTAGTTATTCGGACGTTTTGAGGCAAATCTGATCAGTTTTCGAGAAAAAGCAGGTACCGTCCCTGGGTGGATTTGAACCACCAACCTTTCGGTTAACAGCCGAACGCGCTAACCGATTGCGCCACAGAGACAACTGATGAGGCGTTTGTATGCTGACCCGAAGGCGGCTTTGGAGATGTCTCACAAGTGATCTTCAACCAAAGCAAAAAATCGTTGATCCCATCGGCATTCATTTGCCAGGATGCATTTGTTCGCTGGGCATCCTCTACTTACGATGACAGGATGTGTGCTGTTCCCCCTTTGTGTTTACATCCTCTTCCTGTTTTGGAAGTTTGCTGACCAATGTTCAAGATGCGTTTTTTAGGCAAATCTGATCGGTTTTCGAGAAAAAGCAGGTACCGTCCCTGGGTGGATTTGAACCACCAACCTTTCGGTTAACAGCCGAACGCGCTAACCGATTGCGCCACAGAGACAACTGAGGAGGCGTTTGTATAATGACCCGAGAGCGCCTATTTTAGAAGTTTGCTGACCAAAGTTCAAGATGCGTTTGCTCCCTGGTTATTCGGACGTTTTGAGGCAAATCTGATCAGTTTTCGAGAAAAAGCAGGTACCGTCCCTGGGTGGATTTGAACCACCAACCTTTCGGTTAACAGCCGAACGCGCTAACCGATTGCGCCACAGAGACAACTGATGAGGCGTTTGTATGATGACCCGAAGGCGGCTTTGGAGATGTCTCACAAGTGATCTTCAACCAAAGCAAAAAATCGTGGATCCCATCGGCATTCATTTGCCAGGATGCACTTGTACGCTAGGCATCCTCTACTTACGATGACAGGATGTGTGCTGTTCCGCCTTTGTGTTTACATCCTCTTCCTGTTTTGGAAGTTTGCTGACCAATGTTCAAGATGCGTTTGCTTCCTGGTTATTCGGACGTTTTGAGGCAAATCTGATCGGTTTTCGAGAAAAAGCAGGTACCGTCCCTGGGTGGATTTGAACCACCAACCTTTCGGTTAACAGCCGAACGCGCTAACCGATTGCGCCACAGAGACAACTGAGGAGGCGTTTGTATGATGACCCGAAGGCGCCTGTTTTAGACGTTTGCTGACCAAAGTTGAAGATGCGTTTGCTTCCTGGTTATTCGGACGTTTTGAGGCAAATCTGATCGGTTTTCGAGAAAAGGCAGGTACCGTCCCTGGGTGGATTTGAACCACCAACCTTTCGGTTAACAGCCGAACGCGCTAACCGATTGCGCCACAGAGACAACTGAGGAGGCGTTTGTATGATGACCCGAGAGCGCCTATTTTAGAAGTTTGCTGACCAAAGTTCAAGATGCGTTTGCTTCCTGGTTATTCGGACGTTTTAAGGCAAATCTGATCAGTTTTCGAGAAAAAGCAGGTACCGTCCCTGGGTGGATTTGAACCACCAACCTTTCGGTTAACAGCCGAACGCGCTAACCGATTGCGCCACAGAGACAACTGAGGAGGCGTTTGTATGATGACCCGAGAGCGCCTATTTTAGAAATTTGCTGACCAAAGTTCAAGATGCGTTTGCTTCCTGGTTATTCGGACGTTTTGAGGCAAATCTGATCGGTTTTCGAGAAAAAGCAGGTACCGTCCCTGGGTGGATTTGAACCACCAACCTTTCGGTTAACAGCCGAACGCGCTAACCGATTGCGCCACAGAGACAACTGAGGAGGCGTTTGTATGATGACCCGAGAGCGCCTATTTTAGAAGTTTGCTGACCAAAGTTCGAGATGCGTTTGCTCCCTAGTTATTCGGACGTTTTGAGGCAAATCTGATCAGTTTTCGAGAAAAAGCAGGTACCGTCCCTGGGTGGATTTGAACCACCAACCTTTCGGTTAACAGCCGAACGCGCTAACCGATTGCGCCACAGAGACAACTGATGAGGCGTTTGTATGCTGACCCGAAGGCGGCTTTGGAGATGTCTCACAAGTGATCTTCAACCAAAGCAAAAAATCGTTGATCCCATCGGCATTCATTTGCCAGGATGCATTTGTTCGCTGGGCATCCTCTACTTACGATGACAGGATGTGTGCTGTTCCCCCTTTGTGTTTACATCCTCTTCCTGTTTTGGAAGTTTGCTGACCAATGTTCAAGATGCGTTTGCTCCCTGGTTATTCGGACGTTTTTAGGCAAATCTGATCGGTTTTCGAGAAAAAGCAGGTACCGTCCCTGGGTGGATTTGAACCACCAACCTTTCGGTTAACAGCCGAACGCGCTAACCGATTGCGCCACAGAGACAACTGAGGAGGCGTTTGTATGATGACCCGAGAGCGCCTATTTTAGAAGTTTGCTGACCAAAGTTCAAGATGCGTTTGCTTCCTGGTTATTCGGACGTTTTGAGGCAAATCTGATCAGTTTTCGAGAAAAAGCAGGTACCGTCCCTGGGTGGATTTGAACCACCAACCTTTCGGTTAACAGCCGAACGCGCTAACCGATTGCGCCACAGAGACAACTGATGAGGCGTTTGTATGCTGACCCGAAGGCGGCTTTGGAGATGTCTCACAAGTGATCTTCAACCAAAGCAAAAAATCGTTGATCCCATCGGCATTCATTTGCCAGGATGCATTTGTTCGCTGGGCATCCTCTACTTACGATGACAGGATGTGTGCTGTTCCCCCTTTGTGTTTACATCCTCTTCCTGTTTTGGAAGTTTGCTGACCAATGTTCAAGATGCGTTTGCTCCCTGGTTATTCGGACGTTTTTAGGCAAATCTGATCGGTTTTCGAGAAAAAGCAGGCACCGTCCCTGGGTGGATTTGAACCACCAACCTTTCGGTTAACAGCCGAACGCGCTAACCGATTGCGCCACAGAGACAACTGAGGAGGCGTTTGTATGATGACCCGAGAGCGCCTATTTTAGAAGTTTGCTGACCAAAGTTCAAGATGCGTTTGCTTCCTGGTTATTCGGACGTTTTGAGGCAAATCTGATCAGTTTTCGAGAAAAAGCAGGTACCGTCGCTGGGTGGATTTGAACCACCAACCTTTCGGTTAACAGCCGAACGCGCTAACCGATTGCGCCACAGAGACAACTGATGAGGCGTTTGTATGATGACCCGAGAGCGCCTATTTTAGAAGTTTGCTGACCAAAGTTCAAGATGCGTTTGCTTCCTGGTTATTCGGACGTTTTGAGGCAAATCTGATCAGTTTTCGAGAAAAAGCAGGTACCGTCCCTGGGTGGATTTGAACCACCAACCTTTCGGTTAACAGCCGAACGCGCTAACCGATTGCGCCACAGAGACAACTGAGGAGGCGTTTGTATGATGACCCGAGAGCGCCTATTTTAGAAATTTGCTGACCAAAGTTCAAGATGCGTTTGCTTCCTGGTTATTCGGACGTTTTGAGGCAAATCTGATCGGTTTTCGAGAAAAAGCAGGTACCGTCCCTGGGTGGATTTGAACAAATGCATCCTGGCAAATGAATGCCGATGGGATCAACGATTTTTTGCTTTGGTTGAAGATCACTTGTGAGACATCTCCAAAGCCGCCTTCGGGTCAGCATACAAACGCCTCATCAGTTGTCTCTGTGGCGCAATCGGTTAGCGCGTTCGGCTGTTAACCGAAAGGTTGGTGGTTCAAATCCACCCAGGGACGGTACCTGCTTTTTCTCGAAAACTGATCAGATTTGCCTCAAAACGTCCGAATAACTAGGGAGCAAACGCATCTCGAACTTTGGTCAGCAAACTTCTAAAATAGGCGCTCTCGGGTCATCATACAAACGCCTCCTCAGTTGTCTCTGTGGCGCAATCGGTTAGCGCGTTCGGCTGTTAACCGAAAGGTTGGTGGTTCAAATCCACCCAGGGACGGTACCTGCTTTTTCTCGAAAACCGATCAGATTTGCCTCAAAACGTCCGAATAACCAGGAAGCAAACGCATCTTGAACTTTGGTCAGCAAATTTCTAAAATAGGCGCTCTCGGGTCATCATACAAACGCCTCCTCAGTTGTCTCTGTGGCGCAATCGGTTAGCGCGTTCGGCTGTTAACCGAAAGGTTGGTGGTTCAAATCCACCCAGGGACGGTACCTGCTTTTTCTCGAAAACTGATCAGATTTGCCTCAAAACGTCCGAATAACCAGGAAGCAAACGCATCTTGAACTTTGGTCAGCAAACTTCTAAAATAGGCGCTCTCGGGTCATCATACAAACGCCTCCTCAGTTGTCTCTGTGGCGCAATCGGTTAGCGCGTTCGGCTGTTAACCGAAAGGTTGGTGGTTCAAATCCACCCAGCGACGGTACCTGCTTTTTCTCGAAAACTGATCAGATTTGCCTCAAAACGTCCGAATAACCAGGAAGCAAACGCATCTTGAACTTTGGTCAGCAAACTTCTAAAATAGGCGCTCTCGGGTCATCATACAAACGCCTCCTCATCGGCATTCATTTGCCAGGATGCATTTGTTCGCTGGGCATCCTCTACTTACGATGACAGGATGTGTGCTGTTCCCCCTTTGTGTTTACATCCTCTTCCTGTTTTGGAAGTTTGCTGACCAATGTTCAAGATGCGTTTGCTCCCTGGTTATTCGGACGTTTTTAGGCAAATCTGATCGGTTTTCGAGAAAAAGCAGGTACCGTCCCTGGGTGGATTTGAACCACCAACCTTTCGGTTAACAGCCGAACGCGCTAACCGATTGCGCCACAGAGACAACTGAGGAGGCGTTTGTATGATGACCCGAGAGCGCCTATTTTAGAAGTTTGCTGACCAAAGTTCAAGATGCGTTTGCTCCCTGGTTATTCGGACGTTTTGAGGCAAATCTGATCAGTTTTCGAGAAAAAGCAGGTACCGTCCCTGGGTGGATTTGAACCACCAACCTTTCGGTTAACAGCCGAACGCGCTAACCGATTGCGCCACAGAGACAACTGATGAGGCGTTTGTATGCTGACCCGAAGGCGGCTTTGGAGATGTCTCACAAGTGATCTTCAACCAAAGCAAAAAATCGTTGATCCCATCGGCATTCATTTGCCAGGATGCATTTGTTCGCTGGGCATCCTCTACTCACGATGACAGGATGTGTGCTGTTCCCCCTTTGTGTTTACATCCTCTTCCTGTTTTGGAAGTTTGCTGACCAATGTTCAAGATGCGTTTGCTCCCTGGTTATTCGGACGTTTTTAGGCAAATCTGATCGGTTTTCGAGAAAAAGCAGGTACCGTCCCTGGGTGGATTTGAACCACCAACCTTTCGGTTAACAGCCGAACGCGCTAACCGATTGCGCCACAGAGACAACTGAGGAGGCGTTTGTATGATGACCCGAGAGCGCCTATTTTAGAAGTTTGCTGACCAAAGTTCAAGATGCGTTTGCTCCCTGGTTATTCGGACGTTTTGAGGCAAATCTGATCAGTTTTCGAGAAAAAGCAGGTACCGTCCCTGGGTGGATTTGAACCACCAACCTTTCGGTTAACAGCCGAACGCGCTAACCGATTGCGCCACAGAGACAACTGATGAGGCGTTTGTATGATGACCCGAGAGCGCCTATTTTAGAAGTTTGCTGACCAAAGTTCAAGATGCGTTTGCTTCCTGGTTATTCGGACGTTTTGAGGCAAATCTGATCAGTTTTCGAGAAAAAGCAGGTACCGTCCCTGGGTGGATTTGAACCACCAACCTTTCGGTTAACAGCCGAACGCGCTAACCGATTGCGCCACAGAGACAACTGATGAGGCGTTTGTATGCTGACCCGAAGGCGGCTTTGGAGATGTCTCACAAGTGATCTTCAACCAAAGCAAAAAATCGTTGATCCCATCGGCATTCATTTGCCAGGATGCATTTGTTCGCTGGGCATCCTCTACTTACGATGACAGGATGTGTGCTGTTCCCCCTTTGTGTTTACATCCTCTTCCTGTTTTGGAAGTTTGCTGACCAATGTTCAAGATGCGTTTGCTCCCTGGTTATTCGGACGTTTTTAGGCAAATCTGATCGGTTTTCGAGAAAAAGCAGGTACCGTCCCTGGGTGGATTTGAACCACCAACCTTTCGGTTAACAGCCGAACGCGCTAACCGATTGCGCCACAGAGACAACTGAGGAGGCGTTTGTATGATGACCCGAGAGCGCCTATTTTAGAAGTTTGCTGACCAAAGTTCAAGATGCGTTTGCTTCCTGGTTATTCGGACGTTTTGAGGCAAATCTGATCAGTTTTCGAGAAAAAGCAGGTACCGTCGCTGGGTGGATTTGAACCACCAACCTTTCGGTTAACAGCCGAACGCGCTAACCGATTGCGCCACAGAGACAACTGATGAGGCGTTTGTATGCTGACCCGAAGGCGGCTTTGGAGATGTCTCACAAGTGATCTTCAACCAAAGCAAAAAATCGTTGATCCCATCGGCATTCATTTGCCAGGATGCATTTGTTCGCTGGGCATCCTCTACTCACGATGACAGGATGTGTGCTGTTCCCCCTTTGTGTTTACATCCTCTTCCTGTTTTGGAAGTTTGCTGACCAATGTTCAAGATGCGTTTGCTCCCTGGTTATTCGGACGTTTTTAGGCAAATCTGATCGGTTTTCGAGAAAAAGCAGGTACCGTCCCTGGGTGGATTTGAACCACCAACCTTTCGGTTAACAGCCGAACGCGCTAACCGATTGCGCCACAGAGACAACTGATGAGGCGTTTGTATGATGACCCGAGAGCGCCTATTTTAGAAGTTTGCTGACCAAAGTTCAAGATGCGTTTGCTTCCTGGTTATTCGGACGTTTTGAGGCAAACCTGATCAGTTTTCGAGAAAAAGCAGGTACCGTCCCTGGGTGGATTTGAACCACCAACCTTTCGGTTAACAGCCGAACGCGCTAACCGATTGCGCCACAGAGACAACTGAGGAGGCGTTTGTATGATGACCCAAAGGCGCCTGTTTTAGACGTTTGCTGACCAAAGTTCAAGATGCGTTTGCTTCCTGGTTATTCGGACGTTTTGAGGCAAATCTGATCGGTTTTCGAGAAAAAGCAGATACCGTCCCTGGGTGGATTTGAACCACCAACCTTTCGGTTAACAGCCGAACGCGCTAACCGATTGCGCCACAGAGACAACTGATGAGGCGTTTGTATGATGACCCGAAGGCGGCTTTGGAGATGTCTCACAAGTGATCTTCAACCAAAGCAAAAAATCGTGGATCCCATCGGCATTCATTTGCCAGGATGCACTTGTACGCTGGGCATCCTACTCACGATGACAGGATGTGTGCTGTTCCGCCTTTGTGTTTACATCCTCTTCCTGTTTTGGAAGTTTGCTGACCAATGTTCAAGATGCGTTTGCTTCCTGGTTATTCGGTCGTTTTGAGGCAAATCTTACCGGTTTTCGAGAAAAAGCAGGTACCGTCCCTGGGTGGATTTGAACCACCAACCTTTCGGTTAACAGCCGAACGCGCTAACCGATTGCGCCACAGAGACAAATGAGGAAGCGTTTGTATGATGACCCGAAGGCGCCTGATTTAGACGTTTGCTGACCAAAGTTCAAGATGCGTTTGCTTCCTGGTTATTCGGACGTTTTGAGGCAAATCTGATCGGTTTTCGAGAAAAAGCAGGTACCGTCCCTGGGTGGATTTGAACCACCAACCTTTCGGTTAACAGCCGAACGCGCTAACCGATTGCGCCACAGAGACAACTGAGGAGGCGTTTGTATGATGACCCGAGAGCGCCTATTTTAGAAGTTTGCTGACCAAAGTTCAAGATGCGTTTGCTTCCTGGTTATTCGGACGTTTTGAGGCAAATCTGATCAGTTTTCGAGAAAAAGCAGGTACCGTCCCTGGGTGGATTTGAACCACCAACCTTTCGGTTAACAGCCGAACGCGCTAACCGATTGCGCCACAGAGACAACTGATGAGGCGTTTGTATGATGACCCGAAGGCGGCTTTGGAGATGTCTCACAAGTGATCTTCAACCAAAGCAAAAAATCGTGGATCCCATCGGCATTCATTTGCCAGGATGCACTTGTACGCTGGGCATCCTCTACTCACGATGACAGGATGTGTGCTGTTCCGCCTTTGTGTTTACATCCTCTTCCTGTTTTGGAAGTTTGCTGACCAATGTTCAAGATGCGTTTGCTTCCTGGTTATTCGGACGTTTTGAGGCAAATCTGATCGGTTTTCGAGAAAAAGCAGGTACCGTCCCTGGGTGGATTTGAACCACCAACCTTTCGGTTAACAGCCGAACGCGCTAACCGATTGCGCCACAGAGACAACTGAGGAGGCGTTTGTATGATGACCCGAAGGCGCCTGTTTTAGACGTTTGCTGACCAAAGTTGAAGATGCGTTTGCTTCCTGGTTATTCGGACGTTTTGAGGCAAATCTGATCGGTTTTCGAGAAAAGGCAGGTACCGTCCCTGGGTGGATTTGAACCACCAACCTTTCGGTTAACAGCCGAACGCACTAACCGATTGCGCCACAGAGACAACTGAGGAGGCGTTTGTATGATGACCCGAGAGCGCCTATTTTAGAAGTTTGCTGACCAAAGTTCAAGATGCGTTTGCTTCCTGGTTATTCGGACGTTTTGAGGCAAATCTGATCAGTTTTCGAGAAAAAGCAGGTACCGTCCCTGGGTGGATTTGAACCACCAACCTTTCGGTTAACAGCCGAACGCGCTAACCGATTGCGCCACAGAGACAACTGAGGAGGCGTTTGTATGATGACCCGAGAGCGCCTATTTTAGAAGTTTGCTGACCAAAGTTCAAGATGCGTTTGCTTCCTGGTTATTCGGACGTTTTGAGGCAAATCTGATCAGTTTTCGAGAAAAAGCAGGTACCGTCCCTGGGTGGATTTGAACCACCAACCTTTCGGTTAACAGCCGAACGCGCTAACCGATTGCGCCACAGAGACAACTGAGGAGGCGTTTGTATGATGACCCGAAGGCGCCTGTTTTAGACGTTTGCTGACCAGAGTTCAAGATGCGTTTGCATCCTGGTTATTCGACGTTTTGAGGCAAATCTGATCGGTTTTCGAGAAAAAGCAGGTACCGTCCCTGGGTGGATTTGAACCACCAACCTTTCGGTTAACAGCCGAACGCGCTAACCGATTGCGCCACAGAGACAACTGAGGAGGCGTTTGTATGATGACCCGAGAGCGCCTATTTTAGAAGTTTGCTGACCAAAGTTCAAGATGCGTTTGCTTCCTGGTTATTCGGACGTTTTGAGGCAAATCTGATCAGTTTTCGAGAAAAAGCAGGTACCGTCCCTGGGTGGATTTGAACCACCAACCTTTCGGTTAACAGCCGAACGCGCTAACCGATTGCGCCACAGAGACAACTGATGAGCCGTTTGTATGATGACCCGAAGGCGCCTTTGGAGATGTTTGGAAGTTTGCTGACCAAAGTTCAAGATGCGTTTGCTTCCTGGTTATTCGGACGTTT
The DNA here is from genome assembly GCA_037783545.1 of Henricia sp. BOLD:AAB3569. Lineage (NCBI taxonomy): Eukaryota > Metazoa > Echinodermata > Asteroidea > Spinulosida > Echinasteridae > Henricia > Henricia sp. BOLD:AAB3569. The sequence goes on from JBBELK010000060.1 coordinate 2,415,762, forward strand.
TGAGGCAAATCTGATCGGTTTTCGAGAAAAAGCAGGTACCGTCCCTGGTTGAATTTGAACCACCAACCTTTCGGTTAACAGCCGAACGCGCTAACCGATTGCGCCACAGAGACAACCGAGGAGGCGTTTGTATGATGACCCGAAGGCGGCTTTGGAGATGTCTCACAAGTGATCTTCAAACAAAGCAAAAAAATCGGGGATCCCATCGGCATTCATTTGCCAGGATGCATTTGTTCGCTGGGCATCCTCTACTCACGATGACAGGATGTGTGCTGTTTCGCCTTTGTGTTTACATCCTCTTCCTGTTTTGGAAGTTTGCTGACCAATGTTCAAGATGCGTTTGCTCCCTGGTTATTCGGACGTTTTTAGGCAAATCTGATCGGTTTTCAAGAAAAAGCAGGTACCGTCCCTGGGTGGATTTGAACCACCAACCTTTCGGTTAACAGCCGAACGCGCTAACCGATTGCGCCACATAGACAACTGATGAGGCGTTTGTATGATGACCCGAAGGCGGCTTTGGAGATGTCTCACAAGTGATCTTCAAACAAAACAAAAAAATCGGGGATCCCATCGGCATTCATTTGCCAGGATGCATTTGTTCGCTGGGCATCCTCTACTCACGATGACAGGATGTGTGCTGTTCCCCCTTTGTGTTTACATCCTCTTCCTGTTTTGGAAGTTTGCTGACCAATCTTCAAGATGCGTTTGCTCCCTGGTTATTCGGACGTTTTGAGGCAAATCTGATCGGTTTTCGAGAAAAAGCAGGTACCGTCCCTGGGTGGATTTGAACAACATACCTTTCGGTTAACAGCCGAACGCGCTAACCGATTGCGCCACAGAAACAACTGATGAGGCGTTTGTATGATGACCCGAAGGCGCCTTTGGAGATGTCTCACAAGTGATCTTCAACCAAAGCAAAAAATCGTGGATCCCATCGGCATTCATTTGCCAGGATGCATTTGTACGCTGGGCATCCTTTACTCACGATGACAGGATGTGTGCTGTTCCGCCTTTGTGTTTACATCCTCTTCCTGTTTTGGAAGTTTGCTGACCAATATTCAAGATGCGTTTGCTCCCTGGTTATTCGGACGTTTTGAGGCAAATCTGATCGGTTTTCGAGAAAAAGCAGGTACCGTCCCTGGGTGGATTTGAACCACCAACCTTTCGGTTAACACCGATTGCGCCACAGAGACAACTGATGAGGCGTTTGTATGATGACCCAAAGGCGCCTGTTTTGGAAGTTTGCTGACCAATGTTCAAGATGCGTTTGCTCCCTGGTTATTCGGACGTTTTGAGGCAAATCTGATCGGTTTTCGAGAAAAAGCAGGTACCGTCCCTGGGTGGATTTGAACCACCAACCTTTCGGTTAACAGCCGAACGCGCTAACCGATTGCGCCACAGAGACAACTGATGAGGCGTTTGTATGATGACCCAAAGGCGCCTGTTTTGGAAGTTTGATGACCAATTTTCAAGATGCGTTTGCTCCCTGGTTATTCAGACGTTTTGAGGCAAATCTGATCGGTTTTCGAGAAAAAGAAATTACCGTCCCTGGGTGGATTTGAACCACCAACCTTTCGGTTAACAGCCGAACGCGCTAACCGATTGCGCCACAGAGACAACTGATGAGGCGTTTTTATGATGACCCGAAGGCGCCTTTGGAGATGTCTCACAAGTGATATTCAACCAAAGCAAAAAATCCTAAAATTAAACGAGTCTAATATTTAGGCGAAGTTTGATTGGGATTCTACCGATCCATTATGACGAACGAAAGAGATCACGTGAGATAGCGCTTACCAGCCAGTCGACAGATCACAATTCAGAGCTAAGTCAAAATTGTAAGTTCCACATTCGGGTGGGACTACGCAAGGGTGGGAACGTGATCTCTTTCGTTCGTCATAATGGATCGGTAGAATCCCAATCAAACTTCGCCTAAATATTAGACTCGTTTAATTTTAGGATTCCACCTCACCATTATGACGTCACTCCAGAGACCACGTGAGATTTTTAGAGCAACGCACAATTTTGACTCAGAATGTTTTGTGAAAACTGAAAACAGTGGTTTCGTTCACTTTCCCATTTGAGAAAATAATATTCTTCTAAGTTTTACTTCCTTATTCACATTTGTGAAACTTCATCTTGTAAGGAAGGACAATAAATTAAATTAAATTAAATTAACACCCTCGTTATTTTGTGCGTTAAGTTCATCTCAGATTACTTCCTAAAATTGAAGTAGAGAAAGCAGGATCTCTGACAACAGGTTTTTTGTAGAATCGAGCATATGTTTGTGCTCCTGACCAACCTGCTGTTTCCAGGATAACATGCATTGGAACCCCGGCATTTGCGGCTGCAGAGGTAGATGCAGCCCGTACACTATGGGGTGTAAAAACTGAAGTATCAACTCCTGCAGCTTTTAAAGAGTCACGTATCCACCTGCTTATACTATCCTTGGATAGAGCTTTAAAGGGTCTTTGAAAACTGATAAATAATTGTCTTTCTTGACCTCGTACATCCTGTGTACGTTTAACATATTCTTTTAAATTTGTCACTGGACAGAGCTTTTCATTTGCCGAATATAATGGTAAAATAATATCTGCTTGATGGACACCTGGCCGAGTTTGTTTTAATAAAGTATTTACAGTCAAACGACACTCTGTGTCTGATAAGAGCACGTTTTCTAAACGTAATGAGTGCAGCATTTGGATTCGTTGTGCTGTCAAAAGGGCCAACAAAGTGACAACTTTTTTACTTAGTTGTTTCAAGGAAAGTAAATGGGTTGACTGCAAATATTCCCAATGACGTAGCAGAAGGCTGGCATCCCAGATAGTCTTGTAACGGGGAAACGCCGGTCTGCTATTAAAAACACCCTTCATAAATCTGGATGTAAGGGTGTGGCATCCTACAGATGCACCATCTACGGGGCTATAGCCGAGATTGCTGCTCTAGCAGTGTTTATCGAGCTGTAACTAAGACCCGTGTCAAACAGTTCAGTCAAGAAATTCAAATATTAGCAATACTTGGTTTGATTGGGTTTATGTGGTTGTGGCGACAAAACGAGTCCCATCTGCGTAAGTAGGAACTGTACTGCTTTTGAGTTTCACTTCTCCATGAAGAGATAATGATTTCCATGGTCCGACTGAAAAGGCCTGTATTGCTGAGGCGTTCCCTGATAAATGGCATGCCAGTAGGGATAGTCGGGGATGAAGTGGATGGGCCGCTTGTATGTCCTGTGGCATCATTAGCGGATTCATGGAAGCTGGTATGACTATTGGTTCTGCTAGGAGCATGCGCATCAGCTGTGGAAACCAACACTGGGTTGTCCAATTTGGAACTATCAAAATCCCCTCTGCCCTGTCGTCCACAATCTTCCGAAGTACCCGACCGATTAGGCTAAATGGGGGAAAAGCATAAAAATTGTAATTTTCCCACGAAAGCGAAAATGCATCTATGGCAATCGCTTCTGGATCATGTCTCCATGCCACATAGGGTTTTATTTGATAGTTTAGCCTGGATGCGAATAAGTCAATCTCAGACTTAAATAAACTTAAGTTTATTTGCTGGAAAATGCGTGGTTGTAGCATCCATTCTCCATCAGTATTAATATTTCTCGATTCAATGTCTGCTATTATGTTTTCCCGTCCTGGGATGTGTGCTGCACTAAGCCAGATATGATTATCTTTTGCCCATAGCCACATTTGCCGTGTTATCTTGTTACAGCTAGATGAGTGAATTCCACCCATGTGGTTGATGTAAGTAACGGCGGTGGTATTATCAACAAATAGTCTTACGTGACTGATTTCCCTTTCTCTTGCAAACGATTTTAATGCAAGAAAAGCAGCCAAAATTTCAAGAACATTTATATGGGCTTTTGATTCCTGGGGTGTCCAATGACCACCAGTTCTAATTCCATTGCAAATAGCACCCCATCCTGTGCCAGATGCATCTGATGTAATTATCAGCTGTGGCTTTGAATTTATTATGTGCAGCTTTCTTTTGGCTTTAGTGGACTCAATGTTTACAGTCCACCAGGTGAGGTCGTTTAATGCCTCGTGTGACAAACTCGTTTGAGTATCATAATTACCGTCACTTTCCTGCAATGCCTGTATCTTGTCTTTTTCGACACATCTGTAAAACAATTGGCCAAACATTAATCCAGGAAAACTCGATACCATTTTACCAATTACTTGAGCTACTTCACGTATTACTATTAGCGCTGATTTTTTCGCTAAAAGGCTTTGACAAACATTTTTAAGTTTGTCAGCTTTGCAGGTTGTCAATGCAACCGACATATTGTGTGAACTAAGCACAAATCCCAGGAACGTAATTGATTGCGTTGGTTCGAAAACTGATTTTTCTTCATGCACAATAAATCCCGTTTGGGCCATAAGTGCTTTGTTGTTTCAACATTATGATAACACTCGTCATATGAGTCTCCATACAACAAAGAATCATCGATATATGAAACTGATCGTAATCCTTGCCGTCTGAGGGCAGAAAATACAGGTTTCAACAATTTTGTAAATACACGTGGAGCTGAAGCAAGCCCATTTGGCAGACATGTGTATTGATAGATATTGTCTCTCCACAAAAATTTAAGATATTTTCTATCTTCATTTGCAATTGGTACCGAGTAATAAGCATCACGTAGGTCAATGGAAGCCATATAGCAGTCTTTGTTCATCAAATGTAAAGCTGACTGCAAAGTTTCCATCTTAAAATGATGGTATTTTACATGCTTATTGAGAGCTTTTAAATTTAATATCACCCTGTATGTACCATCTTTCTTTGGGCGCAGGAAAATATTTGATATAAATTCTTCCTGCTCGTGGCTTGATTTTTCAATAACCCCTTTGTTTAATAATTTGTCAATTTCTTTTTGGACAACATTTTTGTTCAGAAATCGTCATCACATATTGTTTTGGGGTAAAAACTTGGTGTGGCGTCGTTTCAAACTCTATCTTCAGTCCTTGGACTATATTTAAGATTGTTTGATCAGAAGTGAGTTCTTTCCATTTTGGTAGATAATATTTTATTCTACCTGCTATGTATGGGCTTGCTAGAGCTCCATTCTCCGTCCTATTCCTCACCTCATTGTTGGGGTTTGACGATGCACTCGAACCATTTATGGGCGTGTGCTTGGTGCCCGTCTGTTGTACGGTCGTCCCCGGCTGTTCGCTCTTGATCTTGATGGGTAGCTTCTGTACTGACCCATGAATTGAGAGCCACCGTAGTTTTTTGGCGCATTCTGACCCGAGTAATGGCGGTATCCATAACCCCTGCCACGGTAGTCAGCATTTCGCTCCTTACTACGACCGATTTTATTTCCGACCTTATTTGTCGTATTTATGTCCTGCACCTCTTTAGTTAGGTCATCCCCAAACAGAAGTTTCGTAATCGGGACTGACGGTGCGCACAGGCGTTGGTATTGGCTGTTAAGGTCTGGACGCATCAATTCCCTGCGTCTATGATTTAGTTCGATGTTGGCATTAGCCATCAGTGTTATAGTGTCCATTGCCAATTTCACGTCATCTTTGGCGTGTTCCTTAGCCAAAAGTTTGTCGGTCAGTTGCAGCAACGGTACAAATGCCGAAATAAGCAACTTCTGAACTCGAATGAGTCGAAGGTCACGGGACCGTGTGGCTGGCTTTAGTAACGCCCATATCTCTGGGTTTACTTTGGTTTTAATGAGCTGTTCGCTATTTTGTGGTCTGCAATATGACTTTTGTTTTTCAGACAGTTTTTCGTCCGACAGTTTTGTCGAAATAATTTGTTGAGCTAGTTTGTCTCTAATTTTAGGACCAACTTTGTCTTCGGCCTCATACTCTTGCTGGATGTCGCCCAAAATTTCATCATCCGGTGAATTCTTTCCATTATCTGAAAGAAGGCGGTTAATTTCTGTTTCGGTATCAGATTCCGTGTTTGTTCCTGGGTCCGATACATAGAACACCGATTTGGCACGCTTGACACTTGGTCCGGGCTCATTGGAGCTCGAATGGCCACGCTTTGTTTCCACATTAACCTTTGTATTGGCGGCGTTCAGGAATGCATTTGTTAGCTCGGCAAACCCTGCTTGCATTGTTTGCTTCAGCGTTTCACCTAAGTCTTGCCATGGTTGAGAGGCTGAGGACAATGACTTCTCCTGGACTACGCCCTGTAATGGCGGGTTTGTTGAGGCAATTTTGCCTATCTGTGTGTAAACTCCCGTACATGTATGCTTTTGGAACTTTACCTTGTTTCCGTGTTGGGTTTTCTTTTTCCCACCTTTTTTGGTGGGGGTTTCCTCCATTATTGCAGATTGGGACATAGCTATTGAGCTATACGTCCCTTCTAATGGTTCTGTGGGAGATTTCTCCCCTGTGTCGAACAAAGATAATCGTGTAGGCGTTGAATGTGGTGACAACTCTGATAATTCTCCATAATCGAGTTCATTTTCAACGAATGCTTCAGCCATGATTTAGGCTATAGGTATAGTAAAAATAAGTTGGGTACACGTACACACAAGTATTGACTTATGTGAATGCACATTGAAATCTGTCTGAACGACTACACACGTCCGTTCAGTAACTGGCAGGCTCGCACAATGATCTGTCGACTGGCTGGTAAGCGCTATCTCACGTGGTCTCTGGAGTGACGTCATAATGGTGAGGTGGAATCGTGGATCCCATCGGCATTCATTTGCCAGGATGCATTTGTTCGCTGGGCATCCTTTACTCAAGATGACAGGATGTGTGCTGTTCCGCCTTTGTGTTTACACCCTCTTCCTATTTTGGAAATTTGCTTGCCCAATGTTCAAGATGCGTTTGCTCCCTGGTTATTCGGACGTTTTGAGGCAAATCTGATCGGTTTTCGAGAAAAAGGAGGTACCGTCCCTGGGTGGATTTGAACCACCAACTTTTCGGTTAACAGCCGAACGCGCTAACCGATTGCGCCACAGAGACAACTGAGGAGGCGTTTGTATGATGCCCCGAGGGCGCCTGTTTTAGAAGTTTGCTGACCAAAGTTCAAGATGCGTTTGCTTTCTGGTTTTTCGGACGTTTTGAGGCAAATCTTATCGGTTTTCGAGAAAAAGCAGGTACCGTCCCTGGGTGGATTTGAACCACCAACCTTTCGGTTAACAGCCGAACGCGCTAACCGATTGCGCCACAGAGGCAACTGATGAGGCGTTCGTATGATGACCGGAAGGCGCCTTTGGAGATGTCTCACAAGTGATCTCCAACCAAAGCAAAAAATCGTTGATCCCATCGGCATTCATTTGCCAAGATGCATTTGTTCGCTTGGCATCCTTTACTCACGATGACAGGATGTGTGCTGTTCCGCCTTTGTACTTACAACCTCTTCCTGTTTTGGAAGTTTGATGACCAATTTTCAAGATGCGTTTGGTCCCTGGTTATTCGGACGTTTTGAGGCAAATCTGATCGGTTTTCGAGAAAAAGCAGGTACCGTCCCTGGGTGGATTTGAACCACCAACCTTTCGGTTAACAGCCGAACGCGCTAACCGATTGCGCCACAGAGACAACTGAGGAGACGTTTGTATGATGACCCGAAGGCGCCTTTGGAGATGTCTCACAAGTGATCTCCAACCAAAGCAAAAAATCGTGGATCCCATCGGCATTCATTTGCCAGGATGCATCTGTTCGCAGGGCATCCTTTACTCACGATGACAGGATGTGTGCTGTTCCGCCTTTGTGTTTACACCCTCTTCCTGTTTTGGAAGTTTGCTGATCAATGTTCAAAATGCGTTTGCTTCCTGGTTATTCGGACGTTTTGAGGCAACTCTGATCGGTTTTCGAGCAAAAAACAGGTACCGTCCCTGGGTGGATTTGAACCACCAACCTTTCGGTTAACAGCCGAACGCGCTAACCGATTGCGCCACAGAGACAACTGATGAGGCGTTTTTATGATGACCCGAAGGCGCCTTTGGAGATGTCTCACAAGTGATCTTCAACCAAAGCAAAAAATCGTGGATCCCATCGGCATTCATTTGCCAGGATGCATTTGTTCGCTGGGCATCCTTTACTCAAGATGACAGGATGTGTGCTGTTCCGCCTTTGTGTTTACACCCTCTTCCTATTTTGGAAATTTGCTTGCCCAATGTTCAAGATGCGTTTGCTCCCTGGTTATTCGGACGTTTTGAGGCAAATCTGATCGGTTTTCGAGAAAAAGGAGGTACCGTCCCTGGGTGGATTTGAACCACCAACTTTTCGGTTAACAGCCGAACGCGCTAACCGATTGCGCCACAGAGACAACCGAGGAGGCGTTTGTATGATGCCCCGAGGGCGCCTGTTTTAGAAGTTTGCTGACCAAAGTTCAAGATGCGTTTGCTTCCTGGTTATTCGGACGTTTTGAGGCAAATCTTATCGGTTTTCGAGAAAAAGCAGGTACCGTCCCTGGGTGGATTTGAACCACCAACCTTTCGGTTAACAGCCGAACGCGCTAACCGATTGCGCCACAGAGACAACTGTTGAGGAGTTTGTATGATGACCCGAAGGCGCCTTTGGAGATGTCTCACAAGTGATATTCAACCAAAGCAAAAAATCGTGGATCCCATCGGCATTCATTTGCCAGGATGCATTTGTTCGCTGGGCATCCTTTACTCAAGATGACAGGATGTGTGCTGTTCCGCCTTTGTGTTTACACCCTCTTCCTGTTTTGGAAGTTTGCTGATCAATGTTCAAGATGCGTTTGCTCCCTGGTTATTCGGACGTTTTGAGGCAAATCTGATCGGTTTTCGAGAAAAAGCAGGTACCGTCCCTGGGTGGATTTGAACCACCAACCTTTCGGTTAACAGCCGAACGCGCTAACCGATTGCGCCACAGAGACAACTGATGAGGCGTTCGTATGATGACCCGAAGGCGCCTTTGGAGATGTCTCACAAGTGATCTTCACCCAAATCAAAAAATCGTGGATGCATTTGTTCGCTGGGCATCCTTTACTCACGATGACAGGATGTGTGCTGTTCCGCCTTAGTGTTTACACCCTCTTCCTGTTTTGGAAGTTTGCTGACCAATGTTCAAGATGTGTTTGCTCCCTGGAGATGTCTCACAAGTGTCTACGACGTTTGTCTATGCGAACATCTTGTACAAACATCTACGTTGGTCACGTGATGTTCAACCAAAACAAAAAATCGTGCATGATCCCATCGGCATTCATTTGCCAGGATGCATTTGTTCGCTGGGCATCCGTTACTCACAATGACAGGATTTGTGCTGTTCCGCCTTTGTGTTTTGGATGTTTGCTGACCTCATTAATATTTTGTATGCCCTCAAATTTTTCTATATAAGAGAGAACTGAGAGCTGAACGATTAGTTGGGCGAATAGCTCGATTTAATCGCGAGTAGTACTAAGGTACTCGTGCTCGTGACTATCATTTTTAAACTACTCGATTAATCGCGGCGCCTCGAGTACCGTGATGACTGATGACATACTCGCGATTAATCGGTATCATATGCTATTGTTACACTGTACTGTATAACAGGCATGTTTCCCAGCACACTTGAAAGGCGACCTATGTACTATGTGCAGGTATCTTATGTACGTGTTGTGTATGCCGACTATTTTAATTCTGACAAGCATGTTTTGAACCACAACGATCGAGTACAACGATTGCAGATCTCCACGTGTCATCTGCCGTCCCCGCCCGGTTCAACTGTTTCATTGCGCTGCTCGTAAATTTTCCGCTGTTACTTATACACACAAACGTGCATTTTGTGTTTTCCTCCCTTTTGATACTTCCGTTTTTAAAACGTCGCGCTTTGGTTTTTAAACATAAATTTTTGAATAATTATGGAAATCCAGAATACATACACCAGAGGATATTCACCACACGGTGCTGAAGTACAATTTCATCACTTTCTTACATGTCCGAACAGCTAGACTCCTCTTCAACTTCTAATTGATTCAAATTCTAATTGATTCTGATCCAAGAAACACATAATTGTGGTTTCGGCTTCAGCCGCTCACTAATTAGTACCTAATTAACAGGGCTGTAGTCGAGTCCGAGTCCGAGTCCTTGGTGTCCGAGTCCGAGTCCAAGTCCAGCAAACACCCGAGTCCTCAGCAGGCCGAGTCCGAGTCCCGAGTCCCGAGTCCTTATTTCAATTTCAAGTGCAAGTGTCAATTATCGTGCCTGTGATCTGTAGCAGCTCGTAAGTTTGCTTTAGGCCGAGAAAAATGTTTCTTTTGGAGGTGAAATACATTTCGATTTATTTTAAGTGGCAGAAATGATTTATTTTACATTCTCAGAATTTTATTTCACATGTTCGAAATACTTTCGGCCCCAAAATAAATTACAATAGACACTTCAAATAATTTTCGGCGCCTGTATAATGTACTTTTTGTAAAATATTGTATATTAATTTTTTTGACTTGACTCGGATGGACTCGGTCCAAATATCCGAGTCCTTACCGCCAGAGTCCGAGTCCGAGTCCCGAATGGCCGAGTCCGAGTCCGTGTCCTTGAAAATCAGGACTCAAGTCCTGACTCGAGTCCGAGTCCGGACACGAGTCCTACAGCGTTGCTAATTAACGAGTTAAAGGGACCCTTCTCCAAGTAGCTAAAAAGTGAAGATTTTTCAAAAAATATTCGAACGCACAACTTTAAAACAATTTGTTCCTTGTACAAATTAACAACTTTTAATGCATTTTCTAATTTATTATACGATTTTGTTGTGGTATCTATGTCTTGTGGCTGTCGTGAGTCTGTCCTACAACAGTCTTGCGGCAGTATTGCGTTATATAGTCGGGAGACGGACGCGCGAGCGTCCCATGAGTGACCCACGACTGTTGTGCGACAGTCTTGCGACAGTCGCACGACTGTCGCGCGCACGCGCATCCCACGAGTGAACCACGACCTGATCACGTGAAAAACAGGCCCCCGACAATGCCCGACAACTCACGATGGTCCTACGACTGTCGCACGACTGACTTGCGACACACCCACGACATATCTTTTTTTTCTGTCGCGTCCCCATCGCCAAACCATCTTTAGCCCTTGTGACCACTTGAAATAGATTTCGGGGATGCATGTAGCAAGATCTGGCCACGACAAATATTTTATGGGTCTACCACGACAAAATTTCGTACGATCCGTTGTGCCCGGGGCTTAAGGCGCGCTGGGGATAAGCGAATATCTAAGAATGGGAAATAAAAGGTCAGATCAATAAAACTAAATTATTAACTTTTTGCTCAATTGACTTTTCTCATAACTTATAAGTAATAAATGTGATTTTAAGAATTTTTACAGTGGACCCCGAATCGGTAGGTGAAACTGCTAATTTTGACGTGGTGTCAAAATAGTACCGAAAAGACTGTCGCTGCCCGGCCGTGGATAAGCTGCTATACGAGGTCTCCGAAAGTCGAGGTGTCTCGCGGAGTCCAGCAGCCGATTTCACGAATCCTTGCGCACTGCGTAAACCCGCTTGCGCAACTTTTTATTGCGTAAGCTGCGCAACATTCCTGTGATAATTACACGCAAGCCTATATGGAGCTTATGCCATTTTCAAAAGTTGCGCAAGTTACGCAGTTTTTCGTGAAATCGGCTCAGCACGTTTTCGAGGTCAACTACAGTCTATTGTCCGGCGCCATTTCTATCGGCGACTGCAATGGCACAAGCCCCATTAGCTTGCGTGTAATTATCACAGGAATGTTGCGCAGCTTACGCAATAAAAAGTTGCGCAAGCAGGGTAACGCAGTGCGTAAGGATTCGTGAAATCGGCTTTCACGAAACATTGCGCAGCTTGCGCAACTTTTGACAAATGGCGCAAGCCCCATAGTTTGCGTGTTATCTTCGGAAGAATGTTGCGCAACTTAAGCCCGGTTTCCATAGACGTAACAAACGCGGAGAGTGCCGCAAACTACCAACGCAAACAGTAACGCAGACAGTCGGCAAAGTTGAACCAAGTTCAACTTTGCCGACTGTTTCCGTCAGTGTTTGCGTTTGGGTTGTTTGCGTCTAGTCTGCGTGTGCGCGTTACGATTATATGGAAACCAGGGCTGCGTTCCAAATAAACACGCGAACGTTGCCAACGTTCGCCACTGGTTACAGTACTTTTGTGCACTTGTCTATGAAAAGCCGGGTACCAGTTCTTGGCGAACGATAAACACGTTTGCAATGTTCGCGTGTTTGGAACGCAGCCCAGGCTTTACGCAATAAAATGTTGCGCAAGTGGGCTTGCGCAACTGCGTAACTGTTTCGTGAAATCGGCTGCTATAACGCAGAGCCATGGCTGAGTTGAGCCATGGCTTCCTCCATGGTTGAGCCGACACCACACCGAGTTGGACATTGGACAGATTTCCGTTATGGAGTTCTGTGCATGGGACCGAGTTGACTTGGGACCGAGATTACATGGGACAAGACATCTCGCACCTTTACCAGCTCGTACCTTAATAGTCGATCATGTTGCACCAACTCGTACCTCGTCCTTGGTCGTACATTTCACAACGATATAGGGCCTACACGTACATATCCATTCAATTCCGCACTGTACCAACAAAATTCAATTTCGGAACCTTTGGAGAATCTGTAGTGGTAGATATGGTGTTATTAGTTAATAAACTAGCCAAGCTGGATCAAAACGTGTATAAAAAGGAAGAAACGACGTCGGAAAAAGGAGGTACAATGTTTTTGGCAACTCCGCAGTTCACAACAAGCAAGCTTTCCGCTGACGTCGCTGCCATGTTGTAAGTTTTTTGTATCATGTGTATTGTGCTTCCCCACTTCACACTGCTTCATGCAACTCCCATCATGCCCATATTCAATTATAATTCCATATCACATGTAGACAGAATGATTCTGTCCCTACGGGATTTCCCGTCATTGCCCGTAGGGACAGAAGCTCCCCCTTTCATACAGTGGTTTGTTGTCATTTTGCCTCGAAATTAGAATCACACCCAAAAATTTCCTTAAGTTCTAGGCCTACCGGTCAGCCGGTAGTTGTGTCCTGCAGTGGTTTAAGATGTCCATGATTGGAAAATGATTCAAAAAAAATACTTACAGCACCGTTTTTGAAGCCAAAATTTGCTCTCACGTGCAAACTTGACGACACTCTTTCTCGTCGCTGTTTTTAATAATTCTGGACGTGAGAGGGCGCGGCGCTCTCCGCCATGTAAAAAAAGGTACACTTCCAAGTGCGCAACGACCAAATGCTGACAGACTGTATCAAGCCTGATCGTTAATCGGGCAAAAATACATTTCATGATTTACACGCGTACGCAGTCCTTTCCGTGCCGCTAGCGGAAATAACTTTGCTGCGCTTCCCGACAGCTGTTTCATTACTTAACACTTTTAATGTCAACCATGTCCACATTTTAGTATGTATTAGTACCTTATTTACACGGAGGAGAGCGCCCTGATGACAATGAAATAGCGAGCACGTAGCGGGAAGCCCTAATGGCTTCCAGATGGATTCTAGATGCTCTGTGGTGCGATCTGGGGCAATATTTAACCACTTTAAGCAGTAAAAGGGGGGGGGGGGGTCGTGCGCCCCCCCACGCCCACTCCCCCTGGATCCGCCCCTTGATGACTAGGCCTATTTGATTTTCATTGAAAAAATGTGATTTATAAGTACATGTCATGGTATAAACATAAATTAGTCTGAAGTCCCTTTTCATGTAGTGGCTGTTTCTCATTTTGCCTCGACATTATCACATTGGAATAACACACAATAATTCCCAGCTGGTTGTGACGTCCTCTAGTGGTTTTAGATGTCCATGAATGTCATGCTCCATATAGTGGAGTCTCAACTGAAAAACGTATAGTACTCTTTTCTGAGGCAAGCATTTGAGTACATATGCTTTAGTACGAAAAAAAAATGTCTCCACACGTTAAGTTTTATTACATGTTGGCCTACTACTTAGACATACTAATTTTAGGCCCCTAGTACAAAAAGAATTCCATTTACTGGTCGGCACTAATTTTCCTTGATATGTCTCAATAAACATTAAAAAGTGTTAATATTTTAAAGGCTTGAAAGGAAAGTAATTAATTTATGCGTGAAAAAACATTCAACACAACAATTTCCTTCAAAATACTACCATGCTCCATGCACATGGCATCTCATCAGTGGCGACCAGTGAACCGAATCATGCCTTTTAGTACTATTCATTTCTTTGCCTATTATAATTTTCTGGTTTTTTTATGGGTTTGTATACATCATGGACCAAATTCTGAGAAGCTGATTGACTGGATACAAAATAATGTGGATATGATTTGCAATTTGTTGTACATGTTGGAACTGGAAACAACCATCAGTCCAAGCAGTCACTGGGAATTTGTTCTCCTGTGGGGTTTCCCAGTTTCCTGTTAACCTGTTTCCCATATTACATTGATCACATTCACCAAACCACACTGTTTCATTTCAATTGTGATCGGCACCGTACCAGATATTGTGTTCGTTACTTTGCCAAGTTGCACCACCATGCAACACCAAGGGAAAACCCGAGAGAGAGTATACCAACTGTGCCTTATAGCTCAGCTGGTAGAGCATCTGCCCAGTGAGTTGGAGGTCTCAGGTTCCAATCCCGATAAGGCTACGATTTTTCTATCATCCCAAGCGTTACAAAGTCACCCCAGGAGACTAACGAACGGACAGAAGATACATGCATGAGCCAACTGTGTAACGTTCTTAAATTATTTTATTAACCTTTTACAACACAAAACTAAATTCACTTCAGGTAATTATATAAATGCATACCAAAGCTTTACTACAAAAAACGAGGTACCTCTATAACGGGGCCTATGCGGGGCCCGGGGACCAACTTCAGGGGTTGATTGGGACAACGGCCACGGCCACAGGTTCCATCGTCACGTTATAGCTCACTTCTCTGGTAGCACGCCACAGTCCCAAGGGTCCAACCGTCCAAAACACCGAAGTTCCCTCCCAGGACATCAGCAACGGCGTGGTTAAAACTGGGACATCACGAAACATCAGTACCGACCGCGCCCATCAACCCCCGAATGCCACAGCATAGACTCACCCAAGAACGTGTGACAAACCCTTATATATAGCAACATTTGCATAAATTCTTTGAAAGTTATTCAAATTAAATACGCTTCACGTACTGATTGGTTAAAAGTCAGTCAGACCACCAGAAGAGGGCGCTACAACACACCTAATTCATATTTATTAGTCAACCGTACACGTAACACCCTCCCCTTTAAAAGGCAAAAATACGACTTTTAAGCGGGCCCCCCACTGTGCGATTTTTGCTACGATTTAGGTACGATTAGCTACGATTTGGTTACGATTGTGTACAGAGAATACACAATCGTAACCAATTCGTAGCTAATTCGTGGCCAAAATCGCACAGTGGGAGGCCCGCTTTAGAGAGGATTTTTGTGAATTAAATCAATAATACGTGACATTTTATACAATCATAATTTGCTCACTTAAAATTGAATTATTCTAATCGGCTCAACCCGTCGACAAAAATACTATTTTCTTTTCCTGACACATGCATGAACATTATGCTCGACCTCATCAACCGAGCATTCTTATTTTTAAACGTATTAATATACACAAGTGGGTGATGATCCGTATATACTGTAACAGGAATTAGACCAGTAACATAAACCTCAAAATGATCAAGTGCCATAACCAGGCTTAAAGGCACAGGCTCGTCAGCAATGCGCGCGCGCCAAATTCGTGCCACGAAATACGCAGCTCCATAGCAAAAGCATGGAGCTGCGTATTTCGTGGCACGAATTTGGGGCGCGCGCATTGCTGACAAGCCTCTGCCTTTAAAGCCTCTTTTTCCACAGTAGAGTCCTTTTTTGATATTCGTTAAGTTTCTTAGAAAAGTAACTGACATAGTGTTCTACACCGTTTTCGTCATACTGCATTAAGACCGATCCCACGCCAACATCACTGGCGTTAATTGCCAGTGTGAACGGTCTTCGAAAGTCAGCTGCCATCAGAACAGGCTCACTGGTCAAAATTGCTTTGAGGCTTTCAAATGCCTTTTGATATTCATTTGACCAAATAAAATTTACTCGTTTGGCCAACAAGCAAGTTTAATGGTTCAGCAATATGTGCAGCAAAATTTGGGCAGAATTATCGATAAAATCCCAGGAACCTCAACAATTCCCTCTTGTTAACTGGCACAGGATAATCATTGATAACTTGGACTTTTGCATTTTTTGCCAATACTTTTCCTTGTCCAAGTTGGCTTCAGCAAACCTTTCAAATAATGCTCTGGTTCTGTCAATGTGTTCTGGCCAAGATTAAAGGAGTGTGACCAGATCACTTTTTTTTACCCATAACTCCCCGGGACTTACCTTATGGGTCATGAGATTTTTATATCATAACATCCGTTATATTTTTCTGATTACGAAACTGAAACTCCCGCGCTTCTAGGCCGCATATTTCCGAGGATATCGTCGAAAATCCACCGATTATTTGTAAACTAATTTTCCAGTATCAACGTTTATCCGCTGAAAGCATACTCGATAGTTTTGTTCAATTTTTTACTGGAAATTGCGAATGTTTTCGGGTTTTTGGGAAATGGAAGGTGTGTATGGGAGTTACTTGATAATATTGGTAAGTTACATCGAAAAATATTTTCCAGAAACTCTGGTCACGCTCCTTTAAGAATAGACCACAACATCATCGATGTAAGCCTCACACCCTTCTAATCCACGTGTAATTTGATTCATCATTCGCGTGAATGTACTTGGGGCATTTTTCATACCGTACGGCATGACATTACAAACCCAAAGACCATCAGGTGTTGTAAACGCCGAGATTTTCCAAGCCCGCTCGGTCAAAGGCACCTGCCAATGCCAGTAACCTTTCAAGAGATCATACTTGCTCATATATTTGGCATGCCCAATGCGATCAATGCACTCATCAAGTTTAGGTATCGGATACGAATCCGATTTAGTCACCAAGTTAACCTTCCTGTAATCAATGCAGAATCTTTGTGATCCATCCTCCTTGGGCACCAACAATATTGGTGAACTCCAAGGGCTTTGATTTGCAGGAGATATAATGTCAATTTCTGACATATATTGTATCTCTTTTCGAACTACATTAACTCGAGTTTATGGGTGCTGTTTGATCGGAGTGGCATTGCCAACATCGACGTCATGAAATAAACCGACGTTCTTCCTGGCCAATGCTGGCTTATCACAAAATAATTCAGTGTATGAATACATCAGTTCAATCATATCATCTCGTTCATTACTATTAAAGTAAGTGAGACAATTCATCGTTTAAATTGGCAAGAATGGTGGAATTTTGCACCATAAGAAATGAGCTCTGTGAACACTGTGTCAAGTTCTTTTTGAACTAAATTTTCACTTTCTGTAATTTGCTCATTTTCAACACAGATAGCCAATGTTGCGAAAGGAATTTCGTCAGCTCTGTCATGATACTTTTTCATCATGTTTACATGGCAAACTCTCCTTGATTTTCTCTTATCTGGCGTTTGTATAACATAGTTCACACTGTTCAGTTTTTCTTCGACAACATAAGGTCCACTGCATGGTTGTTTCATTTCAATGGTAATCAGGGACCATATAGGCCTACCAGATATTGTGTTCGCTACTTTGCTCAGTTGCGCCACCATGCAACACCGAGAGAAGAATTGGGTCTCTAGGGAAAACCTGAGGGAGTATAACAATGTGCCTTATAGCTCAGCTGGTGAAGAATCTGCTTAGTGAGTCAGAGGTCTCGGGTTCGAATCCCGATAGGGCCCTCACGATTTTGTTCTCTTCCCAAGTTTGGTTGTTCCACCCACAGTGAAAATTGCAATTGTCCATTCACTAAAATTTAATGTTACAAGTTCTTCCTTTCAGTAAAGGTTTGCAAGTGTTTAACCGGGTCATGTTATTTGATGATAAATAAAAATAAATCTATAAAATTTATAAATTTATAAAACATTGTAAATAATGCCTTTTACTGCAACTTTTGGAATATAATCCGCAGCTTTTTCATTGATTTTGGCTCTGAAAACAATTCCTGCAGCTATTTTGAATACAAAGGGTGGATGATGTGTCGAGATATGAAAAAAAGCGACATGTATGCACAACCAGTGTTGCCTAAAAGGCCCAATATAATCATGATTTGCAAGATAAATCCTTTTATTGATTCCTGAATGCAAACAAATAGAACTTTCAATGATGGTGACGTCACGCAACTAAGCCCACCTCAGACAACAAACTGGCCATGTGCTGTGAACGTGCGTGTTTATGTATGCAGGAGTGTCGTTTTTTGTCTGTTTTGTAGCATGAATTCCACGAAACACTGCCATTGTGCAGGGTACGATTTGGAAGCCGATCATGCAAGACAAAAAAATACGATCACATTGCGATCGCTGGGTTTGGGTTAAAATTGCTGTCATCGTCCGTCATGTAAAATTTTTCCATGCCTTGCATGGAAAGTTTGATTTGGCTGAACGTGAGCAGCAGTCGTGACGTCATTAGTGCGAAGCGCTATTTAAAAGCCTTATGTATCATTTGCAAACTAAAACGTTTTACAGATCGGTGGAACAAGAGTGTAAGTATCTAAGGAAGAATGTTGGTAAACTAGCCTAAAGATATTTTATCTAATTAGATGCATCAATGCTTCAGAAAACCTTGAAAATGGATTTTGTGTAGAAGTAAATGGTAAAAAAGCCCCCTGCACGGGACTTCTTTTTTTTAATAGAAAACCACCTTTGGTTGTCAATTTATTTCTAGCATGAAATACCATTTTGGACGGAAATAAATCCATGTGGTGTTTACCATTTAAAGGCACAGGCTCGTCAGCAATGTGCGCCTGCCAAATGTGTGCCACGCAATACGCAGCTCCATAGCAAAGGCATGGAGCTGCGTGTTTCGAGCACGAATTTGGCGGGCGCGCATTGCTGACGAGCCTGTGCCTTTAAGTAAGGTTTTTCTTGTCAACTCATGAAAAACAAAATTGGGTCATTGCAAATGATACAAAGGGGCCTTTAAGTATGCTTTTGTTTTCAAGAAAACTACTGTACACTACTACTTTATGTATTCCACGCCAGAGTCGAGTAGAATCGATTCCACATTGGATATCGGAATCGCGAATCCAGATTTGTGTAGTCTTTTGACAAGGCCTCGTGAATTTGGGCGATTTCTGTGACTTGAGTAGAGTCTACACACGCCGAGTGTCTCATTCACTTGGCCTTTTTCGAACTGCGAGGCAATTCTTATGTTTTTTTTTAAATAATCGCTACCGAATTCGGTAGCAGAAATCAGCTAGTCACGTGCAGGTCACCCTATGCAAATTACCGTACGTCGTGAGCTCATACAAACGAGCATCCTCTTGCAACAGTGCCCCTTTAACGCACTCCCTAACTCCTGCGTACAGTGGCCCTGTTGAAAAAGGCCCAATTTCGCGGTGGGACTCGCGACATAAATCTTGTCGCCTTTGCTGGACCAATCAGGACGCTTGTCAGTGCATTGCAGCATGATTGCAGGCATTCAAATGCAACGCGCGCAGATTGTAAACACCGTGCATGCATGTGAAACATGTACTCGGTAATGCTGGCCGTTGTCCGCGTCGGCGATTGGCTGCTATTTAAAGCATACTGGGGAATCCGTTCCATTACATTCGTCAGCATGCATCCCTGTTATTAATTTGAAAAACTGCGGAGTAAATTAAGATCGTCGTTTGAAAGTTTGGTAGGAATGGGACAGTCATAAGGAACGGAACCCAATACAATTTATGGAAAGTATAGAAATCGTTTCTTTTCGGCATAACATGACCGAATTGATTAAATTACATCAAAATGACTCGGGCGTGAGTTGGCTCAAGACAACAGCCGGCTCGCTCCACAGATTTGCGTGCGTTTCCTCAGGGTATTGTTACGTCGCTTTGCAGAGTGGAAATTCCCTGATATCACAGGATGACAAACGAGGGAGGTAGGCTTAAAGCGGGCCTCCCACTGTGCGATGCGATTTTGGCCACGAATTAGGTACGATTAGATACGATTTGGTTACGATTGTGTATACCAAATCGTAGCTGATCGTACCTAATTCGTGGCAAAAATTGCACAGTGGGAGGCCCGCTTTACGCTTTTGAATTCACTGGGTAAATTAAACAGCAAATAAATAAAATCAAATGGAAATTATATTCGTTCCGTATAAAACTTGGATGTTAAGCGGGCCTCCCACTGTGCGATTTTTGCCACGAATTGTCTACGAATTGGTACGATTGGGTACGATTTGGTACGATTGTGTGTATGGTCTATAGGCAGTCTCCGATAATCGTACCAATTCGTAGGAAATTCGTTGCAAAAATCGCACAGTGGGAGGCCCGCTTAATAAACAATTTGTCAAATTTAAACGTAATTTAATACATGGAGCTTAATGTGGTATTTCCCAAGTAATTGTAAGTGCCGTACCTACATTGATAATGAACGAGTCCACACCGCCGCAGGCGATGTGATTGGTCGGTGGGAACGTAGGTGACTTGCATCACACGCGCCATACTGAGAGTTAGGGAATTTCCACTCTGCGAAGCGACGTTACAATACCTCGAGGAAATCCACGCAAATCTGCGAAGAGAGGCGGCTGTTGCGTCTAGCCAACACACGCGCCCGAATAATTTGTGATGTAATTTAATCAATTTGGTCATGTTATGCCGAAAAGAAACAATTTCTATACTTTCCAGAAATTGTATTTGGTTCTTTTCCTTACTACTGTTCCATTCCTGCCAAAATTCCCGGCGACTATCTTATAACACTATGAGCAAAAAACATGTACATGTTCATTGTAACCCCATTGTTAGTGTCACAGTTACCCCCTTTTTACCTAAATTAGAAAACGAACCTCGCCTGTACGCAAAAGATGGAAGACAAACACAACTGATTTACGTTTTCACAAACTATTATTTACCACAGATAAAGGGATATGTCTATCATTTACAACTCCATACTTTGAAATGTTTAAATTATATACAAGTATTTTGTATGTTGAGTTGTTTATAAGGCAAGTAGTTTATAAGGCAAGTAGTTTATAAGGCAAGTAGTTAAATGGCTAAATGTCCCTTTCTGGATCCAGACCGGTATATCTAAGTTTCTTTTCCCAAAAATTACAACTTACTGTTTACCTTGCACTTGCTTCTAGCAACTAATCAAATCTTCACGTTCACTTACTTATTCTCCAAAATCTGTGCTTAAAGTAGAATCAATAAATTAGTATTACTTAAATCAACAAATAAATATAGGTATATGAAAACAACTAACATTTAAATCAAAATTGTTCTTCTTATATCAAGCAATTCATTATCAATCTCTTTTCAAGAAACAAAACCTTAAAACGATCTTGCAGTTATCGTTCTGCCTTAACCAATCTCCGGCTCAGTTAATTCCTTTAAATTCAATAATTATAAATTACGCAACTTAATGTGATGAGGTCAGAGTTCTATCTGGCTCTCCGCCGTTGTGGGTCTTGCTGACCTCTGTCTCTTAAACGCCGTGTGTAACTCTCAACAATAAACAGCCTTGGGTCTTGCCGGTCTCAAGCTCGACACCCTCGGTCTGACCGTGGTTACCAGCTCCAGCGCTGAGTACCAACTAATCTTCTAGCCACGTTATTAGGCACGTCTATAAGGGCCGTCTGAAAATGCACATTGAAATTAAAGAACAATACTAAATATGGCAACGTTACACTCACGGTAGACGTAAAGTTCAACGACTTGCTCCTCATAAGAACTTTCAACAAATTTCAGGGAAACATCAAAATCTTAGTCATAATTAAAATTACTATCAATATCAGATCTAAATTTCAAGATTAAGAGCTTTCAAATAATTAATGGAGTAATTCTTTAACACAGAATACGAAAAATTAACTTACGGTATTCCTGGTGTTTGCCGATCTTAAAATGCCGATCCAGCCGTCCCAGTCAAACGTCAGCCACAAATTGCCAACAAAACAGCCTGAAATATCTGCTTCTGTGTCGCAAGCTTGGCTCAGCAGGTTCACAAAACTTCAACAAAGTTTGAAACACTCGGCTCTGATGATCGGACACAATCTTAAAAACACAACTGTTCACTCTCTGATCATGATCAATCTGGCATTCAAACTCTAGCAAGAAACTTTCACACCGAGTAGCTTTGTTTTATTATGCAAATACTTACCAGGCAGTAGACTAAACAATCACAATGGAATTGAAGTCTAAAGGAACATGGCATCTTACTGCAACTGTTAAACCAAACAATAGTTACAAAGGGAACAATGCTACCAAAGAACACCACGACCCTGAAATGCAAGCTGCATAAAGAGATTAGTCAATGGCTCTTCATAACAGACATAGTTACTACAACAATTTAATGAACATTCCACAGGCTGCAGAACAGGTGTAGATAATCTAGGAACAAAGTAAATAAAATGAATAATCATGAAAACTTGACCTATACCAGTTCCAGCAATGCTATCCAGAAATGAATATTCGGGGTTATGCAAGGAGCGCCCACTGTAAGAAAAGGGGTGATTTAATACATAGGGGAAATTCTGACATCAACTCCCCCCTTAAAACAAAAATATATATTTTTTTTTTTCTTTTTCTTTTGGCATGTCAGGATTTGTTTAAATAAAACCCAAATATGTACATATACTTACGTTATTTCCAAGGCTGTTGGATCTGTCAAAATATACAAAATCTTGTTCATTTTGTTAGCTGATGATTGCACTCATTTGCGATGGGAAGAATCTCATATTTTGGTATTCTGTTCAAAGAAAACAAATTCTTGTTATCACATGTTTATTGCAAACTTCGGCTTAAATAATCAGCACCTACATTTTCACTACCCTTGATACACTCTATCCTGAATCGGTATGGCTGAAGTGACAAAGCCCATCGGAGAATCCTGCCATTTGTAACTTTGGCCCGCTGAAGAAATACTAAGGGCTGATGATCCGTTTCGAGGATAAACTCTCGACCATACAGGTAAGTTTGAAACTTCTGAATTGCCCAGATAATTGCCAAACACTCGCGCTCAATAGTTGAATAAGCTCGTTCGCGTACTAGAAGTTTTCGGCTGGCATATGCTACTGGAAAATCTATGTTTTCGTCACGTTGTAGAAGAACGGCTCCAATTCCTACGTCAGAGGCATCTGTACGAAGTAGAAATGGGCGTTGGCAATCAGGTAAGCGAAGTACTGGCGTGGTAATTAAACTTTTCTTCAAGGTCTGGAATGCATATTCTTGATTAGTCTCCCATTTGATTTGGTTTGGTTCTCCTTTCTTTGTCTTGTCAGTAAGCGGTACAGCAATTGCAGCGTAATTGGGAATGAACTTCCTATAGTATCCCGACAGGCCCAGAAAAGAACGAAGCTGCTTCTTGGTTTTCGGTCGAGGTGCATTCTGGATGGTGGTGATTTTGTCAGGAAGTGGCTCTAAATGACCTTGTCCCACAATATGCCCAAGATATTCTAGCTTGTTAAAGCCCACAAGACACTTTGTTGGACGAGCGGTTATGTTGCACTCACTGAGCCTCTGAAAAAGAGCATCTAATGTGCTTAGGTGTTCCTCCCATACTTGGTTGTGGACAAGAATGTCATCGATGAAATTTTCCACGTTCTCCATGTCCCGAAGTAGTACCCGCATCATCCTACTGAAAGTTGCCGGTGCATTTACAAGTCCAAATGGCATTGTGCGAAACTGATAAAGACCGCCTGGAGTTATAAAGGCCGTTTTCTCTTTGGCCGTTTCTTGAAGAGGAATTTGCCAGTAACCCTTGCTGAGGTCAATTTTGGTGAAATATTGGTCATTGGACAACTTGGTAAAAATTTCCTCCGGATCAGGCATTGGCTCTGCGTCGAAAACTGTGACTCGGTTTAGACGTCTAAAATCTACACAAAATCGCTGGGTGCCATCTTTTTTCTTAACCAATACAACGGGTGAGGCATAGGGCGATTCCGACCTTTCAATGACTCCCATTTTCAGCATGGATTTAACCTCGTCCTTTACGGCATCTCTTAAAGCATGAGGTAGTGGGTAAGGCTTAGATCGGATAGGATCGGATGTTGTCATCTTGATGTCATGCTTTACCAGGTTTGAATGACCAGGTAAGTCAGTAAACACTGAACTATGGTGGCCTAAAAGATGCTTTGCCTGTTGTGCTTGATCTGAAGACAAACCCTCATAAACCTTGACATCATCAACAGACTCTTTGGCTGTAAGACAAGGTGTTCTCAGTGAATCGTTGTCTATCTCCTGAACATCCATCTGAGCATCGTCTGGTTCCGGTTCAATGACTGAAGTGGCCACAAACTCAAACATTCCCTCTGGTAGTGAATGACTCACGTAACAGCACGACAGCTGATCGGTTGAAGTGACTGGTTCAATGTAGCGTTTCAGCAGATTAATGTGAAAGGTCTTACACCGATCTCCCATGTCAATCTTGTAGTCGCAGGTACTCGTTCTTCTGACCACAGAAAAAGGACCCTTCCATTGTAGCAATAGCTTATTGCTGTCGACCGGTAGAAGAAGAAGAACTTTATCGCCTTCGTTTAACTGGCGAGGCTTAGATCTACGGTTGTAGTACTTGCTGTATCGCTCGGTAGACTTCTTGAGCTCCTCGTGTGCCAATTGACAAGTGTCCTCAATTCGGGATCTTAAGTCGACGACATACTGGTAGGTAGTTTTCACTTCTGGCATGTCAACTTCTCCAGACCAAAGCTCCTTGAGGATAGTCATGGGACCCCTTACTGTCCTCCCATACAGTAGCTCGAACGGAGCAAACCCAAGACTTGCCTGTGGTGCTTCTCGGTAAGCAAATAAGAGCGGACCGATGTACCTGTCCCAATCCTTCGGCTTTTCGGCACACAGCCTCTTCAACATCTGCTTAAGACTTCCATTAAATTTCTCCACAAGCCCATTGCAAGATGGATGGTAGGGCGTGGTCGTCAGTTGTCTGATGGAAAGCAGTCGACTCACTTCTCTCATCACACCTGATGTAAACTGTGCCCCTTGGTCGGTGAGGATTTCTCGTGGGACGCCGACTCGTGAAAACATCTCAACAAGCGCCTCGGCTACACGATGTGTCTCGATACTCTTCAGGGGGATGGCCTCAGGATAGCGCGTGGCGTAGTCCACCATTGTGAGGATGTAGCGGTTGGCTCTATCTGTAATTGGGAAAATTGGACCAACGATATCAACTGCAACACGTTGGAAAGGTTCATCAATCAATGGCATGTGACCCAGTGGTACCCTGGTGACTTTACCCTTTGGAATGGTGCGCTGGCAGATGTCGCAGGATCTACAGAAACGCTTAACATCTGATTGGACACCAGGCCAGAAAAAGTTAGAAAGAACTTTGTCAGACGTTTTCTTACATCCCTGATGCCCACCAAAGATAGATTGATGTGCCAGCCTCATGACAAGAATTCTTTGTGGTTGTGGAACAACAAGCTGTACAATTGTGTCTCCACAATCTACTCGAGGACTACAGAATTGTCGGTAAATTAATCCCTTCTTTACGAAAAATTGTGAGGAACTTTCACCCTTTCCTATCTTTGTTTCCCCCGATATTGCTAAATCTCTTACTCTCTGTAAGGTTGGGTCATTCTGTTGCGCTTGACGAAGTTCGTCTGCAGTGACTTCTGGCAGTGGACTGGAAACCTTTAGAGCCGGTAGGGGTTTCTCCTCTGCTGCCTTCTGTGCCCTGGTCTGTACGGCGTGAACTTGGAGATAGGTGTTATCAGTCGTTCCTCCTGTCACGGGACTCCCTGCTGTGTTGTCCTCCTTCGCCTTCCAGGCTGAATCTGGATTACCTGGATCACGAGCTTGAGAAACATTACCAATTATGACATCGTAAATTGGATTAGTCATACACACGGCCTCAACTGAACCAGTAAAGTAGGGGGAATCAATGTAGACTCGGGCAACGGGTAACTGTCGAACAGTGTTATCAACAAAGACACAGTACTTACTAGCCCCAGTAAACTGATCGTGTGACACGAGATCCCTACGGATTAGCACACCTGAACAACCGGTGTCCCTCAAAACGGAGACCAGATGATTGTGTTTGCCCACCCTACCTTGGGCAACAGGCATACCTCTAACAAACTCAGACTTACAAGCAGCGCTCATTATGGGTAGGTGATGTCCACACTGCAGAGTGACATAACCTTCCTGAGCACAACATTCAGCTACATTCATAAAAGCTAAATGTACCTGGTCGGACTTTGTAGCTGGTGGAAATTCACGGTTGCACCATTCGCATCCCGATTGAAAATTGTTGATATCTTGAGTGGCCTGCGGTGACAAACTGGGTGAGTTCCCTGTTGCATTTTCTTGCTGTTCATCTTGGGATTGATCTTGAGCAATGAGTCCCGCAACCTTGGTTGGGTACCTAGATCTGTTGGGGTTGTTTGGATTACTCCAACAGTTTCTGGCAATGTGACCTGCTTTTCCACAATGATAACAATTGGTTAACTGTTTGGAATAACCAGAGTTATTTGAACCTTGCTTTGGGTAATTAGAGGGTGATGGTCTTCGGTCAGACGGTCGATCTTGTCCACTTGGTCTGTTTGTCCCGGAAGACTGTTGTCGGTCATGTTGTCTATCAGGCCTGCGGAAAGGAGCATTATTTGGTTTAGGTTGCTGGCCAAACATACCCCCTCTTGCCTCTATGAACTTTTCCGCTAGTTCGGCCATATCAATGATGTATTTTGGGTTTCTTTCTTTCAGGAACAAAGATAATTCAAGACTAGAGCCACTAATAAATTGCTCCCTGAGGAGGAGATCTTTAAGTCCATCAAAGTCCCTGCTGACCTTCGCCAGATCTACCCATCTGTTGAGATAATTTTCAAGTCTTGCTGTGAACTGTTTTGGACTTTCGTACTTATCAGGTTTTGCCGTACGAAATTTTTGACGAAAACCCTCTTCAGTAAGGTTATATCTCTTAAGTAATGCACTCTTAAGACAATCATAGTTTAGGGCTTCAGCCAACGGCAAGCGTGAGTAACACTCCAGGGCCTTACCTTTTAAGAGAGCGCTTAAATTTATTGCCCAATTTTGCATTTTCCACGCTTGAACTGTGGCATACCGTTCAAATCTATTCAGATAAGCATCGATGTCATCTCTATCTTCGTCAAAAGCTGGTAATTTAGGGCTCACTGATTTGGTATATGCCGTTTGGGTTTTGACCAATGATTCAACCTCTAATGCATGGGTTTCTTTCTTGAGACTCTCTATTTGTAGTTTGAGTTCCATGGCTTCTCGTTCCTGACGTACAATCTCTAAGTTTTGCACCCTTTTCTCACGTTCCGCATTTTCTTTCTCTTTTCTCTCAAATCTCATACCTTCTTGCTCATCCTTTATAAAAGCTAGCAAGTCTTTACCACTCAAACCTAATTTCTCCCCTACTTGCGTTAACCGTTCGATCTCCATAATCGCGTGAATGCGCCTACGCTGAGCGGCAGCAGCAGCAGCAGCAGTTGGCAAGTGGGTGACGTCAGACTGAGAAAACCCAGATCCGCATTTCAAAATCTGCAACAAAATACACAACAAAATTAATGCATGCATCTGAGTTAATATAAGTGTAAGTCATCCAATAAAACATCCTTTGCGAGAGGTCCCGGGTTCGATTCCCGGACAAGCCCCCAATGTCACAGTTACCCCCTTTTTACCTAAATTAGAAAACGAACCTCGCCTGTACGCAAAAGATGGAAGACAAACACAACTGATTTACGTTTTCACAAACTATTATTTACCACAGATAAAGGGATATGTCTATCATTTACAACTCCATACTTTGAAATGTTTAAATTATATACAAGTATTTTGTATGTTGAGTTGTTTATAAGGCAAGTAGTTTATAAGGCAAGTAGTTTATAAGGCAAGTAGTTAAATGGCTAAATGTCCCTTTCTGGATCCAGACCGGTATATCTAAGTTTCTTTTCCCAAAAATTACAACTTACTGTTTACCTTGCACTTGCTTCTAGCAACTAATCAAATCTTCACGTTCACTTACTTATTCTCCAAAATCTGTGCTTAAAGTAGAATCAATAAATTAGTATTACTTAAATCAACAAATAAATATAGGTATATGAAAACAACTAACATTTAAATCAAAATTGTTCTTCTTATATCAAGCAATTCATTATCAATCTCTTTTCAAGAAACAAAACCTTAAAACGATCTTGCAGTTATCGTTCTGCCTTAACCAATCTCCGGCTCAGTTAATTCCTTTAAATTCAATAATTATAAATTACGCAACTTAATGTGATGAGGTCAGAGTTCTATCTGGCTCTCCGCCGTTGTGGGTCTTGCTGACCTCTGTCTCTTAAACGCCGTGTGTAACTCTCAACAATAAACAGCCTTGGGTCTTGCCGGTCTCAAGCTCGACACCCTCGGTCTGACCGTGGTTACCAGCTCCAGCGCTGAGTACCAACTAATCTTCTAGCCACGTTATTAGGCACGTCTATAAGGGCCGTCTGAAAATGCACATTGAAATTAAAGAACAATACTAAATATGGCAACGTTACACTCACGGTAGACGTAAAGTTCAACGACTTGCTCCTCATAAGAACTTTCAACAAATTTCAGGGAAACATCAAAATCTTAGTCATAATTAAAATTACTATCAATATCAGATCTAAATTTCAAGATTAAGAGCTTTCAAATAATTAATGGAGTAATTCTTTAACACAGAATACGAAAAATTAACTTACGGTATTCCTGGTGTTTGCCGATCTTAAAATGCCGATCCAGCCGTCCCAGTCAAACGTCAGCCACAAATTGCCAACAAAACAGCCTGAAATATCTGCTTCTGTGTCGCAAGCTTGGCTCAGCAGGTTCACAAAACTTCAACAAAGTTTGAAACACTCGGCTCTGATGATCGGACACAATCTTAAAAACACAACTGTTCACTCTTTGATCATGATCAATCTGGCATTCAAACTCTAGCAAGAAACTTTCACACCGAGTAGCTTTGTTTTATTATGCAAATACTTACCAGGCAGTAGACTAAACAATCACAATGGAATTGAAGTCTAAAGGAACATGGCATCTTACTGCAACTGTTAAACCAAACAATAGTTACAAAGGGAACAATGCTACCAAAGAACACCACGACCCTGAAATGCAAGCTGCATAAAGAGATTAGTCAATGGCTCTTCATAACAGACATAGTTACTACAACAATTTAATGAACATTCCACAGGCTGCAGAACAGGTGTAGATAATCTAGGAACAAAGTAAATAAAATGAATAATCATGAAAACTTGACCTATACCAGTTCCAGCAATGCTATCCAGAAATGAATATTCGGGGTTATGCAAGGAGCGCCCACTGTAAGAAAAGGGGTGATTTAATACATAGGGGAAATTCTGACAGTTAGTAACAATGGTGTGTGCCCAATTTCCATTGTTAGATGTTCATGGTGTAACAGGGATACATGCTGACGAATGTGAATGGAACGGATTCCCCAGTATGCTTTAAAGAGCAGCAAATCGCCAACACGGACAACGGCATTACCGAGTACATGTAGCTCACTGCATTGCACTTTGTTTACAATCTGCGCGCGTTACATTTGATGATTTGAATGCCTACAATGCACTGCCAAGTTTTCTGATTGGTTCAGAGGAAGTGACAATATTTCCGTTCGCCAGCTAAATGAGACCGGTTTCCTCAGGGTATTGTAACGTCGCTTCGCAGAGTGGAAACTCCCTGAGATCTCATGATGCTTAAAAGAGTTACTCTTTACCGCGCTCAGCAAATTGGAAATACCCTGAGATCAGCACAGGATGCGTCATACGCTGACTACACGAAGACGGGTATCCGCATCGACCGGCCGAAAGGCGGAAGATCATCCTTAGATCTCAGGAAATTTCCTCTCTGCTAAGCGACGTTACGCACTAGTATAGGGGAGTGCGTAAAGAAAGGGGCACTGTTGCAAGAGGATGCCGAAAGGTAAGCTATAATCGAATACGTGCTTTTACGGTTCCCCCACAATTCACTGCGCGCGGTACATGATGGTATAACAAAATCTAGTGCGATGGCAGAATCTTGTACATACAATTGTACACAAGTCGATGGGTTTCCGGAGGTGAGTGAAGTTCTTGGCCACTTCAAACTCGTAAAAAGCAGCGAATTTGTGTTTTTGACACAAAATGATAACTTGTAATATAGAGCTCAGATACTACCTACTGTATATGTTTTGGGGTTATATGGTCGTCTGGAGGTAGGGGGAGGTGGAATTTTTTAGATAACTGTCGAAAATCTGTGGTTACTGTAACGCGTGGCGTCCCAAGTCATGGGACTCATTAGAGAGGTTTCGCACCGTCACGAATACCGATACGGATACGTCATGAGTTTATGCGTTTCGTGTGACGCGTAACCAAAGTACACATGTTTTCATACGTGTTGACTACGGTTATCGGCCTTCATACGCGTAGCATAAAAACGAATACCGGTTATGCAGATTTTTCGCTTTATCTGAGATGGATTAATAAGTTGTATGCATTTTGTTTCTTTTTGATGTATAATCCGTGAATATAGATCACATTAATGTGTAATGCCCACGTGAAAGCGAAGAAAATCTGTTGAAAACAATGCCCGAAGCGCAGAGCAGATTTAGCAGATATGTACACGTATACATTTACACAGTGCGAAACCCAGTTTAGTGTGCGCATCGACGTGAATGGTTACCGTTTTCATAATCCGTATCCGTAACCGTATTCATCACCTTGACTGGCGACACGGGAAACCGTAAAAGCACGTACGTATTCACCACCAAGCGAACACATGCCCAATACAAAAGCCCATGACGGCAAGCACAAAATGTACCGCAAATGTTTGGAGTTGTTGTTAGGAGTATAGTACACACAAGTGTATGTAAAAAGCTTTTCTATTAGTTGTCGGTTAGTGAATGTAGCCAATGAGGGCCGTGTCTTATTTTCTCATTTTGCAAGAAGGGATATCTTCGTGACCCGTCCAATAGACAGTCGAAGTGTGACGTCGGTTGCCAGGGCAATTGGCTCTATCGTGGCCGTCGGAAAAAAAAAAGTACCATTGCAAAGCACAGGGACACGGTTCAGTGATTTTTTGTTTAGAGCCAATTGCCTTGGAAACCAACAAAAGATGACGTATTCACTTCGGCAGTCTAATTGTTGCAGCTTCGGTCGAAACATCCGTCCATCTAGTCCAGTACAATGTCAAGTTCTGTGTCAATGTCCTGGCGTTTTTAGTTTTAACTCGGAATGGGTCCGAACGCATGCATCCTCTTGCAACAGTGCCCCTTTAACGCACTCCCCAACTCCTCTCCTGTAATATGGAAAAACCTAGTAAGTCTGTTAAATGCAAATTTGAGAAAATAAAGGAAAACTGTTGAATTGCTAGGTTTTTCCAGATGAAAAAACTGTCAACAGGGAAGAGTTTCACACACTTTAACATTTTTAACTGAAGGGGAAAAACCTATGTCAAATATGGGTCTAACTAAATTTTCAATGGGTCTAACTGACTTACTAGGTTTTTCCAGATTACAGGAGTCCTGCGTACCGTCGCTTAGCAGAGTGGAAATTCCCTGAGATCTCAGGATGGAACCAAGACAAAAGCAATGTCCGATATAGATTGGTTCCCGATCCTATCGCTTATTGCGAAAATATAAGGTTCGGTAAAGTGGTCACGTGGTTATTATTATAAATTTGTTTAGTAAGTGCCTATATTTTGTAGTGACATTTGTAACCCGGCCGTGCGTGTCGAACATGTCGAACATATCCAAATGTAAATCAAGTACATTGTCTAAAGCAAAGGGCTTCGCTAATTTTTAAATATAAAACACACAATGCGCACGCGAAAATACGACCAATCACAGATCAAGATAAAGCGCCTTTAACTGTCCTTATATTCTCCTATGTGGAATATGTGGACGGGAACCAGTCTATGTCCGATAGGAAATAGACCGTATCGAATAGCCGCCATTTCGTGGGGCAGTTTCTTTGTTCCTTGAGGACATGCATGGTTGCACATATTGTGCTCCCAATTTTCAACAGTTTAAGTAACAAAAGGTGCCCCCACGAAAAGCGGCTATTCGATACGGTCTATAGACACCTTTAAAACGTTTGACATCGAGCCTGTATTTTATTTTGGCCGGTAGGATCAAAAGCGCTGGGTCAAAAAATGTAATCTAAAAGTCACCAGACCCGGTGAATATGTTGATGACTTGCGGACTTTGTCATCGATGTCTTCAACTCTCCGTTAATTTTTCGAGATTTTTCTTTATTATGTACATCATTTAATGTCTAAGTTACATTTACTTTATTTACAAAACAAACTTGTATCAGATCACTGTTGACTGCATGGACCTTGCTACAATAAATCATATACAAACACAACAGTACCCCTTTAACGTATTTCCCTACTCGTGTGTACCAGAGTAGCTAGGGGATTGCGTCAGCGGAATGGAAAATGGAAATTCCCCGAGATATCAGGACGGTGGCGGTCTAGCCGGTTTCGCAGAAATCACCTCTGACCTGCCCTTTTTTCCGTGTTTTTCATTTGTTTGCTTTGAGGGTATCCAGGATTCCGGGAACCCGGGAAACCACCGTACTGTCATTTAATATGGATCCAGTTCTCTTCAAACCCGTATGCACTAAACCTGACTTCTGCTTATACATACCGAATGTGTGTGTGGCACAGGCAGGCCTTCATCATTTCATTGACGTTTGGTCCTGGTGTAGCCTTGTCCAAGGCCGTCTCCAGGTTTTTTTTGCTGTACGTAGCTGCTGCGCTAGTAAGCGCTTTGTCTTATCTTCAGCGGGCCGTCTACAAGATCAAGTCTACGTTTGGTGCCGATTCGGGTTATCTACATGTACTCAATATGTATGTAGTATCGGGGTCATACTAATTACCGCCAAGTTTTGATCAGAAATCAGCCAATTGTAGCACACTGAATGTGTGCTACATGAATAGTTGATTAGACTATCAACTAGTTAGATAGTTATATGAATAGTTGCCGTTTTAATGATGTAAAAGCGGCATAAAATGACAAAATATGGCCTCTAATCTCACTTTTCGTGAGTTTGTACTGCGCTCGTGGAGGTTTTTAAAAATTTTATTTTTTTTAAAATTTCTTTTTGGCTACAAATTTCCTTCTTTTCCTATCGAGATGGCCAGTGCCAGTGGAGACCTGGGGAGTGCCATTGACGGCAGGTGACGGTAAATTTGTGAAAAATGGAATCAATTCCGAAAAGAATTGCAATTCCTTTTTGGACTCCAAAATGCTGGAGTCGCCTAAGCCTATGTACTCCTCCATTGCTAATAAAGTAATAAATATTTGTTTCTCCTTTTTCTGTTTATTACAGGGAGTCTGGCAAACACTACATATTCCAGCTTAGCCGAGAATCTCAGTGGTATTCCTGATGTTTGTACAGGGAGTGGTAAAAATGTCTTCTTGGAAAAGACGGAGGAAAATTGTGACTCTGATGTCTCACTTGCATCTTTCTTCGAAGTAAGAGTTATACACGATTTGCAATGACCCAATAATTTAACAACCATTTGACTGGAAAAATCTTCATAAACCTTGATTTAATACCTTGATTTACATTGCCCAAAGGGCAATGGTGTTGTATTAAAAGGAGCGTGCCCAGATCACATTTTTGAACACTCCATGATTTTTCCCAAATGTTGGAGTTGAGATTTTGATATACCATATCATTTGTCATATTTTTCTCATTACCTTTCTGAAATTTCGCGTTCCTAATCCGTATACATATCGACAACAAACTATAGATATCATGTTGTACATGTATCCTGCACTTAATTCGGTTTGGAAGGGCACAATCTTACATGTATGTGTAATTTATTTTGGTGTCTCAGGCTGACGATACTGGAGCGAGTGCTTCTGATGACGAGGGCAGAAAGTTTCTTCGATTTGTCCACAAGTTGACGGATAATATAAAAGTGGAGTGGGAAACGACACTGTGCAATAATCGGTTGTATGTTCAAGTGCCATGTAACTTGGCAAAGCAGGGATGCAGGGACAGGTATGAGTACATTACGTAATCTTAGTCATAGGAAAAATAGGTCTTTCCACAGTAAAGGGGACGCTCGTAACCGGTACGGACACTTGTGTTACATTTTAGGCCATTCCGGTTACGAGCATATATTGGAAATTTGTACAGGGTTTTTAGAAAAGCACGTTGTCACACTATTTGTAACCCTTTTCGGACCTAAGTTATCTCTTCAGAACACATGAAACATTTCTTTTATTTTGAGACTAGACAAAGGTATTTTTTTGGAAAATATGCATGTTGCCAAAATGCTCCCCTTTACCATGGAGGCGTGGAAAGACACAAATACTCTTTAATCCAGGTAGTTTGTTTCATTACATATAAAACATTTCCAAAAGTTGGTTGTGACATCTACAAATATACTGGTGCTTGTTGAAATAGAATGTCTCCTTGATTGATTGTTACTTTAACCACCATCATGGCAATATAGTATATTGTACCTGTGGCAGTACATGTATTCTAGTTCATGGCATGTCCACTTTTGACAAGGTGATCCATCGTGTTAAAACTTTGGGCCACCTTGGTAATTTTTTTGCCGCTTTGCTAAAATTATATTTTGTCTTGTAAAATTTTGCTTTTTAGTCACGATATTGTTAAGTAATTTTCTTATTTCAATAAATGAATTATTAGACCCTTCTCACACTATAAATTGCTTTGTTAGACGAAAATAAATTAATTTTGATTATAAAATTAAGCCATCGTTCACATTAGGCCTATGCCATGATTTCACTAAGCAAAGATCGATCACATCAGGCGACCACATTAAAATGTCACTTTAGTATTAACCGTATCAAACAAAGAGCATATACACACTATACACTGAAGAGAACAGGGTCATATAATGATTTTATACCTGTCTCAATTTGTAGCTTGGTAGCACTGCTTGACGCAGCTGAGGCTCACCTAGGCTGCACCCACGTCATCATTTGCCTGCCACGAGACATCGAGGACAGAGCACAACTCATGAGGACTTTCAAATTTATCGGATTTGAGCTGTTACAACCGCATCACCCACATTTACTGAACAGATCTGAACATTTACTGAACAACTCAACAGATTATCTCTTCATGTCCTATGTTATTTAGTTGTTTACTTTTCGGTTACCCCATGTATAAGGCGCACCCGTGTATAAAATCCCCCCTCCCCAAACTGTTAATGTCGGCCGCATTTGGGGAAAGTGTGCCTTATACACGAGTATTGACGTGTATATAGCGCACCACCAACTTTTGATTTTTATTTGGCCTTGGTGAAAAAGTATACGATAAGGCCAAACAAAATAAATGGTGTGTTTACGGTAACCCGACCTACCTGGAATTTGAGGCCAAATTGCCAACCTCAAACTTTTTATTGCCAATTTTCAAGTTGATAATTTTAAATGAGCACTATTTGCAATAATTTCCAACGAACATAACATTTTCTGCACTTGTACATGAACATGGTTAATAGTGTTAATAGTGAGTTTCAAACATTGCAAAACAACACGCAAATGCATAAACTGAAATGTAAAACAAAATGACAAAATAAAATTATTTCCTACCTACATACCTACCTGGATTTTTTTTAGGCCATTACCGTAAACGCACCATTTATTTTGTTTGGCCTAAGCCTTTTTAGGTGGCAGGAGTAATTTTCTTTTTTCCAGTTTGCAGTTTTAGGTTTTGGGAAAAATTGGGTGGTTGGGGTTTATAGTTTTCTGAAAGGCAAAATCAAAATACCACACAAAATATCATTGGGAATGTGGATTAAGATTACACAAAGCAGTGTTACTCATCACAGGTTGTGCTTTAACTTTCTGTGAGGTAGCGCAAGGGGAAAGTCCAATGGGAACACTGCGTTTACTTACACAAAATATTTAGAGGATAAATGTTCATTGAAACGTTTGAAAACTTGCCGTAAATGTAGTACTATGGTTATTATAGTGGTAGACAGAAAGAAAAGGGCATATGCAGCACGATATGTGGCGGAGGGTATCCCCCCTACCATTGTTCCCCCATTGTGTCTCAAACATTCAAGGAATTTCCAAGTTTTTAGGGGGTTTTCGGTTGGTGCGTTAACAAAAGGGAATAGTGTGTTGGGGGAGTCCCTTTGCCACATATCGTGCTGGGTATAAAAAAGGGTTGGGTATGTTTGGACAATAAAGGTAAATTTTCTGAATATTTTCTGAAAAATGGTTTTGCAACAGGAGAGAAATCATCAGTCAAACTTGAGTTTCCGACCTTTTTTGTGGATTTTATAATGCTGCTTTTTTAGGAATTCATATAAAATGTTTCATCTGCAGACAGTGGGCCTTTTATAACATTTAATAGGTGCATGCATATTAAACAGATTTGCAATTTCTATTGTATATTGAGAAGAGTGTGATCCTGGTTTATGCATGACTTCTGACAGGAAGAAACTGAACATTGTTTAAGATTTTGAATTGATATTAAGATTTATACAAAGATAGATACTTTTCATTCTTGACATTAGTTAATAAAATGTTATGTATTTCCTAATTTTGTACATAAAACAAAAGCAACAGCAGCCAATTTCACGAATCCTTACAAACTGCGTAAGCCCGCTTGCGCAACGTTTTATTGCGTAAGTTGCCCAACATTCTTGTGACAATTACACGCAAACCTATGGGGCTTATGCCATTTTCATAAGTTCCGCAAGCTACGCAATCTTTCGTAAAATTGGCTGCAGTGTCCAGATCACATTTTTTAGCCCTGCAATTTTTTCCCCATGAGTATTGAGATTTTGATGCCATATCAGGTCACTGACTCTAAACCCTCAGGTGAAAACTTGGGGTTGCAGGTTCGATATCCGGCTGGGGTACCTGTGCCCTTGAGCAAAGCACTTGCTCCATCCTTCGGAGGGGATGTAAAGCCATTGGTCCAGTGTGTTAGGTAACGCACTTTAAAGATCCCATAGCATTCTTTTGTAAAGAGCAAGGGCATTCCCCGGTGTCTCTGGCCGTTTCTAATTCATCATGGGTTTCGTCACGCTTGCGAGCGACAGTGCAAAGGGCACTTTGGAGGAATCCTTGGTTTCAGTATAATAATAATAATTTGAAAAAGTAATAATAATTTCTCATGTTTTTCTTATTACCATTCTGAAATTTTGTGCTCTCAATCCATATATTTTTTAAAAAGAATCACCAATGTTTTGTAAACTAATTTATCCAGTTACATAAAACGGTGCAGTAATTACACCAACATTTTTGCTTCCACTTCCGAATTGGAGATTGCAAATTTCCTGTTTTCTTCCCATGGATAGTATTTTGGGGAGGTATTTTGTATGATTGTTGGGTTAAAACAAAATCCATTTTCTGGAAAAAGGATCTGAACAACTCTTTTAATGTGAGGTTTATGATTTGATTATGACATGAATTTGCCTCAGTTTGTAGGAATTATTTCAGTTTTTTTGTTCAGTTTATTTGACAAACTAGAATTCGTTGATTATAATTTTTCACAGTGTAAACTAGATTATATTTGTACCAAGCATCGATATGGTACCAACATGTGTTGCGTGTATTTATATCAGCCGTGCGCAGCACGCTGGTATATTGTGATCGTCCGATTTCTTTCTTTCTTTCTTTCTAAATTCTTTCTTTCTTTCTTTCTTTCTTTCTTTCTAAATTCTTTCTTTCTTTCTTTCTAAATTCTTTCTTTCTTCGGGCAAACGGTCACGTGACATCACATATCTGCTAATAACTGCCAAACGCCGTGGCCGATTTCAACCAGATTTGGACAGAGTCTTCCTTGACCGGAGTCCTATCTTGGGTGACCACCACGTGAGGTCAATGGTCAACTACTGGTCACTACTGGTCATTTTCTTCAAAATTATAAAATGCTTCTTCTTCCACAGTCTTGACCCAATTAATGTCAAATGTGGTCAGTAACATCTTTGGACCAAGCTACATATGGGTTGTTCACAGAATTTGGCCATCGGCTACCTAATGGTCAGTACGGGTCATTTTCTTTGGAATGACCCAAATGCTATATGTGCCAATATTTGCCCAAATCCTTTGTCGTTTTCAGCCAAATTTGGACAGGATCTTCGTTGATCCGAGTCCCATCTTATACAAAATGCTTCTTAAGAGTTCTATAGGTCATTGGTCAGTCCAGTGGCCGAAATTTTCAACTTGGTCGTATGGCAACATGAAGGTCATTTTCGGGGTCAGCGAGGAAGCGCAATTTTTTTGAGGTGGTGGTCAGTGGTCAGCAGTGGCCGAAATTTTAAATTTCGTCCAAAATGGACTTTGGGTAGTATTTTTGGAATCTACGTTCAATGGCGAGCTCAAAAATACCAAACATCGACAAAACTGACCACTGGTCAGTTTTGGCCGAAATTGTAAACTTTGTCAAGTAGACTAAAAAAGTTACATGCGAAGAACTTACACAAATCAGAATAACAAAAAAATGCATTTTTTTTGTCCAGTCACGATTGGAACTCGCTGTTTGTTTATTTCATCAATGACAAAATAAAATTCAAAAGTGCGATACCCTCACCTGGTTTTATAAATCACTACTGGGTGATTCACAATACAAATTTACGTATGAATACATCGCATTCATGATCCTCGGCGATTGCTACACACAGTATATAGTAATACAAGTCATGCACGTGTTTGTACATGTAGGACCATGCACAACGTACAGCGGTGGCCTAGAGGGGTATATCCAATTGCTCAATTGCGATACCCCCTAGTCTTTCTCCTGGTCGTTTTTATGATGCGCGCTCACGCGCTGTATTGCTCGGATGGTGAATTGCATGTAGCCGGAACGAAAACGGCCAGGAATATCGGTACATTCTTGGCAATGCTGTACGTACGTACATGTATATGCTGTATGTGACACTGGAGCAGTGCCAGTTCAAAAAAACTATATGCATCAGAATCTTGATTTCCAGTCAAATGTTTCCCCAACATTCTACATTGTTCAAAGGTCAGAAAAACCTTTCATAAAAGCTATTTCAGGCTGATATCCGTGCTTCGTAAAGCACATGAGCTCTAGTTTGTAATTAGGTTTTGTTTGCTGCTTTCAAAAATTTTAAACTGGTTTTTAAATTTAAGAACAATCTTATAAAATACACGGTAATTCATTCACTGAATGCAGTGTGCATTTTACAACAGTTGTTCAGATTTTTTTCATATTTCACTGAACAAGATATAAAGGTACATATAGTTAGGATTAGCCATAGTTATTTTTAGCTCAGTGGGTAATTAGCATGATTGAAAAGGATAAAAAATTAATTATGCACTTCACAGGCACCATTATATATTGTACTTTAAATAATAATAATTAAATTAATATGTACATTGTTCTTTGTTGCAATATTTGTCCATTATTATGGAAAATTTAACCCCATGATTTCTGCCAATCAAGGAATATGATGATTACATCTTATCTTGGGATGTTATAATTTGACTGGCATTTAAGATTTAAGAAAGTTTGCCAGATGGCTAAGTCGACTACTAGAATCGGAGTCGGCAGACTGTAAGTTAGAGTGCTGTGGATTGGGTTCGAATCCCAATTGAACAAAATTCCTTCAATTTCATAATTTGCATGGTTAAAATAAAAGTTCATAATGTTTCCAGTCATTGTTTGGCATTTCCAGTCATTAGTTGGTCAGATGGCTGTCGACTGTTCTCCTAGCATCGGAGTCAACCTCCGATTCTTGGAGTAAGTCTACTAATTATGCACCTATCAATTGTTTCCCATGTCTTTCATGCCCCAGGGTGGGGCATTTGACCCTTTGAAATAACATTTTCTGTGCATTTGTATACAAGACGCGCATGTATTGCACCCGAGGGTGGGGATTTTTGTCACCTAAATGTTGCCCCAGGGGTGGGGATTTTGTCACGCAAAAAGTGACAATCCCCACGTTTTAGGTGTGGTGGCCCGGAAGGGGGAAAATAATTTTTTAATATGTGCATAAGTTGGAGTGCATGCTAAATATACACCATCCTTGGTAGTTCAGTGGGAAGAAGGGGGTACCGTGCACCCCCCGGAAACCAACTTTTAATTAGCATTTCTAGATGGGAAATCATGCGTAGAAAACGATTAGCTATGTTAACAAGTTGTCCGAATGTCCCACGTATGTGTTTTATGCAAATTAGCGCCGCCATTACTGGAAAATCTGTTTTTCACCCTATCGGTGCCAAAATCGCATATAACTGAACAAATAAGGTGTCTAAACCTATGTTTTCATGGTCAAGGATTATGAAAAACCTATTAAAAAAAAGATAAAATACGTCTGTGAACTAGTATTCAAAATAGTGGCAATATGCAAATTAGAAATGCCGATTACAGTTTGATTTTTATTGGTAAACAATACACGTTTCATCCCACTGAATTATTTGCTTTACAATAATATTAATAATTATTGTTTTCCACTTGTTTGTAAACAGCAGTGATAGTAGTTGTAGATCTGGACAATAAGCCAGCATGCCCAAAAGAAAACGTGACCAAAGCACAAATCCTGCAGTCCCAAAACAGTCTCAGTATATGCATTCTTCATGTGTAATCCATGTCTGACCATGGTCAATTATACACTGCAGTAATATAGAATGTGCTGCAATCCGTGTGCAATTAGATCCCCACATGAACTAGAAAAGTGTCGGGTATCACCAGCAGTGCTTTAGGGGATGAACCAGAAGCATCAACTTATCAATTACATCATTCCCCTCACAGGTTGTCTTGAGGTTGCAAATGACCTATCTTTCCACCAGGATACATTTTCTGCAACTAGCTAGAAACTTTCCATCTTATAAGAACAGACATCATTTAGCAATTACTAGTGCGGGGTTCGTAGAGCTGAATTAAGCACTGAAGGATACTGAGCATGCTCATTCAAACATCACATTGTCCAGCAGAATGAGGTCCTGCGGTTATCTTCCATGCGCTTGCTCTATGTTGAAGAACTAAACAAAATGGGTATAAAAACTATCGATGAGAGAAACTACTTCGGCTTAAAATGAACCTAAGATTGTCTGCTTTACAAAAGTTGATAATAACAAAGCCGATACCATTTAATTGTGGCTTGTGTACAGCTCAAAAATCAATTCTGCTCTTGCAAAAGCCTACATTCTTGGAAGCACTGACAAGGGGTGGGGTTAGGCTGGGCTGATCTGGCTGGCTTTGGGCTGGGCCAGGTCGGGGCTTGGGCTGGGCTGGGCCATGTCCGGGCTTGGGCTGGGCCAGGGTTGGGGCTTGGGCTGGGCTGGGGTAGAGCTGTGGTCGGGGCTTGGGCTGGGCTGGGTAGGGCTGGGCTTTAGGGCTTCAGGCTGGGCTGGGAGGGCTTCGGGCTGGGCTTGAAAGAATTCGAGCTGTGCTGTGATGGGGTCGGGCTGGGCTTCGGGGGTTTGAGCTGGGCTCGTAGGACTTCGGGCTAGCTTGGAGGGCTTCGGGCTGGGCTGGGAGGGCTTCGGGCTGGGCCTGGGAGGGCTTTGGGCTGGGTTGGGAGGGCTTTTTGGGCTAAGCTGGGAGGGCTTCGGGATGGGCTTGGAAGGCTTCTGGCTGGGCTTAGAGGGCTTTGAGCTGGGCTTGGAAAACTTGGGGCTGTGCTGTGCCGGGTTCAGGCTGGGCTGGGAGGGCTTCGAGCTGTGCTGGGGATGGGTTTGAGCTGGCCTCGTATGACTTCAGGCTGGGCTGGAAGGGCTTTGGGCTGGGCTTCGGGATGGGCTGGGAAGGCTTCAAGCTGGGCTGGGAGGGTTTCAGGCTGGACTTGGAGGGCTTCGGGCTGGACCAGGAAGGCTTCCAGCTGTGCTGGGATGGGTTCAGACTGGGCCGAGAGCGCTTTGGGCTGTGCTGGGATGGGCTCGGGCTGGGCTTCGGGGCTTTCAGCTGCACTCGTAGGACATCGGGCTGGGGGGTGCTTTGGGCTGGGCTGTGAGGGCTTTTGGCTGTGCTGTGAGGGC
Organism: Henricia sp. BOLD:AAB3569; assembly: GCA_037783545.1. Classification (NCBI taxonomy): domain Eukaryota; kingdom Metazoa; phylum Echinodermata; class Asteroidea; order Spinulosida; family Echinasteridae; genus Henricia; species Henricia sp. BOLD:AAB3569. The sequence continues at coordinate 2,457,636 of JBBELK010000060.1, forward strand.
TTCGGGATGGGCTTGGAAGGCTTCTGGCTGGGCTTGGAAGGCTTTGAGCTGGGCTAGAAGGGCTCTGGGCTGGGCTTCGTGGCTTCGGTATGGGCTTGGAGGGCTTCAGGCTGGGCTGGGAGGGCTTCCGGCTGGGCTTGGAAGGCTTCCGGCTGTGCTGGGTGGGTTCAGGCTGGGCTGAGAGCGCTTCGGGCTGTGCTGGGAGGGCTTCGGGCTGGGGGTGAGGGCTTCGGGATGGGCTTGGAAGGCTTCTGGCTGGGCTTGGAAGGCTTTGAGCTGGGCTAGAAGGGCTCTGGGCTGGGCTTCGTGGCTTCGGTATGGGCTGGGAGGGGTTCAAGCTGGGCTTGGAGGGCTTCAGGATGGGCTGGGAGGGCTTCCGGCTGGGCTTGGAAGGCTTCCGGCTGTGCTGGGTGGGTTCAGGCTGGGCTGAGAGCGTTTCGGGCTGTGCTGGGAGGGCTTCGGGCTGGGCGTAGAAGGCTTCGGGCTGGGCTTGCAGGGCTTGCAGGGCTGGGTTGGGATGGCTCCAGGCTAGGCTGGGCTGAGATGGCTTTAGGCTGGGAGTGTAAAGTTTGTTGGGTTATATCCTGATTAAACCAGCGTGGGATGAGCTGACCTCCTGAATTCCGCATCTCAAAAACGGTCCTAGAAGTGCAGGTTGTGGGGGAGGCAATTTCCGCAGAGTGGCACACCCTGCCTTAGTGGCTCGCATGGATGCTGATGCAGCCAGCCTTGCCACAGGAGGGGATCATGTTATGCACAATACTGACCAATAAAAGAAGCTGCATCTGACATCAGCAGTTAGAGAAGTTATTGTCTCTACCCCTTCCACGGCCTGTAAATATGACCGGCATTTTGAGTTTGTAGCTTTTATTTTTTGTCTATGGTTGGATTGAAATTGTATGGGTACCTGTTAATTCACTGGCCCTGAAAACCCTAGGGTAGACATTTAAATCACCGTTCTACATGTACTCCAATTAAAGATAGTACAGCCATTTCAGCGATTTCCAAGGTCAACGGCGGCCATCTTGGAAGTGACCCAGATATCACCCATTTCCGGTGGCTTGATTTTGGTAGAGTTTTTTTTACTGTCATTCACCACATTCAGTAGGACCAGAAAATGTTGAAAAACATTTTGTTGGATTTTTTGTTAGGTAAGGGTACTTTTTTTCCATAAATATACCCGTCTATGAGGGGTGTAAATTAAGTGACCATGATCAGACATGGATTGCACATAAAGAATGCATGTTGGCTGAGATTGTTTTGGGACTGCAAGAGTGGTCACGTTTTTCTCTTGGGCATGATGGCGCATTGTCAACTACCACTGCTGTTTACAAACAAGTGGAAAACAATAATTATTGATATTATTGTAAAGCAAATAATTCAGTGGGATGAAACGTGTATTGTTTACCAATAAAAATCAAACTGTAATCGGCATTTCTAATTTGCATATTGCCACTATTTTGAATACTAGTTCACAGACGTATTTTATCTTTTTTTTAATAGGTTTTTCATAATCCTTGACCATGAAAACATAGGTTTAGACACCTTATTTGTTCAGTTATATGCGATTTTGGCACCGATAGGGTGAAAAACAGATTTTCCAGTAATGGCGGCGCTAATTTGCATAAAACACATACGTGGGACATTCGGACAACTTGTTAACATAGCTAATCGTTTTCTACGCATGATTTCCCATCTAGAAATGCTAATTAAAAGTTGGTTTCCGGGGGGTGCACGGTACCCCCTTCTTCCCACTAGACTATGGCCTTGTAGGATTAGGTCAGTGCCAGCTGCTGTTGTGCAACTTTTAAAAACACACCACCCAACAGAGGGCGCAATTTGGAAATCTGTAGCTGCGTCCGAATTACACATGGCTAGGGCTTGATATTACACGCGAATTAATGGGAAAGGGATCAAGCCATAGCCATACCACTTGAATGTGCATGGCCGCCCCGATCCACCTTCAGCTGCAGCTTCTAGATCCTGTATGTCCAGTCAGCTGTCAGCGCTGGTGAAATGATATGGCGGGATTGCTTGAAAAGCTTTTTCTTGGTTTCGATTTTAGCACACAGCAGGTAAGACACATGACGAAGAGGTATGGCATAATCAGTAGCATGAGCTGAGATTGAGTCGGTGACATGATCGACCGACGCAACGTCCCTTGTCGTCCGGTGTCCCTCGATCGAGCGACGAAAGTTCACCAACTCTCCATCTTGAGCATGTTGAGCGACGTCCCTCGATCGAGCGACGAAAAATCTTAAAGGGCTCCTGAAAATTAAATGCTGCTAACTTTATGCACAGTTTTTGCTGCATATGCTTAGAAAGACAGTTTTACTGTTCATTTTGAGGTCTCATGAATAAAAGATGGTGTTTTTTAACTTTGAAAATTTCTTTACAGAAACTCACAGAACTGAACTGATGTAGAAAGACAGTATAGTGATGTCCTCTAAGTTGATAAGATTTGATGGAAAAACCCAAATTTAGGAGTAAGACAATTTTAATATTTTGTGGGGAAACATTTGCATTTGTTTTTTTGTTTTTTAACTCCTAGAAACTCGGAGGCACTGTGCGTCTCTGAGTTTCAAGGAGTAGAAATTTTTCAGCCAGTCTCATAAGTTTTGTACACAAGGTCTGAAGTCATGATCAACTACTCTTCTTTCCGAACTTTCCCAGAGCAACTTCTGGGAACTAGAATTTTAGAAGAATCCAGAAGACTTTCAAATTGGTTCTCAAAAGAAATTCCTCTTAAAAAAGAGAATCCTCAACTGTGGCAGTTTTTCTAATAAAAGTTTTTACTTTCATGTTTCAGATCAAGGCCATTGTAATAAATGACGCACTTCACGTTGTGCAAGAATTCTCAGTTCAGTTTGACAATGAACTTCCGGAGTTCAGGTTTGTATCAGTACAAGAAACTTTCCAACTTTGCTTGTCGAGAGAATGTAGATTGCATTTGCCATGAAATTGGCCCCTGGATATGAATGTATGCGCAAATTATGCTTTAGCTCGGCGCATTAATTCAGCATCTGCACTGTCCCCGTGTACGTGTTCGTATTGCAATGACCGTACCGCATGTGTACAGTAAAACATGTGCTTTATTCCCATCGGGCAACATGCATGTTTACAAACTTTGTACATCATTACTAGATGTCAGTTCCATGGGGGAAGAAACACAACCCGGTCGATCATCAGTCAATCATGCGTCAATATTGAAGACATTATGTGTTTTAAGGAAATGAAGTACCAGATTATCTTGACTGATTTACAGTTTCTATGGCCAACTTGGCCTGCATAGTCTGTGAGCTTTCCTTTCATAAAGTGGATTGTTGTCATTTTGCCTCGAAATTAGAATCACACCCAAAAATTTCCTCCTAGTTGTGTCCTACAGTGGTTTGAGATGTCCATGATTGGAAAATGATTAAAAAAACAGACTTGCAGAACCGTTTTTGAAGCCAAAATTTCCTCTTGCGTGGAATCCGGACGAGGATTTTTTTCGTAACTGTAAATTCTGGACGCTAGAGGGCGCTGTTACGAATTAGTGGCTTTGGCTGTGGCTATGCTGTTGCCATGGGCAGACAATAAAGGTCCTTATAGAAACTGCATAGTAACAGCATAGCCATAGCCAAAGCCACTAATTCGTAACAGCGCCCTCTAGCATCCAGAATTTACAGATACGAAGAAAATCCTCGTCCGGATTCAACGCAAGAGGAAATTTTGGCTTCAAAAACGGTTCTGTAAGTCTTTTTTTTGAATCATTTTCCAATCATGGACATCTCAAACCACTGTAGGACACAACTAGGAGGAAATTTTTGGGTGTGATTCTAATTTCGAGGCAAAATGACAACAATCCACTTTATGAAAGGGGTTCCTTCTGTCCCTACGGGAATTCCCGTAGGGACAGAATCATTCTGTCTAGGCCTGCATGCCCCATCTTAAATTTCTTGAGACTTGTATAGTACAATAAAATAATAATAATGATTAGATTTGTATAGCGCACATATATCCACCCTGCAGGGTGCTCAAGGCGCTGTTACCATTATTACCGCTGCCATCAGGGAATCACCAGAACCATTTCGCTTCAACTAGGTGGCTGCTGGTCAGGCGCACATCCCTATCAGCAGTTAGATTGTGGCATTCCCCTTAACAGCTTCCCATATATCGCTTGGGTTGACGAGGCAACTGAGATTAAGTGCCTTGCCTAGGGACACAGACACGTTGGTCGAAGTGGGGCTCGAACCCCCAACCTCTGATTGGGAGGCCCGCTTCATACCCACTAGACCACACGGCTCCCTAAATGTATACACTAAAACCAGTAAATATTTGGAACAAAGTTGGGTGTGGTGCTCCACCAGTTGGCCTTATTCGCCCTTTGAAATTTGGACAAAATCAAGGCGAGAGTTACGTGCCCCTTATTTTTATAACGTCAAAGCCTGACACACATGCACACTTAGCAACGTCCAATGACATCAAACCTCATTTCTCTGGTTTTATATGCCAAATATTTGTTGTCCATAGACTGGTTTTTGGACCATACTTCTCTTTTTAAAACAGTCTTTTTTAAAACAGTTTCTTCTTAAAACAGCAACAACGGCGTAGTATGTGACTTTCTCAAAGTGTGCCATGAAAAAGGCTAAATGTGTATGAAAAAGGCTAAATGTCCTTGTAATTGTTTGTTAACCTACATGTATGAAGAAATTCCGGTGCAAGTACCACTGGGTTCCACACTAAGTATTTGTTATACAATGATGTATGGTACCTTGTACACTTACATGTATGCAATAACTTTTCAGGACGCAGGGAGGTGTACACATTCAGGCAGACCGCCTGACTATCACATCACCTACCATCATGTGGGTCAAGGCACTAGACCTTCTCCTTGATCGCATGAAGGCCACAGGATTTGACTTCTCAAGGGTAGTTGCTCTTTCTGGAACAGGACAGGTAAGGATATCATTTATATGTTTTGAGCTACATGTAATTAAGGGAACATTAAATAGTGTAATGCAAAACATTTTTTAAAAGTCTTAATGTAATCACCACCATTGTTAAAAGTAGAGAAAATTCATTGAAATTATAGCACCGAGTTTTCAGTAGTTTTGAGCAGAATTGTGAGTTAAGCTCGATGAATCCAATTGTTATTCTATTGATAGGAATAGATTCTTGGATATTATTTAACTTAAAGGAACACACCGGCTTTGTTGGGCTATTTTGGGCTCGAAATAGACCCATACATTATTCGGAAGCGCCTTCGAGAGTAAATTATATATATCCTGAAAAGACGCCGTCAAATTTGGCCGTTTTTGAGCACTTTTGAAAAAATCAAGGTCACGTGACTTTTCGGAACCAAATTCTGGTTCCGAAAAGTCACGTGGTCTTGTGAGTTAGTTGTATTTCCAGCCGTATAAAAGTTTGTTACTGCAGAACTGCACCAAATTCAACTCTGATTTCCCCCCAATATTTATAAGTAATTGACAAAAGAGACTATTTATACGGGTATGAAACAAAGTTAAACATAAGTGTGAAAATTCGAACATAATTGTTTGTTTCGAGAGTCCGGAGAACGGGAGCGAGCGCGTGCTACGGCAGGCTACCGTGGAGTGTAGGATATTTGCCCCGCGCAGCACGGCAAATAGCCTGAGTGCACACACACACGGTACGGGCGTGTTGCTCCGGTGTACGTTCGTGAAGAAAAAAAATGATGCCAGCTCCTCAAAAGAAAACGGAAATTCCTATTCGGTCGTCCGGGCTGTCCAGTGAAATCGTGAGCAGAAAATTGGAGATATCCTGAGCAGGAGAAGAGCGAATCGTTTGTGACAAAGTCGTGAGGCTCGCTCGTAGTTGCAACGGCTGGTAAAGCGTATAACCCGTCTTTTGACTGTTTTTGTTAATTTTGCACTTCTTTAGTAAATTACGGGATATTTTGATGATCTTTTTTCACAACGACCATCAAAAAAGTATTGTCAATGCTGCTACATCACTAAATCATTTTAACAGTAGGCAGGTGTGTACCTTTAAATCAAAAATTCAAGTTTGCTTGAAGATACAGGTAATGCCAAGTGATCATGCACATTACACTTTGTGTGAGGTAAATATTGGGAATCACGTTGGCGTAACGTTCTTTCCTCGCCTTCGACCTCTGTGGTTCGAATCCCGTCTGGGTCAGTATGTGGATTGGGTTCTCAGTCCCTGCTTGATTCCGTGGATTTTTCCCACACATCCATGTGCGTGGTTTTTCGCCCACCTCTAAAACTGAGCATATCTTCCTGTTCTCTTGCCCTCGGCGGCTTCAAGGTGGTGCTGAAGAACCTCCTTGGTGACTACAGGGCAATAACTTAAGTTGGCTAATCTCAGCAACCCGATTCCTTTTTCGTTTTGTTTTTATATATGCAAGTCGCCCATTACAAGGCCCACAGGGTAAGGCCACTCAAGGTAAGGGCTACCGAAGTCGATTACGGAGAAACCAGCCCTTCACGCCGAAACAAGACCAGAATTATCAGTCTCTTTACGATACGAGTGGGGCTGGGAGGGGTAACTCGTCCGAATCGAGACAACCAAGTTGCCTCTACCCCTATTATGAGCAAGCATGGTAAAGTGCCTTGCTCAAGGGCACAAGTGCTGCAACCTGTCGCGGCCAGGATTCGAACCCATGTATTCTAGTACTGGCACAGGAACTTGAGTTCGATGCACTAGACCGCTCGGCCATAACACCCTACAAATATGTGACCGACTCTGGCAAAACCCGACGCTTCTCGGCATTTCCCATTACGTGATATGGGCCCACAACCTTAAAAAATGGCCTCTGGGACCAACTTGAAAATTTGGCAGAATCAACATCGGGATACATTCAAGTTCAAGATTTGTTTTGTTTGAACTGTCTAAAAATTCCTCATATTATTGACAAAAAATTAAATAATCAACTAGTTTGTCAAACTTTAAAGACCAATAGCTCCATTTCACTTTTTCTGATCTGTCATACTTTAATTGGTCATAACTTCGCCAAAAATTATCAGAAATTCCTCAAACATGTTTTAAAAGATACCTTTTTGTATGCACACTAAGCTGATACCAAAACTTAAATTTTGAATTTTCATCACAAGTGTTGGGTTTTGCTGGACCCGGTCACATATGTTTGTTTTTAATTTTCTCATTCTTGTTTTGAAATGCAGCAACATGGCAGTGTTTACTGGAAGACTGGTGCCTTATCAGTGTTGGGCAATCTCCAGTCCCATCAACCACTGCATGAGCAACTCAGTGTAAGTACAGTACTAGACCTGACATATCAATACATTATCTTTCTTATACACCAATCCGTTAACTAAGGTCTCCTTCCCTGTACATCCGCCATAGCTGGGGGGCTTCCACTGAATGAACTGCATGTTTTTTGCTGTTGCTGAAGCTGCATTTGTTTACTTCGAACAAGTTGCGCGTCTTTGTAGGGTTGTGTACGCGAAGGCGGGCGTGTCGTGTGTACGCGAAGGAGGCGCGTCACGTGCACGCGGTGGGGGCGCGTTCCTGCATGTAATGGATGAGCGCTTTTCGTTCTAACAGCAACACAAAACACACAGCCCATGCATTGGACGCCCCCCAGCTATGGCGGATGTACAGGGAAGAAGACCTTATATACCGGATTGGTCTATAGGGATTAACAAAATCTTCTGGTAGTTTTTAGGTATTTTGTTTTAGTGAGTTTTCATGAAATCTCTGACCATGTGCGACCTTCCATGGTGAAATGGGGAATACCCTTCGATTGGCAAAATCATGAAATCGCTGTAGTGAGTACATGTTAAAAATTACGTCTGATCGCTTTTGGGTTTTAGATAGCCTGGGTGTCAAAGATTCACCCTCACATAATTATTATTGCAAAAATGTTAATTAGGGGGTTTTTTTTGCCCTTATTCGGCGTAACTTGTTTAGCATTGTATACTCGTTGCTTACCTGAGACACTATGAGAAAAACTTAATAGCGTGTTCGGATGGGACTCGAACCCACGACCTCCTGCATACTAGGCAGATCTCTTGACCACTTGACCACCGACCTGGCCAGTGTTGAATGGGCGGTTTGAATCATTTAGCAGCATGAATCGCAACTGATATGAGGGAAGGTGATTTAGCTCCCGTTTACTTTTCTATTTTGAACCGAACATCTATTTGGACTATTTTGTGTTCAGTATGGGTAGGAAACAAAGTAAACAAGTTTTTGTATTTTGTTTTTGCCTATTTGTGTGTGTGTGTGTGTTTTCTCCTTCATTTAGGATAGCTTTGCAGTGAAAGACTCCCCTGTTTGGATGGATTCTAGCACCACAACCCAATGCCGTAATCTGGAGGATGTAATGGGAGGGCCTCAGCAGGTGGCTGATGTTACAGGATCTAGGGCTTATGAGGTAAAATGTCAGGGATGCCAGTTTTCCATAATTTATTTAATTTTATTTATTTATTCCCCCCGCCTCCCAGCCATTTCGTGGGGCACCTTTTGTTACTTAAACCGTTCAACAATGGAAGCACAACAAAGAAACTGCCCCACGAAATGGCGGCTATTCGATACGGTCTATTGGCTGAGAGCACGCCACATAGCCAGTCTTAAACGGACGATAAAGACCGACCGGCCAGTTTTAAACACTTTCTTGCCTAGCCCGCGTTTGTGCCAGCGCCCTATTCAGCGTGTATGGAACATGCACACGCAAATAGAAATTGCATGCGCAAAGTACCCCATCGTGTGCGTGCACATACAACACACCTGCATTACGCGTAGCGCGCGTGATCGAACAAAACAGCTAGCAGTTTGAACGAATTTCGCGATGCAGACAAAAATACAATGCAAAATGTGGAAACACGGCAAGCAAATTTTTGTGAGTTTTAGTGATTTACACAAAAATGTATTTATGAATGGGAATAAAAGTGGGTTCGGCCAGTCTTAAACAATCCGTTTAAAACTGGCTAGGAGCCTGGACGAGTGATAATCACTCGTTCAGGCCCCTAGCCGGTTTAAACGTATGTTTAAGACGGTCCAAACCCACTTTTATTCCCTTATTTATCAATGGACCTATCACAATCAGTGTTGTCTTTTTCTTACCTCTAGAAGTTTTCCTGTAATACCTTCTTTTTTTTTTTACCTTCAGCGCTTCACTGGAAACCAAATTGCCAAAATCTACCAAGAGAATCCAACAGCCTTCAGTGAATGTGAGGTACTACATGTATAGGCCTACCGGTACCATGTATATGTACGTAGTACAGCAGTTTGGCTACACTGTGCTTGCCAAAAGAACTAGGTTTTGACATTGATATAGGTCTCCTAGAAACTGTAGTTTAGGCACCGGCTCATCAGCAATGCGCGCACGCCAAATTTGTGCCACGAAATACATGGCTCCATAGCAAAGGCATGGAGCTGTGTATTTCGTGGTACGAATTTGGCACGCGCGCACTGCTGACGAGCCGGTGCCTTTAAGTGAGTATGATATTGCTGCATAATTTAGCCATAATTATTTTGTTTTTCTTTGGAAATTTGGCTCGTATGTTTTTGGATCTGTGATTAATTTTTTTTGGAGGTGGTTTCATTGGTCAAATTGTATAAATACACTATGAAATATAGAAGAAATTATTTGTACATCCAAAAAATGGAAATCCAAACCAAGGCCAAACAAAATAAATGGTGCGTTTACGGTAACGGCCTAACAAAAATCCAGGTAGGTAGGTAGGAAAATAATTTGGTTTTTTCTTAATTTTTTTTTAGTTCATGCATTTGCGTGTTGTTGTGCAATGTTTGAAACTCACTATTAACACTATTAAACATGTTCATGTACAAGTGTAGAAAATGTTATGTTCGTTGGAAATTATTGCAAATAGTGCTCATTTAAAATTATCAACTTGAAAATTGGCAATAAAAAGTTTGAGGTCGGAAATTTGGCCTAAAAAATTCCAGGTAGGTCGGGTTACCGTAAACACACCATTTATTTTGTTTGGCCCAACCAACACTAATTTTTTGTAAATTAAGAATAGTTTATATCTGTTAAATGCTTTGTTTTTGAAAAATTAAGATCTGAAGTTTTTCAACAGTTTTATACATCCTTTGTTGTAAAAATTAAAGATCATATTCAGCTATTATTATTTCTATTATTTTGTTCTTTTCTGTTACAGCAAATCTCATTGGTCAGTAGTTTTGCAGCATCATTGTTCCTTGGCAACTATGCACCAATAGATTACAGTGACGGTAAGAAAAATCTAAATGTAATGCAGTGATCTAGTGGAAAGCATGTCTCGCTTTCGGATGATAAGTTCATGATTTAGGCCAAGTAACTGCTGTCACAGTGTGTTCCTAGACATTTTATTTTACACTGTCTCTCCACCCAGGTGTATAAATGGTTACCAGCAAATACTGGTTGGGAAACTCAACTGACTGCTGGGGGTAAAACTTTTGATGGACTGGCATGCCATCCAGAGGGGAGTTGCAATGCTCCTAGTCACTTCATGCCACAGAAACTGGGGATGAGTAGCGACCATATGAGCCAGCGTGGCTTGTGAAATTACTTTCCTTTTTTTTACGGGGGCAAATTCTGAAGAGTCTCTATCTGGAGTATTTTTGATAATAGGTTTGGATGGTAGCACCTACCATGTCAAACTCACTGAGCAACATTACTGCGTCTGCTGTCTTTTTAATTTAGAGTACTCCAAACAATACTAGGGGCGTTCGAGATGCTTACACCGGGTAACGGGGGGTTTACACCGGGGGAAGGCCCCAGAAGAACGACACGGGGTTTCGCTTTTAATTTTGGGAGCACAGGTCAAAGGTTATTGCCGGGTGGGGCTTTATTATTGCCGTTATTGTTCGACTCACGATGAAAAATGAAGCCGGCGCCACACAAAAATAGTTGCCCTAAAGTGCCGCAATAAACTCTGTCAATGCCCACAGATATCTACTGATTAAGCAAAATGTATTTACAGCCCTATTCCCTCTTATTTTGTGTCATAAATCTGTGTTTTTCTTTGTACTCGCGTCGCTATTCCTAACTGTCCGCCATGTTTTACTGGTCACTGTTACCAGGTGACGTCATTACACCGAGTTTACACCACAGACCCGCCCGCGAGCTCGGGTAGTGGTGGCTGCCACCGGGGCAGACTCGTGTAGCACGTGATGGCTAAAAGAACGCTCTGGTGTAAGTTGGTGTTACCCGGTGTAAGCATCTCGAACGCCCCTAATATAAACCCCTGCGTGACCTATAAGTCACATGGTTTTGTTTACAGTGGCCACGTCATCTGTCGCGTGGTCTATTGAGTTGTGATTGATTTGGTATTATAATTATGTCCGGACATAAACCAGTGGATCCATTTTTCTAAAAGGTAAACCTGGGGTCGATTTTACACAGATTTGCGACACGTCGTAAGTACCAAATCCATCGCAACTTGCCGAACCCGTGGCAAACTTACAAAGGGTTCGACGAGTTGCGATGGATTTGGTACTTACGACGTGTCGCACGTCTTTGTGAAATCGACCCCTGAACTTCCATTTTTATGCACTTGTAATAACTCCACGTGTGATTATGACCTTTCTCATCCATTGCCTTGTTACCAGGGTCGGGTATGAATCTTCTAGACATAAGAAGTAAGTGCTGGTGCCAGCAAGCCCTCGATGCATGTGTACCGGGATTGGCTGATCTGCTTGGTCAGCCTGTACCATCGTCAAGCAATCTTGTAAGTGTTCCCTTACTTTGTTTACCCTGGTATTGTTTCATGGAACTGCTTTATGGGAGACACTAAACTAAGTAGCATTTCGCACTTTTCACGTGAATAGCGTATGTACTGACATACTTCTTTTCGCATGCACACTACAAGTCCACTTGACCAGACTAACTTTTTGTTGCTATGTGATGCACGCGGCAGGCGTGAAATACAGAATCAATACCGTGCTCACCATAGCAGAGAATGGCATAAAGCAAATAGACTATCGGTTACTAGACAATGGTGTGCGCCACGTAGCAACAACAGCGTAGTATGTGACTTTTTAAACTGCACCTCCATTTGAAAGTAAAGAATTTGGGGTACCAGCCATTATGCAAAAGGCTAATAAACCTTATCGACGTTCTCAAGGCATCATGGGATTAGATGATAAATGAAGCTGGGATCAAGGAAAGATGCAATATTTGACAAATATTTTTATTTTAATTGAGCTTAGATGAAATAAACTAAGAAAACTTAGCATTATAGAAGGGCTGTCACGATTGGTTGAGCCAGGGTTAAGCCACCATGTTAGAGCCAATCAGGTGCATTCTTTTGTAAAGTACAAACTGGTGCTGGTGCATTATTTTGATTTTTCTCATTTTATTTCATTTTACTACAATTAGAATAAAAATAATATTTGTCAAAAATTGCATCTTTCCTTTATGAAGAACGTGTGGGAAGATCACATGTCAATCGCTTCACAGAAATGAGAATGAAATCGGTTAACGTTGTCGTGTCCCCAGAGTCCCATAGGTTTGTGTGAAAATTGCCAGCCTCCTTTGTCATCCAATCCCATGATGCCTTGAGAGCGTCAATAAGGTTTATTAGGACTGGCCTTGATATCTTTCTCTTCAGGGTCCAGTGTCTCCATATTTCAGTGATCGCTATGGCTTCTCTACAGAGTGCCGAGTCATTGCTTTCACTGGTGACAATCCAGGTTGGTTATTAAAGATAGATTACAGGGTTGGATTGCAATAAAGAAAGTTAGGACGTCCTAACGTTTAAGACATCTTAACTTTGCCATCACTAAGGCATCATAGCTTATTTTGTCTTCCAATAAAAATTCAAGGAGCATGTTCAGAATTTTCCAGAAAATGGATTTCGTTCTAACCCAACAATCATATAAAATACCTCCTTTTAAAACTCTCCATGGAAAGAAAACAGGAAATTTCTAATCTCCAATTTGGATGTGAAAGCAAAATGGTTGGTGTAATCATTGTACTGCTTTATGTAACCGGATAAATTAGTTAACTAAATATCGGTGTGTTTTTTTATAGATATCCTTGGAAATATGTGACGGGCTCTAGGGAAATGAGTCACAAGTCGCGCTGGCTAGTATTCTTTTTGCGACCATAAAAAGAAATCTGTGGCATTTCTACGCTCATTAAAATACCTAAACACAAAAGAAATTCCAGGCGTAACACAGACATTCCAGGGGGAACACAGACATTCCAGGCGGTATCTGGGCACCGCCAGAAATTTTCATTGTGTTTTGGTATTTTATTGAGCGTGGATTTCTTGCGGATTTCTTTTTATGGTCGCAAAAAGAATACTAGCCAGCGCGACTTGTGGCTCATTTTTCTAGAGCCCGTCACATATGTGGATTGGAAGCGCGACATTTCAATCTTGGGCCGGAATCATTAAATTGGACAATTGGAACCAATTCTCTCTTTTTATTTGGATTTTCTCATTTTTAGCCTCTCTGGCAGGGATGGCTTTGAAGGAAGGAGACGTTGCTGTAAGTGGCATTTTTGTATCGCTTGATCATTTCACTACTTAAAATTTCACTCTTTAACTGGGCCTTAATATTTTTGGTAATTTTGGATGTTTTGTTTGAGCAATATTTTGATATTTTGTTGACTCTCGTCACGCATGTGTGACCAGTCAATCGTGAAGTTACAAAGCTCAATTTGATCTTCATAAGCAGTTGCCTGATGTGAACAGTTCTGGTGTTTTTTTAAACTTCGTTAAGTGAGATGTTTACACATGCTTCATTAACAAATGAATACGTTTGGCTAATCTTCGTCAAAAGAAGTGATTTCCCTAAGGGTAGATTTACACTGAGCCTTTTTGCGCGTAAAAAGCGGTTTGGGGGTAATTTGGAGTAGAACAAATTTCTTTGGGTGGAAAGTGTTTTTGTGATTCTGTGCTATTCAGTGCCTCATTTCACTTCAAATTCTTTTGAAAGCAACACCGTACGCCGCATTTAAGTCCGGCGCAAATGGGAGGAAAAAAACACGAAATACAAAACAAATTCGTTTACGGGAAACAGAAATGCCACAAAAACGGATACCGCGCCACTAGCAGCGACAATAAAGCAGTACAGTCACATGATATCTTGATACCACGTGATCCGGAACACGATCGATGATTGGTCATCGCTAAGTCGTCGTTTCTCCAGTATCGAAACAAGTACCGCAGACGGTAGACCAAAACGTCCATTTAGATGAAAACATGTTTCGCGGAACAAGCACTGTTTGTTTCGCGAAACAGTGTTTTCTGTTTTGGGGTAATGCAGACGAATGTCAAAGTCACGAGAAAAACGTTTTTGTCTTGTTTTTCGTGTTTTTTGCCTTCCGTTTGCGCCGGGCTTTACGCACGAAAAAGCCCATTGTGAATCCACCCTTATGTGAGCTTGGTCTTAAAGAAGTCCCTGTTGCTGAGACAGCAGATGAGTATTTTGTTTATTCCAATTGCCACAATGATTAAACTATTTTGCTTCAGAAACAGAAATGCTAACTTTTGTTCTACTTTGCAGGTTAGTCTGGGGACGAGTGACACACTGTTTTTATGGCTAAAAACCCCATGCCCAGCATTGGAAGGCCACATATTTGTTAACCCTGTGGACATGCAGGCTTATATGGCTTTGCTATGGTGAGTGGGTCTTTTGGGCTGCCTTTGTATTGCTGCAGTCGGTCTCTATTCAAACAGCTCATTGCCGTTATAGAGAGGTTTCGCAAGCACACACATACGCGTACACATACGTTTAGCCATCCATCACCGTTAGTGCAATTTCTGTCGTTTAACAACTCCAAAACTACAGCATGTTAGCTGAAATGAGTCTATTTCCGACAGCGGGAAAACTACCCGGCACAACACGGCTTCGATACTAATACATAGTTCCGACTTGTCAATCAAGCCAAACCCGCCGACCAATCACAACAGAGCTAGCAGACAGCGCCCACATTAGGTCAAAGTGCATTGCCTCACAAACGACATCACAAAGACCACACGCGCTCCCAAATTACCCCCGAATTACCCCCAAACAGTGTAAGCCACCACATCATGTAACATCGTTATATAAATGGTGATTCATTGCTCTCTTATTGACCATTTTTGTGGAAATAAAGAAACGTCACACTTTGTTCCTCAACTTCATGGAATGACCCGTATCCATTGCAAGGATGCTCAATGCGCTCTCACATTATTGCACATTTGATTGTTTTTGCTTTCTATCCAGCTTTAAAAATGGCTCCCTAACCCGAGAGAGGATTCGTAATGAATGCAGCATGGAATCATGGGATACATTCAAACGACTCCTCGAGGCCACACCGCCAGGGAATAATGGGAATTTGGGTAAGTGCAGATACATGTACGCATGTACATAGCAGGTCTTATTTAAACAGACGCAATTTTTTTGCCTTTTTGAAATTGGATGCTCTTTGATTTGGGTATGAATTCAAATTAAATGCAAAGTAACTGCATCTTCACTTTGCACTTATTTAATAAAGGAATAAAAGTGGGTTTGGCCAGTCTTAAACATACGTTTAAAACCAGCTAGGGGCCTGGCAAAATTTCATTATGGTAATGATACAAATATGACAAATGATATGGTATCAAAATCTCAACTCCCATGTAAAAAAATGGGGGTGTCAAAAGTGTTATCTGGTCACGCTCCTTTAAGCCTGTTTAAAATGTTAAGATATGGATGTCCATGTGGTATTTTGAAATAAAGAAGACAACTGAAGTTTTACAGGTAGTTTGGGAATGAACATTCCAAATATGCTCTGTAGCACAAAATAGTGCCAACTTAACGGCCTATGTGTGGCATATGACCAAAAATCCATGATGCATGACATAGTAGTACAAATTAAATATCTTGTAACATGCAATACTCTGGAGGTGTTATACAAACAATTAAAATGTGTGTTTCTGTATTCTGGTGCAAGTTTCCCCAAACCCCTACTAATTCTACTTTTTTTAGGAATCTACTTTGATGTTAAAGAGATAACCCCCTCAGCAGTCGGTGTGTACCGTCAAAATGCCAACGATGAGAGCGTAGATGCATTCAGTCCAGAGGTTGAGGTACGTGCCTTACTGGAGGGCCAGTTCCTGGCAAAGAGATTACATGCAGAAAACCTGGGCTATCTTGTTGGTAAGTTTAACATTATTAAAATATTGACTGCTCATGAGGGTGATGGTGAAAACTAATGCCCCGAGGTGATTTTACAATGGTGTGCTTGCTATTTTCCCCAAGGCTGTAGGACAAGATTGAGTTTTGCAAATGAGATTTTAGAGAAAGGATAAGCAAAAGAATGGTTGTTAGTTTTTCAGAGAAAGAGCAGTAGGTGTCATTCACGACACTTCAGATAAGTAGAAGTTTTCACACTACAGGGAAATATGTCTGGAAGATGCATTGGGGCGAAGTCAGCAGTGCATGAGGCCATGGACCTCGATGGCTTCGGTTAATGTCAAGGCCAAAGCTGCGTTCCATTTTTGCGAACGTTGGCAATGTTGGCCAACAATTTCGAGTGGAATGAATTTTGCACCTCCATTGAACTTTTGGGTTGTGCGTGCGATATTCGCGAGTCATTTCAAAATGGTGCATAGTTGTAAAAGATCATGGCAGACGATATGCTTTACAGTTTTTGAAAATAAACAAATCGCACCTTTTGTGTTTTTTCCACACAATGGCAACGGCTCACATTTCTTCAAAAATTTGGTAAGCAGCAATGAGCCACATTATAACGTCGCTATGACTGCTGTTTAGGTGCTGCCATATTGACAACGTATTTTGGCAAACAATCTGTTCCACATTCGGCTATTTGGTTAACGTTCGGGTAAGTTGAACGCAGCCCTGATGTGGAGTTGTGGGCAGCCCATTCTATCAATAGGCCAACTCCAGAAAAACTCCAAGGGATTTCTGACCCATTTACACTTTAAATAATTTATATAGGTGCATTTTTATTTGATCAAAACACAGGTCTAGTGCCAGGTACGTATTTGGTACATGTACATATGTGTGCTGTGTACGGTATGCACCCACTAATGGTCTTTGCGTGCTGTACATGTACATGTCTTATTTTTTTAACCCTGACCACAAAATAAAGTTGCATGCGTGGTTAAAGGCACAGGCTCTTCAGCAATGCGCGCGCGCCAAATTCGTGCCACGAAATACGCAGCTCCATGCCTTTGCTGTAGAGCTCTGTATTTCCTGGCACAAATTTGGCGCGCGTGTATTGCTGACGAGCCTGTGCCTTTAATCCATAAATTTATTAAATAATCATAACAACTCAGTTGAGTTGATTTGGAATGCTGTGTGTAAGTCCCCGTCATGTTGTATGGTAAACTTGTATTCCTCATGACAAACACTAAAAACTCATAGCGTGCTCGGTTGGGATTGTTTTTGCAATGTAAAGAACAACCTTGAATGTTATGAAAGAGACATTATTACCTAAATTCAGTGTTGGTTACATGCTCAGAGACCGAATTTTGTATGTAGTGTTGGTTGGTGGAGCTAATGCACCTGTCCATTGTTTCCGTGCTGGGGGAGGGAGGGGAGTGGTAATTTACAGTTTTTGTAGATTAAAGTTTTTAATGTCCGATGTTAAAACAAGAGCAGGTTTCTAATGCGTACAAGTTTGCCGACCTGTAATACCCATGTATACAAATGTTGCTAGAGATGTGCAATATGGGAAATGATGTGCCATAATGTTTGAACTGCACATTTGTTGTGTTTGCGTTAAATGAATAAAAGTATTTCCGTATAAAAATGCATGTAATGCCTTTGTTTGACAATGGGTAATTTTAAAAATTTGAGGTTCAAATGTGTGACATTAAAAATACGTCCAATTGATGGGAAGAAAACAGGAAATTTGCAATCTCCAGTTTGGATGTGGAAGCAAAAAGGTTGGTGTAATTACTGCACCAGATTATGGAACCAGATAAATTAGTTTACAAAGCATTGGTGGGTTTTTTTTTTTTTTGACGATATCCTTGAAAATATACGGATTAAGAGTGCTAAATTTCAGAAGAGTAATGGGAAAAATATGACACCTGGGCCTTTTTTTCAAATCTCGGCTTCGTCTCCGTCTCCAGCTCCAGCTCCAGCTCCGTCTCCATTCCGCCATCTTGAAGCCGCATACCAAACTTCGGCTCGACTTCAGGCTTCATTTTGAGGCTTCGTTTTGGCCCAAATGAGGCTCCAAAACGAAGTCAACTAAAGAGGTGACTTCGGCCGGCTTCGTGACGTCATGAACTGGAAAATCACGTGACAGCAACAAAAACTGTGTGAACTTTTGCAGGTTTACTAAACTTTGCCGCCGACAAAACTCGTCTGCTGGCGCTTTAAAAAAGCCGGTGAAAAAAAGTGGTAGGCCCGACTAGTACGTGTTCCAAACGGTTTTTGGTTTGGCTTCGCTAAAGTGAAGCCGGAGACGGTTGGAGCCGGAGCCGCATGAAGCCGGAGCCTGGAGCCTGAAGACGGAGTCGAGATTTGGAAAAGGGCCCATGATATATCAAAGTCTTGACACCCATGGGAAAAATAGGGGGAGGGAGGGGAGGGAGGGGGTGATGCATGGGATGGTATCTCTCTACCATCACATGCATCCAGATTCTAATTGTTATTGTCCATTAAACCTGTCTCTGTAGAGCAAGGATCCCGTGTTCTGGCCACAGGCGGTGCATCTTCCAATAGGGCTATCCTGCAGGTGCTAGCTGATGTCTTCAATGCTCCAGTATACGTTCTGGATGTGGCTAACTCTGCGTGTCTGGGATGTGCTTACAGAGCTAAACATGGTGAGAACAATGAATCTTTTGAATCCCCGGTTTGCGTGGCATGGAGTGACTAGGAGCAATGCTACATGTACTTCTCCTGGATTAGTTGGGTTTCCCCAACTGTATTTGCTGGTACCCATTTATGCACCTGGGGGGAGAGAGACAACGTGGAGTGAAGTGTCTTGTCCAGGGACACAACGCGGTGCAATGACCAGGCTTCGAACCATGGACTTCTCGACCGAAAGTCCGATTCGCTATCCACTTGACCACCACGTCTCCACAAAGGCACACAAATATTGCTATAGAAATACACCGTGGCCGAGCGGTTTAGGTCATTGACTCGCAATCACAGGTGAAAACTTGGGGTTGCAGGTTCGAACCTCCCCACGGCTATGGTACCTGTGCCCTTGAGCAAGGCACTCAACCACACTTGCTCCATCCTTCGGAAGGGATGTAAAGCCGTTGGTCCAGTGTGTTTGGTTGAATGGAAACGCACTCTAAAGATCCCAGAGCATTCTTTCGTAAAGAGCAAGGGGGATCATCCCCGGTGTCTCTGGCCATTTCTAATTCTAATTAGAATTCTTCACGCTTGCGAGTGACAGTGCAATGAGCACTATTGAGGAATCCTTGGTATGAATACCAGAAAGAAATAATAATAATAATAATAATGGATGGTTCTCTTTTAGAATGCACGAATCTGCAAGATCATGGTATAACGGTGTGGCTCTGAAGTAGCTTTTGGAGCAGCTTTCTATCTTGTACTTTGGACCAATCAGTATTCACTATAAGTAACGACCACTATAGAACGAACACTTTCCATGGATCTCATGTTTTTTGTTGCAGCTTTTCACAACTTGATACAATTTTCCTCAATGCTACCTTTGCCAATGACTTTAGATTCATTTTACACTCATAAAAAAATGTTATTAAAGATAGTGTACATGATTGACAAGAAAAACCCGACTAAAAGTGTTGATAGCAATGGTAACAAACACCACCTATTTTTCTTTTCTTGTCAAATGGTACCTCTGTGGGATAAATTGCCAACTATTAAAGATAGTATACATGATTGGTAAACTGTTACAAATAGTTTTATCCCCCTGTGTGATTGCATGATTAAAACCAACCTGAGCAAAAACCAGCTCCGTACTTCGTCTAACTTTTGAGAAAACCGTCAAAAAAGGGTTTGCAGTCATTCCGCCCCAAAATCACTTCGCCCTGAAACATTTCGCCCTGAACCACGGCCTGTGCACGAAGTGGTTTTTGGGCGAAGACTGGCATTTGGGCGATGTAGTGTTTGGACAAAGTAATTTGGGGCGAAATGGCACTCGGGCGAAGTGGTTTGGGGCGAAATGGCACTTGGGGCGAAATGGCACTTGGGCGAAATGGTTTTGTGGCAAATTGAATTTTCGTCTCATGAGACGAAAACTAATTGTTTTACTCATTTCTCAAAGACTATAGCACTTCAGACAAAACCATTTCAGGGAAAGTTTTCTACGGTCATCATGTTTATATTGTGTAAGTTAGGTGTAAATCTGTGAACATTTCTGATTTTCGAGATTACCAATGATGTATACTGCCTTTAACAATGGCAATTGTAAGTTTTAAAGTATGTCTTGGAGAAGTGATGGCCATTTTTACTTCCAAAACCCCATCAACTGCCCTCTTGGATCTGCCATTTAAAAAAAGTGCCTGCATCCTTCTCTTTTGTCAAAAATTGGGACAAGAAGCTACTGATTTCTTTTGGCCTAAACCTTTATTTCTTGTGACCTTTCGGTCAGGTTTCCTGGGTGAGAATGTATCATTTGCTGATGTCGTCAAGACATCTCCGGCTGAGTACAAGTTAGCAGCCACACCGGACCCAACCGTCAAACAGGTATGTGGAATAATCACAAATCACACTATTTCTTGGTTGCAAATTAATGCAAACACATGGGTTTACCTACATGTACCTTAAAACCCTTTCCCCATGCACTGTACACATGGTACATGCATGTGCAATGTACATGTAAATATACAGGGACTAAAAGGGGAGACTCCAAAAGTGATGTACCCTGGGGCTATTTCTCTGTCAGACCATTGTTTGCAAACAGTTATTGTTTACATTGTATCACTGTGCCAGGTGATTGATGAATGGTGCTTGGCTAGAGGCCCAGATTTTCCAGGGTTGGCCTGACTTGACATTAAAGGTGACTACCTATGCAAGCTCCAACAGGGGTTTTGATGGAGGATTACCTTAAGTATGAGTGAAATTGGCCGTACATGTACATTTTATAGGAATCGATGAATTACATACCTAATATATTTTCCCCCTTTTGTCGTTTTGAACACATCCTGAGATCTCAGGGAATTTCCACTATGCGAAGCGACGTGACAATACCCTGAGGAAATACACGCAAATCTGTGGAGCGAGCCGGCTGTTGTCTTGAGCCAACTCACGCCCGAGTCATTTTGATGTAATTTAATCAATTCGGTCATGTTATGCCGAAAAGAAACAATTTCTATACTTTCCAGAAATTGTATTGGGTTCCGTTCCTTATGACTGTCCCATTCCTACCAAACTTTCAAACGACGAACCTTATTTACTCCGCAGTTGTTCACATTAATAACAGGGATGCATGCTGACGAATGTAATGGAACGGATTCCCCAGTATGCTTTAAATAGGAGCCAATCACCGACGCGGACAACGGCCAGCATTACCGAGTACATGTATCACATGCATGCACGGTGTTTACAATCTGCGCGCGTTACATTTGAATGCCTGCAATCGTGCTACAATGCACTGCAAGCGTCCTGATTGGTCCAGCAGAGGCGACAAGATTTCTGTCGCTAGTCCCACCGCCAAATGGGGCCTTTTTCAACAGGGCCACTGTACGCAGGAGTTAGGGAAAGCGTTAAAGGGGCACTGTTGCAAGAGGATGTTTTGAACAATGCGCACCCATTAATTTTTTATTCATTTACACAACGATTGACAGCCCGGGCGGCCACCTGTCGCATCGCACTTTACTAGCACTGGCACTAGCTTCACTCGGCAGTGCAGCACGATGCCACTGTGTCGACGTTCTGGTTTTTCAATTCATTATTTGAACCACACAGTGCAGAGCATAAAAACGGCTGGAAAAGGCTAGTGATGTCGCAATTGAGCAATTGGAAATAGGCCTATCACTCAAGGCAATTGCTGTATGCATGATGCATGTCATGTGTACAGTGCGGATCGATTGCGCGCTGCATGTTTGTGTGTACTCCCAGTGTGTACCTGATATATCGACAACATAAACCTCACTACATGTAGTTGAAGCATGGAGGAAGGAAAATTTCCCTCCATGGTTGAAGGTGTTTGTTTTGTATTGTTCTTTTCTTCCTCCATGTAAGCAACAAATACCTAGACTGTTGTGTGCACACTTTTGTGCATGTAAAATTTATTTTCCATTTTTTTTAAGGCATATATTTTTTGTTCGTGTAAAATTTATTTTGTGCACCATGGCCAGTACATGTGGTTTTTTCCCCCTAAAATCGACTGCTGCCCAGAGATGTATTAGTAATTACAAAAATGTGCCTCCAGGGTGTACCCGAATCTTCCGAAAGCACCTCGTGGTGTGCCAGAGAATCTAAGAAAAGACTTTTGTGTGTTTGATAATACCTCTGCTTAAAGGCCCTTTATAGATGATCTGTTTTTGAACAATTCTGGGAATAAAACCCTTATAAATCAAAAGAAAGACATCAACAAACACATCTGATAAAATTTCATGAAAATCCATATGCGTTTTACCGGTCTTGGCTGGGTGTTTCAAATATTCATTCTCAGTCGGTCGCATACTCTGTGGCTTGTGTCATGCACTCTGTGGCGCGCGTCATACTGCGTGTGTTCGCGACACATTAATAAATGCATCGCGTTGGAACAGCATACACGCAGTACACAGCGCCCATTTCAGACTGCCCAGATGAAAAGTAAATCGTTTGCAAACGATCTAAATAATTTCATTATTTAGATAAAATATTATTCAAAAATTATATCATCTCGGGCGGAAACATTTCGTTGGATAGTTGCTACCAGTTCAATCTTTACTTTGAGTAAATTAACTTTTGGGGTCATTGCAAATGATACAGTGGGCCTTTAAAACCCTTCAGGAAGTAGATTATGTTGTGCTACAAATTTAATCATTGATGAATAAGTAACAAAGGAGCTTCCAGAACTGGTTGAAGTAGTATTTGTTTGAATGCTTTAATTTCTTTACAGGCTTACGATACACTTTTGGCAAGATATAAGCATTTGGAGGAGGCAATCTCAAAATGATGCATCACAAATCAATTTTTAGCTATTCACTGCCAGTACTTTCCCCACCGTCTTTAAAGTACATATACACGTACATATATTTTTAATTAGCAACTCAATTAAAGATTAATTTTTAATGTTGCAGTGTTGGTTGGGCTTAAATGTCATTTGTTGCACAATGCAACTTGTTAATTATAATCGATTCACCAGGACCATTTGAAAGTATTTAAATTAATATGAATATTCAGATCTATTCAGTATCTTGGGAGGAGTAAATTTCACCAAACAAAGCCAGTAGAAAAAAAAACGAATAAACTCTTTTAAAAAAGTTCGGAAAGTCAAGTTTGACTGACGATTTCTCTCTTGTTACTAAATCATTTCCCTTGGATTTGGTATCATTGGAAAGCCCTGTTATTCCTCTTTACAGTGATGTGTCATTTGTTATGATTAATCAATTGGGGGATGTGCAGTATAGCGGAATACAGGGATGGGTGGAAAGTTAAATGTCACAAAATTCACTGCTATTGTCATGCAGTGCATTCCCCTTTTGCTTGGAGGATGGGAATGTGTCAATGCACTTTTTGACAATACTAGCAATGCATTTTGTGACATTTCACTTTACACCCGCCCCCCGTATTCAGCTGTGCTGCACATCCCCCAATTGCTTATGCCTAGGTCACATTTGCTCTACAGCTAGGATACGGCGGCCGTAGCCCCCCGAAATCGAGAGATACCTGCGGCGGCCGCAGAGGATCTGCGGTGGCCTCAGGGTCGCCCTACGGCGTATCCCCATCTTTTACAGGCCGTAGGGGTCGCCGTGGGATTATAGCGCGGAGTTATAACTTTTTTTTCATTTCTAGGTTCGCCGTAGCAATTACACACGCCGTAGCCATGCCGTAGTGCGGTTCCCGGCGACCATACGTCGGGCGTACGGTTGCCTTGCGTTTGCCGTGCGGCTGCCCTAAGGTCTTATGAATTTCAATTGACTTTTGCGGACCCCCAAAAAATTGCGGCGCCCGCAGGATTTCCACGGGCGCCCTAGGGCAGCTTTATGGCGGCCCTACGGTGCCCGTACGGTGGCCTTGCGGTATGTGGCACACCCTGCGGGCAACGAAAGGCCCACGCACGGCTCCCGTACGCCCGCCGCGCGCCATCCGTATGGCCCCCGTGGCAGTCTGCGCCGTGCGTGGAGCGGGTATATATACTAGTTTTTTATATGTATATTATCTCTCTGGCCGCACGATGGTCCCCCTGCGGCCGCCTTGCGGCTACCTTGCGTCTGCCTTGGTATTTGTCTAAAACCTACGGCCGCCGCAGGGACGCCCTAAGGCGACCGCAGGTTTTATGTCTCCACAAATTCAAAATACGCCGTGCGGCTACCCTAACATATGTGACTGCTATAGTATGTGACCGTGGGAATGCTGCGGCGGCCCTATAATTGCTATTGGCCATAGAAATTTGAGACCCCACGGCCGCCGCGGCAAATGTGACTTGGGCATTAATCATAACAAATGACACATCGTAAAGAGGAATAACAGGGCTTTCCAATGATATTCAAGGAAAATTATTTTGCAATAAGAGAGAAATCGTCAGTCAAACTTTTTTTGAGGAGTTTATTACGATACCTTACTGGCCCCCTTCACTGTTTTTTTGTCATTTTTACATGTATTTTTTATTTTTTTAAAGAATTCATAAAGTTTTTTTTCAAAACATCCTCGTCACTTAACATTGTGTTGTTCTGCAGCCATAAAAAGGTCTTGATTTATTTTGACAGTTGCAGGGCATGTAATCAGTGGTTAATGCAGTTTTCTCTCTTCCCATTTGCCAACCTTATTTTGTTTATTTTGAAAACACAAACACTTGGGATGGAGGAGGAAGGGCCAAGCGGAGGCCATTAATCATTGCAACATCTTCTAAGACATGAAATTTGGCTGAGAGCCTATGCCAGGACTATCTGTTGTTATTTCTCCTTTACTGAAATGCTCCAAATGGCTGAAAATTAAGAAATATTTTGAAGAGAGTGAATTTTTTATAGAACATTGTATGCAGTTTCTATCAAGGAAAACTATGTTGCATTCGCATAAACGTATATTTGTTTGTGCTAATTTGAACAATCTTGATTAAAGTGGTCAAGCACAATTTGCAGATATTTACGTCTATAGTTTGAACCTTGTCAATAATAGGTGTTTGGAACTTTGCGGATTACTTTTTGCCGATTATCTTTGCCATTATACTTCACAGGCTTGTAGGCTTCAGATGGTGTAGCAAAAGTAGGCATTTGTTATTGAATTGGATATGTTTTAAGTTTTGAGAAAATGATGCAATACAAATTGGAAATCAGTATTACTTTTCCTTCTTTATGTCAACTTTGCCCAGTTGCGCTACCATGAAATACCGAGAGAAAAATTGTCCATATGGAAAACCTGAGGGAGTATACCAACTGTGCCTTATAATTCAGCTGGTAGAGCGTCTGCCTAGTGAGTCGGAGGTCTCGGGTTCGAATCCCGATAAGGCCCTTACGATTTTTCTCTCACACCAAGTTTGATTATATCAAAAAATAGTCGGAGCAGAACTACATGTTACAATTATGTATTTAAATAATACACCTCATCCTCGGAAAGGTTTGAGCTTTAAACCATAAGTAAAATAATGTGCGTGAATTGGTATAAAGTATCAGAATAGATTAAACTAATATAATCAAGATGTTTTAGATTAACCATTTTGCCAGAACTTCAAATAATTAAAATTATTTATTAAGCATGTCAAGAAAAGAATCTTGTGTACCCATTGGCTACTTTAAGCAGAAAAAAACCCTCAAAATTGATATGTTTGGAAAGAAGATCTTGAAGTGAAACATGATGACAGGCTCTATTATTATTTTTTTCTTCTTTTCAAATCACTTTAGAGAGTGAAACATGTGAACCTCATTTTTGAGCCCCCCATTTTTCACAATGGGTATTGCGATTTTGATAACATATCATTTGTCATATTTTTCTCATTACCATTTTGAAATTTCGTCCCCTCAATCCGTATATTTTCAAGGATATCTTTTAAAAAAACCAAAACAATGTTTTGTAAACTAATTTATCCGGTTCCATAAAGCAGTGCAGTAATCACACCAACCTTTTTGCTTCCACATCCAAATTGGAGATTGCCAATTTTCTGTTTTCTTCTCATGGATAGTACTCGGGGGAGGTATTTTATATGATTGTTGGGTTAGAGCGAAATCCATTTTCTGGACAAATCTTAACTTTTGACCTGCCAAAATGTGGCCAAGTGAGGAATTATCGCCAAATAGCAAAATCATGTAATCAGCATCTGAAGTTGTACATGGCAGTATATCACCATGTTTACACTGGTCCCGAGCTCGGAATCTAAATTGATCCCCTGATAAGAAAATGTCAGTGTTTAACCGCAATGATCCTGAGTGCCGCGTTTACATTCTGTAGTTGATCTCGAGCGCGGTGCCAGAAGTTGCAGTGCTCTTTGTGTGTACATGTATGTACTCATCAACTTGTGCATGGGTTGTGCATATACAGAGTACAAGGCCACTTTAATTTCGCGGGCTTTTCCCCCGCTACGGCTGTGGAGCGGATGTGGCAGGTTGCGGTAAAGATTCGAAAAGGATCGAACCCTTCGCCAACGCGAGACCAAAATCTCGGGGCCTGATCCGGGGCCAATTTGGTCCCGAGAGCGTTTACACTCAGTTTGTGATCCGGGGCTGATCCCGAGCTCGGTGTTCGACCCCGAGCTCGGGATCAAGTGTAAACGGGGTGTATATGAAAAATAAAGTCAAATCTATTTTAGTTTTTTTTATATTTTTGGATAGCCTTGACACCAAAGATGCAATCTGTCTTGTTTATTTTTCAAAAATAAGTTCATTGGAATTGCTGAAGAGGAGAATTTTGAAATGTTTGTGTTGGTGGCATGGCAAAAAAAGGTTCACACCAGTTTTCTTAAAAAGTTTCCATGGCCATCCTTTTCTCATCATAACATCTGTATAAAATCAGTTACAGGAATAAATTTGGCATCAATGAAAAGCCTGCTAATCACTCTTTATTCTCAGAATCTCAAGTTGGGGACATCTAACAGTTGGGCATTTTTATTGCATGATAATTAGTTAAATTAAACTTTTACAGTACATTACTTATAATAAGTTAGGGATATTGTCAGGTTTACGCAGATATTTTATTGAGAGTATGCATTCCGCTTTATTGATTTTGTATATGATTAGACAATTGTATCTGCATATACATCTTGTCACAAGAATACAATACACAGTCATTTAAAAAAAAAAAAATCTAAAATTGACAACATACCAATAACCCTGCAAGTAGTGTAAATTTGTTATCAATGGAAAGCCCATTTGTCTCTCTTTATTCTGATCTCAAAACCTCAAAGTTGGGGACATCTAACAATTGGGCATTTTTATTGGATGAAAGTCAGCTGAATGAAATTGTTACCGTGAGTTGAATATAGACCATTCCCAGGACGCCTTCCCTGTACACGTCTGCCATAATTGGAGCAGCTTTTTCCAGTGCATGGACTGTGTGTTTTGCATTGTTGTTAAATCGAACAGCACGCCTCCATGACGCACGCAACGCGCTCTTCGCACATGCAAATTCACATTGAGCCTCTTTGCGCGTGATTGCCATGCACGTCGCTTAGAGAAAAAGCGGTATGGAAGAAATTGAGTGAAACGAAGCACTGAAAATCACTAAATTATGAAAACACTTTTTGTCCAAGCTAATTCTGTGGAAGGAATTTGAGGTGAAACAACGCAACAAAAACCACAGATTTAGCTTGGACATGTTGGACGGCGAGTATCTTCATAATTCAGTTATTTTCAGTGCATCGTTTCACTCAAAATTCCCTCCACATCGCTTCTTCTCAAAGCGACGCGCGTCGCAATTACGCAAACGCGCAAGTTGTTCGAAGTAACGACACAATGAGCATCATCACATAACGCATGTAGTTCATGCACTGACCGCATCCCAGCTATGGCGGACATACAGGGAAGGTTTCCATGGTTATGGGAATGGTCTATAATTTTTCAGACAGTGTTATATAAGTCTGTTTTCAATCCTGGAGAGACTTTTCACCAGGATCATAACTCTGTGCAAAGCCAGTTATCTTCTCTCAAAACAAAAGAAATATCTTAAGACAGATCTAAGGAGATAGTTTAAGCAACAAATAGTGCGATAACATACCTTCCTGAAAACCCTGTGTACAAATTTCCTATTTAACGTATGTAACATAGGACACATACTTTGTGACATTTTTTGGTGTCCTTGTTACATACGGTATATTGGAAATTTGCATACAGGGCTTTCAGTAAGGTATGTTTTGGCAATATTTGTTGCAGTTCTTAAGCTGAAGTTATCTACTTAGATCTATCTTAAGATATTTATTTTGTTTTGAGAGAGGATGAATGACCTTGTTTTATGTACAGAGATATAATCCTGGAGGAAAGGTCTCTCTAGTATTGAAAACGGATATGTGGGCAAGCTTTAGGTGTGTGATTGCAACATTTGAAATTCGAGGACTCCACAATTCATATGATTATTGTTGATTACTACCTATTGTTTTATATGTTTACATATTCCCGCCGTGAATATGGCCACTGATGCCGGCAAGGCGCTAAACTCACTCACTGAAATTCGAGGTATACAAGGATATGCAATTTGTTGTCTTCTTGTCCTCGGTTGTCAATATTTACAAGTATGTCACGCCTGCTAAAATGAAGAGTACACATTGTAATCTTAATTACAAATTCAAGTCAATCAATGGTTGCCCAGCAACTGGCAAGTAGTGGGAAACAAACATCAATCATCTCTATATAGACGCCACAGCGGACCATGCTTTGACTATTCATTTCTCAAGACACTTCAGGAATTGGTCTTTGAAGTCAGGTGAGTCTGCATTTTATTTTTGATTTTTTAAAAGAAACTTTTCCTCTTTCCAAAATATTGTTTTTAAAAAGTTCAAATTTAAAGGCACATTACACAGTAACATATGTTCAAATTTAAAGGCCATTATTTCTTTTGCAGATTTTTAAATGAATTCTAGCAGCAGTATTACATAGGCCTACATGTAATTGAGTCTTTCCACGATAAAGGGGGCATTTTGACAACAGACCATATTTTCCAGAAAATGCCTTTGTCTGGTCTCGAAATAAAGGAAATAAGTTGCAGTTGTACTGAACTTAGGCCCAAAAATTGTTACAAATATATGTAATGTGACAACATGCCTTTCTAAAAACCCTGTGTAGCAATTTTCCAATACGTTCGTAACCGGGACGGCCTAAAATGTAACAGTGTCCGTCCTGGTTACGAGCATATATTGGAAATTTGTACACAGGGTTTTTAGAAATGCATGTTTGTCACACTATTTGTAACCCTTTTTGGGACCAAGTTATCTCTTCAGAACAACTTAAACTTACATGTATTTCTGTTATTTTGAGACCAGACAAAGTTATTTCCTCGGAAATATGGTCCGTGTTGCCAAAATGCCCCCTTTATTGTGGAATAAATGTTGATAAATGTTGGGAAATTTCAGCCATGTAGACAAGTAATACTTCAGAAAAGCTTAAAAATCCATGCATGGGTTTGTGCTGAATGAATGGTAAAAAATCATTTGCAAATGATTTTTTTTTAAAGCACCTTCAGTTAATTTTGCCCACAAAGGTACCATTTTACACAGGAAAAAACGTGGTGTTTGTTACCATTGGTATCAACACTTTTAGTCGGGTTTTTCTTGTCAACTCATAAAGGAAATTTTGGGTCACTGCAAATAATGGGTTTTAATTTACTCGTGTTTTATGTGAGTTGTACGCAATTGGTTTTATATACACTAATGCTTTCTAATTGTGTTTTTTATTTTTTCCATGGATAAAACCACATGATGGCAAATTCATTCATGGCATTTTATTTCCATTTACCACACTCTGTTCGACTTGTTTACTTTCTCTATTTCTCAGAATAATTGATGTGTACACAGATGTGTGCACTTACACGTAGTCCATGATATGTAAACTGAAGTTCGTGTGACATATTACCTTTCACTGATTTCATTCTACACTACACTTGACCTTTTGAATTGACAATTAAAATGTGATATTCTGGGCACAGGTTTTCGAGCGTATATTGGAAATTTGTACACAGTTTTTAGAAAGGCATGTTGTCACACTAATTTGTAACCCTTTTGGGGCCTAAGTTATCTCTTCAGCACAACTTAAACTTATTTCTTTTATTTTGAGACCAGACAAAGGTATTTTCTGGAAAATATTGTCTGTGTTGCCAAAATTCCCCCTTTACCGTGGAAAGACTCAAGTGTACATCATTCTTTCATACCCACTTCTCCAACCAATCTTTACCGAATATTGATCACCTTGTAGTGGCCCTCGCTAATAATCAATATGATGTTGAAATCACATGTTGACTTTCCCATTAATGAAAAAATAATGAGGGGTAACAAATAGCTAGATCGTTAATTCTGCTCCACTTATTTGGGTCCTTCTGAGCAAAACACATATTGACCCATGACGGTGGTCATCTAGGAAACCTGCTGACGTATATGTATGTATACTGGCAATGTCATTGATTTCTCTGCTGCCTGAATTTAATACTGAATTTTCAAAAAACTGCCTGTGTATTCAGGTGTGGTTAAAGTGTATTTTACAGTGTAGAGAGTGATCGAAAATTGGTAAACACTGGATAGAAATTTCAAAATTCCTTAAATTAATCTAAATAATACCTCGAACAGTAAAGAAATGTCCATATTTTACAACAATATTATTAAAATTAACAGCATAAATTTTGCTGGGCACACCGTGCCATCACATTTTAGTTGAAAATAGTTGAAAATGCATGTGTAAAAAATGGTATTTTTTGTCAATTTTAAAAAGAGATATTCACACGGTGCTGTCACAAATAATTTGTACATTTCAGAGACTTTGAAAGCTTTACATATTCAAGTTGTTTGATTAAAGCACATGGGTCTTTCTATAAATTAGGGGTCCAAAAGTGTGACATTTGGTGTCTCCCGTTACACCTGATATGTGTTATTTTTCGTACAACCAGGGACGGATCCAGGTGGGGCGCGCACGCACGCACGCACCCCCAAAAAAAAAAAAAAAAGATCGCACCACAGATAATCTAGAATCCATCTAGAAGCCGTTAGGGCTTCGCGCTATTTCATTGTCATCAGCATTTCATGCTTAAACATTTCACATTTATGCAAAAAAAATGCAAATTTTACGATAACTTAACGACTTCCTTTACTGTATTTCGTGGCACACTGTTTCCATTTTTAAAAAATGCTTTTAATTTATTTTTCAGGATGCAACTGAACAGGGTTAAAGGGACAATCGCAGCAAGTCTGTTGGAAATATGTAAGTAATGTATGTACTTTGTCAATGAAAAGTAGGTAGTAAGTCGCTTAAATATTTATTCTAGGGGTCCAATTGGCAGTCTCACAATTAACGGGAAAAATATCTGCTTCCATAGGTTTGTGCACAAATTTTACCCCACTGAGAGAATGATTTTAGCTGGCTGGGTAGCCAATCTGTCTGCCACTGGCCCACTTTATTTTGTCCTTTTTCTGCCTGCATGTTTGCAGCCTTATTCTCCATCCCATTCTGTCCTCCCATTTCTTCCCATCCTGTGTTCCTATTCCACACCAGTGTTTCTCCATCAACCCCATACCCACTTCACTCGTTGTTTGTCCTATTTTTAAAAATCTTCGTCCACAGTCCTTTTCTCCCACTCCCCTCTTGCCTGTACTCTTAATCCCCGTTCTATTCACCCTCCATCCCCAGACCTGTCTTCGGTCACCTGTTTAGCCTTTTAACATTTGCATAATGCTGGGGCCCCAAATTCTTCAGTTTCAAATGGATCGGAGGTGCAGTTTTACATACTATTTTATTGTTGCTACGTAGTGTACGCCATTGCCTAGCAATCAACAGTCTGGTCGCTTTATGTCATCCCCCCCCCCCTCCCCTCCCCCCCCCCCCCCCCCTACAGTGAACACTGTATTGATTCTGTACTTCACACCTGCCGCGTGCACCACATAGCAACAACAATTTAGTCTGCTCAAGTGTATACTAAGTGTGCGTGTGAAAGGAAGTACACCAGATGCTGCTCATGCGAAACACGCAAAAAGCTAATAAGACGTATTCCTGAACGCGTGAGGGCGCTGTCAAGCGGCCTGCGCCCATCGCGCGTTATGTTCAAACAATTCTGTTAGGGTCAAAATCTGAGACCACTAGTTTCACAGTGTGATCATTTTAGATCCACATGTATACTAGTGCTCTTGTATCAGAGTCCCTCTGTATGAAATTCCCTGAGCATGTAAATTCAATTTTTTTCATAAAAGAAACAAGCAGTGACATAAGGCAGGCAATCGGCAGTTTAATCATTCATAACCGTTTGGCGATTCAAAAGCCCTAGAAAACCGCAGTGCCTTGCAAACAACCATGTGCGTTTTGAGTGACATTTTCAAGTAATTTGTGCAAAAGAGTCGGGAGTTAACAACCCTGCAGACACATGGCTTATAGGGATAGGCAAAAAACATAGGCCGGATATCCCTGTGCAAACAAAAACAACATTGTTGTCCGGGCAACAAAATTGCCATCTGACGCAACAGACGTATATGCTCCAAGCAAGATCGCAACAATTTGACTTTTTTTCTCTCCACAAAATGGAAAAGTCACTGCATGCATACTGCGGGCGAAGACAGACAAATATTTAAACTTGTGTTTGGAATTGAACTCGGGCCAATGTATTTACATAAATTGACGTTTGACGTGCAGCGGAATGGTAAACAATCGGCGAACATTTCCCCAGGTGGGCAGCTAAATGCACATACAAATCATTACGATTCAAATGATTGTCTTGTATAAACCGTATGAAAATTTCATCACCAGTCTGTGTGACTTCTTAATTGTATTTGCTAATGGTTAATGGGAAATTTCTCCAAATCCTGATATGAGCGTTAAAGGTTTTCTTGGAAACAAGTGTGAATTAGATAACTTGGGTGAGATTCGAATCGCCAACCTTTGTACGGGGATTGAAGTGCTGCCTTATTGTGCACATACGGTAGTACAATCATCGGAAGTAACTGGCAAACATCTTGTGTGGGATTCTAACCTCTCACAAACTTTCTCCCTTGACCAGGTGTAGCGTCCTTTTAGTGGAAACGACCAACAGTTGGTTTGTGTGAGATTCGAACCCCTGACTTCAAGTTTGCATCCTAAGTGCAACTGCTGTCCAGCCCCGGTGCACAGTGCAGTTTGTGGACTCGAACATCTAACTAGTTGCTGTGTGTGAGCTTCGAACCTCGGACCTCAATCTTGCATCCTTAACCCTCACTGGAACTGCTGCCCTGTCCTGGTGTACAGTGCAGTTTGTGTGAGATTCGAACCCCTGACTTCAAGTTTGCATCCTAAGTGCAACTGCTGTCCAGCCCCGGTGCACAGTGCAGTTTGTGGACTCGAACATCTAACTAGTTGCTGTGTGTGAGCTTCGAACCTCGGACCTCAATCTTGCATCCTTAATCCTTACTGGAACTGCTGCCCTGTCCTGGTGTACAGTGCAGTTTGTGTGAGATTCGAACCCTGGACCCCGAGCTTGCATCCTTGAACTTGTAACTGAAATTGCTGCCCTGCCTTGGTGTACAGTGCAGTTTGTGGACTCGAACAACCAGTGGTTGACATGTGTGAGATTCGAACCCATGACCTCAAACTTGCAAAGTTCTGGAGCTGTTGCCTAGCCCTGGTGTAATAGTACAGTTTATGGATTCGAACAGCAAACAATTTATTGGTGAGATTTGAACCCCTGACTTCAAACTTGCATCGTCAACCTTGACTGGAACTGCTACCCTACCCCCGGTGTACAGTGGAATTTGTGGACTCGAACAACCAGCAGTTGGCTTATGAGATTCACACCCCTGACCTCAAAGTAACCGGAAGTGCTGCCCTGCCCTGATGTACAGTGCAGTTGGTGGACTCGAACAGCAAACAGTTAGCTTGTGTGAGATTCGAACCCCTGACCTCAAGCTTGCATCTTCAAACTTTGAACTGGATCTGCTGCCCTGTCCTGACACACAGTGCAGTTTATGGACTTGAACATCCAATATATGGCTTGTGTGAGATCTGAACCTCTGACCGCACATGATTTCTTTCATGGGATGTGAACCCAGGACACATGCTTTTGAAACCAAAGGATAAAGTGCATTCTGGAGAAACAAGTTGACCAACAAATCTCTGGTGCAACACCCACACTTACAAAATGACATTCGCTCTCAACGTATTGCTCAAAATGGATAGAAAATTAGGTAAGTCTACACAATTTTAATTTCCCCCCACTTTTTCAGCTTTCAGATTTGAGGAAGTGTTTGGAAGAGACAAATGCCGTTTACACAAAAATTAGGTTTCACCTGGACTCACTAGGTTTAATTTTTTTATTGTTTGTTTTTATTTTTAAAAATTATACAGGCTCTGCATGATTTTTTTATTTTGATTTGTTTCTGGGCCTATGGTGGCAAACGGAGAACTTAAAATGTAACAATTGATAATTTACAATTTCAAGGCCCAATGAAAACAAAAAAAACCTGCACTGAATTTCTTGGTTTTCTAGGTGTAAGTAAAATTTCTGCAAGTTCTTGGAAATCGGGGGGAAACATGCAAATGGTCTTTGAGTCTTAATCCAGAGGTAATAGACCTGTTCGGGGTTTACGCACACAATGGAATTAGCATACTCATTTATTTTTGGTACAGCGGACCTTTGACATACAATGTACTATGGACCAGTTCCTAATCCTATCGCTTATCATAGTTGCAGAATGCCATTTACTCGGGAACCAAACTATACACGTCAAAGGTCCGCTGTACCAGAATATACATGAGTATGCTAATTCCATTGTGTGCGAAAAACCCTGAACGGGTCTATTGTAGTGCATTTACATATCTATGGAAGGGATATTTTGACATTGATTCCCCCTATATTATACTTTGCCAGTATTCATTGGAAATTCATTTATAAGCTGCATCTAGTCATCTACTATACGTCTTGGCTTGAATGGAAGGACCATGCATTGTGATATGACTAACGGGACTGACCTGTGACCAGTTGGGCTGTAAACAAAGCTAAAAGTATAAAGATAAAACCTGCTGGCTTGTATACTTTCCCCAGTAAAAGAGCCACA
Source organism: Henricia sp. BOLD:AAB3569 (assembly GCA_037783545.1). Taxonomy (NCBI): domain Eukaryota; kingdom Metazoa; phylum Echinodermata; class Asteroidea; order Spinulosida; family Echinasteridae; genus Henricia; species Henricia sp. BOLD:AAB3569. Next base: position 2,492,815 of record JBBELK010000060.1, read on the forward strand.
ATTTTCTTAAAATATCAATTCGTGATCAGGACAGAAGTTTGTTGAATACAGTGAACTTGTGAATAAAAAGGCCTGATTGAACAATCACTTTGGAATCTCAAGACTTTTCCGCTTCAGTGATTTCGGCAAAGTGGACCTGTTTGAACAAAGTGATGATTTCCACAGCAATTCCCTGTTTCTGGGAGAATCATTTAGTTAAGGGCTTTTTAATAGAAAACTGATTATAAAAAAGCTGCACGGAAAGAGCTGACCTCTGGAGCCACGTGTCTCAAAAACACTCCTAGAAGTTCAGGTTCTCAGGAAGCACTCTAGGCAGCCTATGATATGCTTTTCTTTTTTGAATGGTACCGGTATATGATTTTATTATTTGTACATGTAGTTGCAAAAAACCTTGCTGTACAGGTACATGTATATTACTTTTCACTGCTACACTGCCAATTTGTTTATTAAAGCCCAAACATTTGTAAAACAGTATACATGTATTGTGCTATTGCATGGGGCTATAGGCCTATGACATTCCTTCTCAGCTTCCTGGGGAGTTATATAATATTGGATGGCTTTGAGGGTGATATGAGAGTATACCGGTACCACACGATTCGTGAAAATTTTTCATGGCGAGTGTGGTACATGTACATGTATATTCCCATGATCACCCAAAAAGACATCCAATATTATTATTATGCAAAATGAAGCTTGCTCTCTTGATTTTGTAAGATTTCCACAGATTTTTTTCTTCCATGTTTACAATTGCATCCTCTTTTGTTTTTGTTGTACAGTATTTTCTGATACCGTACTCGTGCGCGGCTAAGATGCGCAATGCACTCGATAGGTCAGTGCTATTCAAAAGCATCACGCAGAATGCATTATATTATTAGTTTTTTTTTATCAAAATAAGAAAATTATTTTTGGCAGTGTACACATGTGTATAGGCTTATGCATGTGTTTTGGTGTGCCCAGTTTGAACGCAAGTTGGATTGGTGATCTCGACGGCACAGTATCAGAAACATATCCTCAATATAAAGCTTCATTCAATATACAATCCCGAAAGCCCATAAGGCGCTTGTGAGCTGATCAAACAACACTTTCTCCAAACCCAGGCCCCAAACAGCTTCCCATTTACTCCTGCATAGGTAGATAGAGAGAGACAATTTATGGCAAAGTGCCTTGCCCAAGGGCACCTGTGCCATTGGGCACGGGTGTCCAAAACCAACAATTTTAGAAAAATTAGCAAAATTCGTTTGGAAAAATTGCTAAAATCTGGTCTTTTAAAGCCGTGTCCGCATTGGACTAATTTTTGGATTTATTTTCGGCACACAGAATGTCCTCCGCCACGTAAAACCTAGATGAAACGTGTCACCTCATCGTTCAAATCCACACAGAAGTTATTACATGACCACCACGTGTGTTCCAACGTTGTAAAATCTACAATGTAATTTTTCCCCGTAAAAATTGCAACGACAGAGCATAAAAATTACAATCGACAGCCGACACTTTACAATTTCAGTGTTTTCCGGCTGTCTGCATTAGACTAAATTTTGTAAAATTTACAGAGATCTCCATAAGTTTTACCAAAATTAGTCCAATATGGACATGGCTTAAGCAGTGGTTGCTATTGGTTTAAAACGTAAACAATCAAAATCCTGAGGAACCCGGGCTGACAAGAAATTTCATCCTGGACATTCCTAAACTCTTGTTTCCAAGCATAACTAGCTGTATAAACCTTGTATTCTAAACAACATTTGCCCTGCCTCACATAAATCATATAGCTCTCAAAACAGCATTGCACACATCATCGACTTCTAATCCCAGGCACATATTAGTACTTGACGTGGAATTTCTCATCTTAGGAGCCAGTGAAACCGGTTTGTAAACCGATAGCTCTGAAACGAGTAGGCATATTGATCGAATACAGTATACCGCATTCAACGAGAAATAAAACACTATGAAAACTAATCAGCCGGCGCTGTTAATACTGTGAAGGCAAGCAATTAAATTGGTCCTCTGAAGTAGATTGCCTGAAATACCTAAAAGTGTTGTTGCCTTGGTAACCAGTGCAGCGATAGTGATATTATTATTCTGTGGTAGAGTGACCCTGTGTCCTGCCCTGGTGTAAGTTGTCTTGACCTACATGTTTAAAACTGTGTGTGGGGTGTTGGCCTGCTGTATGCAGTTCCCAAACCAACTTGGTGTTAGCCACATGTTAACTGCATGGTGGAACTTCGGAGAAAATCAGCGAGATACTTTTATTTACACACATTCATTGGACGTTTTCAAGCAGTGCCAGGAAATTTAATATGAAAACTGTAAGTCTAGTACACATGTACAGGAGTCTTTACACAGTAAAGGGGGCATTTTGGCAACACAGACCATATTTTCCAGAAAATACTTTTGTCTGGTCTCAATAAAAGAAATAAGTTTAAGTTGTTCTGAAGAGATAACTTAGGCCCAAAAAGGGTTACAAATAGTGTGACAACATGCCTTTCTAAAAACCCTGTGTACAAATTTCCAATATATACGCTCGTAACAGGGACGGACACTTGTGTTACATTTTAGGCTGTCCTGTATGGTTACGAGCGTATATTGAAAATTTGTACACAGTGTTTTTAGAAAGGCATGTTGTCACACTATTTGGAACCCTTTTTGGGCCTAAGTTATCTCTTTAGAACAACTGAAAATTATTTATTGTATTTTGAGACCAGACAAAGGTATTTCCTCGAAAATATGGTCTGTGTTGCCAAAATGCCCCCTTTACTGTGGAAAGACCCACATGTAAGTTTGTTCCATGTATGCATCTGTCATGTCTGTGGCCTTGTACCAGTATGACTCAAGACAGTGTAAAGGAGGCTTTTAAGTAAATATGTAATGTTTGCATTTTTTTCTGTAGCATAAAGTCAAGTTATCAATGTGATTTCTCTGTATGGATGGGGTGAACAATTAAAATCAATGTCGGTGTGCAGTTTGAAATTATTTTCAATGTTTAATTAAAGGAGTGTTTAGATTTTTCCAGAATATGGTTTTCTTTCTAACCTAACAATCATATAAAATACCTCCCCAAAATACTATCCATGGGAAGAAAACAGGAAATTCACAATCTCCAGTTTGGATGTGGAAGCATAAAGGTTGGTGTAATTACTGCACTGCTTTATGGAAACGGATAAATTAGTTTACAAAACTTTGGTCATTGTTTGACGATATCCTTGAAAAATATATGGATTGAGAATGCGAAATTTCAGAATGCCAATTTTTTTTTTTATTTGGACATGCACCGTCCATAGAAAACTATTATCTCTTCTGAAACTTATTTCTTTTATTTTGAGACCAGACAAAGGTATTTCCTCGAAATTATGGTCTGTGTTGCCAAAATGCCCCCTTTACTGTGGAAAGACCCACATGCAAACTTAAAGTGCCTGAAATGCTCAATAACTTTATGCACAGTTTTTGCTGCATATGAAGAATCACTTGTGTAGAAAGACAGTACTACTGTTCATTTTGATGCCCCATGGGTTACAAAAGTTTCAGCAAGTTGGAGAAAATTGTGGAAACTTTTGTGCACAGTTGAATGAGATTTTCCTGTGTTTTCCTAATGTGACATCACCACTTTGCTCATGCATATGTAAATTTTCATTGGCATAAAAATAAAAAAACTTTGATTTTAACCCCCCAAACAACTTCCAAGTAGGGTTTTTATGATTGTGCACTAGTTCCATAGCACATATTTCATTGATAAAAACACCATTTCAGGGCCCTTTAACTTTAGGTATGCAAACTTAACCATATTATACATGCAGTTCGGTAATTATGCAAACGCAGGAACAAACCTCGCCAACTGTTGACTTGAAATTGAGTCCAAGTAAGCCTACTTGTTATTACTGTTCATAAAAATTTAAATTGCATCACTTATTCAGTTCTATGATATAAAGACTCAGGCAATTTCCCCAAAGATTATTTGCAAATGAATAATGAAATTCTGTAAAGCCCAACAGAGATCGCCAGCCAGCCGTGACAAAAAGGCTCTTGGAAGACAGTGACATAAACCTGCATACATGTACATACATTATGCAGCTCTCCCCATCAAACACAAGTGCTCACACTTTTTCATGAATATTAATAAAGGGTAATCCTACTGAGAGCAAATATCATTGGTCAGCCTTGCAGAGGAACAGTCCATTTTATAATTGGTAACACCAGGCCTTAAATATTGCATTCGATCTGTATGCATATAATAAGATGTGCTGAAAAGAGTAGTTTAATTGGTGTTTGGAGTTGGACAAATTTTGAGTTGCTCTTGAGAATTTCTTATAATCGGTGGTTTTATGTACCGTCTCAGCTAAAATAATTGTGCTGCTTTGCAAAAGTGGATCGGTTCTTTAGTTAACTCCATTACGTGCATGATCTACCGTAATTAAAGTACCACATACTGTTACACATCTGTCTTTCTGAGCACCGTTAAGTGGAGATTGTCGAGTTTCTAGATCAGAACCATGGAAAATTTAATTTCCTCAGCATATGGTAAGTGATGTATTAAATCCATTCGTTAAATGTTTGATTTGGGTGAAATGTCCAAACAAAAGGTTTTGCAACACAAATCGAGCACACATTTGCAATTGTCTCTATCTAGTCCATCGCATGATGAAAAACTGAGTCGCTGCTCATGTGGAAGTAATGGAGCTCTAGCATTAATAACCGTAGCATGTTGGGATACATCATTCTACAGTGGTTGCTTGGCAATACCTATATGATTATTCTGCCTTGTTTCAACTTGAACATCTTGCGGAGATGTTTGCTTGATTTCTGGACATATACACGACACATCCAATATTCGTCCTCGTTTATCGCTAAGAGAGCAACAATATGAGGTACTTTACATGGATTCTGATTGCGAGGGACTGGCTTTCATTTCTGATTTGCGGCTTTGCGCAGACAGTCATTTGTCATAAAACTACGGAATTGATGTTGAGTATTGTGTCTTAATTTAGAGCAACTTGATTTATCGTTAGCTCCCCCGAATACTTAAATAGTGTCGTGCAAATGTTCGCTCTGTTTGCCGTCAGCAAACACGAGTTATCCTGTAAAGAAGACATTCTGGAGATGATTTCTCGTCCGCAAGCTACGTTTGGTATGCGGGGCCTCCTGTTTATTCGGTTTGTGAGCTTTTTGATTGGTTGTCGTATTTATTCAACGTCTGCCGAAGCGAAAACGGATGATGCTGGGAGATTTAATCATTCATCAAACAGGATCGAATCCTGGGGTTTGGGGCAGACGTATTTGCGCAGTGGAAGCATTTTGGATTTTGCCTTTGGTTTGCAGTAGCTCGAAGGTGTAAAAACTGCTTACCTAGAAATAGGACACGGTAAATGCTCTCAGTATTTGTTGGAGTTTGATTCATCAGTTGAACATTCATTTTCTTTCAACAAGGTAGGTTTATGTACTGGTACACATGTGCATGATTACTGTTATCTTTTTAACCTGTTAAGGAGGCCATAGTATTTATTCAAGAAATGTCATGAAAAACAATGCAATGCTAGTAGCTGCTTCAAACATCGAACTTCTGCCCCATGGGTTCGAAAAAAAGCAGAAGTTAGAAGTACTGGGCCTTACCTATTGGCATTGGCATTAAACAGAAACTTTTTCTTTCGTTTTAACCAGTTAACGGTAGGTTGTAATGACTCGGACTCGAGTCCCGATTTTCACTGACTTGACTTGACTTGACTTGACTTGAGACTCGAACCTCAAATGACATGACTTGACTTGACTTGACTCAGACTTTTCGACTTGAGTCTGCCAAAAATTAAATACATCTTTTATGCATTTTTGTGTCATTTTGGAGGGACCGAATTGTATTTCAGCACTAAAGAAACCTTGGCCAAAGCAACATGAATGTGAGTTTCAGTGTTTAGACTCATTTTGAAATTAGAAAAAAATTTACTGTCATGACTACTTGACTTGACCCAACTTGACTAAAGGCATGTTCCCATTGGACTTTCTTTTCCGCTGCCTCGCGGGAAGTTATCGGTAACATTCCTTCATGTAATCTTCCCATGCGTTCCTATTTGCAATTGCTTTCAGTGCCCATGCGGAAAGCTACCGCGACCTTGCAGTAAACTTTTGCCGTGCAGGCCCATAGTTTACTGCAGGGTCGTGTTCATTTTACAGGGCGAAACTGTTCCCATTGGACTTTTCGATGGCCCTGTAAAACTCCCGCGGCTGAGCGGAAAGTTTCCGCGGCCTCTCTCACCCTGTAATTTTTACATCGTGGTCGCTGTAGCTTTACAGGGACGCTAATTTTCCGTGCGTCCCCATTGGACTAAATTTTGTTACTCTCCCGCACAACCACGGGAGTTTTACAAAAATTAGTCCAATGGGAACACCACTTAATATGCCTGACTTGACTTGGGACTCGAAGGCAGTTTGACTTGACTTGACTTGGGACTCGAAGGCAGTTTGACTTGACGTGACTTGGGACTCGAGCAGAAGGAGACTCGTTAACTTAACCCGGGATTATTTCAAACAGTGCTGTCCGTAGGCACTGGTTAATTTTTAGTTGAAACATGGATGGCGGAACACAACTTAACTCATTAACCATGTGCGGTGAAGTATTGTTGTTATGTCGATGCACCGTCATTGTACACCACAATGTCGCTTTGTTATAAACTTTTCTCTCGCAAATTACTGCGATTGTAGACGTCAAATGCAGTAACAAACGAGTTTCTCCATAATGTGTTTACTTTTTCCCACGACGGACAAACGACATGATTTTCCTTTGTGACTGTGGCTAAGATTGTAGCCTAATATGCTTCTAGCATCGTAAGAACCCACCCTAACGTCGTGGCCCAAGAATTTTGTACGATGAAAAATATACGGCGACGTATTTGACGGGGGCTCTACCATGAACTCAGTATTGATTCTGTACTTCACACATGCCGTGTGCACCTGTCGCATTACACAGCAACAAACATTTAGTCTGGTCATCTGAATACTAAGTGTGCATGTGAAAGGAAATATACAGTATAGTGATGTCCCCTAACTTGGCGCACTTCGACAACTCACTGGAAATCCGCTCACCTTATAGCAAAACCCCCTAGCAGAATTAGTAGAAACTTACACACCTTGTAGTATAATTCATAGGCTCCAAGAAAAAGTAATACTTTAATATTTTGACTCATCAACAAGTACAAAATAACACAAACAATCAGGACAAAACGATAAACACTTTTTTTCACGAAATCGCCCGGACTGTCCCCTAACGTGGAGCGCGTCGTTGATTGGCTGAAACTGTTTGATGCCTTACTACGATGGCCCACAAAGACCACTTGCACGCACACACTGTGACACTGTACACAACGCCAGTATGCCTCGTTTTATTCACGTGAAATGCCTATTACAGGCTTCCGTGTATGGTGTCATGACAACCTGAAGCGAACGGCGATGCCTTCACATTCCGGTGAATTTCTAGTAACTGAATGATTCTTCTCCGTATTTCAGTTTTATAATTTATGAAGGTACTTGAGAACTTTATTTCTATTTAATGCCAAGTGCAACAGATTGTTTATTGCGCCAAGAGAGAACGGAAAGTAAAGCCCGCCACGTTAGGGGCCGCGCCACATTGGGGGACATCAACAATACATCAGAAGATATTCATGCGAAGCACGCAAAAGGCTAATTTCCCTTGGAAATGTTCAGAATTTAAAAGATGCTACATGTATCTTAAACCCCAATCTCTTCAGAATTGTGTTTGTGCAGAAATGCATCAATAATCTTGTCCAATCTATCCATGTTTATTAGCAACTTATGGTGAATGTAAATCTACACTAAATCCGAATGTCAATACCATTTCTGAGATAACGTACATGTCTACAGTGTAAAATTTAATGTAAACCCAAGCAATTCGCATGTGGGATTCTTGATGAATTAGTTTCAATCAATGCATAAAACATCCAGCTAGGCATTAGTTTATAGAGCACTTGACGGTTTTCCCCAGGTATCTTGGCCGACCTTTTCCATGCAGTCTTATCTTCTGCAAGTTTTAGAGGCAAGTTAAGATATATTCAGATCCCAGTTTACTTTAGAAAGAGGTTTATCTAAAAGGCACAGGCTCGTCAGCAATGCGTGCGCGCCAAATTTATGCCACGAAATACGCAGCTCCATGCCTTTGCTATGGAGCTGCATATTTCTTGGCACAAATTTGCCGCGCGCGCATTGCTGACTTGCCTCTACCTTTAAACAAATACTCATCTGCTGTCTCACAATGTGGCCAGCGAGGGGATCGCGACATTTTGATCGCAAAGCTTCAGGCCTTCACCAGGCGGTGGTGAAGACGGTTCAGTGTCTCCGTATGTAGCTGCCTGTGTAATCCACCTACTGTTGTAAGACAGTAGATGAGTATTTGTTTATTCTGATTACCACGATTAATAACCTATGTCGTTTCATTTATATCTTGTGCAAAAAAGAAAGAACACATTTTGAAAGTAATAGTTTCAATAGTTTTTTGGAAGCACATGTATTTACTTTCAAGTCCAGTGACCTATTATTTTACTGCTAGTGCAGTATGGCTTAAAGGTAGTATACATGATTGGTAAACCGTTACAAATAGTTTCATCCCCCTGTGTGATTGAAGGTACATGTATGCATGATTAAAACCAACCTGAGCAAAAATGGTTTACAGTCACTTCGCCCCAAAACCACTTCACCCTGAACCACGGCCTGTGCACGAAGTTGTTTTGGGGCGAAGTGGTTTTGGTGCGAAATGGCCTTTGGGTGAAGTGTCTCAGGGGCGAAGTGGTCCAGGGCGAGGTGGTTTTGTGGCGAAATAGTTTTGGTGCGAAATGGCCTTTGGGTGAAGTGTCTCAGGGGCGAAGTGGTCCAGGGCGAGGTGGTTTTGTGGCGAAATGAATTTACGTCTCAAGAGACGAAAAATAATTGTTTTGCTCATTTCTCAAAGACTATAGCACTTCAGACAACCATTTGGGAAAGTTTTCTACCATCATCGTGTTTATATATTGTGTAAGTTATGTGTAAATCTGTGAACATTTCTGATTCCTCGAGATACCAATCATGTATTCTACCTTTAAGTGTTGAGCCATTAATATTTTTCTTGAACTTTTCTTCTTCAAAAACAAAGAACTTGTGTAATTCTAATTTCAGTCCCCACTTGGACTTTTTCAATGAAAAGTGTTGGTCACATTTTAAATGACTGTAAAATTTTCAATTGATCAGTGTTTGCATTTTTCAATCGGACTTAATTTAAATAAGAACAAAGGTACCTTCAAAAAAGACTTCAACCTCTTATACTTTATTCATAAAAACTAATAGACGCATCCCTATTGGTTGAGAGGACGTTGCATGGCCAGTTTTAAATGGACGATAAAGACCGGTCAGCCAGTTTCAAACACTTTCTTGCCTGGCCCGCGTTTGTGCCCGCGCTCTTGTCCCTGCGCCCTTATATAACACGCACACGCACAAAGAAACTGCACACGCACAAAGAAACTGCACACGCCCGAAAGCAAAATGTGCAAAGTACCCCGTCGTGTGCGTGCGCGTACAACATGCCTGCATTACGTGTAACGCGCGCAATCGAACAAAAACAACTCGACGCACAGCTTGCAGTTTGAACGAACTCGTGATGCATACAAAAATACAATGCAGAATATGGCAAGACGGCAAGCAAATTTGGCGAGTTTTACTGATTTACACAAAAAGGTATTTATGGATGGAAATAAAAGTGGGTTTGGCCAGTCTTAAACAATAGTTTAAAACTGGCTAGGAGCCTTGACGAGTGATATATGGTCCTCGCTTTGCGGCTCGGGCCATTATCACTCGTCCAGGCCCCTATCCGGTTTTAAACGTATGTTTAAAACTGGCCAAACCCACTTTTATTCCCTAAATAAAAGACCAAACTCTGATTCTGAAAAAAATTTGCAAGTAATACTTTTCATATTTCAAAAATCAAAATATGGGTTATGTGCATTTCCACAAACTGAACTCTTCCATTGCACTTTCATATCATTCTTTCCCATGTTTTGATACAAAAATGACAACAAAATTGCTTTTAAATTTCTATCTTATCTTGTTTCCTTTGGTAGTGTAACAAATGACAAAGAAATTCCAAGAATACGGTTAATAAAAACACCCCTATGAAGAACAACAAACTCGGATATTTTTGATCCCATATCAGTTGAACAATGCCAGAGGATTTAATGTTGTGAAAACTTTGTGTTTTTCTTGCATACATAATAGTACACTATTACTCAAGCAGAAATGTTAAAGTTTTTATTAAAATTTGTAAAACAGGGCTAAATGATTTTAGTTATTATGCACCTATCAATGCAATGCTAGTACCGTTGCTGCTTCAAACATCGAACTTCTGCCCCCATGGGTTCGAAAAAAAGCAGAAGTTAGAAGTACTGGGCCTTACCTATTGGCATTGGCATATTAAACAGAAACTTTTTCTTTCGTTTTAACCAGTTAACGGTAGGTTGTAATGACTCGGACTCGAGTCCCGATTTTCACTGACTTGACTTGACTTGACTTGAGACTCGAACCTCAAATGACTTGACTTGACTTGAGACTCGAGCCTCGAATGACTTGACTTGACTCAGACTTTTTGACTTGAGTCTGCAAAAAATAAAATTCATCTTTTATGCATTTTTTGTCATTTTGGGGACCGAATTGTATTTCAGCACTAAAGAAACTTTGGCCAAAGCAATGTGAGTTTGAGTGTTTAGACTCATTTTGAAATTAGTTTAACAAATTTACTGTTGTGACTACTTGACTTGACTTGACTTGACTTGACTTGACTTGACTTGACTTGACTTGACTTGGGCCTCGGAGGCAGCTTGACTTGACTTGGGACTGGAAGGCAGTTTAACTTAACTTGACTTGACTTGGGACTCGGAGGCAGCTTGACTTGACTTGACTTGGGCCTCGGAGGCAGCTTGACTTGACTTGACTTGACTTGACTTGACTTGACTTGACTTGGGCCTCGGACGCAGCTTGACTTGACTTGGGACTGGAAGGCAGTTTAACTTAACTTGACTTGACTTGGGACTCGGAGGCAGCTTGACTTGACTTGACTTGGGACCCGAAGGCAACTGGACTTGGGACTCAAGCAGAAGGAGACTTGTTACAACCCTGCCAGTTCTAGCCTTGTGACCTTGTTGGGTCTGCGAGACATGTTACGTAAATTGTACAAAGTTGAATTTAAATTGGCAGATGACAGTAAATAAATGTCCATTGTTAATTTTTTTTTTTAATTTTCTTTTTTTAAGTACACATACCTGGTTTTAACTAATAATAGTCTTCATCATCAGCAACGTACCACAGCTGATTATTGATGGAACCAGTGATTGAAAAACAATTGTTTGCTATTATGGGCTTTTTGGCAGTGCTGCAGGACTCGAGTCCCGATTTTCAAGGACTTGGGCTCGGCCTCAGACTCGGCCAGTCAGGACTCAGACTCGGCCAGTCAGGACTCAGACTCGGCCAGTCAGGACTCGGACTCGGCCAGTCAGGACTCGGACTCGGGTGGTAAGGACTCTGGGATTTGGGCTGAGTCCGTCCGAATCCAGTGGAACAAAAATACATTTACAATAAGATAAATTTGTCAAGATATTTCAAGCTGTTTTTATAATTTATGTTGGAGCCCAAAATAATTAAAGTAAAATTTTGAGAATGTGAAATGAATTATTTTTAACGGAAGCGCTCAAAATATATGGACTCGACTACAGCCCTGCTCTTTGGTGTCAAGAATAGGCCCCAGTATAAGGTTGGACAATTACTGCATAAAAAAAGACCCAAAAAAAAGGAAATAAAAATAGGTAAACTGTTAACTTCTAAAAGTAGACCATAATTTAAATTGTTAGTTACGTGTATGTGACTTCACATTAAACAATCCTGGTACATTCAGACTGGGAGGGGGCGGGGGGATTTTTTAAAGAATGTCATTACACTAAAAATAAAAAATAAATCTACATTCAGAAATGCATACATTTGATTCCCATATTGTAAATTTGCAAGGCTTACACAATTTATATTACAATGTTTTCTGTGCTTTAAGAAATGCACGTATTCAGACCAGGGGGGAAAAAAGATGCTTTTAGTGTCCAAATCAGCTCTCGGCGTGCAGGATGTAGCACACATTACTGCTACAGTCGGAAACATCACAGCAGGCCTTATAAGCCAGACACAAGACTAATGTCCACTGATTGCTTGACCGAAGTACAATAATTACATATTAAGCCGCTACCTTAAATCAGGCAGAGAAAGATAATAAAATGCTCCATTAGTCGTGGCTGATAAATATTTCTTTTATTTAGTTTAAAACATGGGGCAGTGCAAAATATATGGCTACAATACATGAAGTTTGAAAAGGATTTTGGCTTACATGTACATGTAGCACTGGAATTTTCCAGCAGAAAGGAGCAAAGCTGTTTTCTGGGGATTTTTACACTAATTTCTGTGCTTACTACACTAATTTCTGTGACCAACAAGAAATCTCAAAATTAAAGAAATGCTTTCAAGTTGTTGTGAGGAGATATCTTTCAAACCCCTGTACACTTTTGTGCATGTTTTCAGGAATGTTGTGGCAGTAAATTGTAACTCTTTGGGGGGCAAAAGTTATCTCCTGAGAACAGTATAAAATGAAATTTCTTCCAATTTTGAGATGAGCTAAAAACAGATCTAAGTCTCATGTCAGTTCAAACTGCTTTGAAGGCTCATGCAAGTCTATGGGGCTTTTCCAAATCTCGGCTCCGTCTCCGGCTACGTTTCCATGTGGTTTACATGGAGCCTGAGCCTGAGCCTGAGCCCAAGTCGAGATTTGGAAAAAGGCCAAGATATTTAAAATAAGATTACATGATTGGAAAACTTACAACGAAAAAAAGACGGGAACCACAACATAACTACAGGAATAATGTTGATAAACTGCCTTGTATAAATTTCAGCCACATAGATGCAGTAATACTTCAGAAAACCTTAAAAATCCATGCATGGTTTTTGTGTTGAATGAATGGTAAAAATAAATCGTTTGTAAATGATTATTTAAAGGTACCGGTAATATACATGTTTGGTAAACTGTTACGAACGGCGTGATTTCCACTAGTAATTGAAAGCCTACATCTAGGTCGAGAAAACTCACTTGTAGAAATTTCAGCCACATAGATGCAGTAATACTTTAGAAAACATGAAAAACTCAATTGGGTCATTCCATGAAAACGGGACACAGTATCCTCCTTACGTCGTGACACTTCTGGAGTTGATTTTTTTTATAATTACCGGACTTCAGATAACGATCAGAATATATGACCTCATTAATCAAACACCACCTTTATCTGTTGATACTACCCAAAACATAATGAGAACGATTCAATAAACTAGTGCTATCTTCTAAGTGCAAGTGTGACGTTTATTTGAAACTTTCTCTCAAAATGTGACAAATTTCACTCATAATTTGAATCGATAAAGTCCATGTTCTACAGCTGAGTAAAATCACCAACTACCTTTTCCAGAAAGAAACTGGTCAAAAAGACTTGAATTAGAGTTTAAAAATCAAGTTGCATTCTACTACATGTACAACCATCTTTGTATTTTTAATTTTTTGTGCTTAGAACTGACCAGCAAATGTCACAAAGTCGAGTTAATTTTGCTGAAATTAACCAAAAAGGTTTTAACCCTTCAATGCACTTTTGGTGCACATTGTAACATTATACCAAATCAAACAATAATTGGTGAAATGGCCAATTTAAATACAGGACGTCTACCAGGAACACGCATCATGCATCATGGCTATTTAATATAGCAGATGGTTGTGAAGTTGCGTGAGTGCTTGCATCAACCCATCACTAACCAACTATGCGGTTGCTAGGGATGAAATTACCGAGCACACATGGCCTTGTTTGCGTATAATCGAATTCTCATTAAGACAGTCTGTTCAAACAATTAGTAGGCGTGATATTAAACGCAACATTAAACACGACACACAAACTTCGTAGAACATACAGTGCATGCTCTATGAACTACACGTACGTGGTTAGAATACAATTTTCGTCGTCGTAGTTTTGAGCCAGTTAAGATTGTGTCTTAGAAACTGTCAGTTATCTTTTTAATTACATCAAACGTGGTTGACTACAGGTAAATTTGTGATTTGCAGTAGTGCCATTGATCTTTATCACGGTGCGTCCATCTTTGTCTTGTTCCCCATAGTACGTGTCCGGCATTATCAGTGCATTAGTGCGACTGCGCGATTGCGTGTGCAGTCTTCCGTTGTTTTTTGAGAGAATCACTGTCGGCGCTGTGCGTTTTCTTGATCGCGCAACGCCTGTGTCATTGTGATGCACACAATGAACAATTTCAACACAGGACCAAACTATTTGTTTTCTGCAAGACTCACTTTGGTTACGTTGATTTTAATGGGGGAAAGGGAAGATGGCCGCACCGTGATAAAGGTCTAGTGTGCAGATACATAAGATTTTTTTTACATTTTTTTCCTGATAAAAATTCTCTCTACTATATACATCGTCGGTGACATGACTGAGACCTGGTCAAACAAGTTTCGCAAGTTAGTCAAAAAATGTCAACTAGCCACCAAGACCTGGTCAAACAGGTTTCACAAGTTAGTCCAAAGGTGTCAACTAGCCACTGGGACAGGGTTGTAATGAGTCCCCCTCTGCTGGAGTCCCAAGCCAAGTCAAGTTAAACTGCCTCCGAGTCCCAAGTCAAGTAAAGTCATTTGACATCAAAGTCAAGTCAAATCAAGTCAAGTTGGGCATGTTGGTCAAGTCGGGTCAAGTCAAATAGTCACGACAGTAAATTTGTTCAAGTTATGCTAAAATAGAATTTGGTCCTTAAAATAACCAAAAAAAACAAGTCTTCCTCTGCTCGAGTCCCTAGTCAAGTCAAGTCCAGTCAAACTGCCTTCGAGTCTCAAGTCAAGTCAATTAAGTCAAGTCGGTAAAAATCAGGACTCGAGTCGACTCAAGTCCCGAGTCGACTCAAGTCACGAGTCTTGAGTCTGAGTCTTTACAAGACTGCCACAAAGTGATGCACAATTGCACTTGCACCCACGCTCGGCTGGAAAATTACATCAAAAATTTTCGTTTTCACAGAGTGATACCCAAGTACTGCAATGCGTGTTAAAACAATTTTCTGACACCTATTGACCACTCTCACAGACGCCATTTTCGTAGGAAAAATGCTACTGCGTATTAAACGCCATCAAGTACGCGCACGCACACCCTAGGAAAATGTTTCAAATGCGTGCGCGTGTTGCTCGCAATTTGTTTGAAATACGGCGCAGCCGATGCGCGTCATAAACATTTACACTCAAGATCCTGATGCACGTGACAATTTGTAGGAAGTAACGTCATTTGAGAGTGATCAATTGTAAATTAACAAATATTATTTTGGTTACATTTCTATTATGAGTTTTTGTGTAAAGCATTTTCAAAGTTTTTAGTCAAATAAATCCACTGAAAACACTTGTCAGTTCGTGAAACCAAAATCTTTGCTTTATGAGTCAGTGTGCAAAGAGCAAAGAGTGCACTTAGTCTTTGTGCAAGATGTTCGTGTACATACGTGCGAGCAACAGTTTTAGTATACCACAGGGACTGGAGAAACTTGTCTATTTTTCAGCACTGCGACAGTTAGAACGTCTTTGGACATTACTTATCAGTCGCACCATGAGACCAAGGATTTTTAATTACAGAGCCATTCTCTCGTTACATGTGTGGCTTTTTGAACTGTATTATGTTAAGTATTGTTTCTGTTGCTGAATACTTTTGCATTAATATAGCATGGTAGTCAGCTACAGGGGGCACCTTATATAATAGTACAGCATTTGTCTCAAATTTATTTGAAAATTTCTTTTTACTTGGAAAAAAATTATGTTACGTGTGTGACATTTCTGACTTCAGGAACCAGCCTAAATAAGTTGGCGGCTTTGGACAATTTCTTGAAAGGTAGTTGAGGTACCGAACTGACTAACACACAGGTTGTTTTTTTATCATACACGTCCTTAATCACACATGGAGATACCACCGTTTTTAAGTTTTCCAATCATATAATCTGTTTTTAAAGTTTTATTCCAAATGCCATTTTTCTTGTCTCAAATATCAGGTTCCGTGATATCATCACTTAAAGATGATGAGCATGAGGTCAAAGCATCGTCCATCCCAGCCCTCTGTGTCTGGCCCCTCACGCTATGACAGGATGGCTGCCCCAGGACACATCAGCACCATGAACACTAAAGTCAACTGGGCTGAATTTATTGAAGAAAGGGTGAGACAACATTCATTACCATATACCTCATACATATCCATAAAGGAGAGTCCTATCCCAATTGGTCAGATCACCATCATGTACCACTGGGTAATTGTTTATTTATTTTATTTATTTATGTATTTATTTAACCAAATCCATCAGCGAATAAATCGCCATTTACAGGAAAGGTACAAATAAAGTATATGACATAAAGCATAAACATGAAAAAAAGGAATTAAAGTAGGCTATGTACATTAAAAATTAAATTTGAAATTAATACATATTCAGTAATTTGAATTATATACAAGAAACTTAAATTTCGTCGGTAAAACCAACAAGAAGGCTAAATTTTGACAATTCGAAAAATGGGTGAAATAAATTAAACTAAATGTATCCCAGATGTTACATGTAAACAGGAGACAAATTAAAGCTTATGAACTGCTAGGGTTAAGTGCTTGGTAAACTTCCCTGCGGAAGCATTTAAGATTTGCCGCACCAAACACATCGCACCTCCCATGGAGCCCGCTGTATGTCGTAGAAACTCTGCAGATGAAGCCTCTCTTAACAACATTAGTGCGACTCCTTGGGACATGCAGAATGGGTTTGTCGGCAAATCTTGTCCTGCGTGAAGGAACGTAAAGACTAAAAGGAATGGCATTAGTTACAGTGAAATGATTATGAAATACAGTGAAACTTGTCTATAGTGGCCACCCTCGAGACCGTAAAAAACTGGCCACTATAAAGAGGTGGCCTCTTTATAAGGGCTAGTTTCGTAAGCTTTATGCACATGGCATCTGGGACTAAAGGTGGGTGGCCACTATATGCAGGTGGCCTGTTTATCAAGGTGGCCTTAATAGCAGGTTTCACTGTACCTTATACAAAAATAAACAATCATTAACAATTTGTCTGCCATTGTACACAGTGTGCGCATATAGCTTTATGTTCCATACCAATTGTGGACATTAATTTGTTCTCGTGTAGGTAAGAAAACTGTTAAAACATGTCACTTTTTTCAAATGCAAACTTTTTCACCAAAATCAAAACAGTTCTATTCTAAACTGTTACCTAAACCCTAACCCTAAACCTAACCCCCACCCACAGTCTAACCCTATTTGGTTTAGCTTGGATAACCCGACTGTGGAAGTGTGGCAGTCCACACTCTGTCACCTGCAAAGTGTGGACATCCTTTGTTCGCCAGTCCACAGTAGGTACGTACAGTATGTACACGCTGTACTCCGTGCGCAAGTCAAACATGAATGTACAGTCAACTACCATCTGGCTACTCGGCAAAACAGTTTACTGCGCATGCACTTTGCAAAGCATTCTTTCCCGGCTGCGCACAAGCAACCGGGTGTAGCGTGTATAGCACGCAGTACTCAAAAGCACCACACGGGTTCAGCATGCATATGGACTGAATGAAAAGACGGTGGTACGCACAAAATAGTACTTAAATCTTCCTGTGGTCAGTGATTCCAAACTGGGGAAGAGGATGTATAAGGTATGGTAAAACAAATACATGGTTTATTTCTGGTGGCTGGTCGATATTAGCTCCCCTGGCCTCGGTATTGGAAGTTGAGAAACTACGTATGTATATGGTAGTTCCCTCGGCTTTCGCCTCAGGAACTAGTTGTTCAATATATCGGGGAGCTGATATCGACTTGTCACCCTCAAATTATGTTTCCATATTTCTACTCAAGATGCTCATACCTGTATAAATGTTTGATGCTGATTCCCACACTAGACATGCTAGATGCAGTACTCGCTAAAATGGTACCTCTAAAATACATCTTGGAATATTTGTGAAACGAAAAGGTCCAAAGTGAAAGGAAATGAGTTTTGATTGGGGGACATTGTTTCATTATAAAATGTTTGATAATAAAATAAAAATCAAACAGTCAAAACAAAATGGATGACAAAAACATAAATGGGGAACCTATGTGTTTACATGCACTGCCAAGGTACATGTAAAGTCCGCCGCACACGGGAGGTATTTTGCTGCATTTTTTGCTTCACGAAACCATGAGACAAAAATGTAATTGATTTCTTTTGCCTCGCGTGGCCAAAATCTCAGCGTGTGCGGGGGGAGCTGAGCCGGGAGCTGAGCCAAGTGCTGAGCTAAAATGAATGTAGCTGCCCAATTAAAAACCATCCTCTGTTATATCACGTGATATGAAAATACAGCCTGCATGTGCGAACCCCGCCAAGGTCACCACACTTTGACTTTTAAAAAGGCGGACACAGCTAAAGTGTTGTGACCTTGGCGGGGCCCGCGCGCTCGCTGTATTCATATCATGTGATTAGGAGATTGTTTTAATTGGCTAGCTACATTTATTTTAGCTCAGCACTTGGCTCAGCTACCCCCGCACATGCTGAGTTTTTGGCCACGCGAGGCAAAATAAATCAAACATGTTAGATTTTTGTCTCACGGCTTCGTGGGGCAAAAAATGCAGCACAATTTCACCGCACACGGTGCATGAGCCAATTAAGTGCTGAACAAACGGCCACTAATGACCGTTTGCTCAGCAAAATACCTCATGTGTGCGGCGGGCTTATAAATGGCTCTAATTATTGAGCTGTCCACTGAAGCATCCATTGCAAAAGCACAATGACATAGTTCAGTAATTTTCAGTGTAGAGCTATTGCCAAGACAACTAACAAACAAAGGTGATGTGTTCACTGTGGCAGTTTCTGCAGATTACTATTTTCACCCATTCCATACATGTAGGTTTTGTAGTACCTGGCCATCATTGGCCACCTGCCCTAGAGTGGTTCCTACTTGTCTGGTCTGGAGGCACAAGGCCGTTTAATTTAAGCTCTCAAATTGACAGTGATGAATAATGATTGTAGCTTTTAGGGTAATTGAGTTCAGGGCATCTGTCACCTTTGCAAATAGAGTGGGATTGGGGTTGGTGTTAGAGAACAAAAAGTAAGAATGGGGAAGAATAGTAATAACTGATCATCAGCTAAGTGAATTGAAAGGTTTGTTTGACTTTTATAGATTGGCTTTTGACATTAGAGTAAAGTACAGTGCACTTAGTATTTTCATTATAAGTAAAATAACTGAAATGCTTAGCAACACGTAAAGGACTGTATTGTTAAGGCTCTTTGAAGAAATTTGCATTCTGAAGAAGAAAAAAAAGCTCTATACTTCGTTATTGGACTGTAGATTTAAAAATAAGTGATCTCCTGGAGAGGTGGTTATATTATTGAAGGGTTTATCCCTCTGTAGGGCTTGTTAAACTCACATGATAGCCAATAGGCCTTTTCCCACTAGAACAACAATCTTCTGGGCAAACTCACCCCCGAGTTCAACCCCGCGTCGATTCACACTTGTTGTTCTGAATCTCGCCCCAATGCGAAGGCTCATCCCTCATTTGAACAAGTGAGAACTCGCCCCTGCCCCTTTTCCCACTACCGTTCTCGCCCCGGGCCAAATTGTTTAACCCTGGTCCTGAGCAGGGTTGAACTCGCCCCGGGGAATGAGCAATCTCGGGGGTGCAGGGTGATACTTGCAAGTGGGAATCGTGGGCTTATTTTCAACCCGTCGTCGCAATCAGTGAGGAACAACTGCAATACTGTGTTTCGAAACCACCAGTTGGCTTTATAGCTCAATTGGTAGGGCGTCTGCACGTTAAGCAGAAGGTCTGCGGTTCGAATCCCAGTGGAGCCGAGTTGTTTTCCCACTGCATCCAGATTCCCTAATCTCATGGACATTTGTCCATATTTGTATCAAATTAATTCACCTCAGCAGTGCCCCTGTTTGGTCCAGGTCATCCCAAACACACCACGTGGACACTCAGCTCAACACAACCATGAGAATCACAACCGGGACAATACGCTCAACACCACTCCCCTGGCTCCCTGTTCTATCAAACATTGCACCCCCACACATCCGGCGAGCAGCATCCACTCAAAGGATTCCCCCACCTACCAATCCACAAAGACATCCTCAACCCACCCACTGCTCGACTCCCATCCAGACGCCCAATCTGGAAGAACACCCCACCAGCTGACTTCACCATCCAATCAGCCTGGAAAAAGGAGTGAGCGTCCAAGGAGGTCCCCAATAAACACCTCGTGTCAGACCCTACCCAACAGGTACCTGGCACGACCTCCCAAGGAGACAGTGGTCAACCATCAACAGATTCAGGACTGGACATGGCCCGTGCTTGGCCAGCCTTCACAGATGGGGCAGCAGCTCTAGCCCACTGTGTGCTTGTGGAGAGGAGCAGACAATGGAACACATCATTGAAGCCTGCCCTCTCCAACGACTGAAAGGAGGACTAGTCACCCTCCACCCAGCAGACCAACACCACGTTTACACTCGAATCGGCAAAGGTGGATACAGATCCAGCATTTTTATTGCGACCACAAAACTGAACATTTGCCGCGTTTACACTATACACCCCAAATCGTTTCAACTCGCTTCAGAAACCGCAAAAGTCACCACTAAATGTAACTGCAGCGCATGCGTGAGCTGTTAGGTGTTGCTGCACTAGTGCTAGATTGGTCAATTAAATCTACTACACTGCGGGCACCGCCCCAAGGACACTCAAATTGCCGAATCTGTATTCGGGTAGCGTTTACACTACAAGCAACCTTGACGATTGCAGGGTTCAACCCCGCAATTGTGGGGTTCAACCCTACCCCAAAGGTGACTTGAAAAAGGCGATTCAGACCCGGGTCTGATCCGCCTTTTTCAATTCACCTTTTGCGTTTACACTTAGTGCCTACCCGGCTTCAACTCCCCTTTTTGGAAATTGCGGAGTTCGATTCGGCAAAGTCGAATCCAGTGTAAACGGGGTGTATGAGACAACTGCTTGGCTGAAGGACTTTGCATTCGCTAAATAAATAAACCTCAGCAGTCCCTGCGTCATTATCTCTAAAAATCACCCATTTGTGCAAAGTAAATAAAATACGTGCAAGGTATACTTGGTAGTACTTGGTAGACCAACTGTATGAAAGTCTTGTGACCTTGTTTAACCATTAAACTTTCAGGATGCACTAATAATAGATAGAGGATGAGTGTCCTTTTAGTCTCCTAGGTGACGAGTACAGATAATGAATTGGTCTTCTGCTGCCAGATGTACACGTACAATGTATGGCCATTGATAATGTTTGTGTTTGCGCTCAGATTACATGTACCATACAACAGTCTTGGAGAAAATTCACTTTATGTGAGAAATACTGTGGGCCTTTTCACACCATCAATCCGGGGCCAACCCAGGTTGAAATTTTGATATATTTGTTTCCATCCCGGCATTCAACCCCGTACATCATTTCACACTTTCCCAAGCAGAGTTTATTTCTCCCCGAGTACTAATTTGATTTTGGTAATGAAACAAAGCTCAAACCTGACCATATTTCTAGTTTTGGTCCCAGAAAGCTTGCATGGCCAAGCCTGTCTACATTTAACTAATTTTCTCCAGAACTGGTCACATATTGGCAGTAGATTGTATAGTGAACTTTATGCAAGAAAAACTGTTGATATGATAATATCGCTAAATTTGATTTCTTGACTGCAAAGAGGACAAAAGCAAACACATTATGCATACTTTGATAGTGTCAGCTTCCATACATCCCCTTCAGTCACAGGAATTTGGACAGAAAAATGTACACAAATGTACACATGTAATAGAAGGGGGTATAACGGTAAAGTGTTTCCGAGTATGAGTTGTGGCATCACAATTTGGACGTGCTCCAAAGTTATGATAGCATTTTTTTGTAACTTGGGTTTTGACAATCAAAGATCATGCCAACAAACTTTGCTCACACAATACTGACAGAAAAATTGAGTTAGTAGGGAAAACGTGAAATCACTGTGCCTCATAAATCACCTGATAAAGAATCTGTCCAGAGAATCAGAGGTGCTCTGTTGTCCATGCGTCTGATGTGGCCAAAAAGGTTGTGTGGACGGTAAGCCATGACTTCAGCAATGTCCTGCAGGCGTTGGTCACGCGGTCATACCAGTGGACACCAAGTATCCGGCGCTGCCATCCCAGGTCAATAGCCCTCAGTTTCTTTACATCCCCCCTCAGCATGGTCCATGTTTGGGATTCATGTGGTCTTATTCATGTGCCTTAATTGCTGTTTTATTTGAAGGAGCGGGTGAAGTCAGGGCGTCAACTACCAGCTATACCAGCCGGAACCAGTCTCAACAATAGCTTCAGGAAGCGTAACCCACTGTCGACAGCAGACCTTGGTAAGGTCTTCATCATCAAAATGCAGACCTATTTGTTACTGAAACTAAAAGCAGTCTAATTTTCGTATTGGACTAAATTTAGTAAAACCTACAATTATTCCTAATTTTACCAAATTTAGTCCAGTGCGAATGGCTGGAAAACACCCAAAATTGTAGTGTCAACAGTTGATTGTAAGTTTTACATTCCATCGCTAATGAACTCAAGATGGACCATTTGTGCCTAGTGGATCGTATTCAAAATATTGGCTGTAAAGGTTGTGGGTTCGAATTCTGGTCTGGTTCATCCCTGATACGTGTGCCCTTGAGTAAGGCACTTTGCCACACATTCTGTTCACCCAGGAGTAAATAGGTACTTGTAGAGGGCTGTGAATGATGATGTGTATAATTAAACATTCAAGGCCTGAGAGGCAGCTACATGTAGTCTGTACTTCACAGGGTGTAGAGAAGATTGTGTTCAAACATTGTGGGTCTGGTGGCCGCTCATGGCCGATATGTGCGTTAGGCTTCAGCCACTTCTTGCCGCTATGGTCACTAATGGGTTAAATACCCTAACATTATTTTTTTTAAATCTGATGGTTTTCAAAATTAATCTCCAGATTGTATTTTGTTCTCTTAAAAGTTTAAAGATTGTAACTATTTTCTTCACCGCAAAATTTCCAGCCTCCAGCAGTGGATTCACAATTCTTCCCGAAATCGAAGGCATAGACATTGACAAGGAGCTACGCGAATCGCTCAGTGGACCGCTCCAAGATGTCAGCCGTCAGCGTCTTCGCGCCATTAAAATCAGCTTCCGTCGCCTCAGCAACATGGACAATCGCGTCTCGACAAAGGACGTGCTGGTCGTGCTCAGTGAACACAATGTGAAGATTACCAATCGGACGTACCAGATGATTGTCCGGAAGTTTGAAACGGAACGAGGCATGGATATCGATGGCCTTTGGAAGTACATGGCTGAGGCACAGGCAAGGACAGGTAAAACATTATGTAAAGATTGTCCATTAAGAGTTACTTGCATGCACTGACTTTCTTTAATTTTATTAGTCTATGGACTAAAGATGAGAAGCTCAAACATCTAACTCTTTAAAGATAGATTACAGAATAGACCGTGTAAGTTGACCTCGAGAATGTGCACGACTCCACGAGACTCGGTGACTTCTGAAGACCTCGTATATCAGCTTAACCACTGGCAGCGACCGTTTTTTTTCGGTACCATTTAGACATCACGTCAAAATTAGCAGTTTAACCTTCCTATTTGAGGTCCACTGTAAAAATTCTTAAAATCACATTTATTACTTGTGAGAAAAGTTAATTGAGCAAAATTTTTAAATCTGCCCTTTTATTAACATCTCTGAGATAAACTGGTAATCCTACATGTAATATAAAAACCACACAGCTATGACAGCGCATCGCTGGTAGTCCGCAAGTGGCGCGGTGTAGTTTTGGTGCAGTGTAGTTGGCGCGAATACGTGCAGTATGGCCGTTTTCAAATGTTCTTGATTGGGATTCAGACACTGTCTTTGCGATATCCGTCCTTTTGCGATATCCATCCTTTTGCGATATCCGTCCTTTGCGATATCCGTCCTCGCCATGTGTACTTTATTTGTTTGGGTTTTTAGTGGTGGTTTTATCTACTCTCAACAGAATTATAAGTGAACGTTTAAGTTGTCATTCAAACTAGGTATTTGTTTAAATAGCCAAGTTAATATTTCTGAGATGCACCAAGCCTG
Organism: Henricia sp. BOLD:AAB3569; assembly: GCA_037783545.1. Taxonomy (NCBI): domain Eukaryota; kingdom Metazoa; phylum Echinodermata; class Asteroidea; order Spinulosida; family Echinasteridae; genus Henricia; species Henricia sp. BOLD:AAB3569. The sequence goes on from JBBELK010000060.1 coordinate 2,516,995, forward strand.
AGCCTGCCTTTCGTAAAGGTACTTGCAAACCGGAACCAGAAGGTCAAACATTTTTATTTATTTGTGACAAACTCGGACAACATTTTCTTCATTATATTTAATGAATCGATAGATTTTAAGGTGCCTTTTTAATTTATTGGTGTTTGGACGCTTACAAACACAGTGCGGTAAGGTGATAATGCAAAGAAGATCGTCACAACGTTAAAACTAGTCTCCGGAAGTGTGACCCGAAACAAGACTTACATGGTCTATTGGAAAACTGTTACAAACAGCCTATTATCTCTTTGTGTGATTGAGGATGTGTATGATAAAAACCAACCTGTGTATAAGTCGGCTTAATAAATCTAGATTACTTGCATAATTTATAATACACTGTCTTATATTAATTTAAAGATAGATTACAAGATTAAAAAAACTGTTACAAGCAGCTTTATTTCTATGTATGATTAAGCATGTGTGTGATAAAAACTTGTTTACATGTATAAGTCAGCTTAGCACTTTATTTACATTCCGAGAAAACAATGAAAAAACTCTGTCCATGATTCAAACAAATTGACAAGAACCATGTGATTTTCGTCTCATCCCAAGTTTGGTTCTAACCCTAGACCTTTGACTCACTGGGCAGATGCTCTACCAGCTGAGCTATAAGGCACAGTGGTTTACTCCCTCGGGTTTTCCCTACAAACCCAACTTTCTCTCGGTGCTGCATGGGAGCACAACGAACGAACACAGAAACAAGTTTAATCAAAATTTTCTAAATAAATTGATATTGAAATAGTCACATAACAGCTTTGTTACGCATAACTACATAAAGCTTCTGTGTGCTAAAAATACTCTTACATTGACTGAATTTTTTTTTGAAAGTGGAGATATGTTTTATCTTTGTTGCTCGGCATAGAAATGTCTGCAACACTAAGGTTTTTATCGGTTCCCAGTTTTGGCAAAAAGATTTTTAACGAGATTGTACAATGTAATCTTTGACAGGCCGTGACAGCATCCAAGCCATTAATCAGAACAAGCCGGCCGCTGTGTCCCAACCTCTACAGCAGCCGGATGAAGAGGATGTAGCACTACTAGCCAACATCAACAAGGCATTGCAGTCCAGCAATGAATACGACCAGCAGGAGATGCGCTCTGTGTGTCAGGCTAGGGATATATCACGGCAGGGGGTGCTCCCTAGGAAAATGGTATAATGATGATAATAATATTACATAATAGCGTGCATTCGATATGGATATGTTCACGTGCACTGCACATTATAATGAGTTTTTATGAAAGTGTCTTCCACCTAAACATTGAGATACATAGGTGCAGGCGCGGATCCAGTGGGGGTCAGAGGGGGGCGTCAAAACCCCCCCCACCCCCCCTCTGCTCGGACTCCCTTTTTAAAATTTAATTTAATGCTTTTTGTGCGTCCGCCTGTCCGCAATAAGCCGATATGACTGGCTACCCCCCCTCCAAATTGGAACTCCCCCAACCCCCGCTAAGCGACTTCATCGGCACTCGCACCGGAAAAAACCCCTCTCTGGTAAAAATCCTGGATCCGCCCCTGAAGTGGGTGGCGCCATTGCCAGCCGACTGCCAGAGATACCAGGGAATTCCTTTACTCTTCACGAAAGTGCTCTGAAATCTTTTAAGTGCGTAACACTACATACTGGACCAACGGCTTTACATCCCTTCCGAAGAATGGAGCAAGTGTGTTTAAGTGCCTTGCTCAAGGGCACAGGTACCACGGCCGGGTATCGAACCTGCAACCCCAAATTTTCACCCGAGTGTTGCGAACCAGTGACCGAAACCACTCGGCCACGGTACCACATGGTACCCTGCAGGTAATTGGCGTTATGAAAATCAGGGGCAGGTCATCACTCGGGCATTGATTTTTTTTGTCCAAATTTCAGTACTAAGGATAACTGGAAGAACACCATGGGCTATTTAACTTTGTTCTACAGTGATTCACACTGAGCTTTTTAATTAAGACAATACCGGGTTTGCTGGCCAAATTTGTCCCAGAAAGTGTAAATTTTGAAGGGGCATCGAAGCCAACTCAGCAGGGCATAAGGCCATTGGCCGTAATATGGAATATCATGCAGACCAGACTTCAAGAACTCCATGAAGGAACAGTCACTTTCCCCTGAACTTTTGTTTTCAAAAACGGAGGTATTTTGAAAGACGTTTATGATATTGTTCACGCTATAGCATTCTAAAGTCTTTGATAATGGTGCTGGCTTGGTACTCAATTGCACAGAATATCTTCCCAAATATATCTCCTGCCTCTGTGACCCTGTCATTTTTAAAAACTTAATTTATGTTCTTTTTGTGGACAGTTTCGGCGAATTTGTTTAGATCAACACATACCACTGGGTGCTGCCTTGATGAGAACAATGCTAAGAAGATGTGATGATGAGAAGAATGGACTCATCAGGTGGGATTATTGTAATACACCTGCTAGTTAAGGTTGCATTTGTGTCTCATATACAACTCGGCCTTGTTATCATATCGTTGCTGTCACCACGAAGTGACTCCCAAGTGCACTTTAGTTACAGTTCGTGAAAACCGCACAGTAGTGGGGGACACAAGTTTTCACGAACTGACGTCCAAGTGTGCGCGTGCACTCCGTACACTGCACCCAAAACCATGAATTTTTGTTTCCACGAACTGACACCCAAGAAAACGTTAAATTTATCCGAAAAAAGCCTTGAAAATGCTTGATACGAATGATATCATCTGAATACTTGTAGAATAATAGTAAAATATTTACCGCAACAATCCCTAATTAGTTAATTTACGATGGGTGTCGGTTCGTGAAAACAAAATTACGTGCCGACGTCATTTTGTGCCTGAGTTGACGAGCACTGAAGTGCCACTGCGTGTCAGTTTGTGGTAACACCGACGATATTAGCAAACAAGTAGTGAATTATACACCGCTTTGATTTTGGAAGTTATTTTGCCCTTAAATGCAACTCATCAAGTTTAAAAATGTAGTGTTAAGTGTCAACTGTTGACACTGCAGTTGACTATCATGATATTATGATTTCATTTTCCATGCAGTATAGACCGTATCGACTAGCTGCCATCTTGTGGGGCACCTTTTGTTACTTAAACTGTTCAACAATGTAAGCACAATATGTGCAACCATACATGTCCTCAAGGAACAAAGAAACTGTCCCACAAGATGGCGGCTATTCGATACGGTCTATAGCCAGGGCACCAGCTTAAAAAGGAATGTGGCTTTGCACAATTTCTTAAAAGCGTGGACACAGTTTTTCATTGTTTTCTCGGAACGTAGATGAGGTACAGAGCCGGCTTGTACACAGGTCAGTTTTTATAATACACATCCTCGATCACACGTGGAGATAACACCATTTGTAATAGTTTCCAACTATCTTTAAGCATCAACTTTCATTCCTACATAAACATTTTACTCCACAGCTGGCCGGAATTCCTCATGCTCCTCGAAAAAGGCGTGAACTTCGACCCCGAACTGTATAAAACTAAGAAGAAAACGCCCTTGTCCATTCATAAACCAAAGAAGCCAGCCAGTCCCAAGTCACATGCACACCTCTTGCCGACTGACACTAAATCTAAAGAAGTGAAGGACTCTAGTCGAGCCGGTGGCAAAGTCAACGGCAAAGCCGTTGGGAAAACGAGACCCAAATCTTCAAACGATTTGCCATTGCAGACTAGTCAAAATAAAGGCGGTTCTGAGAGTACTGTTGGTGAACCACTGGAAACGAAATCAAGTGCAAATGCTACATCTGTTGTGATAAACTCTGCAAGCCAGTCCCTGGAACCCGTGGGTGGATTAGGGCCGGGCAGTGAGGTGAAAGAGGTATCAAAGGCAGATGGCCAAGTGGTGGATAGAAAACCAAATTCCAAGGAGGAGAAGGAAATGGGGAAAGCAAAGGGTGCAGCAGAGGAGACGACGAAAGATGCTCTGGAAGGTTAGTAATAACATACAGTGAAACTTGCTGTTAAGGCCACCTTGATAAAGTGGCCACCTGTTTATAGTTGCCACCCGACTTTGGTCTCAAATGCTATGTGTATAATGCTACTGCAACCGTAATAAAGGGGCTACCTGTTCATAGTGGCAATTTTTTTTATGGTCCCGAGGGTGGCCACTGTATACAGGTTTTACTTTAATTACATTTTTTTTTATTTAAAAGAGCTTGATCAGATTTTTCCAGAAAATGGATTTTGTTCTAACCTAACAGTCATATACAAAGAAACCAGCCTTTCACACCGAAACACACTGGACCAACAGCTGGATTTACCAGTATTTTTGCGATACAAGTGGGGCTGGGAGGGGTAACTAGTCCACATCAAGACAACCAAGTTGCCTCTGCCCCTATTACATGTATAAGCAAGCATGACAATTTATTTGTAATGTTGGTGAAATTTGGCTTTTTCAAACAGTACAGCAAAAATCGCAGTGCCATTTTTGTTTTGAAATTTTTCCAGAAAATGGATTTTATTCTAACCCTAACGATCATAAAATACCTCCCCAAAATACTATCCTTGGAAACAAAACAGGAAATTGCAATCCCCAATTTGGATGTGGAAGCAAAAAGTTTGGTGTACCAGTAATCACTGCACTGTACTGCACTATGCAACTGGGTAAATTAGTTTACAGAACATCAGTCTTTTTTTACAATATATGGATTGAGAGCACTAAATTTCAGAATTGACGAGAACAAAATAAAAAAAAATCGCAGCACCCATGGGAAAAATGGGGGGGTGGGGGGTGGTGTTAACGAATGTGATATTGACACGTTCCTTTAAAAGTAAATGTAATTTCTGCCTTCCCTTGATTTCTCCAGATACGTTATCAGTAACGAGCCAACCCACACAGAGGAAAAGTAAAGTCATCACATGGAACACTCCCATCAAACTCCCATCCAATGCTGACCAGTCGTCGCCAAAAACCGATCACGAACCAACTCCATCCGCAAATGCCACCAATAAAGCCCAAACTGAACCACCAGCTGTTAAACCTGAAGTTACCCCTTCCAGTGAAATGCCTGATAAATCTGCAGCCGTTGAAACAAAGAATGACGTACCTCCAAAACCGGATGAAACCACTCTCAATTCGGATAAAAACATAAACTCTACCAGCCAGTCCGCCGAAAAAGTCATCATCACGGATTCAAATTTAGATCCAACGGAGGAGGAATATCTGAAACGCGAACAAGAAAGAATAAATCGTGTGGGATCAGAAATTACTTTGAACGAACCGAGCTCCGATAGTGCCAGTATAGTCTCGGATAAAGATTGTAATCCCCAAACTAATCCAGGTAATTCCACGTCACAGGAGGAGAGATTAGGCAGGATTAGCCCAGCGCCTTCAGAGAAAATCGAAATTAGATTGGGAGACACAGATTCTATCGCAAATGAAAAACAGGATGATGAAAGGCCAAATACCGCTTCCGTAATGGATGATTCCGACACTCGAAGCATAACTTCACCCTCTCAACCCTCCAAGCCGAAAAATCAAAAATTGTCGGCATCAACTGACAGAAGAATGCGTTCTGTATATGGGAAGAATCCTCGGAATCAGTTAACCCCACTGCCTACCAGGGGGAGAGAAAGGAAGACGCAACCGAACCGGACTACTACACTGCTAAAAGGTACCATAACACTTTTTGTTACAGTGAATGGAAGGATTGAACAGGGATTAGAAAGAAAAATCAAGGAAAATTTAATAATAGAGCGAAATTAGATGGTGATGTTCCACTGATCATAAAGCTTTTTATTTTTAAGTTGCGAATTATATATTCTTGAATCCACTGCCACGTACACATGTCTGCTTTTACTAATTCCCTGAATAGCAATCATCTTCCAGTGGCGAATGTAAATACAGATCTTCAGTTTGACGATAGCCGAGGCCAATGGCCTCATGCCCTGCTGAGTTGGCCCCAATGCCCCCTCAAGATGTACACTTTCTGAGACTAACTTGGCCAGCATGCCCTATCCTCTTAAATTTCTTAAGGCTTGCACACTAACGAGTACACATTTGGAACGAAGTTGGCCATGGTGTCCCTCTAGTTGGCCTCGGTGCCCTTTGGAATTTTTAAACAAAAAGCTCTTATGATTATAAAATTATTTCCAAAATAAATTTGAAGTATTTTCAAAAATATTTATAAAGTTAATTCCAAAATTCCACAGTAGACACACACTGGTTTACCGCCTCCTGTATTGCTTCATTCATACAAGAAATTAATCCTCACAATGGGATGCAAGTTATGATTAAAAGGCAGCTCCATAATTTTTAAGGAAAAACAAAATAGAGGAGGCAATTATCATGGGGTAATCTCCCTCACCCCCTGATTTCCCCTGTCCTCCCATTATTTCCAATTTTGACAAATTCAGCGTTTCTTTTTTCAAGCCCCATCAACTACAAAATCCACAGAAGCAAAGAAACCCAAGACGAAGACCTCATCTGCAACAACAAGAAGAGACATCAGTAAGAAGAGCACAGCAGCACCTGGTGAGGAAATGTACATTAGTTTACTGCTCACAAAAAACAAAATAAAATTAAACCTAACATTTGACTTAAAGGGCCCCTTATTTAGGAATTTTATCAATGAAATCTATGCTTTAAAACCACTCTACTCAGTTAAAGTCATAAAAATCCTATTTGGAGCTTGCTTTGGGGGTTAAAACAAAGGTTTTTAGTTTTTATGCTAATGCGAATATGCATATTCATGACCATGGTCACGATGTCACAAGAGGCAAACACAGAAAAATCACATTCAACTGTGCACAAAAGATTCCACTTTTTTCTCAATTTTCCTGAAACTTTTGTAATCCATGGCTGTTTGAGTTTGTTTTACATGTTGCCTGCTGTAAGCCATGACAAAACTGGGGGTAGAAACTGCAGCAATTTGCCACAAGTCCAACTTGAAGTTTTATGTTTTTTCTTAACGTTTCTCTTCTGTCTTCCTTATGTGATGCACTCAAAACAGCGCCCTCTGTCTGTGATTGATTGCAATGAAATCTTCAAAGTTGAAAAAGGCCACCTTTTATTGATTTTACATCCAAACGAACAATAGTATGTCTTGCTGAACAAGTAATCCGTCATTATGAAGCAAAGCTTAGGCACAAAGTTGTTTAGCATGTCACAGGCCCTTTAAAGGCAGTATACATCATTGGTAATCCCGAAAATCAGAAATGTTCACAGATTTACACTCGACTTACACAATATAAACATGATGACCGTAGAAAACTTCCCCTTAAATGGTTTTGTCTGAAGTGCTATAGTCTTTGAGAAATTAGTAAAACAATTAGTTTTTGTCTCATGAGACGAAAATTCAATTCGCCCCGAAACCATTTCGTCCAAGTGCCATTTTGCCCCAAACCACTTCGCCTGAGTGCCATTTCGTCCCAAATTACTTCGTCCAAACACTACATCGCCCAAATCCCACTTCGCCCCAAAACCACTTCGTGCACAGGCCGTGGTTCAGGGCGAAATGGTTCAGGGCGAAGTGGTTTTGGGGCGAAATGACTGCAAACCCTTTGTTGACTGTTTTCTCAAAAGTTAGACGAAGTACGGACCTGGTTTTTGTTCAGGTTGGTTTTAATCATGCATATCTTCAATCACACAGGGGGAGAAAACTATTTTTAACAGTTTACCAATCATGTATACTATCTTTAAAGGCAGAGGCTCGTCAATGCGCGTGTGAGGCCAAATTCGTGCCACGAAATACGCAGCTCCATAGCAAAGGCATGGAGCTGCGTCCAATTCTGGTAGCAAACTCCATAGCCCGTGTACTAAGTACCGGACAGGTTTCTCAAGTCGGTAACTGGAGGTCGTCTAGACTTGTTCCCAGTCCATTCGCGACTATGCTGCTGCGGTTTACGAACCAACTGGTCCATTTACCGACTTGACATCGAGTCTAGTCACCCATCAGCAGAGATCAAGTTTGGAGATCAAGCGAATAAGGTGTCTGCTTTAACATGCAGAAGGTCATGGGACACACCCAATACATAATGAGGAGGAGGGTTGGGGAGATGGGGGTGGGGGTGTTGTGGAAAGGGGGTGGGGCCATAAGAGGGGGTTGTATGTGTTTAATTTCTTCAATCATGCGAGGTTTTTCATGCTGTTATATTATTGGTTTCGTACTCCAGTTGTCGCCACTACTCCAGTTGAAAATCCCAGTGAGCTTTTGAAAACTCCGGACCCAGAAGCAGAAACCAAGTCACTGGTCAGCCAGGGCTCGGTTGATTCTCAAGGTTGGTATTTGGGAACAGGCCTGTAATATAGAGAGGCCGGTTTACACTTAATGTGCCTTTGCCGAATTAAACCCTGCATTTTCCAAAGGCGGGTAGTGCAGTTTTGATTGTTAAGTTGCTTCCACAAAATTGTGCAATCAGAGGATTGAATATTTGGTTTTTCACAATCCAGATATTCGGATTTCGAGATCTCTGTTCACCATTTTTGTCGAATTGTACATCTGTTGTGCATCATAACAAATCATTTAGTTTCTTAACCTCAGTAGGCCTACCCCACACTAACTTGGTGTTTTATTGCACCTCAACAATTCTGCTTGGTCGTTGTAGACAGCATCTTGCCAAAAAGCCCATCCAGTGCAAGTCTAGACACAAGTGTTGCTCCACTTCAGGACGATGGGGATTCAGTCTCTCAGCACTTACAAGGTGAGTGTATGTTAATAAAAATTCATAAATACCTTAGACTGTTTACACATCCCTATTGATAACGTTCACAGATGCCATCTTCGTAGGAAAAAATGCCACTGCGTTCCAAACACGTGCCCGTGTTGCTCGAAATTTGTTCGAAATACGGCGCAACCGATGCGCGTCACAAAAAAATATGCTCAAAATCATGATGCACGTGGCAAGCAATTTGTAGGAAGTGACGTCATTTGAACGTGATCAATTGGCTGAGAGCACGTCACGTGGCCAATCTTAAACGGACGATAAAGACCGGCTGGCCAGTTTTAACCACTTTCTTGCCTGCTCCGCGTTTGTACCCGCACCCTAGTCAGCGCGTATGGAACGCGTATGGAACACGCACACGCACACAGAAACTGCACGCATTATCACTCATCCAGGCCCCTTGCCGGTTTTAAACGTGTGTTTAAGACTGGCCAAACCCACTTCTATTCCCTTAATAAATGAATAGGTGTTTGGTGCTACAAAATCGGAAAATAGAATTAAGTAACGACAAAGACATGCTAAAGCAAAATGCAAGAATAGCGTTGTGACGCTAATCGACAATAGTATAAGGCGCCTTTAGCCTTATAGTTACTTACAGTAATTCTATTTTAAAAAAACAAAAAATAGAAGATCTGAAACTTATACTTTTGGCACATTAAAAATAGGATTGGGACTTAAAACCAAATTTTCAAATATTCAGTTTTGATTTTATAATCTGGTTTCAATTTGGATACTGAATATACAATGATGAACATTAAAAAATTAGTCCTAAATTTTTAACAGCAAACGTAACTGTACGAAGCTTAGAATGTTTTTATGAAATGGAAAGAAGCAAACAAGCAGAAAAGGGTCTTTACAGGCTTTACAAAATTGGCCATTGGGTGAGTTACGGGTAGAGCAAGACTTTATATCCAAACATAAAATCTGTTTGTTCATTCACCATACAGAAGTGGAAAAAGCCAACCATCCAGCTCTAGAGGGCGCCTTATCACCCACCGTAACAACACCCATCAACAACGACCCTGCAGTAGAAGGGTCAGAGTTATCTCCAAGCAGAGTGGAGGATGGCGAAAAGGCAACATTCACGATACGAGGGCAGGAAGTGACGTACTACAAACCAGATGTGTATGTCGGGAAAGAGTCCTCACCGACGGATATGCCAAGCCAGACACTGGAGCTTGATTGGATGTACGTGAGAAGTCTTGGGTTTTGAAGTTTAAAAAGAGGAAATAGTTATAGGGAATCAGGGTGTGGTTAGCCTGTCTTAAACCATTTATGTTTAAGACTGGTTAGGGACCTGGGGCCGTATTCATAAAACACACTTAACTTAAGTGCAATACTTACACTTGACTTTTAAGGGATTCCCTTAACTAAGTGATATCCTTTAAGTGATATTAAAAAAACACTTAAGTGTAATCCTGAAAATTTCCCACATTTAAGGGAATCCCTTAGCCAAGTTGCACTTAAGTGTGTTTTATGAATACGGTCCCAGGATGCTGATAATGGCCTTAAACCATCATCATCATTTGTGTTGACCCGCGGAAGCGTACTGTGCGCTTATGGGGTTTCGCGGATTTGGAGCCATAGATAGAGCATACGTCTCAACTGTCCTTCGTCCATATCAAGCTCTCGGCTTAGCTCTCTTTAGGCGGCTTCGAGAAAAGGTCGCCGCGGTTTTTCCGGTGCGGTCGCCGCGGTTTGGCCGGGTTGCTAAGGACTGCTGAAAATAAAGCCAAAGCGCGGTCACTGCGGCCTGAAATCACCCAGTCGAAGGAAAGTTAATGAGGTGGCCGTGGGATGTGCGCTATTCAAATGCAAATACGGCCTTCCAAACCGCGGCGACCGTATCGATTTGTTCAGCGATCGTCCAAAATGTTTGTCTCTGTGGAAAAACCTGAGCGCGGCGACCGCAGCGATCGCGCGAATGGAAGAGAGCAGTCACGAGGAATATTGTATAGATTATCTTTGATGGAAAATGATATAAACCCGACAGTATAAAAACTTTCCCCCAAACCGCGGTGACCGCATCGATTTGTTGTTCAGCGATCGTCCAAAATGTTTGCTCTGTGGGAAAACCTGAACACGGTGACCGCGGAGATCGCGCCGACTGCGTGAATGGAAGAGAATCAGCCACGAAGAATATTGTAGATTATTTTGGATGTGAAATGATAAATCCGACAGTAAAACTTTCCCCTATAAACGTACCTTGATTGCAAGAGCTGGAATTTGTCCAAGTTTATATTTTTAAAAGTGAAACAAAAGTTCGGATGTTATTCACGTTTTCACAATAAGAGATTTCGGTAATCACGCACGGCAAAGCGTAATTTGGGAAAATAAAACTTGCATTTCACTAATGATTTCAACGCTGTAGTTGGTTACATTTTCTTTTTATGAGGATAAGGAGAAAACCACAAAAGGTGCAATTTAGGCCTATTTGTTATTTTCCAAACTTCAAACCATCGTCTGTCTATCATCTTTCATAATTTTTCGCTTTAGCGTCGGCATTTTATTCTGCCAAAATACCGCGCGCATCTGTAAAAACTCTCTCCGAGGTTTAAATTTGCCGTATTTGCGTGCATCTGTAAAAACTTACTCCGAGGTTTATATTGGCCGTTGCGCACATCGTCGGTACAAACTGACTCTGAGGTTTAAATTTGCCGTTGCGCGCATCGGTAAAAACTCGCTCCGAGGTTTAAATTTGCCGTTGCTCGTATCGAAAAAACACTTTTAGTTGTTTTTATTGAGCGCGCGGCGATTACTGTTTCCGAATTTTGCCGATGCGCGCAACGGTAATTTTTAGTGGGGTTAACATCGTGGAAAATAGCTTTGCGCATGCGCCTGAGCTGATTTTTGTACTCAAATTTCCATCCACGGTGTCCGCGCGCTTTTTCCGGAGTGGAAAATTCCACTCACGTGTTCTGTGAGAACACGTGAGTGGAATTTTTCTTTGGGAAAACCCGGAACAGTCATTGCGTTTGAGTGCAGCGCGTATACACGGGGAATGTTTTTGCCGGTGTTCGTAACGGTATTTTGGCAGAAGAATAAAAGCCTGTGGGCCTATTAGGCCGAGTAAAAAATAAAACATGTTTCTCGTCCGGGTTTTTAAAAAAAAGGAGGAAGAGGGGCTTTTTATTTTTTTATTTTTATTTTTCAAGATGACTGCCATTAGAGATTTCTAGGCCGCTGCAGTTAAATAGACTCGTGCGAAGACATATTTAGCGATGGTACAGTAGCTACACGATGTAGAAAGTCACCGAGAGAGTCTATATAGAAGACTTCGAACTCGCAAGTATTTATTTTCGGACGGATTTGTTGTAGTTTTTAATATTTTTGTCTCATTTTTTGGAAATAAAAAATAAAAAATAAATCCAGGCGGCCTCAAAAAAGGAAGAGGGCGGGGACGAGAAACATGTTTTTTAAATTTATTTCGCCTTAATGTTACAGTTCGTAACAGATAAAGCATTTCTTGAGTGCAGTTTCCATGTCTTCTTCTGTGAATGATTTTCCCACGCAAAATGGCCAAAGATAAAGATGCTCTGATGTTTTGGGGATATTTATTTCAATAACTATTCATAAAACGGGTCTGTCTGATACTGGTATTTATATTTTTCCTTTTGGTGTAATTATTTTTAATGTTAAATGAACCCGTACATACATCACGGTGACTGCAATGTGGAGTTTTTGTTCTTAATACTGAAGAGGTGACCCAGTGCCCAGCCCGATTTGCTGCCTAGATAGAATAGTCCCCAAGCTTCGAAAGACAAAATGAAACCCGAGCTACCTAGCAACACAGTCGCTATGCAGTTGTTTGGGGCTGGGCGGCTATTGCCCATGGGCTTTATTAATATTTAACAAAATCAGCCAATGACGAACTTGGGAACAGGCGATAAACACATTTTATTGGTTGAGAGCCCTGCTGGTCTGTCTCTCTGATGTATGATCATCGCCGACCATGGGATTGTCGGAGGAGACAACAAAATATCGGCCAATGACGAACTCAGGAATGTATGTGGAATACATTTCATTGGCCATGCAGTGTAGCGGCTTGTCGCAAATCATCAAAGACCGTGGAATTGTCAGAACGACCAACAAAATGGACCAATGAAGAACCGGGGAACACATTTTGGCGGAGAGCCAAGGACAGTCTGTCTGGCAGTATCTGCCAATCACTCCACTGAGGACCGTGAGCAGAAAATACAACTTCGCCATGGCACAATAAATTTAATGTCCCTCTAAAATATTCTCTCCATATAAATTCACCAGATGTCTACATACTTCAAAAGAAAATGGTTAGTCGTCATTTTCTTTCGGTAAAGAGGATTTGAGGTGTACATGGCATGTTTTAAAATAGACCATGAAGATCCTCCGTGGAAAATTTGTGAGCAAGGAAAAATAAACTCACGAACAACAATATGGATGTTTTATTATGCACGTACGTAATTAAGAAAGTGAAATGCTGTGAAATAACGTTTACTACATATTTTTCCGTGACCAAGATTCTGACCTGGGTTCCGCGAAAACCTCCCCGTCTGTAGTATAAAGTTATAGGCCTAAACCTCCAAGTTATTCAGGACCTCCAAGTTATTCAAGGCCTCCATGCACATAACGATCAAACTTTAGGAATTTTTCAGCTCTTCCTTTTATTTGTAGCGAGGGATGGTTTTAATAAAGAAAAAACGGCAAACTTGGACTTTGGGAAAATTGTTTAAACAGGTAAGTATAGTTTTAAATAATATCCTGCATCAACAACGAAATTTTTCGACAGAAGTCAGAGTGTCGTTTCCGAATTTCCATACCACATTACCCCGCCGGTGATATTTTTTTCGGTGCAAATGCAACTTGAAATACATGTAGGCCTATATAGTGAAAGTGGTCGATGCCTTCTGGAAATGTTCTGACTTGTTCTATGACATTGCTCTCTTCATGCACTAAAATTTAGATGCCCTTATATTCATCGTCAGCAAGCCAACCATCTGCTCTCTGTAACAAAACATCAAACAATAAAATATTAACAAACACAAATTGTTTTCTATATAAATTTGGGCCCGTAAAATCACTACAAGTGCGCGACTAGAATTATTAATATTCGGAGCCGCCAAAATATTTAAAAATGTCCCAAATTATTTGAAATAATTATTTTCGAGATCCTGAAATTGTTAAAGCTCAACACATAATATCGGCCCCGTGAAAAAAAATTCAAGCGCTTGAAATATATCGCTAGCTTCGACCACCTAACTTTTTAAGAGCACCTTAAATTTTTCGAGCGTCTGAAAGGATTGGACCAGCCGAGAAATATATTACGAGTGCCCGAAATTATGTCAAACGCCCGTATAATGAATTATTTTGGGGTCCAAAATATTTCTACACCGTGAACTGAAGTTTTGAAAACGTGACATAAGTTATTTTGAACGCTCAAAATATTACACCTCCCGAAGAAATATTTATCTCGGCTGTATCTGCAAATGTATAAAGTCGGATTGGCAAGTGTCAATCATTCAAGAAGTGGTTCTGGTGGTTTACTTGCCACTTGAAAATTGATACTTTGTGTATAGTTGTGAGGTTTTAGGTCTGTGTGCTGCCAAAATGCCGACAGATGTTTCACTTTTTTATGGTTCCGTTGCACTATGGGCACTTGGAAAATGTACTTGGGATTGAAACATTGGCTGATGTTGGTCGTCCTGAAGACTGGCATGTATAAACGCAGTGGCTGCGGTCGCCGCAGTCGCCGCGGTCGGCAGCAAATCCTCTGTGGGAGCCGGCCGCGTTCGCTGCGGTCGGAAGCAAATAGCTGTTGAAGAGGACTGCATTCACCGCGCGTTGGCTGCGCTCGCCGCGTTGTGATCGTATTTCCATAACAATAGGTCCTTTTGTTAGTCAGCGGCAGTGATATGTAAAGTAGGCAGAAGGGCTGGATCGTCGGCTGGTAACTAGGGAGTGGAAAAACCGCGGCCAACGCACTCAGACCGCGGTATGACCTTTTCTCGAAGACCTCGTGACCTGCTGTGCTCAGAGTCGGTGAATAGCCACTTTTTGATTTCTCTATCTTGAATTGGTCATGTGTGCTACATGGGCGGTATATTTGACGTGTTGGCGTTGGCGAAATTTGCCGATGGGCGTCGTTTTGCATATTTTCAGTACTTGGGCGTTTGTCAGGCAGTAACTTCGTCCTCCTCCGCCGTGCTGGCATCAGTGTCGGCAAGGGCCATCATCAGCCGAGATCTCTAGCCGGTTTTAAAGGGCTAATCAGAGTTTGTACTGTCCGAAGACTGGGCCTTATTAACTCCGCAGTTTTTTCCAAATTAATAACAGGGATGCATGATGACAAAGGTGAATTGAAAACTTACATGTACAATCTACGTGCGTGTATTTGAATGCCATGTCACTGCTTCCACAGCGAATTGGGGTGAATTTCAATAAGGCCTCGGGAGGTATGAGTAGGGGAGTGCATTAAAGAGGCACTGTTGCAAGGGGATGGAGTACCTAAATGGTGCTTATCTGTTATTTTAAATGAACAATTTCAAGTCCGAGTCCTGACTGTCCGAGTCTGAGTTTGAGTCCTTGAAAATTGGGACTCGAGTCCGTGTCTGAATTACAGCGCTGTTAACGAATGTGATGCCAAAAAGTACATCTAATGGCAAAATGGCAAGGGTTACTGTCAAAGAATTTCGGGCAGTTTTACTGATTTACAAAAATAAAAGTCGGGCCTTTTTTAGCATCAATGTCCCCAGCCAGTCTCAAACTTATAGTTTAAATGCCCATTGTATCATTTACAATGACCCAATTTTGTTTTTCATGAGTTGACAAGAAAAACCTTACTCAATGGTAACAAACACCACATTAATTTATTTCCGTCCAAAATGGTATTTCACATTGAAAATTGACAACCGAAAGTAGTTTTTTAAAAAAGTCCCGTGCACGGGACTTTTTTTACCATTCACTTGTACACAAAATCCATATATAGATTTTCAAGGTTTTCTGAGGCATTGATGCATCTATGTAGCTAAAATTTCTTCAGGCTAGTTTACCAACATTCTTCCTTGGATATGTTTCACTCTTATTCCACGAATCTGTAAAAAGTTTTATCTTGCAAGTGACATAGGGCCTTTAAGACCGGCAATGGTGTTCTATATTTTTATTTTTATTTTTTTATATTTCTGGTTACTAAACACTATTTTTATTTACAGTCACTTCTTGTACATTTCAGTGATTACATTATTTTCTCTTTGAAACAGCTACGGGTACCGTGGTAATGACTGCCGTTGCAATATGTATGTCATTGAAGATGGCGTTCTGGCTTATTTCATTGGAAAGGTAGCAGTTCTGTACAACACCAGTAAACACAGCCAGAGGCACTACACAGCACACACTGCTGAGATAAGGAGGTATGTACTTTGTTATTTATCTTAAAGCTCAATACATCATTTGCAGTGACCCAAAATGTTACTTCACGAGTTGACAAAAAAAACATTACTAAAAGTATTGATAGCAATGGTAACAAACACCACACATTTTTACAAGGCAGTTTATCAACATTATTTGTTTAGTTTAGTAATGCTGTTGCTCCTGTTTTTCAATCATGTCTCTAAAGGTTTTGTTTTTCAACCTCATCTTCTAAATTTAAAGTAATTATCTTTGAAGCCGGGATTTGCAATATCTTACATTTTTAATCAAACATTTGAGCAGGAAAATCAACTTTATCGTACTCTTGTGCACGATAGAAGTGGTATACAAATAATGAATGTTTATGAGTTCAATGGTACGAATATTTTCATGAGTTGAAAGATGGAATGTTCCATATAACGAGGTTGGAGCCGAGTTAACTGGAATAATTCCATCTTTCAACGAATGAAAAATGAAATATTCGTTCCATTGAACGAATGAAAAACATTCATTATCTGACAGCCTGAGAATATGAAAAAAAGTACATCCCTCGCATCACAATGACCGAATCCAAATCATCTACCACACGCGTGTCTTACGCAAACGCCTCTGCTTCAGCTTCGTGCAATGTCGTTCAAAAATGCATGCAGTGCGCGCGCCGTGCAATGGAAACAGGCGCGTCATGCAATGGAAAAATCGTATAGAACAAAATTGCACGGTTGGTGACGTAGCATTGAATGGTTAAATTATTTAACGCCATGTGACAACATTTATTGAAGATTAATTTTATATATAGATGTGTGTGGCCACACATTTCATAAAAAAGTGCGCCCTTATGTGAACAAAAATTAACCCTTGACTAACATGGTATTATGGCTCCACTTTTAAGTGGAGCCTAAATGGGACAGTGGCTTAATTTCTTAAAAGCACAGACACAATTTTTCATGGACACAGTAATGGCGGATATGAATTGACAGTTGTTGACGTCACGCGTATGGCACGCCAAAGCAGAAATAATTCAACACTGATAGTTCTACCATCAATCCTAAAAAAACAAGTCTCAACATTTTTAAAAACTTGCCAACAAAAGCACGGTATGCCAGTTTCAAACAGTCTATCAACATTTAAAAGTCATTCCAACCTTTTTTTTCTTGCGCAGCATTTGCGAAAATATGCGTCAACATTAAATTATCAGTGTTGAATTATTTTTCACTTTGGCGTGCCATAGTATGGACACAGTAATGGCGGATAACAACCGGTTGTCAAGCCAAGTGAAACCTTACGTTTACAAGTTCTTATGACGTCATTTTGGGAGTCAAACAATGCATAGTTCCGACCAATCACAACAGAGCTAGCAGACGGCGCCCACATAGGTCAAAGTGATGCAATCATCACAACAATCACGCGATTTTCTGCCCATACAGTTTGTACGTTGTATGCGCCAGTGACCGGGTGAATTTTGGTTTCAATGTCGGGCGATTCACTGTTCAAAGGTAGGAAAGCGCATTTTTATGAATATATGGCATCTCTGCATTACTAGCCCTTCGCTCAGTGTGTGCTACGGTAACTGTCGACCCTAAAACATAAATACCTTTGAGTTTTCTCCAATGAATCTGTGCTTTCCATGCCGAGTCCCGTTGCTTTGTACGTTGTTTCGCCATTTTTTTGCGATGGCTTGTGAGCACATAGCAACAATATCTAAGGGGCGGGGTTAACTGGGCAATCTCGGAACTATGCATTGCGCGTCATTGTGGAAGTAATGTGCGTGTTTTCATAGCACACGCAACGCGCTATACTAAGGCTCCCATTGGTGAAACATACTGCGATACGCCCATCAGAGGCACACACAATGCGCACGCACATCCCTTCAACAATGACGTGGCACTATTTGACTCCCAAATTGACGTTTTCGAAAGGGGTCAATATGACACATAATTTGATGTTTGCTTGCTCCCTAAGTTTGAACCATAGTGAAATTACAAATGAGCACGTGCATGTAGTCGCAAAATCTTGTATAGCATTGGTCCTGAAGTTGATCAAACCTCGTATTTATCATCATGTATGTAAAAATGTGAACTGATTGTACCAAGTGAATGTACTGTACTTACATGTACATGTCCTTGGAACATGATAATGCAGAATTCAGCAAATAGTACTTGAAGGTGATTGATATTTTTATTGTCAATTGTCGCTGTCACAGTACTGCCAGATTTTTTTAATGCACAAGATTCAAGCAGTATGTCTGACACAATTAAGGATTTTCGAAGCTAATTTACATATTCTGCCCAAGTTGATTCTGTGGCGTTTCAATCCAAATTTCTCAAAGCGACGCACGTCAAATTTATTCGCGAAAAGGCTCAGTGTGAATCCACCCTTAGAGGCCCACTGTTTCATGTTAGGGCTAGTCATTCGGTTGCGAAGCGACCATTGGCATCGGCCTGCAAGCAGAACATCTTTGGGGTTGGGTGTGAAGGAGCAGGAAACTCGCAGATCACATAGTTTTTGAAATAGCATGATGCATCATTCATAAGACCAGGATATGTGCATTTGAGCTCAATGCAGTCTTCACTTGATGCCAAACTATTGGGTTCTCCCCCCGCCCAGTTGAGGTAGCTGCACTCTTGGCCTTTCCAACCAGCCTGCATCCACTTGCCTTTCTCCTCTCTGTCAGTACAGCCGATCCAGACAGTGCCATCTTGAGGCTTCCTTGTGAACATCTCCCGGATGAACTTATGTTCTTGGTGAGAATTAGGAACCACCATTCCACCTCCCATGTCTGAGCAGGCTGTGTTGCCTTCATCCCAAGTAGTTTTCTGATCCAGCAGTTGGTAGCAAGAACTGCCATACTTTTCTTGACCAACTTGACAGCACTGGGCATGATAGCATGACACTATGATGAGTGCAATATTCATCCATGCCAGCTTCATGGTGCTCAGGCTTCAGGAGTCTACCACTGCTCTGAAATTACTAAATCACTTCAAATTGTCCATAGATTACAGTACTTAGTATTTCTTGAAATTGCTTTCAAATCCACGTTCTGGCAACAGTGTTCTTGTTTTCTGTAGACAGTCACATAAAACAATTATACCATGAGGAGTTAAATCCCATCACGTTTTCTGAAATCGTGAAGAACTTTGCCCATTGACGAGCCGTGGTCTTTTTTGAGTGGAAATAATGCCGTTTTAACAGTTTTAACGGTATTTTTTCGTTCAGATTGAACACAGATTTTGGTAAATGTATATATAGAAATCGATAGGTTATTCAATTCTAAGATATACTTGCACTTCTGTTGGACATGTTGCATTTCTGAGATAAATAAATGATAAAATTACTGCATAAAGTAATGCACAAAATTAAGGCGCGAGCTGTCCGTGCGTAAGCGCGACAACAGAGGGCACTAACTCAATGCAATTTTTAAAGGAGAAAATGTGATTTTTATACAGAAAAAGCAACATTTGCAACAAAAGTGCAAGTGGGAAGTATATCTTAGAATTAAATAAGATATAAATTCCATTATATAAATTTACCAAAATCCGTGTTCAAACTGAACTAAAACAAATTTTACCAATCATGTACTCTGTCGTTAAACGGATGATAACAGCCCGTTTGGTTTTCAACACTTTGAGTCCGTTTCGGGTTCTTTAGCATAGGCAAGTTCCAGCAGTGACCATATAGTTTACTATAGTTAACTATAGCCCAACCAGTGTCTATCCAACAGTAGATATATTGCCCGTTACAGCACCTTTTGAAAGTATGTACATTGAAAAGTACCCAAATGGGATCCAAGTGCTACTTGTACATGTGACAGGTTAAAGACAAAAAGTAACCATTTAGTGATTGATTAAAGATATAAAAAGTCACATTAATCAAAGGCAATCTAAATTTACACAAAGCATGATGCAAAAGGAGGCAGATTTAGATGCTTTCATCATGCCTGTTCTGACCATAAAGTTAACACAGCACTCGCTATTCACTATATAGTTTAAATAAATCTTGAAACCAGGTTTTTTTTAATTTGATCCACTTACGTGAACGTTACCAGTGTTTGCCCTTAACTTTTGTCCCAATTGGCCAACAGGGCCAGTTGGTTTAAGTCTTTACTGGCCCATCAAACGTTCCCTTCTTATCTTTTTAATTCAATAGAGTGGGTATTTTTAATTGCCTTGCGTGAGTTTACTTTGCATGGATGACTGCTTCCTAGTGCCTGTGTGCTATTTTATTAATACAAGTACATGTACACATAGATTTGTTTTTTGTTTTGTTTTTCTGCTTTACCCGAAAACATTTTCCCCTAAAATCTTTAAATGTGTATGTATGTATTTGTATTGTTTGGTGCAAAGTTTTGTTCGTGCATTCGTATTTGAGCTCATTTTTATAACTGTATAATTGCTCTTGTCTTCCTACTATATATATGTCTGCTTATATTAATTTTTAACTAAGAATTTTCCTAATCTTATTTTTATATGTATTTTTTTATTTTTTTCAATCTTAATTTATACGGATTTTATCCGGGGAGTGGTTTTGAAATGGACTGTCAAGTCTCTTCCACAACCCTTGACTTTGTCAAAAATTGTAAAAAAAAATAAATAAATAATCAGCATTTCAAGTGGCCTGGTTCAAATTGTTTTTAATTTAATTTTTTAATTTGTTTATTAACTCACAACCAGTTGTTTGAATTAACCCCATGTGAGCAAATAAACAAGGACAATTTGGTAGATTTTCCCTTCAATTTTCTCTAAAAGGAGGCACTGTATGATAATACCCTACCTAATGCATTTTTAAAAAACAATGTGTCAGTTACGGCATGGGTCTGTTTCATTTCAACTGGCCAGCCAGACCATTTGGGGAGGCTTTCCAACTGGCCCGAGACAATTTCAACTGTCATTTGGCCAACGGACCAGTGCTAATTCGAACACTGGTTACCAACATTCACCACTGGTTATAGTGCTTTTCTGCACTCGTTTGGAGACGAGTGTCAAAAAACTGCGTGATTGTGTGCGCGCACAGAGCTTGGGCTGACAACTTTCGACCAATGATATGTGTCCTTTGCGCGTGGGTTTTGCGGTGCCCAGTGCTGCGAGTTTTGATGCCTTACATTCGGTCACTGCCTTTCGTTTTGCAAAGACTAAACTTTTTTGTGGTAAATTTTCACCCACCTCCGCCCTGTTGCTCCACCAATTCATGTGTGTTAATTGGGTCACTAGGGACAATGTTTGCAATTGGCTCGGACAGCCAAAATCTAAATGGCATTTTAATTTAAAACAATTATACCCGAGGAGTTGAATCCCATCAGGTTTTCTGAAATCGTGAAGAACTTTGCCCATTGACGAGCTGTAGTCTTTTTCCGAATCTAAATGGCATTTCAATTTATCTCCACATCAAGCAGAGTGGTTATTAGCAATCCTATTTAATTTCATCATGGTCATCAGTTGATCATTTTGAAACGCTTTTTCAGCAACGTGTGACATATCTTTATTCTGTCCCTACAGCTTCTGTACGCATGACTTGCAGCAGATCATTTCACGTATGCATGTCTGTGACAAAAATGAGAATCTGTGCCCCGCTATCATTGCTGCATTTTAATAGAATTCAGATATTTCAGGAAATTGCAACTGTGATAGGTTTCATCGGCGCAGTATGGACATATTGATTAAGTGTCCGTCAGGTTTGAAAGTAAATGTCAAGGCCCAACAACCAGTCTTAGCTTGATGCTTGCCACACAATAGTTACGGTTATATTGTACTGTGTGGTATACAAATAATGAATGTTTATCAGTGCAATGGGAGGAATATTTTCATGAGGTGAAAGATGGAATATGTCCGAACATATTCCATCTTTAAAACATTAATTCCATCATTAATCCATTAATTTTTTGTTTTAAACATGAATTGTTTGTTTTAAACATGAATTGTTTGTTTTATATTTGCTGGTAAAGTCGTGATGTCACATTGCGAGCGCTGGATTGTAACTATGGTTACTGGTTCACGCGCCCGTTTTACATCCATTGTGTTTGCGCACAGTGTATTTTACTATTATTTTCCGTAGTCATCATTGTTATATCATACTGTACACGCGCACACGCTGGATTAATACGCAATGTAAATTGAAATTATATTTTTTAAATAGGCTTTGAATGTCATTTTCTATGGGTACTCAAACTGTTTATTTTACGAAAAATGCTAACACCAACACAATTAATTACAATATATTTTCTACCACACTACCATCGATGCAGATGATATTTATACAAAACCATTTTGAAGGGTAAATGTGCACAATAACATGCTCCAACCCGCCCTGGATAGTCTCAGCATTAAATGCTCTGTTCTCACGATAAATAAATCCAGCAGAATTACTGAAATGCTGTTTATAAATATCTAGAGGTTATGTATTTCTCTTGGTTGAAGAAAGCATGTGATTTAGGTAGTCTTAAAGCCCCAATACATCATTTGCAATTTACTTCAAATTTTACTTCACGAGTTAACAAGACGAAAAAAAAAGACAAAGTGTTGATTGCAATGGTAAAAAACACCACATTATTTTTTTCCGTGTAAAATTGTTTTTTAAAAAGGGTGTCTGCAGACAACTTTTTACTATTCATTTTTCAGATTTTTCAGGTTTTTCTGAATTATTACGGCGTCTCTGTGGCTGAAATTTCTACAAGGCAGTTTTCTCGACATATATAGGCTTTCAATTTTACGAGTGGAAATCACACCGTTTTTAACAGTTTACCAATCATGTACTCTATCGTTAAATGGATGATAACAACCTTGTTGGTTTTCAACACTTTTCGTCCGTTTCGGGTTCTTTAGCATTAGGCAAGTTCCAGCAGTGACCATATAGTTAACTATAGCTCAACCAGTGTCTATCCAACAGTAGATATATTGCCCGTCACATCACAAAGTACATTGAAAAGTACCCAGATGGGATCCAAGTTCTACATGTACATGTGACAGGTTAAAGACAAAAAGTAACCATTTAGTAATTGTTTAAAGAAATAAAAGTCAATATAGTCAAAGGCAATCTAAATTTACACAAAGTATGATGCAAAAGGAGGCAGATTTAGATGCTTTCATCATGCCTGTTCTGACCATAAAGTTAACACAGCACTCACTAGTCGCTATATAGTTTAAATAAATCTGCTTGATGTATTTGCATCATACATCATCTTAAAACCAGGTTTTTTGTAATTCGTTCCACTTACGCAAACGTTACCAACATTCACCACTGGTTACAGTGCTTTTCTGCACTCGTCTAAATAAGAAGTCGGGTACACCTACCTGTTGTTGGCAAACATTGCAAACGTTAGCAATGTTTGCATATTTGGAACGCATATTTCTTAAATTGATCAAGTCCCACATTATACTCAGTTTCAAGTTGTAGCAGTTACCTTTACCATTAATTGAGAAATGTTCCAGTATTGTGCACAGATGGAAACCAAAATCCTGACACATGTCCATAATGGTTCTGAGTGATATAGACACTGGTAGACCCAGTGGGTAGTCTTTAATAAAGCCCAAATACATCATTTGCAATTTACTTTAAATTTTACTTCACGAGTTGACAACAAAAAAAACGACTGAAAATGTTGATTGCAATAGTAACAAATACCACATGATTTTTTTCCCGTGTAAAATGGTACCTTTGTGGGAGAAATTGCCAAGTGTATGTGGGGTTTTTTTTAAAAAGTTGTTTGCGCATATGATACATCCACACACAAAAAACATGTATGGATTTTTCAGGTTTTCTGAAGCATTATATATACTGCACCTCTGTGGCTGAAATTTCTACGAGGCAGTTTTCTTGACATAGGTTTTTAATTATGAGTGGAAATTTAATAACGCCGTTTTACCAGGTCTTTTTTTCCGTTCAGATTGAACACGGATTTTGGTAAATGTATGTATAGGAATCGATAGCTTATTAAATTCTAAGATTTTAGAATTACTCTTTTGCGTTTAGGTCGACCGGTTATGGGTAAAAACGGCATATTAGGACGACCGACCGCATTAGGGCGACCGATAGCCGGTCGTCCTAATGCCAAGTGCTTCAAAAACCATATTTATTAGGTCAAAAACCATTTTTATTAGGTCACAAACCATTTTCGTCTAGGTCGCAAAACATTTTTTTCAGAGAATTAGGTCGAGAAAATGGGTGTCAATTCATGAGTTTCTTTCCGACAATTTTGTGGTTTTAGTGGTCTCTGTAAGCACTCTACCCAAAAAAGTCGTCCTAATACGGGAAAAGTAGTTTTTTAACTTCCTACTTGCACTTCTGTTGGAAATGTTGCATTTCTGAGATAAATAAATGATAAAATTACTGCATAAAGTAATGCACAAAATTAAGGCCCAAGCGATCCGTGTGTAAGCGCGACAACAGAGGGCGCTGTGTGTGCGCGTGAATGGTTATCTTGTGCACTAACTCAATGCAATTTTTAAAGGAGAAATGTGATTTTTATACAGAAAAAGCAACATTTGCAACAAAAGTGCAAGTGGAAAGTATATCTTAGAATTGATTGGCCCTAGAGGTTGAGAGACAAAAACAACGTGAGTTTTGGTATGCTACGACTTTCTTCGCCGAGCGTTTATTCGCAGACTTCATGGCAACTCCATGTAACATGTACCTGTATGGCTCAAATAAATAACTTATCTTTCACTTTAGGATAACCATAGAGCCAGATTGCCTTAGCCAAGTAAAACAAGAGTAATGTATACATTTGGTTCGGGGAAGAATGCCCCCAACCGGCTTATTTATAATTAACACATTGCAACTTAAAGGTACATATAATAGTGACCACTTGAACAATAAACCAGATATTCTTATACTCAGTTTCAACTGTTTAAGTGACTTACTGACCCCCTGCCCCCAAAGGGTACTCCCCCTTTTTCACATTAAAGCCACGCCCCTTTATTAAGCACATAATGCAACCTCCCAAGAGACCGGGAGAAGTGCCCGGGAGAGATTTCGCCCTGGGGTTTGTGGCAACAAACCCAAAAATTACGCCTACCCATGCGCAAATTTTCAGGTGATAAAAAGGACAAAACTGAACTAATGGTTAACCAACCTTTGCAAAACATTCATCTCCTTAAACAACCAACATTTGGCTAGGGTACTACACTTAATGCATCCCAAGGACACTGTCTGCCAAAGGAGTCCACTGGCAAAGTTACTGCCAGAACCCAAGGCCAAGTCATCCCCGGGGCCACCTGGACCCTGACCACACACACCGGGCCACCTCCCGGGCCACCTGGACCCTGTCCCCCGGGCCACCTGGCCCTCCAGGCCACCTGGCCCTCCAGGCCACCTGGCCCCCGGGCCACCTGGCCCCCGGGCCACCTGGACCCTGTCCCCCGGGCCGCATGGCACCTGACCCCCGGCCAACTGGCCTCTAACCCTCGGGCCTACTGGGCCCCAGCCCCTTGGCCCCCGACTCTAGACCTTCAATGGCGTGCACCAGCTCCTTTCTATACCATTGATCCCCTTGCTTCTTTACAATCCAAAAGTGTTGGCTTAATTAGGACAGCCGAAGCCGCCCAGAACAAACTGTGGTGTTAAAATCCTGTCCCGTTACAAAAACCAATTAGCTGACCAATCGTGGTGGTGTGAGAGGCCTCATTCGTAAAACTGACAAAGGAAGTTTCCTAAACGACAAAACTGAAAATCCACGAGGAACTCTTAGTAACAAGAAAAACTGAGGTGGGTGGGTGGGTTTTAGTCATGCGGTTTGAGCTCGGCGAACAAAGCAGAAACTGTGAAAGACGCGGGAAAAGCTGGGCCGACTTGCAAAGAACGACAGCTGTGATTGGCCATTTTGGGGCAAGCCAAAGACCTGGGCCAATTGACGCGAGTGTTAGACCAAAACGGGCTGTTCCAACAGCCTGTCTCTCCCCCCTGTGCCAAAGGGGTTTTCCGGTCACAAGCTCCGGGAAACCCATAGAGCAACCTTGCTCTATGGGGAAACCTTAATAAGCTATTTATTCCATTGTATAAATTTACCAAAATCTGTGTTCAATCTGAACTTTAAAAAAATACCGTTTTACCAATCATGTACTCTATCGTTAAACGGATGATAACAGCCCGTTTGGTTTTTAACACTTTTAGTCCGTTTCGGGTTCTTTAGCATTAGGCAAGTTCCAGCAGTGACCATATAGTTAACTATAGCTCAACCAGTGTCTATCCAACAGTAGATATATTGCCCGTCAGTACTCACAGCACCTTTTGAAAGCATGTATATACATTGAAAAGTACCCAAATGGGATCCAAGTGCTACTTGTACATGCAGGCGCGGATCCAGGTGGTGGGGGTGGTTTTGGGGGTCAAACCCCCCCCCCCCCCCCCCCCCCCCCCCCACTTGTCGAAGTATGTTCATCATAGAGAAATCCAAGGAGGTTACTTTTAGAAGGCTAAAAGTGTTGTTTTGGACGTTTTATATTGGGACGTTATCATTTTCTATATACACTTTTAGCCCCTTAACATTTTAACCCCCTTCGATCGTGTGGACCGTTCTTACACGCCCTCAAGAGGCCAGATACACATGTGTAATATCGTACCGTAAATTCCAAATCAGACATTTAAAAGCTCACCATGGTGGTCCTTGTAATCTCAAGACTTCTGTACCCTTGTCGTTCATTGTCCATGATGACTCAAACATCAAAAAAGGATAGAAGGAAGCAAAATCTGGAGTAAAATCGACAAATTTGGACAGACGGGAGACTTGACCATGTCATGCATGCTGACTTCGCTACCCACGTGATCGCATCAAAAGGAAAGTAGTCCCACCCACGCGGATGGATTTTGTTTAGCCTAGACCTGCCCCCTGTCTATGTGCGCTACGCTGCTCTCACTCATATACAACGCGTGGGGAAGTAAATTTGTGGACATGGGTCCAGTCTAGGCTAAACAAAATCCATCCGCGTTGGTGGGACTACTTTCCTTTTGACGCGTCTCAGCATGAAGTCTGGGGTACCATGCTCGCTGAAATTTGTCGATTTTACTCCAGATTTTGCTTCCTTCTATCCTTTTTTGATGTTTGAGTCATCATGGACAATGAACGACAAGGGTACAGAAGTCTTGAGATTACAAGGACCACCATGGTGAGCTTTTAAATGTCTGATTTGGAATTTACGGTACGATATTACACATGTGTATCTGGCCTCTTGAGGGTGTGTAAGAACGGTCCACACGATCGAAGGGGGTTAAAATGTTAAGGGGCTAAAAGTGTATATAGAAAATGATAACGTCCCAATATAAAACGTCCAAAACAACACTTTTAGCCTTCTAAAAGTACAAGGAGGTTATTTTCCCCGATATACAAGTCTTCCCCATCATAAGGTAAGTGTATCACTAGCACTCAGCAATGTACAAGTGATAGATTGCATACTTTATATATATGTGTATATATATATAACAAAATCTGACGGGCCGAAACTCCCCCTGGAAAAATTCCTGGATCCGCCCCTGACATGTGACAGGTTAAAGACAAAAAGTAAGCATTTAGTGATTGATTAAAGAAATAAAAAGTCACATTAATCAAAGGCAATCTAAATTTACACAAAGCATGATGCAAAAAGGAGGCAGATTTAGATGCTTTCATCATGCCTGTTCTGACCATAAAGTTAACACAACAGTCACTAGTCACTATTAAATAAATCTGCTTGATGTAGGCCCTATTTGCATCATACATCATCTTAAAACCAGGTTTTTTGTAATTCGTTCCACTTACGCAAACATTAC
Source organism: Henricia sp. BOLD:AAB3569 (assembly GCA_037783545.1). Taxonomy (NCBI): domain Eukaryota; kingdom Metazoa; phylum Echinodermata; class Asteroidea; order Spinulosida; family Echinasteridae; genus Henricia; species Henricia sp. BOLD:AAB3569. Next base: position 2,544,778 of record JBBELK010000060.1, read on the forward strand.
CAACATTCACCACTGGTTACAGTGCTTTTCTAAAATTAGTGTGTATAACACCTGCAGAAAGCTGCATGGCATGATCTTGGTCTTTCCCTAAACCAAATGCCAGTTCATTTCTTTTGTAGAGCTGTTATAAATTGCCTTGAATTGCGACTTCTAGCAAAAAATCCTGTTCATTTATTTTTCTATATTTCCCAGCAACGGGTGTCATTGTTAGTAGTCGCAACACTACGCCTGATTTGCACAAGGTGCTTTCACAGCTACGTATTTTTAAGTAGAACTTGGGGAAATTTTTATTAAAATATGACAGTGCGCATGCTGCTATCCTTGTAAAGGCTTTCATAAGACTGCCTTTTTTCAGGAAATTGCAATTTTGATTTGCTTCACCAATCCAGTATGGATATATTGTTAAAATGCTCGTCGAGAAGTTTTGCCTCTGCAAAAAGTCAAGGTTGTACAGGTGACTTTCATCTATAGGCACTGCAAAATGCTCCTTCTATAGACCTAAATTTACAGGGAACCAAGGAATTTTAAAGCCCATTAACAGTTACGGGTCATTCCATGAAAACGGGACACAGTGTCCCTCTTAACGGCATGACACTTCTGGAGTTAGTTCTCTAAAGTCCGGTAATTATTAAAAAATTATCACCCTCGGCATATTGTAACAAGAATGTTCCCCTTGTTATTTGTCACTCGACACAGGAAAGAAAGGCACAGGAAACCTGTTTTCAGGTAGAAAGCACTGCTCGTTTATTTGGGTCGATCCTTCCTCAACAACTATCAAAACAAAAGATGGCGCTCAGGAAACGTCTCCCGCCGAGACGGGTGTCCCAACCTTCTAGCAGGGGCTCGCGCCAACCGGCTCCGTGGAACCGTGTTAGCGCCCTCAGCTCGTCAGCCGGCCTAACCGTGGAATGGTGCTGGCACCCTCTGCTAGCCGATTGGGAACAGCGTTACACAGCCCCCTTCGAGGACCCTGCTTTGTCCCCAAAGCAGGCAGCGAACCCCGCCGTCTCGCCGGGGAGACGCTTCCTTTACAAATGGTAGCATGGCTAGAAAAAGAAACACATGGGGGTGAAGTCGGGGACCGCTCCGGCCGGATGCGGCTTCCTCTGGCGGCTGCCTTCGCAGACGCGGCGGAGATCTCGTCCGGGACCAGGTCCCCTCGTGGTGCCGATGGCGCGATGGGGGCGATATTGGGGCTCTCCGGGCGTGGTCCTCTCCCCTGTGCCAGCGGCCGGGGAAAGGTGGAGTCGGCTGGGGTGCAGCAGCGACCGGGGGTTGCTCCGAGGTGGTGCTATCTCCCCCACGAACTGGTGGCTCCGACAGGTTGGACTCCGGCCGGAGTGCCGCAGCGGCTGGAGGCGGCTCCGTGTGGTCGCCAGCCCCCCTCCGCTCCCTGCCTTTACCGTCCAGCTCGTCGTCGCTGGCGTACACATCTAGTTCGTCGGTGGCTGTCACGGTCGCCACCCTCCCTAGTCGCCAGGCACAGTACTGGAGGTGGCGTTGCCGCATGTCCTCCCGGTAGAACTTCCTCCCGCAACCGAACGGGCACTCGAACGGCATCGTCGGGTGTAGCGCCGGGCACGCTGTTCGGTGGTGCCTCCGCAGGTTGCTTGACTTGTTGAACGGCTTCCCGCAGTGCCGGCAGTGGATACAGCCCTGGGTCGTCTGGTCCTGTCCTGGGGGTCCTCCACCGGTTGTCTGCTGTGTCGATTTAGGCTTCCTGTGCGGACAGTCACGCTGAAAATGACCGATTTCGTGGCACCCAAAACACTTCAACATCGATCGGTCGGATAGCCTGCGCACGTAGCCCGTATTATCGTTGTTCGACTCTCGTTTAGGTTGTGTTGGCTGTACCACCGACCTAACGTCCCTGGTTCCTTGTTTCCCTTTCTTATTCTGCACCTGGGAGTCTAGGAAAGCCTCCATCTCCGTGGCCAGGGTGATGGCTTCGGTCAGGGTCGTCGCCTTTCTCGAAAAGACGTGGCGTTGCAGCTGTTCGTCGCCTAATGCATTCCTGAAAGCCTCCACAGTTAGGTCCTCCCGCGCGTGGGAAAGTTCGGGTAGCACTTGGAAACCAACCGCCGTATAGACTGTCTCAGGCTGCTGATAGATTCGTCCCGACCTCTGGTGCGCATCGACAGCTGGGCCCGATGTAATGGGATTTGGGCCGTGATCCCGAATCGTTGTTCAAAGTACTCCAGAAGGCGGGGGTACTCCTTTCGCGCCTCTGGTGCCATGTCGACATGGAGCCGGCCGACATGGTTGTGTGCGGTGCGGAGTCGATCCGGAGGTTCCGCGCCGTAGTCACGTGGCATGCGGGGCTCCGAGGGGAGCCGTCCGACATGGTCGTGTGCGGCGCGGAGTCGATCTGGAGGTTCCGCTCCGTAGTCTGGTAGCGTGCGGGGCTCCAAGCGGAGCTGTTCTCCCTGGCCGAGTGTGGTGCTGAGTCGATCCGGGGATTCCGCGCCGTAGTCACGTGGCATGCGGGGCTCCGATGGGAGCCGTCTGACATAAAAATGTCACACTTTGGCTCATGTTTTTATGGAAATAACCTTAACCCAAAATTTCACTTCATGAGTTGACAAGAAAAACCTGACTAAAAGTGTTGATAGCAATGCATGGTAACAAACACCACATAATTGTAAGTGTATAAATGGTACCTTTGTGGGAGAAAATTCCAAATGAAGGTCCTTTTGTTTCCATTCAGCACAAAAACATGCGTGGTATGCTCAGTAAATGTGGCTGAAATTTCTACAAGGCGGTTTATCAACATTATTCTTTAGTTATGTAGTGCTGTTATTCCTGTTTTTAAAAGTTTTCCAATCATGTACACGTAACCCATTTTATCTTTGAGGATAAAAGGTTTTATACTCGGCAAAATACCTGGGCTAGTTCGGCATTGCATAGTTCCGACCTGTCAATCAACTGAACCCGCCGACCAATCACAACAGAGCTAGCAGATATCACCGACATAGGTCAAAGTGCACTGTCTCACAACAACATGATCACGCGATATGTTCTGCCGGCCCCATACAATTTGTACATTGTTGTATGCGATGATCCGGGTGAATTTTTGGTTTCAAGGCTGGTCGTTTCGTTGTTCAAAGGTACGAAAGCAAGTATGTCATGATATGACATCCCTGTATTACTGGCCCTTTACTCGGTGTGTTCTAAGATAACTGTCGACCCTGAAACATGAATGCTTTTGGGTTTTCTCTAATGAATCTGTGCTTTCCGTTGAAAGTCCCATTGCTTTGTGCGTTGCGTGTCGCCATTTTGACGATAGCGTGTGAGCCATAGCAACAATATCCATGGGGGCGGGGCTAACTAGGCAAACTCGGAACTATGCAACAAGCGGTCTGTCCAAGGTTGTTCATGGACGCACCCGGCACACGTGATCGCTCTTTTCCTTTCGAGTTTGAATGGTCTGGATCCTGGTTGAGTGTGTTGACACGCCCACCAGAATTTGTTCGGAGACGAGTGTCAAAAAGCTGCGTGATTGCGTGCGCACGCAGAGCTCATGCGGGCTGAAAACTTTCAACCAATGATATGTGTCCTTTGCGCGTGGGTTTTGCGCTGCCCAGCGCTTCGAGTTTTGATGCCTTACATTCGATCACTGCCTTTCGTTTTGCAAAGACTAAACTTTTTTGTGATAAATTTTCACCCACCTCCGCCCTGTTGCTGCACCAATTCATGTGTGTTAATTGGGTCACTAGGGACAATGTTTGCAATTGGCTCGGACAGCCAAAATCTAAATGGCATTTCAATTTAAAACAATTATACCTGAGGAGTTGAATCCCATCAGGTTTTCTGAAATCGTGAAGAACTTTGCCCATTGACGAGCTGTAGTCTTTTTCCGAATCTAAATGCCATTTCAATTTATCTCCACATCAAGCAGAGTGGTTATTAGCAATCCTATTTAATTTCATCATGGTCATCAGTTGATCATTTTGAAACGCTTTTCCAGCAACGTGTGACATATCTTTATTCTGTCCCTACAGCTTCTGTACGCATGACTTGCAGGAGATCATTTCACGTATGCATGTCTGTGACAAAAATGAGAATCTGTGCCCCGCTATCATTGCTGCATTTTAATAGGATTCAGATATTTCAGGAAATTGCAACTGTGATAGGTTTCATCGGCGCAGTATGGACATATTGATTAAGTGTCCGTCAGGTTTGAAAGTAAATGTCAAGGCCCAACAACCAGTCTTAGCTTGATGCTTGCCACACAATAGTTACGGTTATATTGTACTGTGTGGTATACAAATAATGAATGTCAGTGCAATGGGAGGAATATTTTCATGAGGTGAAAGATGGAATATGTTCCACTCAACGAGGCGAAGCCGAGTTGTTGGAACATATTCCATCTTTAAAACATTAATTCCATCATTAATTCCATCATTAATTACATCATTAATTCTATCATTAATTTCATCATTAAAACATTGTTTGTTTTATATTTGCTGGCAGAGTCGTGACGTCACATTGCGGGCGCTGGACCGTAACTATGGTTACTGGTTCACGCTCATCACGTTTTACATCCATTGCGTTTGCTCAGTGTATTGTACTATTATTCTTTTAGGAGAAAATATTAAAAAATAAGGACCATACTGACTTGCAATGGTTTGCTCATACCTACTCTCATAGCGATACGCTACCATACCGTCTTATTTTGTGATGTTTGTAACAGAAAAACTCAACAGAAAATGTTCCCTTTGTGGCTCCTGTGCAAAACGAATTGAGAAACACGTTGCCATGCAAGTTGCGTGAACCGTTGTCAAAGAAGTGCGGAGCGCGACTTTCGGAAATTGACGTCACACTCCGCCAGCGAATAGATCCTTGTCGTCATACAGGTTTTTGTTTACAAATTATTGAGGCTTAAAAGTACACACAGGCCTACTGTTTACATGATTTAGTGATGTAGCAGCATTGCCAATACTTTTTTGATGGTCGTTGTGAAAAAAGATCATCAAAATATCCCGTAATTTACTAAAGAAGTGCAAAATTAACAAAAACGGTCAAAAGACGGGTTATACGCTTTACCAGCCGTTGCAACTACGCGCGAGCCTCACGACTTTGTCACAAACGGTTCGCTCTTCTCCTGCTCAGGATATCTCAAATTTTCTGCTCACGATTTCACTGGACAGCCCGGACGACCGAATAGGAACTTCCGTTTTCTTTTGAGGAGTTGGCATCATGTTTTTTTCTTCACGAACGTACACCGGAGCAACACGCCCGTGTGTGTGTGTGCACTCAGGCTATTTGCCGTGCCGCGCGGGGCTAATATCCTACACTCCATGGTAGCCTGCCGTAGCACGCGCTCGCTCCCGTTCTCCGGACTCTCGAAACAAACAATTATGTTCAAATTTTCATACTTATGTTTAACTTTGTTTCATACCTGTATAAATAGTCTCTTTTTTGTCAATCACTTATAAAAATTGGGTGAAATCAGAGTTGAATTTGGTGCAGTTCTGCAGTAACAAACGTTTATACGGCTAGAAATACAACTAACTCACAAGACCACGTGACTTTTCGGAACCAGAATTTGGTTCCGAAAAGTCACGTGACCTTGAATTTTTCAAAAGTGCTCAAAAACGGCCAAATTTGACGGCGTCTTTTCAGGGTATATATAATTTACTCTCGAAGGCGCTTCAGAATAATGTATGGGTCTATTTCGAGCCCAAAATAGCCCAACAAAGCCGGTGTGTTCCTTTAAGTACCCTTCGAGTTTATTTTGATGTTGGCGTCAACAGAATTGTCCAAATGCTCAGCTATTTCATCGTCCGTCATACTGTACAAAACCCACCATGTTGCTTGTGAGTTGTAAAAGAGTTTGTGTCAGGGGTCGTCACATTTGACAGGCACGTAGTCATCATTGTTATATCATACTGTACACGCGCACACGCTGAATTAATACAGTGGGTGCACCATGCAATGGAAAAAACGTGTGGAACAAAATTGCACGGCAAATGGAACAAAATTGTTAGTGACGTAACATTAAATGGGTTAAATATTGAACGACATGAGACCTGCTATCGTCCAATCAGATGACAAGGATCTACTTTGGCGTTATATAAAATTAAATATATCTTGAAATTAAAAACCGCCCATTTTTTTAAAATAGGCTTTGAATGTAATTTTCTATGGGTACTCAAACTGTTAAAATTCTAACACCAACACAATTAATTACAATATATTTTCTACCACACTACCATCGATGCAGATGATATTTATACAAAACTGTTTTGAAGGTTAAATGTGCACAATAACATGCTCCAACCTGGATAATCTCAGCATTAAATGCTCTGTTCTTTAGATAAATGAATCCAGCAGAATTACTGAAATGCTGTTTATAAATATCTAGAGGTTATGTATTTCTCTTAGTTGAGAGCATGTGATTTGCAATTACCAAAAATTTTACTTCACGAGTTGACAAGAAAAATCTTACTAAAACAACTAAAAGTGTTGATTGCAATGGTAACAAATACCACATGAATTGTTTGCCCGTGTAAAATAGGCAAGTGAGAATTATATGCCAAGTCAATGTGGGTTTTTTACAAAGTTGTCTGCAGACAACTTTTTACCATTTATTCGCACACATCAAAACGTGTGTGGATTTTTCAGGTTTTCTGAAGTATTACTGCATCTATGTGGCTGAAATTTCTACAAGGTAGTTTTCCTGATGTAGGCTTTTAATAGACTACTAAAGTGTGACGTCAGTTGCCATGGTAATTGGTATCCTGAATCGTTCATTGCTAAAGCACAGTGTATAGACCCACTAACCTTGGCAACGCACAAAGGGTGACATTTTTACTTTAGTCGTCTATTACGAGTGGAAACAACGCTGTTGTTAACGGTTTACCAATCATGTACTCTATCGTTAAACGGATATGATAACAGCCTCGTTGGTTTTCAACACTTATAGTCTGTTTCGGGTTCTTCAGCATTAGGCAAGTTCCAGCAGTGACCATATAGTTAACTATAGCTCGACCAGTGTCTATCCAAAAGTGGATATATTGCTGGTCACAGCAACCTTTGAAAGTACATTGAAAAGTATATTCCCAAATGGGATCCAAGTGCTACATGTACATGTAAAAGATTAAAGACAAAAAGTAACCATTTAGTGGTTGATTAAAGAAATCCAAAGTTACATTATTTAAAGGCAATCCAAATTTACACAAAGCATGATTTAGGAGGCAGATTTAGATGCTTTCATCATGCCTGTTCTGACCATAAAGTTAACACAGCACTCAGTAGTCACTATATAGTTTAAATATATCTACTCATCTTGAAACCAGGTTTTTAAAAAATCTGTTCCACTTATGCGAACGTTACCAACATTCACCACTGGTTACAGTGCTTTTCTGCACTGGGTATACCTACCTGTTGTTGGCAAACGTTGCAAATGTTAGCAATGTTTGCGTATTTAGAACACAGCCCATATTTCTTAAATTTATGAAGTCCCACAGTATACTCAGTTTAAAGTTGTGGCGGGTTGGGGGGGGTGCGTGGTTTGCAAAGTATGATCTTTTTGTGAGAAGATTCGTACAATGATGTAGAAATATTTGGTCGGCATATTTGTGGTGCTTGACCTGGGGCCAATTTCATAGCGCTGTTTAGCACAGACAATTTCTTTGCTTTGTAAAATGTGTTACAAGCCAAGTTTTTAGAAACGGTAGTAAATTTAGTAACTACGCATCACGTACAATTTTGGCAACCCATCATTTTTGCAGTACATGTACTAGGCAAATACATTCTGTGTTAACCACTTCGCGACAGCTATAGCATTTCCCAATAAATTCCCCTGGAGCGGGGGGGGTGGGGGGGGGGGGGCGACTGGTTACGCAATATACATGTGTGTCTCTGGGGCTGGAGACTTGATGAGTAGTTTTTATCTCAAGTCGTAAATCAGTCTTATTTCCCAAGTCCAGTCACAAGTCATTTTCTCCAGAGTCAATTAAGTCACAAGTCATTTTCTCCAGAGTCAATTAAGTCACAAGTCAAAAACCAAAAACTGACTTGACCCAAAGCCAACAAGATAATAGTGACCAGCTCTGCCCTGGTCTAATTCATGGGACTAATTCTGTATAACCGCCCCCAAGACACTCACACTCATAACTGCATATGCAGTTCCCCGTCATGAAGTGGTTAATTGAGCAAATTATTTTGCTAATCAGCGCTATGAAATTGGCCCCAGGTCTTAACTTTTGCCGATCATATTTGTCTTTTTTTTTAAATTGTATTTTTTGCTAAAACAAATCCTGGTGTCAACTGGTTAATGAGACTGGTTATTCATTTGGGGATCGTGAAGCGGCCGTTGGCATCAGCCTGTAAGCAGAACATCTCTGCGGTTGGGAACTCGCAGATCACATAGATTTTGTAACTGCATGCTGCATCACTCATAAGACCGGAATAATCGCTCCAGAGCTCAATACAGTCTTCAGTATTTCCACCATCGGGTTGTTTCGGTGCCCAGTTGAGGTAGCTGCACTCTTGGCCTTCCCCACCAGCCTGCATCCACTTGCCTTCCTCCTTTCTGTCAGTACAGCCGATCCAGACACTGCCGTCTTGAAGCTTCCTTGTGAACATCTCCCAGATGAACTGATGTTCTTGGTGAGAGTCAGGAACCACCATTCCACCTCCCATGTCTGAGCAGGCTGTGTTACCTTCATCCCAAGTCATTTTCTGATCCAGCAGTTGGTAGCAAGAACTGCCATATTTTTCTTGACCAACTTGACAGCACTGGGCATGATAGCATGACACTATGATGAGTGCAATGTTTATCCATGCCAGCTTCATGGTGCTCAGGCTTCAGGAATCTACCACTGCTCTGAAATTACTAAATCACTTCAAATTGTCCATAGATTACAGTAATTAGTATTTCTTGAAATTGCTTTCAAATCCACGTTCTGGCAACAGTGTTCTTGTTTTCTGTAGACAGTCACATAAAACAATTACACCATGAGGAGTCGAATCCCATCAGGTTTTCTGAAATCGTGAAGAACTTTGCCCATTGACGAGCCGTGGTCTTTTTCTGAATCTAAATGGCATTTCAATTTATCTCCGAGCTGTTATATATTGCCACATCAAGCAGGGTGGTTATTAGCAATCCTATTCAATTTCATCATGGTCATCAGTCTATCAATTTGAAACGCTTTTCCAGCAACGTGTGTCATATCTTTATTCTGTCCCTACAGCTTCTGTACGCATGACTTGCAGGAGATCATTTCACGTATGCATGTCTGTGACAAAAATGAGAATCTGTGCCCCGCTATCATTGCTGCATTTTAATAGGATTCAGATATTTCAGGAAATTGCAACTGTGATAGGTTTTATTGGCGCAGTATGGACATATTGATTAAGTGTCCGTCAGGTTTGCAAGTAATTGTCAAGGCCCAACAACCAGTCTTACCTTGATGCTTGCCACAAAATAGTTACGGTTATATTGTGTGGAATTAAAAATATCTTGAGATTATAAAAAACCGTCCATTTTAAAAAAAAAAGCTTTGAATGTCATTTTCTATGGGTACTCGAACTGTTTATTTCACGAAAAAATTATAACACCAACACAATTAATTATAATATATTTTCTACCGCACTACCACCAATGCAGATGATGTTGATACAAAACCGTTTTGATGGTTAAATGTGCACAATAACATGCTCCAACCTGGATAGTCTAAGCGTTAAATGCTCTGTTCTTTACGATAAATAAATCCAGCAGAATTACTAAAATGCTGTTTATAAATATATAGAGGTTATGTATTTCTCTTGGTTGAGAGCATGTGATGTTGGTAGTTTTAAAGCCCCATATGCATCATTTGCAGTTACCCAAAATTTTACTTCACGAGTTGACAAGGAAAAACTGACTAAAAGTGTTGATTGCAATGGTAACAAACACCACATGATTTGTTTTCCCGTGTAAAATGGTACCTTTGTGGGAGAAATTGCCAAGTGAATGTGGGGTTTTTAAAAAGTTGTCTGCGCATTCATTCACACACAAAAAACATGGATTTTTCAGGTTTTCTGAAGCATTAATACTGCACCTCTGTGGCTGAAATTTCTACAAGGCAGTTTTCTGGAAATTTAATAACGCCGTTTTACCAGATTTTTTTCCGTTCAGATTGAACACGGATTTTGGTAAATAGAAATCGATAGCTTATTCAATTCTAAGATATACTTCCCACTTGCACTTCTGCCGGAAATGTTGCATTTCTGAGAAAAATAAATGCACAAAATTAAGGCCCGAGCGATCCGTGTGTAAGCGCAACAACAGAGGTCGCTGTGTGTGCGCGTGAATGGTTATCTTGTGCACTAACTGAATGCAAATTTTAAAGGAGAAAATGTGATTTTTCTACAGAAAAAGCAACATTTGCGACAAAAGTGCAAGTGGGAAGTATATCTTAGAATTGAATAAGCTACATGTTTCAATTCCATTACATAAATTTACCAAAATCCGTGTTCAATCTGAACTTTAAAAAATACCGTTTACCAATCATGTATCTATCGTTAAACGGATATGGTAACAGCCTGTTTCTGGTTCTTTAGCATTATAGGCAAGTTCCAGCAGTGACCATAATAGTTAACTATATAGCTCAACCAGTGTCTATCCAACAGTAGATATATTGCCCGTCACAGCACCTTTTGAAAGTGTATGTACATTGAAAAGTACCCAAATGGGATCCAAGTGCTACATGTACATGTGACAGGTTAAAGACAAAAAGTAAGCATTTAGTGATTGATTAAAGAAATAAAAAGTCACATTAATCAAAGGCAATCTAAATTTACACAAAGCATGATGCAAAAGGAGGCAGATTTAGATGCTTTTATCATGCCTGTTCTGACCATAAAGTTAACACAGCACTCACTAGTCACTATATAGTTTAAATAAATCTGCTTGATGTATTTGCATCATACATCATCTTGAAACCAGGTTTATTTTTATTTGTTCCAATTACGCAAACGTTACCAACATTCACCACTGGTCGTCTATAAGAAGTCGGGTACACGTACCTGTTGTTGGCAAACGTTGCAAGCGTTTAATGTTTGCATATTTGGAACGCAGCCCAGATTTCTTAAATTGATCAAGTCCCACAGTATACTCAGTTTCAAGTTGTAGCAGTTACCTTTACCATCAATTGAGAAATGTTCCAGGAATGTGCGCAGATGGAAACCAAAATCTTGACACATGTCCATAATGGCTCTGAGAGTGATATAGACACTGGTAGACCCACTACCAGTGAATAGGCTGAAAGAGGTTGCATGTGTTTGCAGTTAGAATCGAGTCTCCATTTATTAGCTCCTTGTATCGTGTTAACCACTTGATGCCGAAGGACGTGTAAAGACGTTCTGGCAATATATAGTCACAGGGCGGTTGACAAGTTAAAATGTCAGCTTTGCTGCTGTCTTCCACGGTTGACATGTAAACACGTACATGTCCACCATTCATTTTGTACACACCATGTTTTGAACTTGACGGCTGTGGATGACCTGTCAATGTAGCAAATCTCGCTCTGTGGCAGCCGCCTCGGAGTGTTGCAAAGTATGATCTTTTGGTGAGAAGATTCATACAATAAATGCAGAAATGACTCTCGAGAGTCAGCGTATTTGTGGTGCTTAACCTGGGGCCAATTTCATGGCACTGCTCACTAGTGTTCAGCACAAACAAGTTTTAGCACATAATTTCTTTGCTTTGTAAAATGTGTTACAAGCCAAAATTGTATGTCAAATTGTGTTTTTAGAAACAGGAGTAAATTTAGTAACTACGCATCACGTACAATTTTGGCAACCCATTTTTGCAGTACATGTACTAGGCAAATAAATTCTGTGTTAACCACTTCGTGACAGCTATAGGCATTTCCCAATTCATTCCCCTGGAGCGGGGACTGCACTAGCAGTTTTGGTTCTGCAGTATACATGCATGTGTGTCTCTGGGGCTGGAGACTTGATGACTAGTTTTTATTTCAAGTCGTAAATCAGTCTTATTTCCCAAGTCCAGTCACAAGTCATTTTCTCCAGAGTCAATTAAGTCACAAGTCAAAAACTAACTTGACCCCAAACTGACAAGATAATAGTGACCAGCTCTGCCCTGGTCTAATTCATGGGACTAATTCTGTATAACCGCCCCCAAGACACTCACACTCATAACTGCATATGCAGTTCCCCGTCATGAAGTGGTTAATTGAGCAAATTTTTTTGCTCATCAGCGCTATGAAATTGGCCCCAGGTCTTAACTTTTGCCGATCATATTTGCCTTTTTTTATTTGTATTTTTTGCCAAAACTAATCCGGGTGTCAACTAGTTATTGAGACTGTTTATTCATTTGGGGATTGTGAAGCGGCCGTTGGCATCAGCCTGTAAGCAGAACATCTCTGGGGTTGGGAACTCGCAGATCACATAGATTTCGTAACTGCATCCTGCATCATTCATAAGACCGGAATAATCGCTCCAGAGCTCAATACAGTCTTCATCATTTCCATAAGTATCGGGTTGGTTCGGTGCCCAGTTGAGGTAGCTGCACTCTTGGCCTTCCCCACCAGCCTGCATCCACCTGCCTTCCTCCTCTCTGTCAGTACAGCCGATCCAGAAATCGACATCTTGAAACTTGTTTGTGAACATCTCCCGGATGAACTGATGTTCTTGGGGAGATTCAGGAACCACTATACCACCTCCCATGTCTGAGCAGGCTGTGTTACCTTCATCCCAAGTCATTTTCTGATCCAGCAGTTGGTAGCAAGAACTGCCATATTTTTCTTGACCAACTTGACAGCACTGGGCATGATAGCATGACACTATGATGAGTGCAATGTTTATCCATGCCAGCTTCATGGTGCTCAGGCTTCAGGAATCTACCACTGCTCTGAAATGACTAAATCACTTCAAATTGTCCATAGATTACAGTACTTAGTATTTCTTGAAATTGCTTTCAAATCCACGTTCTGGCAACAGTGTTCTTGTTTTCTGTAGACAGTCGCATAAAACAATTATACCATGAGGAGTCGAATCCCATCAGGTTTTCTGAAATCGTGAAGAACTTTGCCCATTGACGAGCCGTGGTCTTTTTCTGAATCTAAATGGCATTTCAATTTATCTCCGAGCTGTTATATATTGCCACATCAAGCAGGGTGGTTATTAGCAATCCTATTCAATTTCATCATGGTCATCAGTCTATCAATTTGAAACGCTTTTCCAGCAACGTGTGTCATATCTTTATTCTGTCCCTACAGCTTCTGTACGCATGACTTGCAGGAGATCATTTCACGTATGCATGTGTAACCCGTGGTTCGCATTTCCAAAATGGCAGGAGTCAACCGGTAAAGGTTTACCCCCTTTTGGAAAGACATCAACGATTTCTAATAACTCCGCAGACACGAGAATTGTACAATGAATGAATTTTTATTGTAAAATGTTAAGGCTGAATAGAAAGGCAATGGAAAAGTAAATACACAAAAGAACAGGATCCTGCAAATTTAAATAATACATAAAAGGCGCCAAATAAAAAAAGAGTCTCCCTATGGGCCCAGTTCTTGTGCAGGTACATGTACATGTAGTTTATAGCAGAGAGTACTTGCGGTATCGGTCAGGGTTTCGGCTTGAGTTGAGTTCAGTTCGGGGTAGACATGGGCTTGGCCGCAGTCAGGGCACTACCGGTAGAAGTCCATTCTAGGACGGTTTGTGGCCCACAGCCGAACAGTTCAAACCTGAACAGAGAGTTATAAAGTGGTCCGTGCCACATTACAAAGTTCTACCGCAAATTTGTAAATAGTGCGGAGAAAATGAGAACTCCTCACTAGGGACACTTTGTCCTTCATGGCAACTAATGCTGACCATAATGTGAGGGTTGCTCTCCCATAATTATGTAAACAATATACTCTCAGTCTGTGAATCTCAATCTTGGGAAAAAAGCCAAGGTCATAGGCTAGTCCTTGATATACAAGTAAGGGAATTCATTACCCTTAAAACAGAATTTGGCAAAGCTTATGTTAAAGTCAGCTTTTACAGAACTGACCGGGGATCCTTGCTCAACAAGGCTCAAAGTGGATCCTCGTATATTTTACATGTATGCATTAAACTTATATGTTATATCACAGGAAATTTCTGCATATGTCATGTATGTAAGTGATGGTTTTCTTCAACATCACCAGCTTCTCAAAACCTTATGTCGGGATGATAATTTTATATCTCCGAATGAGGACTTGAAGCCAAACAAGTACTCGCAACAAAAATAAAAGGAAAACTTAAACAAAACAACCAACTTGATATTGTAAATTCTACGATATCCGCAAACTTTGGAAACTTATCTTTTTACGAAATGAATCTTTTTACACGTTTAGTTTTTATACGATGGTCGGCTGGCCATCGCGTTTCTCTTAGAAATCAAAACAAAATTAACACAAAAGCCCAATTAGAACTAATCAGTCCATGGACCATTGGCAAACCATTAAACTTGAGTCTTTAAAGGTTGCCGCATGATAGAATAGTTTAAATATATAATCACGAATAATCACACTGATTTAAATCTAGAGGCTTGGGCTAGCATGGTCCAGATAAACGGACTAAACAGGTAGTTACACACATTACACATAAACATATCGCATGCATGTGTACTGTAGTGTATGCCTCATTGAAATGCTTAAAGTAAAATATTACAAAAATAAAAAGGTGTTGCAACTAAACAAATGGCAATGACTACGGTAAATTATATAGTGAAATCTCAAAATGTCTAACTTTGGGAACTCGAAACTCAAGTTTAAAGCGCATTCCAAAGGTCATTTTACTCGAAACAAAGCATAAAAGAATGAAAATACATGTAGGTTTTAAATGGAAATTTGGTCAACTCGACTTAGCTTATTTGCCTGAGTTCCGAGTTTGATAATATTAAGAATCTGAATATGCACATCATTCTTTAAACAATACAAAATACACTTGACTTACCTGAACAGAGAGCCAACGTTCGTGTATAGCTATTGTGCAGATGTACTGGAGTGGGAATCTCCCACGTCTCCAAATCGTGTAATGCGGTGCAAAAGTGTGGAGTCAACGCTCAACACAAACAACATTGAAGAATTCACAGAAGTGTACGGTCGATCACAAAGGTGTACAGTCGATCAGTACTTAACAGATACATGTGGTCAGCACGATGGCAAAAGCTTGAATGAAATTTCGGGGCCAGCAAGTGCCCAAAACATGGCTCGAGCACATGGTCATCCTAGGCTCTCATTGGTTAGAACTTAAACAATCATGCATGACCTTAAACCCTATTGGTCACTCTGTTACAGGATGTGATCTCACAGCCCATAAAGATAAAATCAAACGATGAGGGATTAATGTTCCCTACATCCTGCTTGCCTACCAGGGGGCTAGAGTTGGTACATCAGTTGCTAATTAGCAACAGGTACACACACAAAGGCCACCCATAATCTTCTTGGAAAAGGGGAAGATAAAAGGCTTAAAGAAAGAATAACAATGCAAGGCTAAATCAGTAAAACTAACATCAAAGGATATAGTGAAAAACAAGTGCAGAAATTAACAGCTGAAAGAAGTTGTTAAATCTGTACAAAGTAGAGATTAGACATAAAATAAAGTTGTAACAAACTACCACTTTGGGGTGGGGTTACATCCTCCCCTTTCTTAACTTGCTTCCTCCGGGAGCAAAAGAGAAAAAACCATAATATACACAATTTATACATATCTAATGACCAAAGACTTTCTTCTTCAGTTCAGTGAACATCCCAGCTGATTGAAACTGCCGGCTAAATGCAGGTTTCCCTAACTCCTCAAACTTCATTCTCACGGGGGGTTTCGTCGTTCGAGCAGAGCGTCGGACAAAGTCTGATCCGAGATTGGAAGTCTCTGTTGTCTGTTGAACACGTGTTTGTGAGATTGGTGTTTGTTGGTCGGGTGTTGGTAACATGGGTGTTTCTTGAATGGGTGTTTGTGAAGTGGATGTGTGTGAAATTGGTGTTTGCGAAATGGGTGTTTGTTGAATGGGTGTTTGTGAAGTAGATGTTTCATTGGCAGATGTAATGGTGACATCTTGCATGTCTTGAGGTGTGGCTTCCATGCTCTGGGAAGCTGTAGGGGACGACAATGTGGGCTGAGCTGACATATAAGGACTGTCCATTACAGACGGTTCTCTGAAATCGGGCAAAGAAGGACCTACTACTGGGACAGACGACAAAGATGCGCAGGAGGAATCTTTATCACTGTCACCGTTGCTTTCCCAAGACATTGGGGTCTGATCCACAACGGGGCCTGGTTCCTCCACCGAACATGTATCGGTAGCAACAGTGATGCTAGGTTCATGCTCAGGAATGAATTCTTGGGCCTCTGCATTCAGTGCGAGCTCTGGCAATTCTCTGGGAAAGACAACAATAATCTCTTCGTCACTGGATTCTTGACTCTCTGAGTCAGACTGACACTGGGGAGCATTAGCCTTTGCTGCCGCTCTCGTGACAGGTCGGTTCAGTTTAGTGACACGAGGCTTAGAATCGTCACTGTGGAGGTAATCAATGGGCAACAAAATGTTCCTATGTAGTGTTCGTTCACGTCCATCCCCAGTTTCTGGTTTGACACGATAGACTGGCATGTCTGGACTAATTCGTTCTACTACTACATAGACTGTAGAACCCCATTTATCAGCAATTTTATGCTTTCCTTCTAAGCCAAGGTTTCTTACCAGGACACGGTCACCAGATTTCAAGTCATTTCGTCGTACGCGCCCATCATAACGAGTTTTGTTTGCATGGGCGGACTTATCAGATTCTTTAGTTGCCAGCTGGTATGCCCTGCCCAACTGCTCTCTGAGATTCTCAACATACTTGACATGGTCAATGTTTGAGAAACTGTCTGGACTGACACCAAAGCGCAGGTCAACAGGGAGCCTAGCTTCTCTGCCAAACATAAGAAAGTAAGGTGAGAAGCCTGTGCTGTCATTCTTAGTGCAGTTGTATGCATGAACCAATGCGCTGACGTACTTGCTCCAGTTGGCTTTCTTCTCGTCCTCCAAGGTGCCCAACATATTCAACAGAGTACGGTTGAACCGTTCTGGCTGCGGGTCACCTTGCGGATGATAGGGTGTGGTACGTGACTTTTTGATGCCTAGCAGGTTTGTCATCTCTTTCACAACCTTACTCTCAAAATCACGCCCTTGGTCAGAGTGAAGGCGCTGAGGTAGCCCATAATGAACAAAGAAGTTCTCCCATAAGACCTTTGCCACAGTACGGGCAGTTTGGTCTTTGGTCGGGAATGCCTGGGCGTACCTCGTAAAATGGTCAGTCACCACCAAAATTGACTTCTTGTTGCTCCGGTCTGCCTCCAAGGACAAGAAGTCCATACAGACTAGCTCCATGGGGCAACTCGTCTTGATGTTGACTAGGGGTGCAGCAGGTTTCTGAGGCGTCTTTCTCGCCACACACCGAGCACAGTGCTTTACCCAGTCATCAATTTCGGTGGCCATTCGGGGCCAGTAGAATCGGTCCCGTGCGAGTGCTATCGTTCGCTCTGCACCAAGATGTCCCAACTCATTGTGCAGCCCACGAATCGCCGGAATGCGATATGCAGAGGGGAGCACCAGCTGAAAGCATTTGTTACCAAGTGAGTTGGTGACACGTCTGTACAGAATACCATTAGAAATTGAAAGTTTGTCATATTCCCTGAGGATAAGTTTCACCTCGCTTGGTAAGTCTGCTAATTGGTCTGGTTTCCTGCCTAGTCTCACATAACTCATGACCTGCCTAATAGTCGGGTCTTCTCTCTGGATTTCCTCCCAGTTGAACTTGCTCATCACGGGGTCTGAGCCATAACAATCAGGGACGGCATTCGCACCAACAGAGAAAGAGTGAACTAGTGGGATGTCAACAGTACTGTGGGATTGCAAGGAATTTGTTTGGACCCCAGCACCATGCCGTAGGTAAAGAGCACTAACCGCTTCTTGAGGGCAGATGACATCTAGTCCCTCACCTGCACCCATCACCCGAGCCTCTAGCTCTTTCAACTTAGCACGCTGCTCTTTCAGAAACTGCTGATCAAGCCCAGGGGAATGTGGCCTGCGAGACAAGGCGTCCGCATCTACGTTGGTTTTTCCTGGCTTGTAGTGGATAGAAAAGTCAAAATTGGACAATGCGGCCAACCAACGGTGGCCAGTGGCATCCAACTTTGCCGAAGAGAGGACATATGTTAACGGGTTGTTGTCCGTCATCACTTTAGTACCCTTGGCCATGTACAAGTAATCTCGAAATTTGTCAGTGACGGCCCATTTCAAAGCAAGAAATTCTAACTTATGGGCGGGGTAGTTCTTTTCACCGTTTGACAAACCACGGCTACCATAAGCTACCGGGCGAAGTTTTCCATCATGATCCTGGTACAACACTCCACCTAAACCATCACGACTGGCATCAATGTGTAGTACAAAGGGTTTAGATAGATCGGCAAATGCCAGGACAGGGGCAGATACAAGACGACTCTTCAAGGTGAGAAAGGCTTGTTCGCACTCGGTTGTCCACAAATCACCAAGCGGGTCATCCGCCTTGCGCGCATCAGGATCGAGTGATCTCTTAGGCGCTGGGCGACCACGCTTCTTAGGGTAGACACATTTAGCAGTGAGGTCATTCAAGGGGCGGGCTATCTTAGAGTAATTCTCAATAAAACGTCTATAATAGCCTGCAAATCCTAGAAAAGACCGAACTTGCTTGACATTGGTGGGTCGGGGCCATGTCTCCAGAGCGGATATTTTCTCTGGGACAGTTTGAACACCGTGCTCAGTTACAACATGCCCGAGATACTTTACAGATTGACAACAGAGCTGACACTTTTCAGGGGACACTTTGAGGCCAAAGGCAGCAAGTCGATCCAGAACCCTCATGAGCCTCTCTTCCATCTGGTCTAAGGTGCGACCAAAGATGATGACATCATCCATGTAAACTAGGACTTCAGTCATGTTGATCCCAGACATACAAGTCTCCATCAAGCGTTGAAAGGTTGCAGGAGCACCTTTGACACCCTGGGGCATTCGCTCGAATTGATAGAAGCCAAGAGGACAGATAAACGCCGTCTTCTCCTTGTCCTCTTCACGCATGGGGATCTGGTAAAATCCAGATTTTAAGTCAATCACAGAAAACCAACGACTACCATTCAAGCAATCGATGGCCTCCTGTATGAGTGGAACAGCGTATTGGTCCGGGATGGTGCGCGTATTTAGTGTGCGGTAATCAATGCACATTCGCAGCCTACCATCCTTCTTGCGAACCAACACAATGGGTGAAGCATAAGGACTGCGCGATTCCTTGATAATGTCATTGTCTAACAGTTGTTGCAAGTGTTGTCTCAAGTCCCTAAGATCAGATGGGGCTACCCTACGAGATCTTTCCCTAAATGGAGAACTGTCCAAGAGATTAATCTGATGCTCAGTTTGCTTTGTGCGACCTAAGTCCCATTCGTGTTGTGAGAAAACCTGGGATCTTAGCTTCATTTTGTCAAGAATTTGTTTCTTCTTTTCGGCTGATATTGGGCCCCAAGCAAATGGCAGATTGTCAAAATCGTGCCCCGGCGAGCATTCAGAGTGCTCAGCTTTTGTCATGTTCGACTTGGCGAAAAGGGTTGCACTGGGAGTCTTTGGTGGCTCGTTAATACCTGGAGCCTTGTGGCACCACTCGGGTATGAAGGCCTGCGCCAAAGGAAAATTTCCTGGAATCGTGACCACTCGACTAGTGCGATTCGTGACCACCACATTCACAGTGCAGGTCGAATTCCCCGACAGTTGAGTGACAATAGGAGTCACTTCTAGCCCTGATGGTAGCCTGTGTCCATCATAGGCTTCCACCAGTACAGATATTGGTTTGTGCAAAACATTTCGCATAAACCCAGGGACAGATTTCTGTTCATTCGGCTGAAAGGTAAGGGTACGTTTGGAACGAGTTCGGACGGTACCCAACCTACCATCGTTAGGAATTCTAGTCTCGTCGGCGATGTCTCTGTAAATCTTTCTGCATGTTGCACTAATATTCAGGCTTTGTACAAACCGGCAGCCTGCTTGTTGTCTACATGACTCATAGCAGCTGCGGAAGAGTCCTGAATTCGTGCCAATGATAACAGGCTGGGCACTGGAATTTCTTCCATCGGGGATAACCAAAGCAAAGGTTTCAAATTGACTGTTGGTTCCACTGAATGAGTCATCGAACCCCATAGAAATGTAAGTCCAACCCATATAGGGCATCATACCGTCACCTCCATGAAAAAGGACAAGATCTTTGAGAGGGTGAAGCTCACGTTTGAGGGAGTCGAAAAAACTTTTAGATATCAGAGTGACTTGAGAGCCGCTGTCTAGTAGGCAGCGGGTCTCGAGTCCATCCACCCAACACCGTGGAGTGATGATATCGCCAACTAGTCCCTGAGGAACATCCGTTCCTGTCTCATACTGAATCTTGGGGTTTACTGGTTGTTGGACATCTGGGCCCCCTCTGGCAGACGTCCCATGTCGTTTCCCGATTGACCCCCAAGAATGAACCTTATCAACTTCCTGTTGACAACCCCCATGTTTGCCGGGTTAGGACACCTCCGACTAATGTGTCCCTCCTGGCCACATGAAAAACAAAAATCTACTAAGGTGCCCCTCTCATGGGTCTGGTTGGAGTTCATGCGAGGTTGCCGCACCGTAGGCGGACCTCGACGGCGGTCATAGGCCTGAGATGTATTGGCTGGAGTGGTATTTTGGTGAAAGTGCCGGGCTGGAAAATTTGCAGAGGAATTTGCCTGAGGATTGGCGGAAAGAGCAAGTTGTGCTTGAGGGATAGCAGAGTGGGGAAATTGTGTCTGAGGATTGGTAGCATGAGAAGATTGTGTCTGAGGATTGGTAGCATGAGAAAAGTGTGACTGAGGATTGGCGAAATGAGAAGATTGTGTCTGAGGGTTAGCAGAGTTAGGGTACCGCACCCCAGAATGTGCAGCATGTTGAAGGTGGTGAGCCTTTTGTGTCCCTCTAGTTGGACGTTCACGGCTCGCCAACTTCAACTTGGTCTCATCCTCCTGCTTCCTCACCATAGAGAGCAGGTCCAAGAAAGATGGAGGATTTGTCAACTTGTCCCTCAGTTGCAAATTGACAAGAATCATCTCGTCAAACAGGATGCCTCGAATAAATTGATTGAGGCGTACCCTGTTTGCTTGAGCGTGGGGAACAACACCCCTCCTAATGGCTCGCCTCAAAACACTCTGCAGCCTCGTCAGGAATTTAGAGGGGGTCTCACCCTCAGTCTGTGTAAGGCTGTGAAACTTGACAAAGAGTTCGTCATCTGTTTCGGTGTCCCCAAACGCAATATCAAGAGCCTTTAAGTAGTCTTGGGATGTCGCAACTGGATTGTCCCGTCGAAGGTCAGTGATGATGTTGAGAGAAGGAGGCCTCAAAGCTTCGCGTACCCGCCTCCTCTTCTCAGCATCATCAAGCTCCTGCCACTCATCCATCTGACCCTCGACGTGGTCAATCCAGGCAGAGTACTCATCTTCGTCACGAGCAGGAACAGAGCTACCAGAAAAGCATTTCAGTTTTCGATAATTTGCTGCCAGAGTGCAGCGGGCAAAGGATTTAGTAAAGTCGGAAGGAAGAGAATGATGAGAAGTAGGATCGGAAGTGGAGGGAGGGTCAAGAGTAGAGTTAGAGTTCTGTTGACGCCATGCGTTAAGCACGCCCCTATTTCGTAGGTCACTAATTGAGACGCGCTGACTCTTTGAAGGAGATTCGTCCAAGCGAACGACTCGACAGGGGATTGACAAACCCTCAAAACTAACAATGATCTCGGGCCCCAGGCCAAGGGAAGAAATAGGAGTAGAGAAGTCGCAGAGAAAAATAGAAATAGAACTATGGGCCCCACTGTCTTTCCTGGAAAGACCTTCTAAAGACGGATATGTATCGTGTAGGGAGCAAGCTAAAATGTCTATGGCATCAGCCAGGGGATTGGACTGTTGTAAAGTCAGTAAAACAGAGTGACTGGGCCTAAGGTCATCCTTTTTACACCATTCAAGTCCCTTTTGTCTAAGTTCTGTGTCTGCCATCGCGCAACCAAGTGATAGCTAAACAACCGATAAATATAATATGAACAGGGTGAGAAAAAAATTTGCAAGGAAATTGGGAATTTGCACGGACGTTGGCTCTCTGGGCAAGTACATGTATATGAACAATTGCTTTTACAGGATTAAAACATTTGGCATAGATAATACACATTAATCAAACAATGAGAGTCACACCATGATATCATTAGGTGAGAGAAACATCAATAAATTGATTACAATAAAAACAAACATGTGCACAATTCCCTTATCTGCGAGAGGTAAAACAAGGGAAGATTAGTTTCCCGGACAAGCCCCCAAAATGTAACCCGTGGTTCGCATTTCCAAAATGGCAGGAGTCAACCGGTAAAGGTTTACCCCCTTTTGGAAAGACATCAACGATTTCTAATAACTCCGCAGACACGAGAATTGTACAATGAATGAATTTTTATTGTAAAATGTTAAGGCTGAATAGAAAGGCAATGGAAAAGTAAATACACAAAAGAACAGGATCCTGCAAATTTAAATAATACATAAAAGGCGCCAAATAAAAAAAGAGTCTCCCTATGGGCCCAGTTCTTGTGCAGGTACATGTACATGTAGTTTATAGCAGAGAGTACTTGCGGTATCGGTCAGGGTTTCGGCTTGAGTTGAGTTCAGTTCGGGGTAGACATGGGCTTGGCCGCAGTCAGGGCACTACCGGTAGAAGTCCATTCTAGGACGGTTTGTGGCCCACAGCCGAACAGTTCAAACCTGAACAGAGAGTTATAAAGTGGTCCGTGCCACATTACAAAGTTCTACCGCAAATTTGTAAATAGTGCGGAGAAAATGAGAACTCCTCACTAGGGACACTTTGTCCTTCATGGCAACTAATGCTGACCATAATGTGAGGGTTGCTCTCCCATAATTATGTAAACAATATACTCTCAGTCTGTGAATCTCAATCTTGGGAAAAAAGCCAAGGTCATAGGCTAGTCCTTGATATACAAGTAAGGGAATTCATTACCCTTAAAACAGAATTTGGCAAAGCTTATGTTAAAGTCAGCTTTTACAGAACTGACCGGGGATCCTTGCTCAACAAGGCTCAAAGTGGATCCTCGTATATTTTACATGTATGCATTAAACTTATATGTTATATCACAGGAAATTTCTGCATATGTCATGTATGTAAGTGATGGTTTTCTTCAACATCACCAGCTTCTCAAAACCTTATGTCGGGATGATAATTTTATATCTCCGAATGAGGACTTGAAGCCAAACAAGTACTCGCAACAAAAATAAAAGGAAAACTTAAACAAAACAACCAACTTGATATTGTAAATTCTACGATATCCGCAAACTTTGGAAACTTATCTTTTTACGAAATGAATCTTTTTACACGTTTAGTTTTTATACGATGGTCGGCTGGCCATCGCGTTTCTCTTAGAAATCAAAACAAAATTAACACAAAAGCCCAATTAGAACTAATCAGTCCATGGACCATTGGCAAACCATTAAACTTGAGTCTTTAAAGGTTGCCGCATGATAGAATAGTTTAAATATATAATCACGAATAATCACACTGATTTAAATCTAGAGGCTTGGGCTAGCATGGTCCAGATAAACGGACTAAACAGGTAGTTACACACATTACACATAAACATATCGCATGCATGTGTACTGTAGTGTATGCCTCATTGAAATGCTTAAAGTAAAATATTACAAAAATAAAAAGGTGTTGCAACTAAACAAATGGCAATGACTACGGTAAATTATATAGTGAAATCTCAAAATGTCTAACTTTGGGAACTCGAAACTCAAGTTTAAAGCGCATTCCAAAGGTCATTTTACTCGAAACAAAGCATAAAAGAATGAAAATACATGTAGGTTTTAAATGGAAATTTGGTCAACTCGACTTAGCTTATTTGCCTGAGTTCCGAGTTTGATAATATTAAGAATCTGAATATGCACATCATTCTTTAAACAATACAAAATACACTTGACTTACCTGAACAGAGAGCCAACGTTCGTGTATAGCTATTGTGCAGATGTACTGGAGTGGGAATCTCCCACGTCTCCAAATCGTGTAATGCGGTGCAAAAGTGTGGAGTCAACGCTCAACACAAACAACATTGAAGAATTCACAGAAGTGTACGGTCGATCACAAAGGTGTACAGTCGATCAGTACTTAACAGATACATGTGGTCAGCACGATGGCAAAAGCTTGAATGAAATTTCGGGGCCAGCAAGTGCCCAAAACATGGCTCGAGCACATGGTCATCCTAGGCTCTCATTGGTTAGAACTTAAACAATCATGCATGACCTTAAACCCTATTGGTCACTCTGTTACAGGATGTGATCTCACAGCCCATAAAGATAAAATCAAACGATGAGGGATTAATGTTCCCTACATCCTGCTTGCCTACCAGGGGGCTAGAGTTGGTACATCAGTTGCTAATTAGCAACAGGTACACACACAAAGGCCACCCATAATCTTCTTGGAAAAGGGGAAGATAAAAGGCTTAAAGAAAGAATAACAATGCAAGGCTAAATCAGTAAAACTAACATCAAAGGATATAGTGAAAAACAAGTGCAGAAATTAACAGCTGAAAGAAGTTGTTAAATCTGTACAAAGTAGAGATTAGACATAAAATAAAGTTGTAACAAACTACCACTTTGGGGTGGGGTTACACATGTCTGTGACAAAAATGAGAATCTGTGCCCCGCTATCATTGCTGCATTTTAATAGGATTCAGATATTTCAGGAAATTGCAACTGTGATAGGTTTTATTGGCGCAGTATGGACATATTGATTAAGTGTCCGTCAGGTTTGCAAGTAATTGTCAAGGCCCAACAACCAGTCTTACCTTGATGCTTGCCACAAAATAGTTACGGTTATATTGTGTGGAATTAAAAATATCTTGAGATTATAAAAAACCGCCCATTTTAAAAAAAAAAGCTTTGAATGTCATTTTCTATGGGTACTCGAACTGTTTATTTCACGAAAAAATTATAACACCAACACAATTAATTATAATATATTTTCTACCGCACTACCATCAATGCAGATGATGTTGATACAAAACCGTTTTGATGGTTAAATGTGCACAATAACATGCTCCAACCTGGATAGTCTAAGCGTTAAAATGCTCTGTTCTTTACGATAAATAAATCCAGCAGAATTACTAAAATGCTGTTTATAAATATATAGAGGTTATGTATTTCTCTTGGTTGAGAGCATGTGATGTTGGTAGTTTTAAAGCCCCATATGCATCATTTGCAGTTACCCAAAATTTTACTTCACGAGTTGACAAGGAAAAACTGACTAAAAGTGTTGATTGCAATGGTAACAAACACCACATAATTTGTTTTCCCGTGTAAAATGGTACCTTTGTGGGAGAAATTGCCAAGTGAATGTGGGGTTTTTAAAAAGTTGTCTGCGCATTCATTCACACACAAAAAACATGGATTTTTCAGGTTTTCTGAAGCATTAATACTGCACCTCTGTGGCTGAAATTTCTACAAGGCAGTTTTCTGGAAATTTAATAACGCCGTTTTACCAGTTTTTTTTCCGTTCAGATTGAACACGGATTTTGGTAAATAGAAATCGATAGCTTATTCAATTCTAAGATATACTTCCCACTTGCACTTCTGCCGGAAATGTTGCATTTCTGAGAAAAATAAATGCACAAAATTAAGGCCCGAGCGATCCGTGTGTAAGCGCAACAACAGAGGTCGCTGTGTGTGCGCGTGAATGGTTATCTTGTGCACTAACTGAATGCAAATTTTAAAGGAGAAAATGTGATTTTTCTACAGAAAAAGCAACATTTGCGACAAAAGTGCAAGTGGGAAGTATATCTTAGAATTGAATAAGCTACATGTTTCAATTCCATTACATAAATTTACCAAAATCCGTGTTCAATCTGAACTTTAAAAAATACCGTTTACCAATCATGTATCTATCGTTAAACGGATATGGTAACAGCCTGTTTCTGGTTCTTTAGCATTATAGGCAAGTTCCAGCAGTGACCATAATAGTTAACTATATAGCTCAACCAGTGTCTATCCAACAGTAGATATATTGCCCGTCACAGCACCTTTTGAAAGTATATGTACATTGAAAAGTACCCAAATGGGATCCAAGTGCTACTTGTACATGTGACAGGTTAAAGACAAAAAGTAAGCATTTAGTGATTGATTAAAGAAATAAAAAGTCACATTAGTCAAAGGCAATCTGAATTTACACAAAGCATGATGCAAAAGGAGGCAGATTTAGATGCTTTTATCATGCCTGTTCTGACCATAAAGTTAACACAGCACTCACTAGTCACTATTAAATAAATCTGCTTGATGTAGGCCCTATTTGCATCATACATCATCTTAAAACCAGGTTTTTTGTAATTCGTTCCGCTTACGCGAATGTTACCAACATTCACCACTGGTTACAGTGCTTTTATGCACTCGTCTAGATAAGAAGTCGGGTAGACGTACATGTACATTGCAAACGTTAGCGATGTTTGCGTATTTGGAACGCAGCCCAGATTTCTTAAGTTGATCAAGTCCCACCGTATACTCAGTTTCAAGTTGTAGCAGTTACCTTTACCATCATTTTTGAAATGTTCCAGGAATGTGCGCAGATGGAAACCAAAATCTTGACACATGTCCATAATGGTTCTGAATGATATAGACACTGGTAGACCTACTACTAGTGAATAGGCTAAAAAGAGGTTGCATGTGTTTGCAGTTAGAATCGAGTCTCCATTTGTTAGCTCCTTGTATCATGTTAACCACTTGATGCCGAAGGACGTGTAAAGACGTTCTGGCAATATATAGTCACAAGGCGGTTGACAAGTTAAAATGTCAGCTTTGCTGCTGTCTTCCACGGTTGACATGTAAACACGTACATGTCCACCATTCATTTTGTACACACCATGTTTTGAACTTGACGGCTGTGGATGGCCTGTCAATGTAGCAAATCTCGCTCCGTGGCAGCCGCCTCGGAGTGTTGCAAAGTATGATCTTTTGGTGAGAAGACTCATACAATAAATGCAGAAATGACTCTCGAGAGTCAGCGTATTTGTGGTGCTTAACCTGGGGCCAATTTCATGGCACTGCTCACTAGTGTTCAGTACAAACAAGTTTTAGCACATAATTTCTTTGCTTTGTAAAATGTGTTACAAGCCAAAATTGTATGTCAAATTGTGTTTTAGAGACGGTAGTAAAATTAGTAACTACGCATCACGTACAATGTTGGCTGGCAACCAATTTTTGCAGTACTAGGTAAACAAATTCTGCAAATTGTTGTGCTAATCAGCCCTATGAAATTTGCCCCAGGTCGTAACTTTTTGCCGATCATATTTGATTTTTAAAAATGTTTGGTTTTTTTGCCAAAACTAATCCGGGTGTCAACTAGTTATTGAGACTGTTTATTCATTTGGGGATTGTGAAGCGGCCGTTGGCATCAGCCTGTAAGCAGAACATCTCTGGGGTTGGGAACTCGCAGATCACATAGATTTCGTAACTGCATCCTGCATCATTCATAAGACCGGAATAATCGCTCCAGAGCTCAATACAGTCTTCATCATTTCCATAAGTATCGGGTTGGTTCGGTGCCCAGTTGAGGTAGCTGCACTCTTGGCCTTCCCCACCAGCCTGCATCCACTTGCCTTTCTCCTCTCTGTCAGTACAGCCGATCCAGAAATTGACATCTTGAAACTTGTTTGTGAACATCTCCCGGATGAACTGATGTTCTTGGGGAGATTCAGGAACCACTATACCACCTCCCATGTCTGAGCAGGCTGTGTTACCTTCATACCAAGTCATTTTCTGATCCAGCAGTTGGTAGCAAGAACTGCCATATTTTTCTTGACCAACTTGACAGCACTGGGCATGGTAGCATGACACTATGATGAGTGCAATGTTTATCACTGCCAGCTTCATGGTGCTCAGGCTTCAGGAGTCTACCACTGCTCTGAAGTTATTACACGAGTCCGAATTATTCCTGAATCCCGGTGGTATTTCAAGAAATTGCTTTAATAGTAATGTTTTGGTAATCAAAATGTTTTTGTCTCTGATATTAAATAGTTTTCTCAGTAAAATATACAGTTGAATTTGCCACAACGAGTTCAGTCGCATCAGATTTTCTAAAATTGGTCTGCATAACACCTGCAGAAAGCTGCATGGCATGTCTTAGTCCTTTACCAAATGCCAGTTCATTTCTTTTGCAGAGCAGTTATAAATTGCCTTGAATTGCGACTTCATTTTTGTTATTTAGTAATATATTATAAAACGTTTCCCCAGCAACAGGTGTCTTTGTTAGTTGCTACAGTTACACTACGCCTGATTTGCACAAGGTGGTTTCACAGCTACGTATTTCAATGTAGAACTTGGGGAAAAAAATTGTATTGGGGAAATTTTAATTAACATATGGCAGTGCACATGCTGCTATCCTTGTAAAGGCTTTCATAAGACTGCCTTTTTCAGGAAATTGCAATTTTGGTTTGCTTCACCAAACCAATAAGGATATTGTTGAATTAATAATTAATTAATTACTTGTCAAGCAGTTTTGCCTAGAGCTGGAAATTTATTTTGGCACTGCAAAACGTTCTTTCTATGGCCCTATATATATACTTTTAAGGCAGTACATCCAGGGAACCAACCTAAATAGGACGTTGGCTTTGCACAATTTCTTGAAAGCATAGACACAGTTTTTCATTGTTTTCTTTAAACGTAGATGAAGTACCGAGCCGACTTATACACAGGTTGGTTTTTATCATACACATCCTCAATCACACATGGAGATAATGTCATTTGTAACATTTTACCCAATCGTGGAGGTAGGTAGGTCGTTTATGAGCCACTATTGGCTCATATGGTCGGTACTCATCCCCGGTTTACGTGGCATAGAGTGACTATTAGCAAACATGTACTCCACCTGGATGGGATGCCAGTCCATCGCAGGTCTACTCCCAGCAACTAGTTGGGTTTCCCGAACCGTATTTGCTGGTACCCATTTATTCACCTGGGTGGAGAGAGAGACAACGTGGAGTGAAGTGCCTTGTCCAAAGACACAACGCGTTGCAATGGCCAGGTTTCGAACCATGGACCTCTCGACCGAAAGTCCGGCACGCTATCTACTAGACCACCACGTCTCCACACCCGATCATGTAATCGGTCTTTAATTTATCTTGCTTGCTTGGCGAAGATCCCTGCAGAGTTTGACACAATTTGATGTTTGCTCTCTGCCCAAGTTGAACCATAGTGAAATTACAAATGAGCATGTGCACGTAGTCTCAAAATCTTGTATAGCATTGGTCCTGAAGTTGATCAAACCTTATATTTATCATCATGTATGTAAAAATGTGAACTGTTCAATTGTGAATGTACTGTACTTAAATTCTTGGTGGACATCTCAGACCTGTTGTTTGTTTGGTTTTTTGTTTTGGTTATCATCTGGAACATGATAATGCAGAATTCAGCAAATAGTACTTGAAGGTGATTGATATTTTTTATTGTCAATTGTCACTGTAACAGTACTGCCAGATTTTTTTTAATGCACAATTTCAAGCACTATGTTTGACACAATTAAGGATTTTCTAAGCTAGTTTACATCTATACACTTTCTGCCCATGTTGATTCTGTGGCGTTTGAATCAAAAGTTTTTCTCAAAGCGACGCTTGTCAAATTTACATGCAAAAAGGCTCATTGTGAATCCACTATTAGAGGCCCACTGTTTCATGTTACGGTTAGTCATTCATTTGGTTGCGAAGCGGCCGTTGGCATCGGCCTGCAAGCAGAACATCTTTGGGGTTGGGTGTGAAGAAGCAGGAAACTCGCAGATCACATAGTTCTTGAAATAGCATGATGCATCATTCATAAGACCGGAATATGTGCATTTAAGCTCAATGCAGTCTTCACTTGATGCCAAACTATTGGGTTCCTCCTGGACCGCCCAGTTGAAGTAGCTGCACTCTTGGCCTTCCCCACCAGCCTGCATCCACTTGCCTTCCTCCTCTCTGTCAGTACAGCCGATCCAGACAGTGCCATGTTGAAACTTTCTTGTGAGCATCTCCCAGATGAACTGATGTTCTTGGGGAGATTCGGAAACCACCATTCCACCTCCCATGTCTGAGCAGGCTGTGTTACCTTCATCCCAAGTCATTTTCTGATCCAGCAGTTGGTAGCAAGAACTGCCATATTTTTCTTGATCAACTTGACAGCACTGGGCATGATAGCATGACACTATGATGAGTGCAATGTATATCACTGCCAGCTTCATGGTGCTCAGGCTTCGGGAGTCTACCACTGCTCTGAAGTTATTACACGAGTCCGAATTATTCCTGAATCCCAGTGGTATTTCAATAAATTGCTTTAATGGTCATCTTTTGGTTATCAAGTTCTAGTTTTTTTGTCTCTGATATCAAATAGTTTTCTCAGTAAGATGTACGGTTAAATTTGCCACAAGGATTTCCCTCACATCAGATTTTCTAAAATGAGTGTGTATAACACCTGCAGAAAGCTTCATGGCATGTTCTTGGTCTTTTCCCTAAACCAAATGCCAGTTCATTTCTTTTGCAGAGCTGTTATAAATTGCCTTGAATTGCGACTTCTAGCAAAAAATCCTGTTCATTTATTTTTCTATATTTCCCAGCAACGGGTGTCATTGTTAGTAGTCGCAACACTACGCCTGATTTGCACAAGGTGCTTTCACAGCTACGTATTTCTAAGTAGAACTTGGGGAAATTTTTATTAAAATATGACAGTGCGCATGCTGCTATCATTGTAAAGGCTTTCATAAGACTGCCTTTTTTCAGGAAATTACA
The DNA here is from genome assembly GCA_037783545.1 of Henricia sp. BOLD:AAB3569. Lineage (NCBI taxonomy): Eukaryota > Metazoa > Echinodermata > Asteroidea > Spinulosida > Echinasteridae > Henricia > Henricia sp. BOLD:AAB3569. The sequence goes on from JBBELK010000060.1 coordinate 2,575,617, forward strand.
ATTTTGATTTGCTTCACCAATCCAGTATGGATATATTGTTGAAATGCTCATCGAGCAGTTTTGCCTCTGCAAAAAGTCAAGGTTGTACAGGCGAATTTCAACTATAGGCACTGCAAAATGCTCCTTCTATAGACCTAAATTTACAGGGAACCAAGAAATTTTAAAGCCCATTAACAGTTACGGGTCATTCCATGAAAACGGGACACAGTGTCCCTCTTAACGTCATGACACTTCTGGAGTTAATTTTTTAATAATTACCGGACATTAGAGAACTATCACCCCCGGCATATAAAGAATATATGGCCTCGTGAATCGAACACCACCTTTATCTGTTGATACTACCCAAAACATAACGAGAACGATTCAATAAACTAGTGCGACTTTCCACAGTAAAGGGGGCATTTTGGCAACACAGACCATATCTTCGAGAAAATACCTTTGTCTGGTCTCAAAATAAAAGAAATAAGTTTAAAGGAGTGTGACCAGATCACTTTTTTTTACCCATAACTCCCCGGGACTTTTCTTATGGGTCATGAGATTTTTATATCATAACATCCGTTATATTTTTCTGATTACGAAACTGAAACTCCCGCGCTTCTAGGCCGCATATTTCCGAGGATATCGTCGAAAATCCACCGATTATTTGTAAACTAATTTTCCGGTATCAACGTTTATCACTGAAGGCCGACGATAGTTTTGTTCAATTTTTTACTGGAAATCGCGAATGTTTTCGGGTTTTTGGGACATGGGAGGTGTGTATGGGAGTTACTTGATAATATTGGTAAGTTACATCGAAAACTATTTTCCAGAAACTCTGGTCATGCTCCTTTAAGTTGTTCTGAAAAGATAACTTAGGCCCAAAAAGGGTTACAAATAGTGTGACAACATGCCAGTCTAAAAACCCTGTGTACAAATATACTCTCGTAACCAGGCTGTTATCATCCAATATACTCTCGTAACTTGGACGGCCTAAAATGTGACACAAGTGTCCATTCCAGTTACGAGCATATATTGGAAATTTGTACACTGGGTCTTAGAAAGACATATTGTCACACTATTTGTAACCCTTTTTGGGCCTAAATTATCTCTTCAGAACAACTTAAACTTATTTCTTTTATTTAGAGACCAGACAAAGGTATTTTCTGGAAAATATTGTCTGTGTTGCCAAAATGCCCCCTTTACTGTGGAAAGACTCAAGTGCAAGTGTGACATTTTAAAACTTTCGCTCAAAATTTTCGCTCAGAATGTTGAACCGATGAAGTCCATTCTACAGCTGGGTTAAAATCAGCAACTTTTCCAGTAAGAAACTAGTCAAAAAGTCTTGAAATGTAATCGCATTTAAAAAATGCCTTGGAGCATTTTCTTGAACATTTTCAAGACTATGATACTAATTAGACATGTTTAACCGCTCGTAAATTACTGTAAATATTCTCCAAAATTTAGAAATTGCACAGAAATTTCTTTAAATTTCTGTTACGCACTTTAAAGATCCAGAGCATTCTTTCGTGAAGAGCAAGGGGATTCCCCGGTGTCTCTGGCCATTTCTAATTCTTCATGGGTTTCCTCACACTTGCAAGTGACAGTGCAATGAGCACCTTTGAGGAATCCTCGGTATGAATACTAGAAAGAAATAATATTAATAAACAATTTTGTTAACTTGAAAAGGCCATTTTTACAAATGCATAAAAATGTCACACTTTGGCTCCTGTTTTTATGGAAAGACCCTTAGGCCTACCCAAAATTTTACTTCACGAGTTGACAAGAAAAACCTGACTAAAAGTGTTGATTGCAATGGTAACAAACACTACATAATTGTAAGTGTAAATGGTACCTTTGTGGGAGAAAATTCCAACTGAAGGTCCTTTTTTTTTCATTCAGCACAAAAACCATGCGTGGTATGCTCAGTAAATGTGGCTGAAATTTCTACAAGGCAGTTTATCAACATTATTACTCTTTAGTTATATGTAATGCTGTTATTTTAAAGTTTTCCAATCATGTACATGTAATCTGTCTTTAAAGATAGTATACATGATTGGTAAACTGTTACAAATAGTTTTATCCCCCTTTGTGATTGAAGATATGCATGATTTAAACCAACCTGAGCAAAAACCAGCTCCATACTTCGTCTAACTTTTGAGAAAACATACAGAAAAGGGTTTGCAGTCATTTTCCCCAAAACCACTTCGCCCTGAACCATTTCGCCCTGAACCACGGCCTGTGCACGAAGTGGTTTTAGGGCGAACTAGCATTTGGGCGATGTAGTGTTTGGACGAAGTGATTTGGGACGAAATGGCACTCGGGCGAAGTGGTTTGTGGCAAAATGGCACTTGGGCAAAATGGTTTTGGGGCGATTTGAAGTTTCGTCTCATGAGACGAAAATTAATTGTTTTACGCATTTCTCAAAGACTATATAGCACTTCAGACAAAACCATTTCAGGGGAAGTTTTCTACGGTCATCATGTTTATACTGTGTAAGTTAGGCGTAAATCTGTGAACATTTCTGATTTTCGATACCAATCATGTATACTGCCTTTAAAGAACTCTGATAGGACCACATAGCAGAAGTTGGAATTTCTGGGCTCTGAATATTGCCAAAAAAATTAAAAAAATAAAACCCTCAATGAGGATGATATCACAACCATAGAATCATGTTTTTTCCAGTGATGAAATGGACAAGCCTGCAGTTGCATATAACATGACAACATAGTTTTTCTCAATAGATGAAAGGAACGTGTTCAGATTTTTCCAGAAAATTGATTTTATTTTAACCTAAAAATCATATAAAAACTTCCCCAAAAAACTGTCCATTTTGACATTTTTGTCAGTCCAGGTTACATACAATGATTGTATTAAAAAGTTCAGAGGTTTTAGAAAGCTATGTTGTCAGACTATCTGTTGCCCTTTTGGGGTTTAAGTTCTTGGATAGGCTTTACTTGATTTATTTTATTTTGAAACAAAATGAATTAAGCCAATTCTTTAAAAGTTTGGTCTTTCTTGTCAAAAGTACCTCATTACTGTGGAGAAATGCAGTTAAGTTTCTCGTATCACTACCTCCAAATGGAAAGTTGCTTGAAATAATTCTGTGGTGTTGTGTTCATTTGACAGTCTGGCTGTCCACAGTAGCAATGTGATTTTGGCAACTGGACAGTTGGCAGGCCCAAAGGATTCTGGGATACAGGTATGTAAAAACTACTCCCTTTCCTGCAATAAAAACCACATTTAAACAAATGCCATTTGTATCTAAATAAAACAAGAAAAACCAAATTATTAATAAAATTAAAAATACAAATTATGTTGGGTCTTTTTCTGGTCTGCAGCCCATTTGGGCAATCAAGATATTATTTTCCAACAAATAATTTTTCCTATAATTTTTTCTAAAAATAGAAGAAATAATTTTAAAGAGGAAGAATCCCCCTACACGCAAACAACTTGGAAAACCGTCTCTGTTAGATGGTGTTTTTTGAAGAATTTTGTTGGTCCAAAAAGCCAGATATATGCCCAGTAGCTGCGTGGTTGTATGTTTTACCAGACACTATGAAAAAAAAAAAGAGCAGAAAGATATAATTTTCTATTACCAAGAGAGAGAAAAATGAGTCGCTCATTCTAACTTGTACCGGCCGATGTAACACGTGGGAACTATACGGCCCGCAGGAACCGTTCCATGCTGTATCACAGACCGCTGTGAATGCCGTTCGTTCCGTGACAAAACCACCCGTCGCAATGCACCAGTATTTACTTCAAAAGAGCTTCATTGTGAGCCACAATTTCACCGTTTTTTCACAAAACAGGTAATAGTAGATTGTTGTCATATTACATGAAGTGTTTTTCACGTTTCACGTTTCACGTTTGTATTTTGAATTACAAGGACAAAACAGGCATGATAAACATTCACTTCGTATATTTTCCATTCAATACTGCACAGACCGTTTTGTATGTTTCTCAGGATGACGTCAAAACCCTGTTGATAAACAGACCAAGTGACCTCGAGCATTTCAGAATTTCGGGTGAAGAGGGTCGGAACTGCTTTACGATTTAAGCTAAAGCCTGTCGATTTTTTGTGAAAAACAAGTTGTGATGGTGTTGTAGACACATACACCTCCATGATAAACAGAAAAACTCAAAAAATGTGGAAGGGGGGGATTCTAGCTGTTTAACTTGTTCTAAGAAGATAACGAAAGTCCTGAAAAAGTAACAGATCGTTTGATGACATACCTTTCTCAAACATCTCTGTATAAAATCCCCATGTAACTTTTGTAACAAGACGGACTAAGATCTCCCACAAATGTCTGTCTTTGTTACATAAGTTACAGGAAAGGTATTTGTACAGGGAGGTTTTGGAAATGTGGTATGTTGTTCGACTTATCACAAGTTATTTATTTTTTATATTTTGAAAGAAGATAAAAGCATTTGTAGGAAAATATAAAGGCTTCAGGCGCAAAAAAACGCCAAATGCCACTTCCATGAAAAATTTGATAATGATATCAAGTGAAAGCTGTCGGTGCCTAGTATACGCTGATCAAATCGTTTCTGCTTCAAAACCCGCTAAATCCCACATTTAAAGGCACAGGCTCGTCGGCAATAAAATATGCGTGCGTGCCAAATTCGTGCTACGAAATACGCAGCTCCATAGCAAAGGCATGGAGCTGCGTACTTCATTGCATGAATTTGGCGCGCGCGCATTGCTGATGAGCCTCTGCCTTTAATAATCTATCCAAAAACTCAAGTTTTTTTGGCAGAAACCACCAAACGCCGACTGCATTTTTTTCCGCAAAAGCAGCTATATCCACACAGTGCCAATCAAAGGGTGAGCATCGATCAGACCACGTGTCGCATTCAAGGTGGCAGCTGATTGTTCACGCTGAGCGTGGGATTTTTGCCATTTTCCTGCCGAATCAATTCCAATAAAGATGGAAAACTTGGATGAAATGGACGAACCTGTGATGGTTTTACCATCAGGCAAACAAAAACGCCGTCAGCCACGTATTTCTGCCCATTTTACAGCCAAAGAAGCTTGTTACCGTGTAAACAATAAGGTGGACTTAGCAGATTTTGCAGCAAAAGGCAGTAAAATTACATTAAAAAAATTAATTGGAAAGAGTTAGATTTTTGAAAATGTGATATTTTATTCACCCATCCACATCAATGGTTCAAAATTATCAGTTTTTAATTATTTTTCGCTTTGGCGTGCCATATTATGGACCAGTAATGGCGGATGTGATAGTTGTTGACGTCACGCATATGGCACGCCAAATCAGACACTGATAATTCTGCCATCAACCCAGAAAAAAAGTCAATATTTTTTAAAGCAAATGCACTGTATGCCAGTTTCAAACAGTCTATCAACATTTAAGAGTCATGCCAACTTTTTTTCTTGCGCAACATTTGCAAAAATATGCATCAACATTAAATTATCAGTGTTTAATTATTTCTCGCTTTGGCGTGCAATAGTATGGACACAGTAATGGCGGATAGCAACCGTTGTCAAGCCAAGTGAAACCGAAGAATATGTTGCGTTATAATAAGCTCAATAAATTTAATCATTTTTGTATAGTGAAACACAACAATGAACCAGCTATATTCCTTTATTTATTGGGATGCAGTTAGCCCCCACCACTTGAGCCACTTCCGAAGAGTCTCTGGAGTATTTTTGGTAACAAATTTTTAAGGTAGCGAAGCGCCTACTATGTTAAATTCACGGACCAACACAAAACCGCATAAGCTATTTTATTACAGTACTCCAAACAATCCCATGAAACCCGTGCGCGACGTGGTTTTGTTTACATTGTTGACCTCGTCTCTCATTCGGTCCATTGATGTAAAACACCTAAAAGTCTAATTGAATATCACTGATTGTGTGTATCTTGATTACAGGCCTGCGTTCATGTATGGAGTGCAGAGACACTGGAAACCCTCTACACAGCAGGGGAAGGCTACTTTGAGAAGGCTGTAGTTTGTCTTGGCTTCTGCATGAAGGAGGTGGGACTATAAATTTATATATATTTGAGTCATTTCATGAAAATGGGAGATGGTGTCCCCCTTACGTCTAAAACATGATGCGAAGAATTAAGTGAACCTGTGCGAATGTCTAAATGCAAGTGTGACATTTTGTAATTTATTGTGACCAATTTGAAATTTCACTCTTAATGTCAGTGAAATTGATAAAGTACAGGTTTTATAAAATCAGCAGCTACCTTTTCTAGAAAGAAACTGGTTCAAAAGACTTGTACGAAGACCCAGAGTGGACATTTAAGTATTGTGCTATTTTGTTTTTTAATACGTACGTACGTGATAATTTATTACGTACGTACGTGATAATTTATTACGTACATACATGATAATAGTACGTACATGCGTACGTGATAAAAAGACGTACGTATGTACTATTATCACGTACGTAAGTATAAATACAACTGTATGCAACCAAGTGTTAAAACTGGTGTGCTTTACACCATTTTTGTAACAGTCTTTACTAAATTCTTGATTTTGTGGAATTCCTGACGTGCATGCTGTTGCAGTACTTAAAACATAGCTTGTACACCTTGCAATGGTTCGGGTAGTCCTGTTTACCATTTTGGGTGATGATGGTAGTGGTGTACATGTATTTATACTTCTGACTTCAACTGTACGTATGTTATAAATTAACACGTACGTAACAAAATATCACGTGTACGTATTATTATTACATACGTACATAATTTTATCACGTACATATGTATTAATAATACGTACGTACGTCTTATTATCACATGCGTATGTATTAAAAAACAAAAAAGCACAATACTTAAATGTCCCCTCTGGGTCTTCGTAGACTTGAAGTGTAATTCATAAGAGTTGAAAAATGCCTTGGTGTCCCCACTTACGTTGTTAAACGTATTTCTTGAATATTAATAAAACTATGATACCAAGACATGTCGAACTGTTTGTAAATTCGTTTTGATATTCTATACTATTCAGAAATTACTGGAGGTACACAAAAGTTTCTTTAAAAAATGTTGGTAATTTGGAAAAGCCATTTTTACAAGTGCATCAAATTCTCACACTTTGGCTCTTTAAAAAAAAAAAAGACCCACATGCATTTTTTTCAGACTTAGCTAAGGGGACCTCATACGTTGCACATAACCAAGAGAAATACCAGCCTGTGTACTTGTGAATGTTCTAATTTCGCCAAAGCACACTATATTAATAAAACACAACTTGTTTTAATACAGGACTATCTTGTTGCTGTTGATGACAGTGAAGAACACACCATGTCAGTGTGGCTGAGCTCGTCTGGTGAGAGGCTAGCCGATAAAGTGGTCAGTTCTTCTTATAATCTTTGTTGTAGTAAAAACAAAACTAATTATGCCCTCACATTTTAAGAGCCCCAAAGATTGTAAACTCCTACAAACTTTAATCAGACTTCAATAAAGTAAAGTGTATATATTTTTGTATTGAATATTTATCAATGGATTTTTTAAAAATGCAAAAAAATGTCTTTCTTAGAGCTTTTAAGTCAATTCCTTTTGGTATTGAAACCAAGGATTCCTCAGAAGTGCCTGAGGCACTGTAGCTCATAAGCCTGAAGAAACCCACGAAGAGAAGACTAGGGAGAAATTCTCAGTTTTAGAGGTGGGAGGAAAACACATACACAATTCTGTACAGGGGAAGCACACAGAATCAAGCAGGGACTGATGAGAACCCAATTTCACATACTGACCCGGACGGGATTCGAACCAGTACCACCGATTCTAAGCATTTTCTTGGCATTTAACAGCTGTTGACTGAAGTCGTATGCCAAGTTTCATTTCATCCCACACGGCCTCATAATTTGGTCAGCGTCGGCAAGGAGCACCTGTGTTTCTGGAGATTACTTAAGGAACCGTATACCATTGAAGAAACCATGATTGTCAACTATGAGGTGGGTGGATTTCTATTTTTCTCATATTTTTCAGACGGCCTGGCCTTGGTGTTAGAATGGTATGGTGGAGTGCTATGGCGGAGCGGTATAGTTGATCGTATTCAAAGCCTGGGTTAGGTCTCGGGATTTAAAACCCGGTCTGGTCCATCCATGATACGTATGCCCTTGAGCAAGGCACTTGCCACACATTGCTTCTCTCCACTAAATGGGTACCTGAGAGGGTACCGAATGTTGATTTTTTTTTAAAGCCATAATAGGCAGTGTTGTAGTACTCGAGTCCAGGATTCGGACTCGAGTCCAACTCGAGTCACAATTTTCGAGACTCGGACTCGACTCGAGTCACAATGGAAAATGACTCGGACTCGGACTCGGACTCGAACATGGTGACTCGTGACTCATGAGTCACATATTTACAAAATATACTTGCCCGCTTAATGCAGGATTCCTGGAAAAAAACAGTACGATGCGTGAATATGTACACTGTCCCCCAGGCCAGCAAGGATCGCATGAGTACATTATCATTTCAGATATTGTGTGAACGAAATATAGCAGATTCAGTTTGATTAATTTGGCAAACAAGTGACTCGAAGAAAGTAACTCGGGCTCGGACTCGAGACTCAGACTCGATATTGGTGACTCGACTACAACACTGATAATAGGCAGCAGGGGCTGTATACTCCCCAAGAAGCTGTGATGGTACATGTATATGGAGTAATTTAATGGAGCCTATGATAAGGGGTAATGTTAATGATAATGTAGGGGCACGTGTGGCCTAGTGGGTATGAAGCGTAGCTCACAATCGGAAGATTATGGGTTCAAGCCTCACTATGGCCAATGTGTTTGTGTCTCTGGGCAAGACACTCAATCCCGATTGCCTCGTCCACCCATGCAATAATTGGGGAGATGTTTAAGGGGGAATGTTACAATCTAAGTGCTGATAGGATGTGCGCCACGGCCGGGCAGGCACGCCTAGACAAAGCGAGATGATTCTGATGATTTCCTGACGGCAGCAGTAATAATGGCAAGAGAGCTTTTATCCGCCGCTTAAGTCCATATTTATCATATCATCATCTCAGTTGTGATCCTGCCCTTGGACTGTCAGTCTTCGTCTCGGACTGTCTTGACCCCAGACTGTCTTACCCCAGACTGTCTTGACTACAGACTGTCTTGACTACAATGCAGACATGGCACAAAAGTTAAACTAAGGCCAGGGTCACACGAATTACAAACATCCCTATTTATTGTAGCTAGTATTAAGTACGAGTATGAGATTCTGTGCATGTCAATGACGAGAATTCTTATTGTTGCGCTGATTTTGATTGTAATACGATTGTAATAAATTAGTAAAAAATGTGTGTGACCCCTCTCATAATTGTATTACAATTCATCCCATTAGCCTCATCAGTATTAAACCGTCCCCATGTGTGTTTTCTACTTCACATGCGCCACGGGCACTTGGCTTCCAGGTGACTTGCCATTCAAGGCAAGCCAAGTGCGCAACGTGGTGAGGCAGCAAGCATGCACACGCAATACGGAGAAAGTCACCACAGTGGATGATGGGATGGATAACAATATGACGATATCTCGTAATCACATGTGACCTGACTGTATTACAATCCGATTACAATACGTATGTTGTGTGACCCTGGCCGTTGTTGGAAATGTTACAATCATATCACAATCGTATCACATTTGTGTAATTACGAGAATTTTCCCATGTGACCCTGGCCTAAAATAACCAATGGTTTACTGTAAAAGAGAGAAATCTAGGAAAAAATTTTACCCCGAAATTAAATGAAACTCAAACCAATTAAATTGCTGTTTTTACTTTTAAATATTCAGACCAAGATAAAACCAACATACGTCATCTGCTTCGCATTTCATCCAAACGGCGCCCTCTTGACCGGCGATTCCAACGGCACCATTTACCTGTGGCATAAAGACGGCAATACCATTTCGCATAGCATTACACATGCCCATGATGTAAGCAATCATTCATTGTGTCAAACACTGTTAAAGATATATTACATTATTTGAAAACTGTTAAAACGGTGTTATCCCCATGTATGATTGAGGATGTGTATGATAAAAACCTACCTGTGTATAAGTCGGCTCAGTACCTCATCTACGTTACGAGAAAACAATTAATGAAAAATGTTGTCCATGCTTTCCACAACAGAATCATAATACTATGGAAGTCAGACTCCTAGTTTCTTCCACATGAGATAACACCCTTAAAAAAAACAATTGTGTGTGCACACATCTATTCATCTTCAATTAATATTTTTAAAAATCCATGTATCATCTCATATGGAATTATTGCATTGGAGAGTTAAAAAGGGTTTTTCGGGTCAAATGGTTGGTTACAATTTGAGGGCATTGCAAAACCTGTATACAGGCTATAGTTAAGAAAGCTGCCTATTGATTGCTTTCCGTGACGTAAAACATCCGGGAATGTTTGGTGGTCAATGGTCACTAGCGTACACAAGTGCGCAAATAGACGCACTTGAACACGCGTAAAAAATACTCACCAGTGTACTTTCATTCCAAGATGCCGCACACGTGCGTTGCGATATGTTCAAATGATTGAGCATGCACTCGGCTTGTAAAAACAAAAGTGCTTTTACTTGATCAAGATTTTTAGACTGAAGAAAGACATGACGCAACAACATTTATAAAGCAAGGTTAAGTAACAGAGGTAAGTGCAAACCAATGCGCTTTTCTTGCTTTTTTGGCCGGTAATAACTCGATCCACGTGCGTCATGAAAAATGGAAACCAAAATTATGTCACCGGAAAGCAATCAAAGTGATTGATTGTTGATTGGCGAAGATTTACAAAGTTTATTTGTTTTTTTAATTTGAAAGAAATTGATTACTCGCACTAGGAAGGACAATATAATCAAATAACTTTGCCTAGTTTTACCTCAAATAATGTGCACTATCACTGAACTCTTCACAGGGCCCAGTGTTTTGGTTGATGTATGTCAAGAATACACTCTTTTCTGGTGGCCGAGACGGAATAGTGCAAACATACTCATTGAGCTCAAAAGGAACAGACTACACGGGGAAACTTAAGGTTTGTGTGATCTGTCTCTACTCAATACAAATCTGTCATTGCTTGTGTTTTATGTAATGTATACTTTGTTGCCCCCCCCCCCCCCCCCCCCCCCCCCCCCCCCCCCCCCCCCCCCCCCCCCCCCCGGGTGTTATGGCCGAGCGGTCTAGAGCGTCGAACTTAAGTTTCTGTGCTAGTACTAGAAATGTGGGTTCGATTCCGGGCCGCGACGGGTTGTGGCGCCTGTGCCCTTGAGCAAGGCACTCAACCACACTTGCTCCCATTCCTGTAATTGGCGGTCCCTCCGCTGTTGGATGTGGTGAATAAATAAATAAATAAATAAATAAATTACAAATTTCACATTATTTTCTTTGTATTTCATTACATTGTAACATAAAATGTCTTTGTGCTACTCAAGCATTCCTGTAGCCTGTAGGGTTGTAAGTTGTCTCCAAGTTGTTGTAAAAATTGCCTCGTGTGACCAGGGCTTAAAAGAAACACAATTTTCCTAAAATGTTCTTGATCAGAACAAAAGTTTGTTGAATACAGTGAACTTGTGGATAACAAGGCACTGATTGAGAATTCACTGAAATCGCTTTCAAGACTGCTCAGCTTTAGTGACTTTTTTCACATCGCAAGTGGATCTGTTTGAACAAAGTGATTTTTATGTGGCAATGAAATGCAACATTTCCTGTTTCACGGAGAATTATGTAGTTAAGGGCTCCCATTTTGTTGGATTTTCAACCTGATTAAACCTACGTGGGATGAGCTGACCTAGAAGAGATGGTACATGTACATGTTATGCTTACAGATGTACATGTATCATCTTTGTCCTTATAGTTACCAAGTGTGGAAGGCGGTGTGCGAGCTATCCAGGTACATAAGGACAAGATGTTCATTGGGACAACGTTAAACTGTATCCTGAGTGCAAATATAACCTGGTTGGGTAACAGACCCGTCATTACCGGAACCAGTGTCAATAATGCTCCAATCACACAGGTAAGTAGACCATTAGTCTGTTTTTTTTTAAACCTCTCAATTTTGACGATTCTTCAAAATTCATACATGAGTTATTGCCATGTTTGATTGAGGATGTGTATGATAAAAAAAAAAAACCGTGTATAAGTCAGCTCAATATCTACGTTCCGAGAAAATGAAAAACTGTCCATGTATGCTTTCAAAAAAATAGTGCAATGGGACAGTGGCCTATTTAGGCTGGTTCCCTGGCTATACTGCTCAGAAAATAGAGCCACAATGCCGTGGTAGTCAGGGTTCAAATCTTGTTCCTATGAAGGTGCCCTTGTAAAAAAATGTGTGCGCATACACACATTTATATTAATTCATCCTTAATTGTCATCTTTTTTTATTTTATTAAACAATAACATCTATAACAGAATTATTGCATTGGACAGTTGGAAGGACCTTTTTTCCTTTCTTATTTTTTGGTCATTTTGATTACATTGTTTAACACACAATGGGGGGGAACAATGCCGGCGGCGATTCACTCGGTCTCATATCATGCACCAAATGTTTCTCCTTACTACTAAAAATACAAAATTTTGTCAAAAAAAATCAGAATGTGACCTTTCTGAACCCCTATTCAGGGTCACTACGATGAAGTGAGATGCATCGTTCCCCATCCCACCAAACACCAGCATTTCTTTACTGCAGCCTACGATGGCATCATCTGCCTCTATGATGCATCCCTGCATAAGGCCATATGGAAGTACGTGGTCAAGGGAATCAACACAACGTGTGTGGACATCAGTCTGAGTGGCGACCTTATGATACTAGGGGCTAAAGATGGACAGTAAGTTAAAAAAATTAATTGTTGTCTCGTTGTTTGCATGCTTTGTTATCGGCACATTAATTTGAATGCAATTTACCTGTATCATGGTGCATCCATCTTTGTCTTGTTCCCCATAGTACGTGTCGGGCACGATCATTGCGTGTGAGCAACTACGCGATAGCGTGTGTAATCTCTTGTTGAATCACTGTCCATGCTGCACGTTTTTTTGATCGAGCTACGAGTGTGTCATTGTGATGCACACAATTAACAATTTCAACACGAGACCAAACTATTTTTCCTGCAAGCCTCGCTTTGGTTATATTCATTTTAATGGAAGAAAAGGGAAAATGGCCGCACCGTGATAAAGGTCTGTTGGGATCAAAGATTGTTCAGTTATGCATGATAGGATTGTGATCAGTTCCAAAGTCATTATTAATATTAAAGCCCCTACACAGGATTTGTAATGTTCTACAATTTTAATCGACCATCTGACCGGAAAAACCTTACATAAATGAAAAGAAACCAGTAGTGCCAACTGTCTAATGGAATAATTCTTTTATAAAAAATTAATAAATACCTCAGACAGTTTACGCTTCCCTATTGGCTGAGAGCACATTTGGCCAGTTTTAAACGGACGATAAAGACCAGTGATAAAACCGGCAGTCATGCATGAAACATAATTTAATTAAACTGCTACCAAAAGAGACAGGATAGTTTATCCAAAATACATGTCAAAATATCTCCTATAAATATTGGTACACTAAAACACAACAGGTAATTTTAATTTTTTGTTTGTTTTTTTTTTGACTTGCACTGTTTAAAATGCCGGGTGTCCGCCAGATGCAAGGAAAGCTACATGTATTTGGTTCAAGCAGATTAACTCAGGCACTTGTATAGTTGCTGCACAATTAATACTTCTCAGCGGGCACCGTGTACTTCCGGTACACTTTGGAAATGTTACATCAATGTGTTTCTACTGCAAAAAACAATCTTCTTTTTTTTTGAAAAATATGACCGCCTATAAATATAAATATAATAAATATACAGCCCTCCCCTTCCTACCATACTGTGTATTTGGATAACTCCAACTTAACCTGGTGCCAATTTCATGGCGCTGTTAAGCACAACAATTTGCTGAGCATGTACAGAATTTATTTGCAAATAAAATCGGTTACCAGCCAAAATTGTATGTGATGTGTATCAACTGATGGGGTACCGTGGCCGAGTGGTTTGGGTCACTGCTATGACTCGCAATACTCGGGTTAAAACTTGGGATTCCAGGTTCGATACCCGGCTAGGGTACCTGTGCCCTTGAGCAAGGCACCTAAACACACTTGCTCCATCCTTCGAAAGGGATGTAAAGCCGTTGGTCCAGTGTGTTAGGTAACGCACTGTCAACAGATCCCAGAGCATTCTTTCGTGAAGAGCAAGGGGATTCCCCGGTGTCTCTGGCCGTTTCTAGTTCTCCTCATGGGTTTCCTCAAGCTTGCGAGAGACAGTGCAATGGGCACTTTTGAGGAATCCTTGGTTTCAGTACCGGGAAAAAAAAGTAATAATAAAAATAATATTGTTGCTAAGAACAGAAGTTGACATACAATTTTGGTTGGTAACCCTTTTTACATTTTATTACAAAGCAAATAAATTATGTCCTAAGCATTTTTTTTGGCTTAAAAGCACCGTGAAATTGGCCCCTGTTGTCTTACATCAATTGTGTAACCTCCCTACTTCTTTCCTTCCTCCATATTAACCTCCCATGCACTCCTTTCCTGCCTTGTTGGTTGCCATGGTGATATAACTGCATTATTTGCATGGTTCCCTTCATCGCATGACCAGTAAAAGACACAGGTAATGCACCCATTTATTTCTTTTTGTTTCCTCAACACAGTTTCTAAAGTTCATGGTTCTCCACTAACTGTTTTGTTTGGACGTGCCGCCGGACAAAATCATAAACACCTGGACAAAATAAATTTATTTATTTTTATTTATTTATTTATTTATTTATTTATTTACCACATCCAACAGCGGAAGGACCGCCAATTACATTTTCCCGTCTAAAAACACTTTAAAAGTACAACCAAGTCATTCCAAAATTAGTTGTAAAGTTGCCAAACATGATTTGCTGGCTTCATTATACCACACATGCTAAGCTCACGTGATAGCCAATCCCAATCAACGAGGAACAAACTGCACTACCGTGATTCGAGACCACCAGTTGCCTTCATAGCTCAATTGGTAGGGCATCTGCACGTTAAGCAGAAGTCCGCGGTTTGAATTCCGGTGGAGACAAGTTGCTTTTCACTGCATCCAGATTTCCCAAACTCATATGGACGTTTGCCCACATTTGTGTTGAATTCATTCACACCGGCGGTCCCTGGGTCTTAATCCCTAAAAATACTCACTTAACCATAATTACCACACATATGCATATCTATGGCATCGGTGACCCAGTCCGCAGCCGATAACAGCTGCATGCATCTGTTTTGAATTGCACCCTCATGTCATGAATAGGGGGTTGGTCAGTGTTCACCAGGTGAGGGCGCTGCTCAGCACGCCCAGACAAATTGTCGACCAGTGGAGAATACTAAATTAGCACCTATTTTTTGTTCCATAATTCCCTTTTTGAAACTTGTTTCATCAGTGTTTGTTATTTAGGACTTGCTTGTGTATAGTAATTAATCTGTAACCCCCTCTTCACATCCCTTTTGTTTTTATCTTTTTTTTTAACACTAAACGATTTTTATGGTATTTGAGGTGAAAATTTAGGGCTGGATTGCAATGTGCAATCAGGAAAAAATATATTTAGCAAAAAAAAGTTTTTTAAATGAAAATTTCCATGAAATTTCGCCTGTCCAGGACACTATTTTTGCTGATATGGCTTGTGTTATTGTCATTCAATGATGATAACCTAACACTCGAACATTTCTCTAAAACTACTGAAAATCCAGTGATTTAATTTCAATGAATGATTGGTAATTTCCTGCACTTTTATTCAGGGTGGTTACGGTATTTTTGTTTGGTGATAATGTAGACCTTTCTTTTTTTATATAGTTACTGTGAATCGTGTACACTATCTTTAAAGACATGCAAATTTGCAAGTTTCAGTCATTTACCCATGAATATTACATTAATTTTTTTTATTCAACAACCAGACAAACATCCTTTATGAGAATCTCATGAAAAGCCCTTAATCTACAGGGCATTTCACAAACGCCCAAAGATGCATTTTATAGGAGTTACCAAGTTCCATTGTAAGACTTATGTATAGACAACTCTAATCTCTAAATCTATTTCCAATGAGTCCTTTTGTGAAACTAATTAACTCCAGAGGAAAAAGCATGAATCAATTAAGGACTTTATCACAGACTCTAGTTTTTTACAAAGGAAAGTTCTTCTCTGCTTCTTGTGGTTTTGTTAACAAAGAACAAGTAATCTAGTTCACAGATAATTGACTGCAAAGTCTTTAAAACCCTGTAAAATTTTATTGATTTTGGAGGATTGAGGAGTGTTAGGGTTGATGGTAGATAATAATAATAATAATAATAATGAAAATTTATAATGCACCGGTATCCATCAAAAAAAGATGCTCATGTTCATATTGACTGCCCCTCATGGGAAATATTTTAAGGACAAAATGGTCTGTGAGCTATTTTGAGCTATGGAAACTCTGAAATCCCAGATGAAGTCAAAAGACCACAATGTCCAAACTAAGTTAAAAAAAACACAAGGAAAGGGCAAAAGATGTCCATTTAATAAATGATAAAAAGGCTATGTAAAAAAGTCTCAGAAGGGTCATTCCATGAAGTTGGGATACGGTGTCCCCTGTTACATCGGAGACCTTTTTAGGCTATTTTTTTTATCAGCAGTTCAATGAGATAAAAAAAAACCTCCATCATTTGTAACAAAATATAGGAGCATCAGTCAACTAAATGGAATTTTGTGCAAATGCAGGTGAGACAATTGGTGTTTTTTAACACAATGTTTTTAACAACGTGAAAATTCGAGTTTGAATTTTCCAAATTTAGCTTACAAATTATTGTTTAGATCGAGAACTGTGTGCTGATGTCAAAGTAAACAGAGATAAATTGGCGTGGCATCCCCGTTACATCGGTAACCATTATTTTGTCAAATAATTAAAAATTGCTAAAAACTCCATCAAGACTGAAACTTATCACAGAACAGGCAAAGCAACCATATCCTTCAACATCATTATAGAGAACACGACTCTCTGCTCAGTTATTGGCCATTTTGTGGAAATGAAGAAATCTCACACTTTGTGTCCCATTTTCATGGAACGACCCAGAACTAAGGTGTAATAGCCAGGTTTGGAATGGATATACGTTTTGGGGGATTTTTTCTGAATAACTTTTTTTATTAACTGTTATAACCACTGTGCGCAATTGCACTTTTTATTGGCAAAATGTTACCACCGCAGGAAAGCAAGCGGGTTTGTAGGAGGGGGGTGGGGTGGATGTGGGGTAGAGCATGTCGGGGAAGTGGTGTCAAGGGAAAAGTTTCCACTCAAAAAAAGAAATTAAGCCCAATTCAAACATACCTTAAAATTACAATTAAAAAGTCAAAACATTCCCTTGTATACAAAATATTAAAGATGCAGGCTAGTTAAATGCGCCACTAAATTCACCGCTCCAAGCCTTGCTATGGAGTGGTGAATTTCATGGCAGAAATCTTTTCCCCGCGCGCGCACTGACAAGCCTACGTCTTTAACTTGCCATCAAGATCACACCTCTAAATTGTTGGGTTTTTTTTGGTTTTTTTAAAAATATTTTCAAAGTGATAAAACGGACAATTTGGTTTTTGAACAGCTTGGTGATTCTGTCCATTGGGGAGGAAGAAGTGCAGGAGATCAATCGTATCAAACTCGGTTGGCAACCATTGTCGTGTATAAAGTTTGCCCCAGGTGAGTAATGTAAAATGGCCTCTAATTCAAACAAAACTTGCATGTGCAAATTACGTTTTAAGTCAATTTCACATTTCAAATAATACAGCCAAAACTACGCAGTGGAAATGTTTGGGCACACTTGAACATCCATAATTTTACCGGTAACAAACTTATTTACTGGCAAATAGTGGTTAATGATAACTTTCTACTGAATTGATCTATCTGGAAAATGGCCGAGCTTGCTGGCCTTCCATCATGCTTCATGAATTTGCCAAATAATTAAGGTCGTATGCAGGGTTCAAGCACAGGCATTGGATCAGTCATTGTGCAGTCATGTGTTTCCATTTTCTATCCTGTATTATTATTATTATTGTTATTAATATTTCTTTCTGGTATTCATACCAAGGATTCCTCAATAGTGCTCATTGCACTGTCACTCGCAAGCGTGATGAAACCCATGAAGAATTCGAATTAGAAATGATCAGAGACACCGGGGAATCCCCTTGCTCTTTTACGAAAGAATGCTCTGGGATCTTTAGATTGCGTTACCATTACCTAACACACTGGACCAACGACTTTTCATCCCTTCCGAAGGATGGAGCAAGTGTGGTTGAGTGCCTTGCCCAAGGGCACAGGTACCGCAGCCGGATTCGAACCCGCAACCCCAAGTTTTCACCCATGATTACGAGTCAATGACCCAAACCACTCGGCCACGTATGCGCACTTATAGGAGAATGGTGTGTGTTTCTATTGCCGTTTACCGGATAAATTTCCTGGCATCTTCCTTCCTCAAGAAGAAAAAAATTGCCGGGGGAAATTCTCACTGCTATTGAGCGGAAAATAGCAAATAAGATCTGTTTCTACTGAGCAAATATTTCATCTTTTCTGGTATTGTAACGAAACAGTATATTATAGTAAACATAGAGATCATGGTATTTGTGCATAATTAGGTTGCGCGCGCAGGGGAGGTCACCGACTGTCGCCTGTGCATGTAACCGTGGGCGCGCATGCGACTGCCAGCGGTCAGAGAGAGCGATTCTAGAGAGCTTCGAAGACGGACTAGTGTTCGAGTGTGTACCAGCTAGTCAACGGAAAGCTGAACGCTCCGGCAAAAGTAACGAACCGTTCGTCGGTAAGTTGTGCAGCAGCAATTGGTTTATTTATTGACAGTGTGTCTGCAGGCGTGATAGGCAGCGCTGCGGTGGGACGTGTGTCGTTCCTAATAGCGTTTGATGCTTATGCCTTTTCGAGTTAGGCGTGGAAGTGTCCAAGTTTGGAGCTCGGGTGCTCCACATTCTTTGACTAGTTCACGGTGCTAAATTAACTGAGTAAGGGCACGCGGACTGCAGTAGAAGTACCGATTTAGGCTAAAGGTAGCGTGTGCTGCAAGGTACGTTGTGTCGAGCTGTGGGTCAGCTCAAGAAGTTCGCCATTTTGAGCGAGACAACGTACTGGTAAATGTGTATTACTTACCCTACGTGCAGTACTTAATCAACGTGCCTTACTTACTCAATGTGCAGTACTTACTGGTGAGCGTGCATTACTTACACATCGGGCATTGCTACAGGCTGTGGAGTCGTGCATAACTTATAAGCTCGTACATGTGCGTCACGTACAGAGCTGTTATTCACAGACTTGTGGGATAATTGTTGCCTGTGCATAACTTACCGAGCTGCTGTGTAACTTACTGCGAGTGTGTGTAACTTACCGAGCTGCTGTGTAACTTACTGAGCTGCCGTGTAACTTACTGACAGTGCGTGTAACTTACCGAGCTGCTGTGTAACTTACTGCGAGTGTGTGTAACTTACCGAGCTGCTGTGTAACTTACTGAGCTGCCGTGTAACTTACTGACAGTGCGTGTAACTTACCGAGCTGCTGTGTAACTTACTGCTAGTGCGTGTAACTTACCGTGCTGCCGTGTAACTTACTGCGAGTGCGTGTAACTTACCGTGCTGCCGTGTAACTTACTGCGAGTGCGTGTAACTTACCGAGCTGCTGTGTAACTTACTGCTAGTGCGTGTAACTTACCGAGCTGCTGTGTAACTTACTGCTAGTGCGTGTAACTTACCGAGCTGCCGTGTAACTTACCGTGCTGCCGTGTAACTTACTGCGAGTGCGTGTAACTTACCGAGCTGCTGTGTAACTTACTGCGTGTGCGTGTAACTTACCGAGCTGCTGTGTAACTTACTGCTAGTGCGTGTAACTTACCGAGCTGCCGTGTAACTTACTGAGCTGCCGTGTAACTTACTGACAGTGCGTGTAACTTACCGAGCTGCTGTGTAACTTAATGCGAGTGCGTGTAACTTACCGAGCTGCTGTGTAACTTACTGCGTGTGCGTGTAACTTACCGTGCTGCCGTGTAACTTACTGCTAGTGCGTGTAACTTACCGAGCTGCTGTGTAACTTACTGCGTGTGCGTGTAACTTACCGAGCTGCTGTGTAACTTACTGAGCTGCCGTGTAACTTACTGACAGTGCGTGTAACTTACCGAGCTGCTGTGTAACTTACTGCGTGTGCGTGTAACTTACCGAGCTGCTGTGTAACTTAATGCGAGTGCGTGTAACTTACCGAGCTGCTGTGTAACTTACTGCGAGTGCGTGTAACTTACCGTGCTGCCGTGTAACTTACTGCTAGTGCGTGTAACTTACCGAGCTGCTGTGTAACTTACTGCGTGTGCGTGTAACTTACCGAGCTGCTGTGTAACTTACTGAGCTGCCGTGTAACTTACTGACAGTGCGTGTAACTTACCGAGCTGCTGTGTAACTTACTGCGTGTGCGTGTAACTTACCGAGCTGCTGTGTAACTTAATGCGTGTGCGTGTAACTTACCGAGCTGCTGTGTAACTTACTGCGAGTGCGTGTAACTTACCGGCTACGTTATATTGAACCAGCTGCACAACACTGACTGTAAGGTTCATTGATCCCTAGAGTGTATTACTTACTTGTGTGTCAGTCGCCCGAAGTAAGCCCTGAGAAACAAAGTGTCGGTCATAATACAAGAAAGCCCTATATAAGACCACCTTTTCTTTATTTCACTAAGTAATTGTTTACACCTACAATTAAGCCACCCAACGTGTTCAACATTAATAAAACTGTCATTAGTTGCTGACAAAGTCCTTGTCCTTCCCTTGCTTTTTTTATGAGTCCTGATTTGTCATAGGGCCTGACAACCGATATCCAACCGGCGGTATATTTCCTCCAAAACGGACAGGCACCTTTTGCCTTGAGGTCGCTTTGAGTAGACTCTCGCCCGAGGAAGAATCTTAGTTTAAGGGAATTTGTCGTCGCCACATATGGTGTCAGACTTGATCCTCCCAGACTGAGGTTCGGCCCGGGGAAACCCGCCACAGTATTAATTATCCGGTAAACGGGTCTCAATAAAAAAAACTCCTTTTTACAGCAAATTTATGCAACTTTTTTGGGTGCCCCCCTCCCATATATGCCGCAATTCATATTTTATTGGCAAAATCATGGTACTGTCGGCAAAAATTTAAAAAAGTGTAATTAAAGTAATATAACACCGCTGATAAAACGCCACGGCAGTGGCAATGCTATTACATTATATTACATGTACATGTATGTCCATACAAGCTGTTGCGTGGGGGTGCTCAAAATGACAAAAAATGCATAAAGTTCAATTTCATTTTTGACAGACCCGAGTCAAGTCAAGTCAAGTCATTTGAGATACGAGTCTCAAGTCAGGTCAAGTCGGTGAAAATCGGGACTCGGTTACAACCCTGGTATCCGCAAAAGCTTTATTTTATATAATAATACATTTTCTTGATTCTTCTGAACTAGGTGGAGAGATATTTGCAGCCAGCTGCAATGACCTCATCCTCATCTTAAAAACAACTGATGATGGAAAAACCATTGAACCAGTGGGGAAGTGCCAAGGTCACCTGACCAAAGTGACAGGATTTGATTGGTCCAAAGAGAAGAACCTTGGGAGATTCTTATTGCAGAGTAGTTCACTGAGTCATGAATACATGTGCTGTGAGTTATGATGATTGTCATTAGTTTGTTTTTTTTGTGTAAATAATTTTGTTAAACCCCCAATACATCATTTGCAGTTAACCAAAATTTTACTTCACGGGGTTGACAAGAAAAACCTGACTAAAAGTGTTGATAGCAATGGTAACAAACTTCACACATGATTTTCCCCTTGTCAAATGGTACCTTTGTGGGAGAAATTGCCCACTTAACGTTTTTGTTTTTCTTTAAAATTGTTAGCAAACAATTTTTTCAGGTTTTTCAGGTTTTCTGAAACACGTCTTGATAGCTGTGGCTGAAATCATGGGTTCATATCCTTATGAGGACTGTATGGTTTTTCTTTACACTGTGGTGATAAGGCACCACATTGCATTCACCCTTTTTCTTCTGTTTTTAGGGTTTTGGGGCAATCTTCTCTCTTTTTAAACATTAGTCATGTTTTCTTTCATGTTTCAGGGGATGTTGATAATTTCCAGCCTTTGGAGTACTCCTCTGACTACAGGAATGTTTCTTGGAAATCACATAACTGCACTGCAGGATTCAATGTGGCAGGTAGTTTAGGTTATACTATGTGAGGGACCACAGCCCATATTTAAATGATATGACAATAGATATGCCTCCTGTCATGGCCGCCCGTGCAAAGGGTCTATATTAATGCTGTAAACGAACAGACGAACCGAACGAGATTTTACCGAACTTGGCACTTCCAAACCAAACAGGACCGAACCAAACATATCACTCAGTTCGGCTGTTCGGCAGTGATTCATTTTGGATTTCACATCTTACTTATTTGAACTGTAAATGTGAAAGAGAGCTGGCTTCCTGAATGTCAAAATGACTTCTTATACTTGCAAAAGCGCTTCGTATTTAACTGTCGAACGTCATATGCACTGTACAAAGCAATTCTTGTGCCAAATCAGATCCGACATTTTCATCCCGGCGCCAGCACCCACCGTACCGACATGCATGACCCTCCTTCGTCCATATGACTTTACGATCGATATCTACACGGACGTGCCAATCAAATATTGTTTTGGCTCCATTGCCACAACGTGCCAAAGCCATAGAGTTACCGCGCTAGTACAGTGCATCTGCAAGGATTCCGTTCAGTTATATCAATTTCATCCCGCCAAAGCCGTTATCTTGTTCATTACGACAAATAAACCGTGTAAAAGAGCATGTTTGAAGATTTAAAAAATACATAGGACTTACTTTATAAAGAAAGCTAGCTGCACGTGCGTGATCACTTTCAATCGGAACCCACACCGCCGGCAATACTTGCCGAACCCGAACCGAACAAATGTATCTGGAAGAAATTTCCGAAGCGTTGCCGAACCGAACCCGAACTTGCAGACTTCGTTACAGCATTAGTGTATATAGGCCGTTTTCATAATGTATCCAAATCCATGGATGTTTCTATTTGTCGGCCAACAAGGACCAACATGAAGTTGGAACTTGTTGGGCGTCACATGAATGTGCTTGCACACAATCCAAAATGATCCAAAATATCTCGAGTGTGGTTAGCTGCTGCCTTCACGTGACAGACGTTTTACTCTGTCTGCTATTTGCCTGTTTTATCCAACAAGCTCCAACAAAATAGGGCGATAGCTGCATGGTTCCACTATGTCTCAGACATTGTCTGGAGTGGCGTCCATACCATCCAACGTACATACCATCCAACCTTGTTGGATTGTGTAGACAGGTTTTTAGATGGTTGCTAGGTATGAAAACGCCCCGGACTATCTTTGTGGTAGTGGTTATGAGCAAGCTTTCATGGCACTGCTTAATCATTAGCTGAAAAGTATTTTTACTAAAATTTAGTTTTGTTTGGAATTTTCTCAAGTCAAGTTGGCTCTTTTTCAATTTCTTACTGTTAACAATGTCTCGCCCGAGCATGTGATGAATTTTTAACATAGCTATCTGGAAAGTGCACTGAAAGTTTTGTTACATTTTTACCTATAAAAGTCCAGTCACTGTGTGTGTGTTATATTACCAGATCTGTTTGATCCAATTTGACATAGGTGTGTGGGAAACCAGTGAAGAAAGTCCTGTAGTGAATGCCATAGACTGGAGTGGGGACCAGTGCTTTTTGGCCACGGGTACCGATGATGGTGTGGTATCACTCTACAAGTACCCCTGCACAAATCAACAAGTAAATATGCTTAAAGGAGCGTGTCCATATCACATTTTGACCCCCCATTTTTCCCATGGATATTGATATTTTGACACCATATAATTTGTCATATTTTTCTCATTACCATTCTTAAATTTCGCGTTCCCAATCCACATAAGGCCTTTTCACACTACCCGCGGGGTTGAAATTTTTCAAGTGTGAATCGTCGCTTTTTTACAATCCTGCGTCAACCCCGAGATTTTTCAAGTGTGAAAAGGCCTATATGTATTTCCAAAGATATCGTCAAAAAACAAAACACCAATGTTTTGTAAACTAATTTATCCAGTTACATAAACAGTGCAGCCATTACAACCACCTTTTTGCTTCCACATCCAAACTGGAGATTGCAAATGTCCTGTTTTCTTCCCACGGATAGTATTTTGGGGAGGTATTTTATATGATTTGTTAGGTTAAAACAAAATCCATTTTCTAGAGAAAAAAATCTGAACACACTTCTTTAAGGTTGAGGTCATTTGTTGGCCCTCTGTGAGAAATGGTAGGTTCAACTTAATTTGTAAAGATTATTCATGGTGTCGGAAAGTAAAAATTAAAAATTATGGTTGCACTGAAATGAATTTGTCACCTTTTGTGCATTATTGGTAAAGTTCATGGGCTTGCACTAAAGTGGTCAACCATTTCCCTGTGCTTTTTTCAAAACTTAATGGTATAATGGATTTGTAGCTGATCCATGATATGAAACGATAGTCAGAAAGTTGAATAATTCGTAGAGATGATCCTTCAGTTCAAAATGATTCTGTGGGCTGTTGTTCCTCCATGGTCCGAGGAAGATATGATTTGGAGTCTTCGGGACAACATTTTTGTCCCCAAAACTCATGGCTAGTCTTACTTCGGTTGCAATATTCATATGTTCGACAATTTTCTGCCAATGTGAGTTTATCCTTTGTGATATAACCCCCAAAACTAAACGTGTATATCCTCACATTTTTTCCCCAAACTTGTATTTTTCAGAGCACCAGTCGAAGTGTCCATGCCCATTGCCAAGTAACTCCGTGCGTGCGTTTTCTACACGACAACAAAACACTGCTTTCAGCCGGCGGTCCAGACTGCACAACCATCCAGTGGAGTCTTCAAGGATAGAAGGAACTTTAGGCAGCTGAGTTGATTCTTATCAAAGTTCTTGACTTAAATGCAGTATACATGATTGGTATCTCGAAAATCAGAAATGTTCACAGATTTACACCTAACTTACACAATATAAACATGATGACCGTAGAAAACTTTCCCTGAAATGGTTTTGTCTGAAGTGCTATAGTCTTTGAGAAATGAGTAAAACAATTAGTTTTCGTCTCATGAGATGAAAATTCAATTTGCCCCAAAACCATTTCGCCCAAGTGCCATTTCGCCCCAAATCACTTCGTCCAAACACCAGCGTTCGAATTAGCACTGGTCCGTTGGCCAAATGACAGTTGAAATGGTCTCGGGCCAGCTGGAAAGCCTTCCCAATGGTCCAGCTGTCCAGTTGAAATAAAACAGACCCACGCCGTACTAAATTTAAAGGAGTGATGAAATAACTTTGATCTTTCTTCAGACTCCCACGGCCGGTTCCAATTTATTCCCCTGGAGTGAGAGACTGCACTTCCAGTTTTGGTTATGCAGTATGTCTATGGGGCTGGAGACTTGATAACCTTTTTTTATTTCAAGTCGTAAATCAATCTTATTTCCCAAGTCCAGTCACAAGTCATTTTCCCCAGGGTCAAGTCACATGTCAAAAACCAAAAACTGACTTGACCCCAAGCCAACAGGTTGAAAAAGACCAGCTCTGCCCTGGTCTAATTCTTTATAACCGCCCCCAGGATGTACACTCACACTTAGAACTGCAAATGCAGTTCCCTGTCGCGAAGGGGTTAATGTGCACAAAAAATGCATCCTTGAGAATTTATAACAAAAGAGCCTTTCAAGACTCCAGAATAGCTCTAAAATTCACCAGAAAGCTCTGAAATGTACCACACATTTTCAAACTTTTAATGAGGAGAACCTTATGACTACCAAATTTTCCTAATTTATTCACTTAAATGTGGTTTTTGCAAACATTAATGGTCGACTGTGTTTAAAAAGAACAACCAGAAATTTTAACAGTATTAAACCGGGCCACTTAAAATGCCGACGGGCCAGTGAAGATTTAATACAACTGGCCCTGTTGGCCAGTTGGGAAAAAAGTTAAGGGCTAACACTACATCGCCCAAATGCCACTTCGCCCCAAAACCACTTGGTGCACAGGCCGTGGTTCAGGGCGAAGTGGTTTTGGGGCGAAATGATTGCAAACCCTTTATTGACTGTTTTCTCAAAAGTTAGACGAAGTACATGTACAACCGTGCATATCTTCAATCACACAGAAGGATTAAACTATTTGTAACAGTTTACCAATCATGTATACTATCTTTAAGCCCGTGGAAGCAGCCTGCAATGCTCAAGGGTTCATAATGGCATACAGAGTGCCCCCTTTACAGCGAGAGCCTCGGCAGACCCAGGGAATGTATTATTAGGATTAAATTGTTTTTAAAAACAAACAAACAAAGAACAAAGTATCTAGATCTACAAAAGTTTGTTTTTAAAAGCAGACGGTTTTTAATTAATATTGACTGGAATTCAATTATTATTCCACCGGAATACCAAGACGGAGTAATTGGCTAACTGTGTCTAAGCATGCATGGTTTCTTCCTCCATGGTCTAAGGCACACACATTGGAACTATCAACTTTCCAAGAAAGGTATCTGTTGACAGTAACCTGATAGTCTAGATCAACAAACCTCGGCCTTAAAATACAAAGCCGTTTTAGTTATCAGATTCTAATAGAAAAGACCAACATATTTAGTTTCAATCAAGTATAACTAGACACTAATGTGACCATGTTGTCTTCAGATAATATGCTTCGTCTCCTAACTCTCTCCATTAGCCTTTTCGAAGTATGGGGGACACAACATGAGGTTGCTATTTGATTATGTGGGTATTAATTTCAAGTAAATGCAAAATAACTGCATTTTTTTGACTCTGTAGGCCTATTATAATTACAACAGGCAAATCAAGTTTTTGGAAAGAACTAATTAAAATTGTCATCGAAAACGAGGTTCTCGGTGCTTTCTTTTGTAATGAAAATACATGTGATGTAATACAATGGCTCAGCATCTGAAACGATTTGAATTGTGTCGATACCGAGCAACAACAAAAAATGAAAATTTCGAGTTTGATCAAAATTTGAAAATTTATTTTCTAATTAAGTTGACATCAAAATATTCACTAAACAGTGCTAAAAATTCCCACTCTCAGATTTGTTTGAACTTAAATAAAAATGCGCCCTTCCATTTTGTTTTGCCACAAAAATGTCAAGGCACAATTTTCGGAGATATTGGGCTCAAATGTAAAGACAAAATGTCATTTGGGTCATCCATATTTCAGTGTTGTAGTCGAGTCACTAATATCGAATCGCGAGTCATTAGCCTCGAGTTTGAGTCTGAGTCACGATCGAGTCACTTGTTTGCCAAATTAATGAAACCATGGAGCCATGATGGAGCTATAGCTCCATGATGAAACTGAATCTGCCGTTTCGTTCACACAATACATGTCCTACAACACTGCCAAATTTTGTCATTCCCATTATCTTTTTTTTTATGAGCTCATTAATACAATTGTATATAAAGGCATTAAATACACTAGTAACAACCTTTGTTTGGCTAAAAAGGGGTCAATTTTAATATTACTATTTCTTAGATGAATTTGACGCCAAATTGTGATGCCAAAAACTTCAATTCAGTTACAATATAATAATGCATGGTGCATATTATCACCATTGAAATGAAACAACTAGGTCTCAGGTTCAAATAAGGCCCGTATGATTTTTCTCTCATCCCAAATTACAATAACGATGCAAAGCAACGCTTTTTCTCAAAAGATCAGGCAGTTTAAGTCAACTGATTAAAATGTTCGAAAGGCACAGGCAGTTTTACGACTTTGGGTCTCTATATTAAAAAAATTTAAAAATAAAATGAAAGATCTTTGTTACTCCCATTTTGTGTGAGTAGATGGGGTTAATGAAATTTACAGCCACATTCACATTTATGTAAAAATTCAATATTATTTACAAAATGTATGTCGAAGTTCATATTTGACCGATGTATAAAATATGGAATTTTGTATTTATCCCAACAGTATATTTAAAACATTATTTTAAAAAGCTTGTCAATGACTATAAATCATGTATGAAAATAATTATATTTATTTATTTATTTTAGATTTTGGTTATACATGTACATGTAGCTACAAATGCCGTCTGTAAATATTGAATTTTACGGAATTCACTCTTATTTAAATAAACAACATACCCCTTTGTTAAAATTGGGACTAAAACATGATTGATTTTCTTAATCTTTAGAGTATATAGGAAAGTACAAACTGTGTTCAAGTACACAGCAGGAAGACTGAAATATACTCTTCCCAAAAAAAAGGAACGCAATTTTTATGAAGTATAAATTCTTCATCAGAACAGACGGACGTTTGTTGAATTCAATAACCTTGTGGATAACAAGGCATTGATCACTTTGAAATTGCTTTCAAGACTGTTCTGCTTTCAGGGATTTCGTTCAGGTCCAAGTGATTCCACAGCAATGAAAAGTGGAAAATCCTGTATAAATAAGGCCTCCTAGAAAACCTGCGTGTGATGAGCTGATTTCAGACAGAGTGGGACGCCTTGCCTCAGTGGTTCTTACGGAGGCTGCGGTGCAGTCAGCCTTGCCACAAAAAGGTATTCATGCACGTTGCCGATGAATAAAATGAGCTACATCCATCGGCTTCCTTGATCTATCGGTGAGAGTAGCCTATGAATTGCGTTTCTTTCTTTTTTAACCGTATTTACCGAGGCTAAATCCACTTGACAAAAACGATTCCTTTAACAAAATGTGCTTCAATAGACAGCTGAAGTGTGACGTCAGTTGCCATGGTAAATGTGGACCCAGTAACCTTGGCAACACACAAAGGCTGACGTTTTTCATTTTATACTACTAACTCTAAATTGTCTTTTTGATAGGATTTATTTTGTAAAGTGGTAAAAACTGCAATGTCGAAGCCGCCAATATGAATCGTTTTATGCATGATGTAGTAGAGGGCATTTTCAATGTGTCCTTGTGTCTCGGATATTTCGTTCTGTAAATTACCAGCCAAAGCCAACATAAGAGAACAGCGTCGTATATAAATGCAAGGGAAAAATCTCTCAATTGGAAAACGTTGGTTCAGGATAAACAAGTTTAGTGATGCGTCTGAAGATGTCATGAGAGAATCTGGAGAAAGTATCAAATTTTCAGATGTATAAGTTGAAAGAAATATTGTTTAATTCCTCTGTAAAGCAGCGGAAAAAAAACATTCTCTGAAAAAAGTATGTTGCCAAACAAGAGTGGGCAAATAAAAATATTTCCTCTCTTGTTAAAGAACGAAGGACGTGTAAAAATCTTGTCAGATTGAGAGAGTTGAAGACAAATATCAGAAAACTGTCAACAAAATCGAAGAATGATTTTTATGGTAAAAAGACCAAGCTCTTAACATGGCTAGTGTAGCAATTACTTTTGCTTCTGCTTGATGAGCTTATATTTGCTCGGTGCTTCTTATTAGCAGTTGCTAGTTTTTGGGCCGAATACATAAAAACTACAGCAACTGCTAATACGAAGAAGCACCGAGCAAAAGCAGTAGCTCATCAAGCAGAAGCAAACGCAAAACCATTAGACAGCCGAAGTGTGACGTGCGTTGCCATGGTAATTGGATCTAAACTATCATGGTCGTCGGAAAAACTACACCGAGATCATTATAATAAATTTCAACTTCAAACGATAAAGGAAGATTCTCGCTCATACTAGAAACCAACCTACTGCATGCAGCGAGAAACGATGATGATGATGATGATTCAAGAAGTTTAAAAAAAAGTTTTTCGAGTTTTGGGGAGGAAGAGGGAGCGTCTTAATTGTGCATTAACAAAAGAAAAAAGTAAAGTGCGTTGAGGGGCAGTCGCAGGGAATCGTTTTTCCAATAATTATTTTGTTAGGGATGCGTTGGGTGGAGCGTAAAATCCCAGACGCTGAAGGGGAGGAATGGGTGTGACCTGGCATCGTTGGCGTCCTCAGCAGTCGCATTGTGTTACCCCTGCTCGTGTAAGCTTTCAGGCTCATAGCCATTCGAGCGGAACCGATCATTCAGCGCCAGCTAGCATGGCTGGTCTGAAAGCTGGAAATTCATAAGAACACATTTTACCAGACTTCCAAGTTCAGCTCTTCAGAAACGAGTTCTTTTTTGCTAATAGACGATCTTATGCCCGAAATCTCTGGGGGAAAAATACACCGACATCACTGGACAGGATTAAGGACGATTCTCGCTCGTAGTAGAAACGATACTGAGCACACAACCATACTAGCAGCAGTTGACAGGGAACGAAGATGATGATTCAAGTAGTAAGTTAAAAATAAATTTAAAAAAATCAGTTTTCTTGCCATGTTTAGATACGAGTATATAAGTTAGATCAAAATACATTTTCCAGAAAATTCTGAACACGCTCCTTTAAACTTGTTTTCATAAGTCCGAGTAGAATACACGAGTACGAGTATTGTGAGTACGAGTAAATATATTTTTTAGCTGCATATTTCGTGGCTCGAATTTGGCGCGCGCATTTAGACCTGTGCCTTTAATAATGCATTCCCTCTTCTCTTGTGGTAATAAAAAAGAAAATCTTTCTGCTCTTTTTTTCATGGTGTTTGGTAAAGCATACAACCATGCACACAACTACTAGTACTGGGCACATCTTTAGCTTTTTCCACAAGAAAAATTCTTTAAAAAACACCATTGAACTTAACAGAGGCGATTTTAGGAGTTTTTTGCGTGTAAAAACGTATAGAACTGCCGACCGTGTTTACTCGTGTTTCTCAGGATTTCGTCACGGGGTCATGCCGCATATCATCAACCATTAATACCTAATGAGCGTTTCAGAAATCGCGAAAATTTAATTTTTGAAAACCGCACTTTTGCTTGCGATGTATCCACTTAAAACGGACAATTTGAAATAAACAGCGGTATAAGTCGGCTGGAGGGATATGTGGACTATCCAAAAATGTGCAAATGCTGGATTTTTCGTCTAGTGGGATTCTAGCTCTTTCATTGGTAATTGCATGCGCATAGGTTCCCTTTTAGTCCTTATCCCAGATTTGGTCTGACCATTTCAGCATCGCAAACGAAGACTATATGTGTTTTAATGTCTCCTCTAAAACAAAAGAAGCGAACTTTATGGTTAAGTTTAAAGAGAGATGGATTAAAAACGGTCACGAGTTTCTCCTATATACCTCGGCCACACCATCTCCAATGAAGAGCACCACCAATCGGCCTTTGCCAGCCAGCGCGTTTCTCAGGAGGAAGAGAGGGAGCGCCTTAGGCTAATTGGTGCATAACAAGTAAAGTGTGTTGAGGGGCAGTCCTGCTGCCACAAATCATGCTGGTTATAATAATAACCGAGAATGGGGCATTTGGGAGACATTTTCGGGAACCATTTTCTGAATGACCATTGAGTTATCGGTAAAAATTTCTCACTTATTTTACCCAAAGCTTCAAAAAAATTGCTCTCGACCTAATAAAAATGATGGTTAGTAACCTAATAAAAATTGTTTTTAACCTAATTGAAAAAAAAAAGAAACATCACCATGTCTCCCTATTTGCACATGTCTCCCTAATATACCTTATGTCTCCCTATTATATAATTAAGGAAAATAATTATTTTGTTTGGGGTGCGTGGGGGGAGGAGTGGGTGTGTCTGGCATCATTGGCGTCCTGAATGGTTCAGGACGCCTGAACAGTCTAGTCGCCTTTGCAAATTGTGTTATACCTCTGCCCCGCTTTAAAGCTGTCAGGATCATAGCATTCGAGCGGAACCGGTCATTGAGGGGCAGCTAGTGTGGCTGGTCCGAAAGCCGATATATGTCATTTTATCCGGTGTCACTCAAGCTATAAGGCCAAGGACAATGGTGTGGCATTCAAGGTTTTGAAAGCATTTCCGTGCAGTCGCCTCGCGCTGCGCCGTCACCGCATTTATCCGATACCCCATCTCGAAAGCCCTGCTTATTTTCAAGTGACCAGATTACATTTTTGATCCCCACATTTTCCCCATGGCTTTTGAGATTATGATACATCAGTATACAGAAATTTCGCGTCCTCAATCCGTATATTTCCAGGGATATCATCAAAAATCCACGGAAGTTTTGTAAAAAAAATCCTAATTTATCAAGTTAGGCCAGATACATATAGTCAGGGAATATATTCCGATATTTGGCAAATCTGGGAACTAAATCCTTACCAAATAATTTCTTCACCAATTTGTAACTGAAGGTGTCTACTAACACCCCTTAAAAAGTTGAAATTCAATTCCCCTAGGAAAGCCCGGGACAGCTTCTTAAAAATGCAGTACAGACTTAAAAATGTAAAAACATAAAAATGCAGTACATCAGACAACAGTCGTTGGCAAACGCAAAGTGCCCCTTTGTTTTGAATAGCGTATACGCTGGGTCAGACGGCTGTTTTGTGTTTCATCTGGCGCAAATGCCGACAGCGTTGTGTGTAGTTCTCCGGCCATGGGATTGCAAAAATAGTGTCACATAATTTGAATGGGAGAACCCCGGCTGCGTTCCATTTAACCAGAGACCTAGAGAGAAATCTAATTTAACATTGTGCTGCCGACGTTCGCCATGGTTACAGTACTTTTGTGCACTCGTCTATGAAAGGTCGGGCACCCTTCTTGGCTAACGTTTGCAAACTTTCGCGTATGTTGAACAGCAGAATAGCCAGGATTGTTCTCACTGGGGAAGGGGGGGGGGGGGGGGGGGGAGGTGGGGATTGAAGGTGCACATGGGTGCATTGCTTTTTAGCGAGGGGGAGGGGAGGGGCGACGGCGGCATGTATAATTAGGGCATACAGCACTATCAGCAGACATCCAGTCAGTTACAGGTAGGTATAGGCCCTATATTTTTATAAAAAAAACTTTTTATTTTCAACTTTTCCTTGCCTTTTTCAGGACAATACAGGATTTTGCGTGGGGGTGGGGTTGGGGGGGGGGATCTGACTCCCCGTATTTACGCTGCTGATGTGAAACGCAGCTCCGGTCCCTCACATGCATGGCTGTCAGTTGAAAGGCTCTATTATTTATTTATTCACCACATCCAACAGCGGAAGAACCGCCAATTACAGGAATGGATCAATTAACATAGATATCAATTAACATAGATATTCGAATAACTATCAACTTCCTAAGTTGAATTAGAAACGGCCAGAGACACCGGGGAATCCCTTCCCTTGCTCTTCACGAAATAATGCTCTGGGATATTTAAAGTGCGTTACATGTAACACACTGGACCAACGGCTTTACATCCCTTCCGCAGGACGGAACAATTGTGATTAAGTGCCTAATTGCTCAAGAGCACAAGTGCCACAACCCGTCACGGCCCGGAATCGAACCCGGAATCGAACCAACATTCTAGTACTGGCACAGGAACTTGAGTTCGACGCGCTAGACCGCTCGGACATAACAGTAACACCCCACGTCTTTATTATACTGGGCTTGGGCGATTCGGCGCCGGAATCGAGTAGAATCTATCCCACTTTAGGAATCATAATCGCGATTCCAGATGTTTAAGAAATCGATTCCTAGTAGAAATCGATTCATTTCATTTATATTCGATTATATAAGTGATAGCTTGCCGATTCCAGAAATTACCAGGCAATTCCGAAGGCAAAACTTCAACTTTTGTAAGAATATTTAGCCTCTAGTCATGTTCACATTGTTAAGAAAGAGTGTGTGGTACATTTCGGGGACGTTTAGTGCCACTCGGTGCCAATGATAGACCAGTTTCGTGATAGATTTGCACTAAATTATTATATTTGCATAAATGCTACTACAGTCCCGCCTTCGCGCTATAGACCGTATCGAATAGCCGCGATTCTGTGGGGCAGTTTCTTTGTTCCTTGAGGACATGCATGATTGCACATATTGTGCTCCCATTGTTGAACGGTTTAAGTAACATAAGGTGCCCCACGAAAACGAAATGGCGGCTATTCGATATGGTCTATAGGCCTACCTGGCAAATCGGGCTGTTTTCAGGTGGTGCACGCTGGGTAAAAAGGCAAGTTCCTGGAAATGACCCTGATCCTCAGCCTAATCGCGTGACTCTGAACTGTCATCGTTATAAAAACATCGGAATTGGATTCAGCACCATGGAAAACCATATATTAGTATCAACACCAGATCTTTAAAATCGGCCGACTCTAGGCATACCTACAACTGACACGGCCTACGCCTGGCACCTGTAAATTTCAATGGCGGCCATCTTGTAAATGGCCCCGATTCTCAGCTTAGTCACGTGACCCTGACCTTTCATCAATTTAAAAACCTCAGAATTCGATTCAGAACTACAGAAAACCACAGGAGCAGCACCAGAATCCAATCCAATCACAGCGCTGCCCGCATTTGCGCCAGTATGAAACACAAAACAGTCGTCTGCTTAGGCGCACACCATTCAAAACAAATGGGCGCTTTGTCAACGGCTGTTGTCTGTACTGTATTTTTAAGGTAAAACTTTTAGAAGCTGTCACGTGGTTTCCTAGGGGAATTGAATTTCAACTTTTTAAGAGGTGTTAGTAGACACCTTCACTAACACATTAGCGAAGAAGTTATTTGGTAAGGATTTAGTTCCCAGGTTTCAGCAAAATTCCCTGACTAATAACGCAGTGCAGTGATTAGGCCTTGCCTACACTAACCTTTTTGCTTCCACATCAAAATAGGCCGTATTCCTGAACGTGGAGGGCGCTGTCGAGTGGTCCGCGCCCATCGTGCGTTATGTTCGAACACAAAACGCGCTACGCGCACACGCCTTCCAAACTTTTATTTTAAATGGAAATCTGTGCGCGCGACACAGGACTGCGCGCTCCGCGTACGCGACTTTTCCCCACGTACGTACGTACGTATGCACGTACCCTCACTTTTCTACTGTCGTCTATGGACATTTTCCCCCAAATCACCTTGTTCGAGCGCCCTCACGCGTTCAGGAATACGGTCTATTGGGGATTGCAAATTTCCTGTTTTCTTCCCATGAATATAGTGGGAAGGTATATATGATTGTTAGGTAAGAACGAAATCCATTTTTGGAAAAATCTGGTCACGCTTCTTTAAAGGAGCGTGTCAAGATCACATTTTTGATGGGTGTTGAGATTTTGGTATTTTTTTCTTATACATTGAACAAATATTTGAAGGAAATTACCTCCTGGAATCAACAGATCATCCAATTTTAAGATATACTTCCCACTTGCACTTTTGTCGCAAATGTTGCATTTCTGATATAAATAAATGATAACATTACTGCATAAAGTAATGCACAAAATTACGGCACGAGCGGTCCGTGCGCGCGTAATAAGCGCAACAACAGGGGGAGCTGCGCGCGCGCGCGGAAATGTGATTTTTATACAGAAAAGCAACATTTGCGACAAATATTTCCAAGGAAGGACATCGTCAAAAACCCGGGTAAAAAAACACAGATGTTACATAAAGCAGTGCAGTGTTTACACCAACCCTTTTTGCTTTCGTACATCTAAATTGGACATTGCAAATTTCCTCTTCTTCTCACGTATTGTATTTTTGGGGACTTGGGTATTTTACATGAAATCCAATTAATGGAATATCTCAACAAATGACTTGAAGCTCCTTTCTATCCATTTTGTTTTTCAAGCCCAGTGTGCATTCTGCAGGGGATTTTGATCACTGTCTTGTACCCCTTCCAAATCACAATAAGACAGGGGAAGTATATACCCCACCCACGTTTTGAAGATTAATCGTTCATTCAACTTGTCTGTCCCCGCGTGCTGGTAGACCTACAGGTTTTCCCCAGGAGATCTTCCTGCCGGGGGTTTCCTCCTTCACACTTCATCTCCTTCTTCGTCATCTCAATTGGTTGCATGATAATAAAGTTAAAGACCGTATAGGTCTTATCTGCGCCTGTCTTGGGGTTGCGGGTTCGAATCCGGCTGCGGTACCTGTGCCCTTGGGCAAGGCACTCAACCACACTTGCTCCAAATTTCGGAAGGGATGTAAAGCCGTTGGTCCAGTGTGTTAGGTAATGGTAACGCACTCTAAAGATCCCAGAGCATTCTTTCGTGAAGAGCAATTAAGGGATTCCCCGGTGTCTCTGGCCATTTCTAATTTTTCATGGGTTTCCTCACGCTTACGAGTGACAGTGCAATGAGCACTATTGAGGAATCCTTGGTATGAATACCAGAAAGTAATAATAATAATAATAATAATAATAATATAGTTGCCGAGAATGCCGAAGTTAAAAAGGAGGAATCTAGACTAGATAAGGTTTAGAATGCCTGGTCATATTATTCTGAGGATCTAGGAGGTATTATTATTAGCACAGATGAAAACAAAAACCGATATCTGTGACTTTTGTGGCGAAAAAACATTTTACTGTGACCATGCTGTGACCATGGAGCTATAAAAGGACCAAAGACCTCGACGTGTATGACCGGTGCTTGCGCCCCTAGTATTATGACGTCACGCAATGTGTTGACGTGACTGTACTGACGGCGCGCGACGCACGTGACCTCTGGAGGCGTGGTCATGTGACAGCGCGCGTCCATTGATATCAACGCGTCTCGCACGTAGCGTATTTTTCCGTCCATTTAGTACACACCGCATTTATAAGCACATATCACATCATCACGATCGCACACAAATACCGCGTGCCGTCGCGACAACCCCAGTGCAAGCTGCAGCCGGTCAGCAGAAATTTTGCTTAAATCGCTAGCTGCGGAATATTTTGCCACAAAAAAACTGTTTGGTTTGTTGGCTCGGATTCATCGAATTCAACTTAAAAAGCCCTGTTGTTTTTGCCTAGGCAAAAGTGATTTTAGATAGGTGAGTAAACCCGGCTTTTTTTTTTTAAACAAACACGTTTTCGTTGTTTGTTGCATGCCCCTATTCATGCTAGACCCAGTAACTGAGTCGTTGGCCCCGTTTTTGACGATTTTGGTTAAAAAGAAAATCGTCAAAAACGGGGCCAACGACTCAGTTACTGGGTCT
The DNA here is from genome assembly GCA_037783545.1 of Henricia sp. BOLD:AAB3569. NCBI lineage: Eukaryota > Metazoa > Echinodermata > Asteroidea > Spinulosida > Echinasteridae > Henricia > Henricia sp. BOLD:AAB3569. The sequence continues at coordinate 2,612,519 of JBBELK010000060.1, forward strand.
ACATGCATGCATGGTTGCCAGGTTTTCAGCAGGAGCCACACAAAGCCAGGGTAGCCAAACATGCCAAATCATGGTCAGATGATATTACGACTCCACAGCTACGGGGTATATGGGCCGCCCCGCGAGCAGTGCTTCGGGTGGGGCAAACCTCAGCCCTGTCTTCTAATATACACCAAATCTGTGGCAAACTCACGCAAATGAAATTTGTCCCATGGCTCCGATATTTGCTCAATAGGTGCACTCACCCCAGTTTATAAATATTCCGAAGAGTACGCATCGATCCGATGTCTAGTTTCGGTGAAATCGTGGGGTAAGTTTGAGACTTTCCGTGCGATGAAATTCCGACTTTCACCATGCGCGAGAGCGGAGAGGTCAACACAATCTAGACTGGTTCGCTGTCCTCATATTTACTTCCCTTCATCTTACGACGAAGGGAAGTAAATTGAGGATGTGGAACCAGTCTAGTGTTGACCTCTCCGCTCTCGCGCAGGTTTTTGGTGAAAGTCGCTACCTCCATGGTATTTCATCGCACAAGGTCTCAAACTTTCCCCACGATTTCACCGAAACTAGACATCGGATCGATGCGTACTCTTCGGAATATTTATAAACTGGGGTGAGTGCACCTATTGAGCAAATATCGGAGCCATGGGACAAATTTCATTTGCGTGAGTTTGCCACAGATTTGGTGTATATTAGAAGACAGGGCTGAGGTTTGCCCCACCCGAAGCACTGCTCGCGGGGCTAGGGCCTAGATACTGTGGCATGGTACACCCTTGCCACTATCCATAATGTGACAGGAAACCTTGGTTTCAGTACCAGAAAGAAATAATAATAATAACACCCCAGAAAGTGTAAATTTCAAGTTTTCCTTTGCTTTGAAAACACAAATCTTAGGCCTACTAGGAACATGACCAAAAAAGTTAATTTTTAAATATTGTAGGCCTAAATATTTTTGTGCCAAAGTGTGCAGTCTTGAGTCAATAATAAGACTACGTAAAGATAATTTTACAGCTTTGCCTAAAACAAAAGATATGGCCAGTTGAACCATGAAAATGACGTCTCTTTTTTTCCATAGGTTATGCAAAAAAACGTAATCGCTGATGTGTGTTTGCATGTGATACTTTGAAAAGCCGTAACTTCCCTCATACATGTCATACTGGTCCAAATGTCATCAAATTTGATTTTTCTCCACAGTTAATTAATAAATAAGGCTTTATAATAGTTTAATTAAAAAGTATTTGTTTGTATAATTATTAGAAAAATTCCTAAATTTGTTATTTTGGTATTTTTTTAGTTTATGTCCCAACTCGAATTTAAGGAAAATTATTATTGGAATCGATAGCTTGGACGATTTTAGAATAGGAATACTACATGCATTTCGAGTTGGGACATAAACTAAAAAAATACCGTTATTTTTGACACTGCCTATCTTAATGGTTTGAAACTTTGGATTTTTTTTCATATACATTGAACACGGATTTGGACCTATTGGAATCGATAGCTTTATTCAATTGTAAGATATATTTCCCACTAACACTTCCGTCGCAAATGTTGCATTTCTGAGATAAATAAATGATAATATTACTACATAAAGTAATGCACAAAATGACGTGGCGAGCGGTCTGTGCGTAAGCGCGACAACAGAGGGCGCTGTGCGCGCGCGTGAATGGTTATCTTGTGCACTAACTGAAGGCAATTTTTAAAGAAGAAAACGTGTTTTTTCTACAGAAAAGCAACATTTGCGACAAAAGTGCAAGTGGGAAGTATATCTTAAAATTACATTATGTGTTGATTCCAGGAGGTAATTTCCTTAAAATCTTTGTTCAATGTATACGAAAAAAATACCGAAACTTTAATAAAAATATCATGTCAGTAAATGTTAATTTTTTGGAAAAACGAATTGGTTAATCCTGGAAGAAAGAAGAGAATTTGTTCCCAAGCGGTAAAAAAACAACTTGTAATTTGCCTTCAAAAAGATGTGCTGCAAGGCAGAACACCCCTTAATGGAATAAACAATTTTTATTATCCCAACCCAATCATGAAACCGGCGATTGCCGGAGAGGCGGTATGTATACATGATGCATATTCATATACAACAGCAGGCTTATAGCAACGTACACGTGCTGGGCATAAAGTGGCCTTACATAGTAGGAATGTTACTGATTGGTGTACTGATCTATGAATATTTATTTAATCGTAATTATAGCGCCATCTTAAAGTTGTACCTTTTGTTTGGAAATATATGCCTAGTTGGTGCCAGATCGAAAGATCCCTCGTACAAGTCCTCAGGAATTTCAAGGGAAATATTTTACTTGTTTGTTGGAAGATTTTTGATTTTACGAACTAACAAAAGAATATGTGACGCTGGCCATGAGGTGGCTCCGAAAGTGCCTCAATACTCGGAGGAAGCAATAAATCACTTAGCCCACCTTTGTTGCATCAAATTTATTTCCCTCACACTGTACTGATGTACATATCGTCAATGGATGGCAGAAGGGATATTCCGATTGGTCTAACGACAGATGCATTAGAAGCTATGCAAATTTTCTTGTCAAAATAATACCCTGCACAAGGAATACCTGCGTTCATTATCCTACATGAACTTCTTTTATTTATTTATTTTTATTCCATTTATTTACCCAGGGTGTGCCCAAACACAGTTATGAACTGGTTTCTATTGGAACCCTGCAAACACTCATAAAAAAAACCGATAAAATAAGGCCGAGAAAAAAACATACATGTTTCTCGTCCGGGTTTTTAAAATAAAGGAGGAAGAGGGGCTTTTTATTTTTTGTTTTTTATTTTTCAAGATGTCCGCCATTAGAGATTTCCGGCAATCCCTGGTGTGTTCGCTATAATGAAGTGTTACAAATAAAAGGGGCAATTGTTAGCCACACAAGAACTGAACATATTTACATATTTACATTGTTAGCACCATGTTTTACACTTCTAAGTATCAAATTCAATACAGACCAGTACTTAGAAAGTCTTAGATATTGTTGCACTGGGTGATGCTGGGATAGGATTGGTAATTCCATGCAGCGCAGATGAATATTACGGTAAACGACTATGTAAAAACTACATTCGCGATCACATTTACACAATTGCACAAGGGAACACTCGTGAGTCGCAGCCATCTACTAACTTTACAACAACTTACGGGCGCTTGAACCGTGGTAGTTGGTAATGGCAAGATCGAAAAGCATTTAGTCTGGGCCACTATGCGAAGACGTATTTAGCGATGGTACAGTAGCTACATGTACACGATGTAGAAAGTCACAGAGAGAGTCTATATAGAAGAATTCGAACTCGCAAGTATTTATTTTCCGACGGATTTGTTGTAGTTTTTAATATTTTTGTCTCATTTTTTTGAAATAAAAAATAAATCCAGGCGACCTCAATATACAACAGCAGGCTTATAGCAACGTACACGTGTTGGGCATAAAGTGGCCTTACATAGTAGGAATGTTACTGATTGGTGTACTGATCTATGAATATGTATTTATATTGTTGAACTGGGTGATGCTGGGATAGGATTTGTAATTCCATGCAGAGCAGATGAATATTACGGTAAACGACTATGTAAAAACTACATTCATGATCACGTGATCACATTTACACAATTGCACAAGGGAACACTCGCGAGTCGCAGCCATCTACTAACTTTACAACAAAGGAAATAAAAAATAAATCCAGGCGGCCTCAAAAAAGGAAGCGGGCGGGGACGCGAAACATGTATTTTTTTTTAATTTAGCCTAATATGTTTACAGCCTCAATTAATTTTCAAAAGGGCACGGCAATTTTCTCTTAGTAAAGAGAATGAGGAAATGGAAAATTTGTGTTAGAACTTTTTAAGGGCAACACGGCAAAAGCATAGGGTACCGATGGCAAATGCCTCGAGTTATTTCAAGGCCTGTATTTAACTTCACAATCATTATTAGCAAGCAAAACTGGAACAAGATACAACTACATGTACAATATCAAAACTCACTAAATATCAACACACCACAAAAGTGTGGGGGGAAGAAAGCAAAAGCACAAATTTATGCTAATTACAGAAAGGGTTCAAAACCTGCAAGGAAAAATGGGAAAATTCCCTCCTAGATAAAACTTTTTTTTTGGCGGCCAAGTCACATGACTCTGTAAATTAGCGTTATCCCTTCATGTGAATATTATGTTTGGCGAAGTGCTGATTTGAATAAGGCCAAACAAAATAAATGGTGCGTTTACGGTAACGGCCTAAAACAAAAATCCAGGTAGGTAGGTAGGAAAATAATTTTATTTTCTCTTTTTTACATTTCAGTTCATGCATTTGCAAGTTGTTTTGCAGTGTTTGAAACTCACTATTAACACTTATTAACCATGTTCATGTACAAGTGTAGAAAATGTTATGTTCGTTGGAAATTATTGCAAATAGTGCTTATTTAAAATTATCAACTTGAAAATTGGGAATAAAAAGTTTGAGGTCGGTAATTTGGCCTAAAACATTCCAGGTAGGTCGGGTTACAGTAAACACACCATTTATTTTGTTTAGCCTAAGCTCAAAGAAGACCGTTCAAAGGTGTGCACCAAGGTGATTCCAAATTTTGGCACCAGTTACTTTTCATATCGTACATCTGATTTGGGTTGCTTTATCCTTGCAGAATTTATGGGGATGCATCAGGGATGCATTGGTAATTTATGGGGATGCAATGCTGATAAAACCTTGAGGGAGGATGTGGTTTGTAAATTACATGAGGCAATCTGCCTCAATTGATTACAGAGAGGGTAAAGCAAACACTGATCTTATTAAAATTTGATTTGGACCACACCAACGGGTGTTATCGTAGTCTGGTCATATACGTGCAATGTATACGTATCTACATGTACCGTAGTTTATTAGGCCAAACAAAATAAATGGTGTGTTTGTAACCCGACCTACCTGGAATTTGAGGCCAAATTACCGACCTCAAACTTTTTATTGCTAATTTTCAAGTTGATAATTTTAAATGAGCACTATTTGCAATAATTTCCAACGAACATAACATTTTATGCACTTGTACATGTACATGAACATGGTTAATAGTGTTAGTAGTAAGTTTCAAACATTGCAAAATATACCAACCTGTAATTGGCGACTTGATCGCTGTTGGATTTGGTTAATAAATAAATAAATAAATAAATAAATAAAACACGCAAATGCATGAACTGAAATGTAAAACAAACAAAAATGAAATTATTTTCCTACCTACCTACCTGGATTTTTTTAGGCCGTTACCGTAAACGCACAATTTATTTTGTTTGGCCTTACCAGGGTGTCCTGTAGGCTGCACTATTTAAAAAATCCCTGTTCATTTACAGTACGTTCATATCCTCAATTGGCATTACATAGCGTACTGTACATTCTACTTTTTTGTTTTCTCTGTTTGAATACAGTAGACTCTACTGTTATTTGGAATTGTAAATTTACAGAAGATTCTTCTGGGGCCAATTTCATAGAGCTGGTTAAGCATGAAAAATTGCTTAAGCACGAAAAACTTTGCTTGATAAAATGAGGTTACCAGCAAAAATTTCGTGAGATTGTCATGGTAATGAAACATTCCTCTAATACTGGTCATACACTGTTTCTATCACGTGAGGATTTCACTGGTAAAGTTCCCTACTAAGCAAGAGTTTTTTGTGCTTAAGCAAATTTTTGTGCTTAAACACCTCTATGAAATTGGCCCCTGTTCTCCAACAGACGACTAAGTGTTCGTTTTGTGCATTCGTTCTTTAGCAAAGCCTTCTGTACAGAAACACATAGATATGTAACTGAACGAAGCAGTCTGGGCTACTATTTCTTGTTGTCTGAGTGTGGATTGACAGTTTGCCCTTTAGATGCACCACAGTTCGTGGGAAAATAAGTCGGCATGTTCCTCTCAATTTCCTAGCTTTTACCGGTATTTGCATGCCGTGGTGTAGTGGAGGTTCAACAGGGCGTACAGTATACATACGATCAATTCAGGGGCAATTCTAGACAGAATGATTCTGTCCCTACGGGTTCCCGTAGGGACAGAAGGTACCCCTTTCATACAGTGGATTGTTGTCATTTTGCCTCGAAATTAGAATCACACCCAACTATTTCCAGCTAGTTGTTGCCTGTAGTGGTTTTATATATTCTTGATTAGAAGACAAATAAAAAGCACTACTTACATTGCCGTTATTGAATCAAAAACGTCTATTTCCGACAATCTTCGACGAAGAAATCTGTTGTCAACTCCTTATCAAGATATCATTTTTACTAACGTGTAGTTGTGCATTGACGGACGCCCAAAGAGAACGTCTAACGAAACTAAACGGTTACGTGCCGCGCTGTATAAATGCGCGTGACATGAGAGCGCCACCATGGGCCTCCCGGACGTTCTCCTTGGGCCTCCGTAGAGTCACACCAACTGTACGTTCAAAAGAAAAACCACGTTGAGCTTTGGGCTCCATTCTACGCTAGCTTGGGCGACTCCACACTGGAATCGATTAGAATGGGTTGTCCTTGACACAATAAGAAATCGCAATGTACACGTATGTTTTCATACGAAAAATTGAATCGATTTCGAATGGAATTGGGATTCTTTTTTGGAATCGGATACGTGGAGTCGACTCCGAAAATGCTGGAGCGCGCCCAAGCCAACCTCATAGCAGCATGGCAACATCGTAAGGAGATATTTATTCGTGAAAGAGTGTCGGAAATATACGTTTTTGATTGAAAAACGGCAATGTAAGTTGTGCTTTTTATTTGTTTTCTAATCGAGAATATCTAAAACCACTACAGGACACAACCAGCTTGAAATTTTTGGGTGTGATTCTAATTTGGAGGCAAAATGACAACAATCCACTGTATGAAAGGAAAGCTGACTGACTAGGGCAATTCCTGCCTGGATCGTTTGTATTCCCACACTTTAGGCAGGTTACATGCTCCCGTATACAATGTACCTTGACTGCAGGCAGTATTGCACCACAAATAACACGCAAATAAAAACAAAACAATGTAAGAAAATTCCAAGTTTGCCTTTCACGACATGTAGAGTAGCTCCAGTTCATATTTCGACATAACGCCGGCCAAAAGATGTCCTTTTGTATAAACGGCACAACTACAAAAAAGCGCACTGCGCAGTTTAAGTTTACTGCAGTGATTTTCCAGCATGCAGCGTACTGGTACCCGCTATCAACGCCGTGTAATAGACCGATCCAGTAAGCTCCGCTTATTTAGAAATTGCCTAGCAACATGCCACACATGTGAGGCACGTGTGCAGTAGAGTCGCGTGGCTGCGCAGTGCGTCAGCGTCCACGCTCTGGTCAGCGCGTATTGAAACACGCACACGGAAACTGCACGCTCGAAAGCAAAATGTGCACTTAAGTATCCGGTCGTGTGCGTGCACATACAACACGCCTGCGATCGAACAAAAACATCTCGACACACATCTAGAACGCAGTGAATGCACAACATAGTAAAACGACGAGCAAATTTTTGTAAGTTTTTCCCATTTACACAAAAACACATTTATGAAGTGATTAAAAGTAGGTTTGGATAGTCTTATACAATCCGTTTTAAACCGGCTAGGGTCCTCTGCGCTGATAAAAATTATGTTATGGTGTTTTTGCATCACTCGTGCTGCATTTCGCCGTAGCTCTGTGCACAAAATTGAGGACTCGGGTAGCCAAAATGGTGATATACTTTTTGGCTACCTGAACCTGAGGCTGTGATTAGTCAATTCCAAAATGGGCGGAGCTTACTGGATCAGTCTATTGCTGCCGCATACCAGGGAACATCGACGGGATAACAAAAGATTCTCCGTTACTGAACAGTAACATGGCTGTGAAGATTCAAAGTGTCTTGTACCTGAACAAACCAGTAATTTAACCAGAAACGTGATAACTGCCATAATGAGAAAAGAAATAAATGTTGGAAAAATGTACATATGTAAATGTAATATAAATTTGTATATGAGCAACAAAAGAAATATGCAAATTTTCAGTTTAATCATAATTTGAATATGTAATTAAGTTGACATGGAAATATTCATTTTTTAAACGGCTTCGTTATGCATGACTGCATAAAGCTTCAGTGTGCTAAACAAAAAATTTTGCATTTCTTTGGTTGCTCGGTATATAAATAGATGTTCGGATATATTTTACTTCGCAAAGGCGCTCCTGTGGTATGCTATGATTTCGTGCAGTATAGCAGGGAACCATGCATTTTGTAAGATGGTGGATTTGCACTTTTCTTGAAAGCAAGAACAGGCTTTTTTGTAAATTTTATTTTTCTTGAAACTTAAAACCTTGATGGAAAGTGATTTACATAGCCGGCTACTGCCGTCCGGCTCTTGCATATTTTCGAGCATGAAGAAAGGTTCGTGTTTGTACTAAACAAATTTGTCCTTACAAAGCCATTTGAAGGTGCTTGCACTCACAAAATTTACACGAACGTCGTCAATCACGTCTAATGGACAAAAAATGTGTTGTCTTTCCAACACTCTTTGCCTTATTTTATCAGTTAATACAGAAAGAAGTAGTGCCATGTCTAAAAAATATAGACCGATAATTATGGCCTGCTCGTTGCAGACTTAAATTATTGCAAGCGGCTGTAACTATAGACCGGTCTTACTGTGTCCTGTGTTGGCTGGCAAAGGCTGTAGACATTTCTTAGACCGCCTATAATTGCAGTCCACCCTAGGGACTCCATAAAAAATTAATTTCCTGCCCATGAAAAAAAGTACAGTGAGAAGTAATCATTATTCAATTATGGTAGGCTAGGCCATGGGAGTAGAAATAGGTCACGTATAATATGCCTGCAAGAATGGCGTCTATAGATCTGTTTGTATATGTCATAGCATCCGAGGTGAGACGGAGGTTGCTATGGGTTTTTACTATACCTCGTGAATATTTGTCAGGTATGCACGGTATTTTATTGGTCCATTACAGCAACTCGGCCGTGTGATAGTCTTTATTATATACCTTGTGCGTAGATTCCTGTCATCTTATTAATTGGTTAAAAGTGGGGGCATTGAATCAGCTAGACCCGGCGCGTATATGCCCACCGGGCATAGTCTTTGCCATGCCCCGGGCATAGTCATTTAGCGGGTTCCAGACCCGCGCATAACATGTTAGCACGCGCTTCGAAATGGCGATATTAGAAATGGAGGTTCAAATCCATGAAATATCGCGGTTGCCTGACAGAATACATGTGTTTATGAGGTATTTATACATGTACTGTGTAGTAAAACAAATACAACATGGTTTGAAGGAAAATGGTGAGAACTAATGATCCCTCAGTGTTGGATGATTGGTACTACATGTACATGTACATGTATCTCCCTCAGCTCGACTATCTTCCAATCATCCAACACCTTTGATTGACGACCTTGGGGTAATTAGTATTCACTATTTCCCATCAAACCATATTGTGTTTGTTTAATGCATCGGGCAATATACCGTAGTAAATGCAGAGCTGCCAACCCTCCCAGATTTTAGGGAAGACTATCGGGGAAAACAGGTTCATTCCGTGACTCCAAACACATCTAAAATCCTCAAGGTTGTTAATTGACAATCCAGGAGGGTGTTTATCCATGTCAGGACTCACAAAATTAGTAATTTTCCGAAGAATCTGTTGTAAAATCCGGGAGGATTGGCAGCTCTGTAAATGGCATACAAAAATGTATGTCAAAAGTACACTTTACTCTTTCAAATCTTAAACTGTCAATTCTTGATCACAACAAAAGTTTTTTGAATACAGAGAACTTGTAAATAACAAGGCACTGATCGACCAATCACTGTATAATCACTTTCAAGACTGTTCTGCTTCAAAGTTATTCCAAAAGCAATAACATGTGACTTTTCCTTTTTGTTGGAGAATCCCGTAGTTAAATGGCTCCCAGAAAATCGACTTTGTCTGGTTTTCAACCTGATTAAACCTGCATTGGATGAGCTGACCTCTTAAGCCCGCATCTAAAAACAGCCTGAGAAGTGCAGGTTCTCAGGGAGCACTATAGACACAAAACACGATTACGAGATGGGGTCACACGCAAAACACGCATGTGACCCCATCTCTTAATCGTATTACAATCAATTTCCCCTCGCACGCATGCTCGTACTTTTTGCCTCATTGAGTGCACCTGGCCTACGTTTCCTAGGGTGCTACATGTAGGTGTGCGCGCGGCACACAGCGCACACGCAACACGGGGAAATTTAAGCCACTGCAAGGAACTATGGGTTGGATTACAATATGATGACGAGATTGTGTTGCTCGTGTGACCCCACTTTATTATAATACGATTACAATCCGATTATAATAAGTTTGTCGTCTGACCCCGGTCGTCGTTGGAACTATTACAATCGTATCATAATTGAGTGATTACAAGATTTCTCGTGTGACCCCGGCCTGAGTCTACATTGCACATTATTGAAACAAGTTTGTTAAATTAGACGTACATGTACTGGTACGTGTAACCAAAAATATTTTGTTTCCTTTGTTTGCAGATAATGTTGGGTGTCCGGATTACACGCGGAGGGTGCCGTGGACGGGAGTCAGTTCGTTATTTCGACCGAGTAAGCTGCACTCATTTATAAGATTTTTCAAACACAGATTCACACAACGTCTGCAAATTGAGCAAATACTTTCAACCCCCAATTACATCATTTGCAGTTACCCAAAATTTTACTTATTAGTTGACAAGAAAAAACCCGACTAACACCCGTTTCATACTGGCGCACCAGAGTTGCGCCGAACTAAATTATCCCAGAAATTTGAATTAAGTTTGACGTATGAAACAATTTGAAGCGACTTGGTTCATCTGAAGTCAAAAGATCGACTGTTCCAGTCGACTTGGTTTCAGACGGCGATCTTTAGTGTGCGCACGGCTCACATTAAGAACGCCGGTCGGAAACCAAATTTTAATTGGAGTGACTTCATACATTTAGTTCGGCGCGACTCTGGTGCGTCTGTATGAACCGGGTGTTAAAGTGTTGATAGCAATGGTAACAAACACATTTCCCCTATGTATACCTTTAGAAGAAATTGCAAACTGAAGGTGCTTTTTTCTAAAATTCGTCTGCAGATTATTTGTTTGTAACCCTTTATTCAACACAAAAGCCACACATGGTTTTCTGAAGTATTACTGCATCTACATGTATGTGGCTGAACTTTCTACAAGGCAAGTTTGTCAACATTTTTTAGTTATGTAATGCTGTTGCTCCTGTTTTTAAAAGTTCCAATCGTGTGATCTGCCTTTATAGATGTGGACCTGGCTTTCCAGCGGTGGTGCGCGGCGGACACCACCTAGTAGCGGTATTGTAATTCGTAGTGGTAGTACAGCAGCTAGCCATACCAAAGAGTGGCTTGACTACAAGATCAGTAGCCCCGTCTGCTCTTACAATGAATGGGACCCACTGGAGGAGGTTATTGTGGGACGAGTCGAGGGTGCCACTGTGCCACAGTTCACTTCGGAAGTCAAGGTATCGTACCATTTTTTTTTTCTTGTTTCGTTTCAAAGCAAACATCCACTATCAGTATTGTTTTAGTCAGGCGTTCAACTTACAATGTATCAGCTGATTCCCTCTTTTGTTTCCTTATCTGTCCCATTAAAAAAAAAAAAACTGTACAAAGTTCCTCTTTTTGTAATGACACAGTTGCATGCCTAGTCATAAAACAAATCTGTTAGCTGGTGATTGTTTAATCAGCTGGGGTGACTTTCATAAAGCTGCTTAAGCATGAAAAATTGCTTATAAGCATAAAACCTGATAAAATTAGGTTACAGGCAAAAATTTCATGAGATTGTCATGGTAATGAACGGTCCTCTAACATTGGTCATACACTAATTTTATCACATGAGGATTTCACTGGTAACATTCCCTACTAAGCAAGAGTTTTTGTGCTTAAGCAAATATTTGTGCTTAAACACCTATGAAATTGGCCCCTGGTTATTGTTTTACTACCATTTACAACAATGTTTTAGGGTGTACAAATAATTCTTGGCTACATGTATGCTGTACCATAGGTATACCAAGCAACAAAATAAATGCAAACAAAATTTCCACTTTTAGACTGAATACCAAACCACAGTGGGAATTCTCAGCATACCGGTACATAAGTTCTATGCAGTCTTATGTACGGTAACGAAGGTGTTATGTGAATTTTCCTTAGAAATTTTCCCCGCTTTGCGGCTTCTGCATTATCATATACCCCAGCCTGTATTAAACAGACAGTTTCAAGTTTTTGTTAAACTTGGCATTCATATTGATTGGAATCCCACAGCACCAAATCCCCAAAACCAGTGGTTTGGGAGATACGCGCCGCCCCTAGCTCCCCTCCCTTCCCCCACCCCTAAATTTTGAAATTTTCAGCTACATGTACATTGCATGCCTACTCGCACCTTTCAACCCTCGTATCTTATGAACTACTGAGCCAGTCTTCACACATTCGGTATTTTTGGAAAGGGGATTAGACAATGATGCCAAATCTTGAAATGACCTTGTACATCACATGCCCATGAGATGACCGTTCCTGAAATACAATCCCCACATCTTGACAGTTTTGACTAAAACATTTTAAAGTTTCAGAGATGTAATATTCTGTTTAGCATGCTCAAGTACACATTAAAAATTGCATACCCAGAGAGATGATTGGTACAATGCAGTACAATACATGCTGAAGCAATCAAGTCCAGCCCCTCATATCATGTTCCAACTTGTACAGAGAGACTTTTGCATTTCATCGATAAGACCGTTCATACTGCATTACTGACATGACTGACTGAAAATGGCATGCAAAATGTCATGCCTCGAAGAAGGGCTAATATTGTGCCAATACTGATGTGTGAAGTAATAGCCCGTATCAAATAGTTGCCATCTTGAAGGGCAACTTGACATTTGAATTGGTAAGCACAAAAATGTGCAACCATGCATGTCATCAAGGAACAAAGAAACTGCCCTACAAGATGGCAGCTATTCGATTCGGTCTATACTGAAAGCACAGCATAATTACTGGATTTTCATATATCGTCTGTATAATTTTAATTAAATGTGGTGTTTAAAAAGGTCCCAGGTGGTCTTGATAACACTGATAATTGTTATTAGCCGGCCATATGGCACAAACTGTATATATGCATGTACGGTACATATAACATGATCGAAAGGAAATGTGAAACATGCATGCCACATTTTGTAGAGCATCTGTTCTGCTTGTAATGGTGTTCATTATTGGGCAAGGCTGTACCTACATGTATCTGGTACAAGCTCTGCAGAAATGAGGTTGATGAGCACCAGGGGAGAAGGCATTTACAGCATTGCCCGGGTTGCAGACTCCAACACCCCGTTTACACTCGATTCGGCAAAGGCGAATCGAACTCCGCAATTTCCAAAAAGGGGAGTTGAAGCCGGGTAAGCACTGAAGGCGCGTTCACACTATCGCGGAAAAATCACACTGTTCCATTGGTTTGTACACAAACTGGTTTGCCGCTTGTGCGCGGCCTATCGCGATGCGCAAAACGTTTTGAGCTGGGTCAAAGTTCAAATTTGTTGAACTTTGACCGCGGTGCGCTGACCTTTCCAACGCGCAGCCAGTGAGGTATCAGAGAAGCCCCAAGTTACCAGAGTGGAATTTTCTATTTTGGAATAATCGGCGATTAGGAACTCATGCAATGCGGTGAGCGCAGCGCGAAAGTGTGAATTTTCCGCGATAGTGTGAACGCCCCTTAAGTGTAAACGCAAAAGGCGAATTGAAAAAGGCGGATCAGACCCGGGTCTGATTCGCCTTTTCAAGTCACCTTTGGGGTAGGGTTGAACCCCGCAATTGCGGGGTTCAACCCCGCAATCGTCAAGGTCGCTTGTAGTGTAAACGCTACCCGAATACAGATTCGGCAATTTCCTTTGGCGACATCCGGGAGGCCATCGTTTGGCGCGCTTTATTTTGTGGGCGTGCGTGATAGAATGTACGCCACTTACTGTGCTGGTGTGCTACTGCTAGTACATCGCTCACGGCACGTTTTGTTGGGCAAAAACTACCTGAGTCCTACTGGAAATTCGTCCTACTGACAAGCACTTCTTCTCTGCATAAATCTACGCCTTAAAATAGCCAAAAGTGGCAACATCATGGCTACAAAAACAAAGGAATTCTCCATGATATTGAACTGTTGAAATTCAGTCCAGAATTTTCGTCAACAGGAACAGTTTTGCATGCAGCAGCGCAGTAATAACGCGTCGATTTTTACGACACCCACCACGTGTGACGGTGCACACGATCAATACACAACAACATCGGGCGCGCGCTTTCATGACCTCTAATTTTGACCTTTCACACCCCAGGGTCCCTCGCATCGGTATTTCCGGCACAAAAGGTGGGTTGACTGTAGTCTAAACACGGCAAATTGCCGAGTTTGCGGTTTGCTCTGCGGTTGCAATAAAAATGCCGAATCTGTATCCACCTTCGCCCGTTCGAGTGTAAACGCGGTGCAAATGCTCCATGGTGCATTCTCAAGCGTCTCATTATAATTTTTAGTTATTCTGCTCAATGTGCAACTGGTCTGCTTTTAGAATTAAACCCAACTTGAGCATGTCAAGTGTCTAAATTTTCTGCCGAATTCACTGCTTTATGTAGTTGGAGAGGTCAGTTGGTGGAATCGAGTGCGACCTGAAACCATCCAGGGTGTTTTTTTTGTTTTTTTGTAGCTATACAGAACAACGGAAGAAATTGTCGTGAGAAACGAGTGTAAATTATATAATTAGGTGATCGGGCCAACAGCCCGATCACCTATTACTCTCGTACGATTTCTTTGTCTTTTTTTTTTTTTTTTTTTTTTTTTCTTTTTCTTTTTCCACTCAAACGTTTCCAGAGCTTTTCTTCAAAACGGTTCAAGCTATCAACTTGAAACTTTGTAGGAACATCAACCCCAATGTGAAGGTGTGCATACAAGGGTGACGTCATTGTGACGTCATTGGGTATCAAATTACAACCCAAAAATGACTAAAATATGCATGTTTTAAAATGCTTCCGTCTGGAAAACCACGTGACCCATGATTTTCGTATTTAGCAGGCTTATAGATAAGATCATGGCCTACGATTTTCTTCGTGTGGGCATTTTCATCTGACCCTTCCTTCTGGGGTCAATCTGAGGTCAAAGTTCAACGAAAACGAAAATCTCAATTTTTGCACTTATTGAGCAACAATGCCCATCAAACCAAGCTGAATCTTTAAGTAACTAAGTACAGGCATAGGTCCTATGGCAGACTTTCACCAGCGTGTATAATATTATGATGGCATCAAGCGTGACGTCATCGTGACGTCATCAAGTATCAAATTACACCCCCCAAAAAAACAAAATATGCATATTTTAAAATGCTTCCGTCTTGAAAACCACGTGACCCAGGATCTTCGTATTTGGCAGGTTTACAGATGACATTCTGTGCTACAATTTTCTTTGTGTGGGCATTTTCATCTGACCCTTCCTTCTGGGGTCAATTGGAGGTCAAAGTTCAACGAAACTGAGAATCTCAGTTTTTACACTTACCAGCAACAATGCCTATCAAACCAAGCTGAATCGTTAGTAAATTAGATACAGACATAGGCCCTACGGCAGACTTTCACCAGAATGTATAGTATCACGATGGCATCAAGTGTGACGTAATCATGACGTCATCAGGTGTCAAATTACAAAAATTCAAAGGTTATTATTTCCAAAATTCATATCTCAAGAACCGTAATAGATACTTGAACAATTCTTTCACAACATGATAAGTCTAAATGAACTGAACAAATCATACGATGTCATGACCCCTGTGTGACGCCTACTTCCGGTCCAAACTGGAAGTTGTTCGAAAATGTGCATTTTGTAAGCGTTTTGAATGCAAATAGATTCAAAGTGGTAGTGAATTTGACCATATTTCTACGGAACGAAATGTTTCCACACATGTAGACTTTTTGACTATACCATTTGTGACGTCATCACATGGACGGTGGTTACGTAATGTGGCGTCAAAATACGCAAATTTGGAGCTGAATTGTTTTAAAATGCTGTATCTTGAGAACTACAGCAGATATTTGCATGATTCTTTCGCCACATCTAAGAACTTGATGTTTATCAAATTGTTGAACAATTTGTGCACAACATTGTGACGTCATGATATCGTCACAGGTGTCAAATTACAAAAATTCAAAGGTTATTATTTTCAAAATTCATATCTCAAGAACCGTAATAGATACTTGAACAATTCTTTCACAACATGATAAGTCTAAATGAACTGAACAAATCATACGATGTCATGACCCCTGTGTGACGCCTACTTCCGGTCCAAACCGGAAGTTGTTCGAAAATGTGCAATTTTTTAGCATTTTGAATGCAAATAGATTCAAAGTGGTAGTGAATTTGACCATATTTCTACGGAACGAAATGTTTCCACACATGTGGACCTTTTGACTATACCATTGGTGACGTCATTACATGGACGGTGGTTACGTAATGTGGTGTCAAATCACGCAAATTTGGAGCTGAGATGTTTTAAAATGCTGTATCTTGAGAACTACAGCAGATATTTGCATGATTCTTTCGCCACATTTAAGAACTTGATGTTTATCAAATTGTTGAACAATTTGTGCACAAAATTGTGACGTCATGATGTCGTCACAGGTGTCACATTACAAGATTTCAAAGGTTATTATTTCAACAATTCATATCTCAAAACGGTGCAAGCTATCAACCCCCAGCTATGGCGGATATGCAGGGAGGAGATATTAGTTACCGGATTAGTGTATACAGCAGCCGATTTCACGAAACTTTACGCAATTGCGCAAGTCCACTTACGCCATAGGTTATTGCGCAAGTAATGGCGTAAGTGGACTTGCGCAATTGCGTAAAGTTTCGTGAAATCGGCTGCTGAACTTCCATTTTTGCCATTCCACAGGTGATAACAACGTCTGAAATTCATCACAAAATGTTCATTTAACCCGATCACCTGGCGTTTGTAACAACAAACGTCATACCTCTAGTTAAACTTGTTTTTGAGAAAAATTCACAAACTGAAAATTCCTACTCGGATTGACTGCGGTTTTGTTTTCAGTTAAAAAGTGGGAAAATGTGGGAACAATTTTTTCGGCACATTGAATATTTGTGACCCGATCTGAGAAAAGGTAACATAAGTCGCGCAGGCTAGGTCAAGTTTTCGCGACCACAAGGAGAAATCTGTTGGAAATTCCAGGCGTAACACAGACATTCCAGGCGGTATCTGGGCACCGCCAGGAATTTCTATTGTTTTTTTGGTATTTTAATGAGCGTGGATCTGCCGCAGATTTCTTCTAATGGTCGCAAAAACTTGACCTAGTCTGCACAACTTATGTTACCTTTTTTTCAGATCGGGTCACATTTAACCCTGCCATGGTAAAATGATAAAAAAAAACATTTTTTAAGGTATTTTTTCCCAGATAAGTTATTGTATCATACATACACATGTAGATCCACCAAGTGAGATGATGGGAGTTCTAACATTTAAAAATAGCGATTCATGTCACTGTTTAAAAACTAGAGCTGCGACGTGTAAACGTTTAAATGTTTAAACGACCGAAATGTAACTATCCGTTTAGAAAAATGCTAAATGGATATCCGAAACCAACTTGTGAAAAAACAATCCTCCCTTTTTCAAAGATCTAATGGCCGTCTTGCGCCGCCGGAAATTTCTAAAGAGGCAGTTTTGTTCTGAAAGAATCGGGCAGCATACCGCTGTGATGAGCCCAACGGTCGGTAACCTTTGTGGTTTCAAGCCGAAGATGTACCTGTAGTTGCGTTCGCGGGCGGAAGCGATTTTACTGATGGTTTTCGGTTTCATCTTGCAAGTTGAATTCAAAGCAGGGCGGCCGTAAACACTGTAAAAATATGGTCTGACGTGTTGCCAAAATGCCCCCTTTACTGTGGAAAGACTCGGCTATAAAAAAAGTAGTCCTCCCTGTAAAAGATATCTCTCGGAATATACATGTACACATCAGTGGGATAGCTACATGCACATGTAGGCTCATTAGTTGCCAAGGTAACTGCATGGGTCTAAACATTCCCTGGTAATCTGAAACGTCCATTGCTAAAGCGCAGGAAAGAGTTCACTGGTTTTTGTGTAAAGACCCAGTAACATTGCAGGCAACACACAAAGGGTGGCATTTCACTTTAGTACTCGATATGGGATTTAGAGGGAAACTGCTGTCTGAATCTAAATGTACTGTATTTTATTCCTGTATCTTGATAATAAGCCTGGCTTGGCCGCTGCGCATCATGCATCATGCGCGACTGCTGCCAGCGATTTGATTCACAAATCAAATACAAATAGTTTTGTGGGATTGCACAGTGCACTGCATACTCTGTTATCAGTACATGCAAAGGTCTGTTTTTGGCACAACTGTTTACAAAGGGCCCTCCATCGCCAAATAAAAAGATAATCTATAGCCTACTGCCCATTGTGGAGACCTTTTGTACCTGGGTCTCCAGAGGGTACCGAGTATCAGAACCTACACAATGTGTGTGTGTACACGCTACAACCAGGCACGTACCATTTTCGGACCTGGAATCGGAAAATATGAGCCGGATAAAGTGTAAATGTACACAAAAGGTGGATTGAAAAAAAAGGCGAATCAGACTCGTCTCATCCGCCTTTTTCACCAATTTCATTTGGTTAAGGTTGAACCCCGCAATTGCGGGGTTGAATCCCTCAATTGTCAAGGTCGCTTTTAGTGTACATGTACTGACAAATCAAAGCGCCAGCTCTACGCAACACAAGAAGCAACACATGCGCTGCGGTTAGAAAGGTGGACTGAAGCCGAATCGATATAAACATACCGGTATGGCAAATTTTCAAGTTTGCTGTCGCAATAAAAATGCTGGGTCTGTATCCGCCGTTTCAAATGTAAATTATATTTTTATATTTATTTACCACATCCAACAGCGGAGGGACCGCCAATTACAGGAATGGGAGCAAGTGTGGTTGAGTGCCTTGCTCAAGGGCACAGGTGCCACAACCCGTCGCGGCCCGGAATCGAACCTACATTCGAGTACTAGCACAGAAACTTAAGTTCGACGCACTAGACCGCTCGGCCATAACACCCCAATGCAGCATTATTATTAAGGCTTAGCTGAACACCTTTCCTTAAAAAGCACCCAACCGCCCAATTATATATGCCCCGTCTGCATTTTCCTGTGCATATATTCATGCCCTTAATTAGTTGGCCAGACATGTAAACTGGTATGAGCGAAGGCTTTGCTATGCCTCATCCTGCTAATGTCAAGAATCATGAGAATGCAGTAATCTGGGATGAACTACAGTGCGCTGCAAAGCACTCGACCTCCATCTATGAGCACGTATGGCAATAGACGTGTCTACATGTATGGTAGAACTCCACTGGCATAATTTCCTATGTACATGTACAGTACATATCATTTGCAATGACCCAGAATTTTATTACATGAGATCACATGAAAAAGCCAAGTACTCATTATACACGTACATACATGTATGACGAGTACATATATTACGGTATGTATTATTTTCTGTCCAAAATTTCCTGTCCAAAATGGTATCTTTTTGCAGGAAATTAAAGCTAAAGATGATTTTTAGATACATGTAATTAGCATGCATTGTCTCTTTTTTATTAGCATTAAAGGCCCTGTACAGTGTAGATGATCTGTTTTTGAGCGATTCTGCGAATAAAACCATTATATATCAAAAGAAAGACATCAACAAACTCATCCGAAGAAATTTCAGCTTTGTCAAATGTACCACGTTTAAAAAAAACATGAAAATCCATATGCTTTTTCCTGGTCTTGGCGGGGTGTTTCAAATATTCGTTCTCAGTTGATCGGGTACTATATGTGGCTCGCGTTATGCACTCTGTGGCGCACATCATGTGCGTGCGATCCATAAAAATGCATCGCGTTGGAACACGCACACGCAGTACAAAGCGCCCATACATTTTGGACCGCGTAGATGCGAACCAAAAATAAGTAAATCGTTTGCAAACGATCTAAATAATTTCATCTTCACATATTTTTTTCTGGTAAAATTACAGTATATCATTTTGAGCGGAAACCTTTCATTTGGTAGTTGCTATTAATTCAATCTTTACTTCAAGAACTTTCCCCTGTAAAATCGTCGATTACTTTTTGGGGTCATTGCAAATGATACACTGGGCCTTTAAGTTGTCATAAAAACCATGCTTGGAGCATGTCCAGATCACATACCGGTGATGTTTGAGCCCCCCAATTTCCCCATGGGTGTTGAGATTTTGATATCTTATCATTTGTCATATTTTTCTCATTAATTACCATTCTGAAATTTCACGCTCCCAATCCACATGTATTTCCAACCAAGGATATCATCGAAAAACCACCAATGTTTTGTAAAGTAATTTATACGGTTACATAAAACAGTACAGTAATTACACCAACACTTTTGCTTCCACATCCGAATTGGAGATTTTAAATTTCCTGTTTTCTTCCCATGGAGAGAATTTTGCAGAGGTATTTTATAAGATTGTTTTTAATAGGTTTAGAACGAAATTCATTTTTAGGAAAAATCTGGAATCTAGCGTGCATTTTCTCTTTATAAATATCAGCATCAAGTTTAAACCATAAAATGCCTGGATTTTGAAAGTTTCTAAAACATTGCTGCATCTAGAGCCAAAATTTATGTAAGCTAATTTTATACTAGCATTTTTCTTCAGTATGCAGAGCTTCCAACCCTCCCAAATTTTAAACCGGATTCCCTGGAAAATGACTGATCTCCCAACTCGGATAAAATCCCTTCTGGATTGTCAGTTAACAACTTCAGAGATTTTTAGATGTGTCTGAAGTCGGAACATCAACCTATTGTCAGAATGTCTTATCATGGAGGTATCCAAAATCCGGGAAAGTTGGCATGCAGCTTTGGTAATGCTGTTTTGTTCCAGGAAATCTCCAAATACAACATGATTTTTTAAGGCCAATACACATTAAACAGTCTGTACAGCAGTGTGCAGTTACATGTATAATGTGCATTGAGCAGGAGAGCAATTAAATGTAAAGGCGGTTTTTAAAAAGATTTTTTCACAAAATGTATTCTGTTCTAACCTAACAATCCTATAAAATTAATACCTTCCCAAAATACTATCCATGGGAAGAAAACAGGAGTTTTGCAATCTCCAATTTGGATGTGGAAGCAGAAAGGTTGGTACATACATGTACCTGTATGTATGATCAACATCAGTGGTTTTGACGATATCCTTGAAAATATACAGACTGAGAGCTCGAAATTTCAGAATGATAATGAGAAAAATGTAACAATCTAAATCTCAACACCCATGGGAAAAATGGGGCACTCAAAAATGGTGATCAGGACCACACTCCTTTAATTCATCATGTTGAAGTTAAACTGAGCTACATGTACTGTACAAAAACTTGCCGTATTTTGGGGAATTGGGGGAATTGGCAAAATTTAACACGGTTACATGTACATGTACGGTATGCAACACAGAGCAAAATGTTTGCAGTCAATACCACAGAATGTGTGTTTGTACTGATGTGATCCTTTCCATTCAAGATGTACCCCAGTAGTCCAGATTTCTGGACATACCGTAATCAGTATCTGCTGCAGTGTATTATGACACTGAGACTGATTAGTCTGTAGGCCTACAATGTATACTCTGTAGGGTACAATATGAAAGGGCCGTAGCATATTTAAAATATTACACATACCAAGCAAGATGGATTTGATAGATAAGTTCCAGAGAATAGAGCAAGTCAAAGTATGGTATGCCAAACAAACCCTCATAGACTCAATTGCCATTGCATTAAACAGCAATGGAATTTGCTATGAATAAGTCATTAAAAAATGGACCGAAGAAATCTAAAGATGTCTGTAGTACATTGTCAAAAGAAAATGCATGCATAATGCAAGTACATGTCCCTGTTAGTGTATTATAAAAATTGTATATTACTTTTTGTACCTACATGTACATGTAGTAATTATGCTCCAGTAACGGCTCCCCAACAGCCTGCATTTTTTTTGTTTTCTGTCCTCTCAATTGTCATTCCATGTGAATTGCAGTTGCTAAAAATATTCAAGGATTAATAAGAAATGTTTATCACTGAGTGCTGATGGGTTTATAAGCCTCTTACAAGAAAGCAAGTTGATCGAGCCTGCATACTTAAGTGTGATCATGTATTCTCAAGAATACCGGTAGAAATGGAATCGGGACAACTCGTACCTTTGCCAACTCGTACATGTACATGTACCTTGGTCAACTCATACAGGACTCGGTCATGTTGCACCAACTGTACATGTACCTTGGTCAATTCGTACTTTGGCCAACTCGTACCGCGCGCACGTTAGGTCAACTCGTACCATCGGGAAAATGTTTAGTTAAACAAATCACCGTGGTTGTTGGGGAGGCATTTCCAACACATTTGTAACGTTGCCAGCCAACGGAAATATTTGGTGAATATTCGTATCCTTAAATTATTACATGTACTGGTATTTCATTATTGATCAAATGTTTGATTGCTTGAATAGTTGGCATAACTCTCAGGAATGTAGCTGAGACCTTTCCAAGATTTTAAATAAATTGGAATAATTAAGTGATAATGAAGATTGAAGAAGTGAAGCCAAATCCGTAATTGAGTATTTAGTGAATGCTTGGATTATAGTATGCTTGGATTAAATTAATCAAAATAATACCTCAAACAGTAAAGAAATGTCCATATTTTACAATCGTATTCCAAAAATTAACAGAATAAATTTTGCCGGGCACACTGTGCCATCACATTTTCAAGAAATAGTTAAAAATGCATGTAAAAAATTGTAGTTTTTGTCTGTCCCTCGCGCATAAAAACAACCTCTGCATAAAACTGTAAAGTCAATTTCAACATGTGATAAACTGGGTGTGTGTATTAACATCATAGTCCGGCAGCCACCAGGCTCAACCTTGTTTTAGGGTCTATAGTTTTAAAAAAAATGGATTATGGTTCCTGAGATACCCAAATTGACCAAACATAAAACTGTTACTCTGTTGGTATTGAGCAATTTTAGATATAGGCAAAAAACAAAATGGCCGCCAAAAACCTGGTTTTTGAAAGAAAATAATCATTTTAAGAGTACATTTGCGTATGATAGCCAAATAATTTGCATTTATTTCTCAAAGGCAAATGTCTAAAACAAACCTGATGTTATACACAATCTCAGATAACTTAATTTGCATATTCAATATGGCGCCAGCATTGTCTATTTGAGCTTAATTTGCATAATGTATACGGCGGCCACATATCAATTTATGAACTGAAGGCATTAATAGTCATTTGACCCGCTCTGCGAAAAATAGTATTAAGTCACGCTGGCTAGTATTCTTTTTACGACCACAAAAAGAAATCCGCGGCAAATCCACGCTCAATAAAATACCAAAACACAATGAAAATTCCTGGCGTTGCCCAGATACCGCCTGGAATGTCTGTGTTCCCCCTAGAATGCTGTGTTCCCCCTGGAATTTCTTTTGTGTTTTGGTATTTTAATGAGCGTAGAAATGCCACAGATTTCTTCTGATGGTCGCAAAAAGAATACTAGCCAGCGCGACTTAAGACCCTTTTTCGCAGAGCGCGGGTCACAATATTGTGACCTGCTCTGGGTGGGGTGGGGGTGGGTGGTGGGGGGTCTTTACATTTATAACATTGAAAAGAAAACTTACAACCTTACAATATTGAAGGGTTAGCATATGGCTTAGATGTACATTGTGCCTCAACACTGAATAATGTTAGACTTTTTTGAAGAGTATTTTTCTTTGTTGTTTTAGATGTAGGATTAACATAAACCATGGAAAAAAAAAATAAACCATGAAAAGAACAGAGTGGATGTTCCTCTAGAATTTGAAGTACACTCCTCAAAATAAAATAAGGGTCAAAAGTATTTTTGTGAAAAATGTTGACCAAGTCAGGACATAGAAACAATTTTAGTAAGGGTAATGGGCTAAAGGTTGCTCTGCAACATTATAAGCACTTTTCACATGGTTTGCACGTCTATTGGCTTAGAAACTAACAGATCATGTGACAAGACACAAAAATGCTGATAACAGGTTCATGATGTCGCAATCAAGTTTGGCACATCTGCTTTATTTTTCTTCAAGACTTAATGAGATTCCCCACACATAATCAATAGGATTCGGCACTTGATAGAGTAAAGTCTCAAAACATACAGAAATAATGTTGATTTGCCAAAGTTTATGACAGGGAGAGAATATCAACTGGTGGGAAAGCCTTCAAAATAGGGAGGGTGCTTAAGAGGTCCCCTCATCCCTACAGCTTCCATGCTGGTTAACCCACTGTTTAACTTTACTCTATCAAGTGCAGAATCCTATTGATTATGTGTGGGGAATCTCATTAAGTCTTGAAGAAAAATAGAGCAGATGTGGCAAACTTGACTGCGACATCATGAACCTGTTATCAGTATGTTTGTGTCTTGTCACATGATCTGTTAGTTTCTAAGCCAATAGACATGCAAACCATGTGAAAAGTACCCATTATCCTTACTAAAATTGTTTCTATGTCCTAATTTGGTCAACATTTTTCACAAAAATACTTTTGACCCTTATTTTATTTTGACAAGTGTATAGATGACTCTACAACTATTCTTATACCTATCTTGTAAATTTGATTTCAATACAGGCCACTTTGATATCATTTTAATGGGATGGGTGGCCATTTTGACAAATGGTTGCCATGGCAACTGTATTAAAATTTGATATTGGTATAATCCATATTTATTGTGAGGCTATTGGATACCTCTGTATGAAATGTTGTCATTCTGTGACCTTTTGAATAATTCTAAAGCATTACAGCCACACTATAACAGAGCAATTGGTGCTTTTATTAGCAAAAAAACACAATTTGGCGGCCAATTTGTTTTTGGCCGATATAAAAAATTGCTCAATGCTGACAGAGTAACAGTTTTCAGATTTTTCAAACAGAGGGTCTAGACTATCATAATCCGTTGAAAAAAAAACTATAGACCCCAAAACAAGGTTAGGCCCAAAATATGGGTTTGGCTGCCGGACTATCAGTAGCAGATAAACATACAGGTTCACTTTGGTTTTCATTTGTTGTATTGACTAAGGAAAGAATTTGTCTCACGCGAGGGACGGAATTTGATCACGCTTTAATGTGTGTATCATGATATTGGACATACCGTACTTATGTCAGTGTCTTGATTACATCCTTAAAAGCCTAAAACATAAAATGTGGTTCCATTGTTCTTTTCTCTCTGTCCCAAACAGGCAAACACCTCTGACCAACACTGGGATTTCTACA
This sequence comes from Henricia sp. BOLD:AAB3569, assembly GCA_037783545.1. Classification (NCBI taxonomy): domain Eukaryota; kingdom Metazoa; phylum Echinodermata; class Asteroidea; order Spinulosida; family Echinasteridae; genus Henricia; species Henricia sp. BOLD:AAB3569. Next base: position 2,637,820 of record JBBELK010000060.1, read on the forward strand.
AGAAGTTTGGTGGGCACTCCTTCCCGCAAGAGCACCTTGTCAAGGCCCATGCCGAGATTGAGGAATTCTGCAATGTCCTGAGGCACGAGGGAGTGGCAGTCCGCCGTCCAGAACCAATGGACTTCCAGAAGGAGTACACCACGCCTGACTTCACCTCCAGGGGTGAGAATATTTACCTTGTCACTTGGCTTTTTAGGACCATAGTAGTGCACGTTTCACTCGTCTTGGGAGGAAATTGAAGTTAAAGGAGCTTGACCAGATCACATTTTTTGATGCCCCCATTTTTCTCGTGGGTGTTCAGATTTTGATGTCATATTTTTCTTATTACCATTCTGAAATTTCGTGCCCTCAATCCATACATTTCCAGGGATATCGTTAAAAAAACCACAATTTTTTTGTAAACTAAATCAGTCCCATTGGGCATTGCAGGGATTACACCAACCTTTCTGCTTCCTCATCCAAATTGGATAGTATTTTGGTTAAAACGAAATTCATTTTCTGGAAAAATCTGAACAAGCTCCTTTAACAGTGGTTTTAGAATTATGCAATTTTCAGTGCATATGTATTCCAATACTCTCATTATCAGTAGCAGGTTTCTCACCGCTCGGACAAAATCATCAGAGGTGCTGTTAGCGCCCGGACAAAAATTTGCTGCCTGGACAAAAAAAAATCCATTTCCCTCTAGTAAAAACACTTCAAATGTACCACGCATATCTATCGCATATTGGCGACCCAATCCACGTTTGAACACGGGCATGAAGGCTGCATACATCTTTTGAACAGTGCGGTCACGCGACAAACATGGATTCACTTGGTTGGTCAGTCACGTGAGGGCACGCTGAGTGCGCCCTGGCAAATTGTCTATTGGTGGAGAACCCTCCCAGTAGCTCATTTGACATCAACTTACACACAACCATGTTATTATAATGAGGCCAGAACTAAATCTGGGTCTTATTATGTGGGTCTTATTGTACACACATGCATACATATATCTATACTGTACAAAAATAAATAATTTCCTGCTACATGTACCTAATACTAAGTGGTTGATTTATTTGGACAAAAGCATTTCTTTGTTTCAGTTGAATACATTTTCCTTTCATATTTCTGCTGATGTCATTTATTTGTCAAAAGTACATGTATAGGTCACATATACCGGTACCAGTACTCAAAAGGAATGCACAAACTGTATTTATGAAGTATTTACAAAGCCTTGTTTCTGAACAAAACTCTAAACTAGTGCACACTTCAACAGTTTCAACCCGTTGTTTTTCTTTCTTTTTGAACAGGCATGTATGCGGCCATGCCACGCGACATTCTGTTGGTGGTTGGCAATGAGATAATCGAGAGCCCCATGGCATGGCGTGCCCGCTTTTTTGAGTACCGAGCCTATCGCTCGCTCATGAAGGAGTACTTCAGAGGCGGAGCTAAGTGGACCACGGCGCCCAAACCTCAAATGAGTGATGAACTCTATGATATGGTACGGTACTTCACATTTCCCTCTTCCTCCTTTCAGTTCTTGTGTTCGTTTGTTCTGTATTTTTTGTCAATTCTTGGGTTTCACTTTCTTGACAACCAGTTGCTATCCGCCATTACTGTGTCCATACTATGGCATGCCAAAGCGAAAATAATTCAACACTGATAATTTAATGTTGACGCGTATTTTCGCAAAGTTTCGCAAGAAAAAAAAAGTTGGCATGACTTTTAAATGTTGATAGACTGTTTGAAACTGGCATACCGTGCTTTTGTTAGCAAGTTAAAAAAAATGTTGAGACTTGTTTTTTCAGGGTTGATGGCAGAATTATCAGTGTTTGAATTATTTCCGCTTTGACGTGCCATAGTATGGACACAACAATGGCGGATATGACATTTGTTGACGTCACACGTATGGCACGCCAAATTCAACACTGATAATTTTGCCATCAACCCTGAAAAACAAGTCTCAACATTTTTTAAAACGTGCCAACAAAAGCACGGTTTGCCAGTTTCAAGCAGTCTATCAACATTTAAAAGTCATGCGAACTTTTGTTTTTCTTGCGCAACTTTTGTGAAAATATGCATCAACATGAATTATCAGTGGTGAATTATTTTCGCTTTGGCATGCCATAGTATGGACACAGTAATGGCGGATAGCAACCGGTTGTCAAAAAAATGAAACCCAGGAATTCTGGTGAGACCCTGGACCATTCTTTGTACAAAATCTTCAAATACGTTTGGGGTCTTTAAAAATACATGTTGTTTGTAATATCTGTCAAAAATTCAAGTGACCTGAAATAATCTCTACAGATTTTAATCAGCGTACACCATACCGTTCAAGGCTCGAAATAAATTTTGTTCAGGCTGGAGCAGTTTTGCTAATCATTGGTTTCATTTGAATAGCAATTCTGGAAATTGAGGAGCACTTATTTCGTACTAGAAATACGGTGCGATTGGCAGACAGAGCCCGCCCGGCAGGCTTGACGCGAGACGGCCGCCGCCGGCCGGTCATTGCCAGTAGTTGGTAACCATTCCACACGAAATATTCTCATTTCTCAAATACATTTTGGCACATTATCCATGGGAGTTGACGATATTTTCCATAAAAATGACGATCAAGCAAAACACGGTCGCTGTGATGCATGAAAAAAACGATCACAAAAATTACGATCGACAACCCAGCTATCTACATGTACCATGCGGTGTGGTTGAAACCCGGAAGTATAATTTGTTTGTGACCGTGTAGTACATGCTACAACCTACCTCCGGCTTGTTATTTTAATACCACGTAGCTCCGGAGCCACCGTCAACGCACGAACTACACGTTAGCAACAAAATCTACCTACCATGTGTACGTACGTGCAGGGGATTTCACGTGCAGGGAATTCCCCGTCAGAGTAAGAGGCCAACTCGTGTTGTAAAACGCATGCTGATTGGCTGATAAAAATAATATGACCGGCTTCTAGTAAATTCTGGCCAATGACGTTCAAGTTAACAAAACGGTGATCGGCATGAGTTGGACTGGTTACCGCCCCACTAAAGCCGGGAATATTATGGTCCGGAAACCAGACTAGGCACGTTCCGGCGCGCGCCCGGGTCTGTCGAACGTAAGCCAATCGTTTGTTTTAAATACAGCCTTTGTAGATTTTTAACTTGAAATGTGAGGGAAGGGCAACCTTTTGTGCATTTATTTTGTTGCATTTAGTTTTGTAGCATGTACTGTACATGATGTATGCTGGTGGTGGAAGCAATTCTGGACTAAACTTGTGCTAAAAAGTTGATTCGCAGTTTTGCTAGGCAATCAAAGTTTATGGTTCGCAAACTGCTGTTTTTGCATCGCAAACTGCGATGCGATACCGCTTATTTCGAGCACTGCCATTTGAGAAGTGGCAAATATAATAAGTGACTATTCGAAATTTGATTAATTTTTTCGATTCAATATTCGATCCATAAACTTTTTTTCAAAAATTTCCGCCCATTTTGTTTTACAGCGTTATCCGAACCTAAAGTTGTTTGGAGTGTACTTCCTGCGTGGGTGCTGTGCAGGATGTTTCCGATTATTTTAGCCTTTGTCGATGCCGAATCAGCTGGCTCGTGGCATTTAATAAAAAACATCCTGTAATTCACCCACAGGATATTTATTCTAAAACACTTCCGAACTGGATGATGTTTGGTTTGATCTGGGCTGGTTTGCACTTGAAAACAAAAAAGTCATACCGAATATTCGATTCTGTAAAATGCTATTCAGACATTCGATGGAAGATAGAATATTTGAATATAAGTTTCTACTAAATTGAGGGGGGAAAAGGAAACAAAGTTTTGAGTTGCTCTCTTGTGTCTCTTGGTAAGCCTCATCAACACCATGTTGTGTCGTGGCGGTTTTTCTCAGATTGGTCAACGGATATTAAAACCGAAAGAGATGAAATCTAACCCTAAATGCTTAGTAACGGTGGAAGTGTCCAAGAAAACGGGAAAAGTGACGTGTTTTTCAAGAGAAAAAGGATTTTCCTGTTTCTCTTAATACCGGTAACATCCTGCTTCCCAGGGACTTATTTCCTCATTACTAAATTTCTACATGTATCCGGGTTTCAAATTGTACACGTCCACAAGCCCATGACCACTTGGTAATAAATTTAAAGATACAAGTAGGTTTATACAGGATTGGAAAACTGTGTGATTGATGATGTGCATCCAGGCGAAACTAATTGAAATTAAGCCAATTGGCCCAGTGGTGTGGGGTACTATGGCCGGGTGGTTTGCAGAGATACCAACATTAATATGATTTAGGCGTACCGGTAGTTTGTACAATTGTTTCAGACAATGACAACCACTATTGTGACATAATTCTAGAATGCATAGCTTTACAAATATGGCCTCGGTGCCCTGTGGCAAATTACTCTTTCTCAAATTGCAGTGTTGGCATCTCTGGGTTTGGGCCACTGACTTGCAACACTCGGGTGAAAAATTGGGGTTGCAGGTTCGATACCCTGTGTACAAATTTCCAATATACATGTACGCTCGTAACCGGGAAGGCCTAAAATGTAACACAAGTGTCCGTCCCGGTTACAAGCGTATATTAGACATTTGTACACAGGGTTTTTAGAAAGGCATGTTGTCGCACTATTTGTAACCCTTTTTGGGCCCTAGTTATCTCTTCAGAGCTTTTTAAACTTTTTTTTTCTTTTTTGAGAGAAAGGTATTTCCTCGAAAATATGGTCTGTGTTGCCAAAATGCCCCCTTTACTGTGGAAAGACTCATCTGTATATCAGCAATAAGTACATGTACATATATATAACAACTTCTTTTTGATACCATAATCATGATATTTACAAATTGTTTAAAACATTAAACAATGAAGCAAAATCCTTTTTACATGAATTTAAGATGACAAATGGCAATCCAGTATGTCGACTTGCCAGTGGTACAAATTCAATACTAAGTAAAATAAGCTGATGCTAAATCCAACATGGTTGTGCATAATATAAATGGACACCATTGTTCCATGGTTAAATAATTATGTGGAGCATAAAAAAGGCTTAAAATATACCGAGGTACAAAAGAAACGCAATGATTTTTCCACTTTTTGATTTAAAAAAAGGCAATGAATCTAAGAGTGGGAATGTTCAGCACACGGAAGCTTTATGCAGTCATGTATAATGAACCTGTTATTAGAATATAATATTTCGAAATTTTCAAATTTTGATTAAAATGAAAATTTGCATTTCTTTTGTTGCACGTTATGTGAATCTTCTCGAATAATTGTCCCCACAGGATTACCCTATGAGATCTGTGAGTGATCGCCACATGTTGGCTGCTCAGGGCAAGTTCGTCACTACCGAGTTTGAGCCGTGTTTTGATGCAGCCGATTTCATCCGAGCTGGGCGCGACATCTTCTGCCAGCGAAGCCAGGTGAGCTTTTCAGAGTATTTCAGTCTTTGCCCTTTGCCTATCCAAGCTTGTTCAGATTTACTGGAAATACCTCCCCAAAACACCGTCCATAGGAAGGAAACAGGAAATTTGCAACTTGTCACTGTATTAAAGGGACACACCGGCTTTGTTGGGCTATTTTGGGCTCGAAATAGACCCATACATTATTCTTAAGCGCTTTCAATAGTAAATTACATGTAGATATATCCTGAAAAGATGCCGTCAAATTTGGCCGTTTTTGAGCATTTTTCAAAAATTCAAGGTCGCGTGACTTTTCAAAACCAGATTATGGTTCCGAAAAGTCACGTGGTCTTGTGAGTTAGTTGTATTTCCAGCCGTAGAAACCAGCGCGAAGTGCAAGTTTCTTTTGTCATTCGCGGTTGGTTTCTCTTCTTGTTGGAAAATAATGTCCTACGAACGCTATGTACATACCGTCTTTTCAAATTTGTACACAAATCTGCCAACAGATTTCATAAGAAGGGTTTCTGGATGTTGATATGGAAGAGAGAATCTCTCAGATTTTCGTGTCTTCGCTTCCCGTTCGCGGCGATAAATAATATCCTAAGAAAAAACAGCTAACTATTAAGGGCGCTAAAGACACCAAAAAGTTGCATTCGGGTTGCTTCCTCGAGTCACCGCTGACCTGAGGGATCATGCAAGGTGTGATGAGTCGGGGGAAAACAAGGAATCGATGTTAAACACGTGTCGACCCATATCGAACGCCACCTTTATTTACAAACACATGATGTACTAAATACATCGCGACGGCTGGTAAAGCGTATAGCCCAACATTGGTCTCTTTTGTTAATTTTAAAATTTCTTGTTAATTACGTGACATTTTGATAATTTGTTTCACAACGACCATCGAACAATTATTGTCAAGGATGCTAGATTGCTACATTATGTAAACAGTAAGCCGGTGTGTCCCTTTAAAGTATAAATTTGGGAGTAAACAGAATGGTGAAAAACATCGCACAGTGGGTAACAGCACCAGAATGTTTCGCTTCCACACAAATGTGAAATTGCATCATATTTTTACATCCACAAAATTCTGAATTGTGCCATTTCAACTGTAGCATAATTACTCACATTGAAACCTCTGCACAAATACACGCATGAATAAGATCGATATTTCCCAAGAAACAAGACTTTTGTTACTCTAAAAACAAGGCAGTTTTCTAAATCACCGAACCTGGCTTTACATGTAGGCTCGGTTTTTGAGATTTATTTACTACATCTGTGTGCAGTTTGTATGTCTGTGTTTGTATATTATAAAGGCTCGTCTACACGAGCCAACATTTGTTGGCCAACAAGGTCCAACACGTGTCTGACGATGTCGGCCGACCAAAAGTTGGATGGTGTGGACGTCACTCCAGACAACGCCCAACATCATCCAACAAGTTGGAACATGTTTCTATCGCCCGACTTTGTTGGAGCTTGTTGGAAAAACGGGCCAATAGCAGATTAGGACGCCTGGCACGTTATAGGCAGCAACCAACTGCAGTCGAGATATGTTGCAGGGGTGAGATTTGTTACGGATTTTTCCGGATTTCCGGAATTTTACCAATTTGTAGCGGAATTTTATTTTGTTGTTGTGTGCTCCGCGGCCGCGATCCATATTATATTTTCTTTTTGCCCTTTGATCACATCATACTTTTTAAACGAGTGCCCTCAATTGATTTAGTAATTCTGCGAAGAAAACTTGTTCGAGTCTAGTTGTCACGCAAGTGCCATGACATACAGCGCTTTACCATGTATGTACTGTGAATGCCGCGCGCTCGGCGGTCGATCGCATCCATGTACCGCCTAACAAGTTCTAACCTCATGTTTAAGGCCAACAAATGTTGGCTCATGTAGACGGGCCTTAAAGACAGAGGCTTGTCAATGCGCGACAGACAAATTTGTGCTCCATACCTTGCCCTGGCAGCCTTACGGCCCCAGAGGGTGTAGGGCCATGGTGCAGGCTAATAGCCTCGTCCAGTCTGCAAATAGGGTGTGTATCTTTTCAAAATCAAAGATTTATCACAGAAAACACACCCTTTGTAAATTCATGGCATTTAGTTTAAGCCATGTTCACATTATATTACAGATATGGTCACATTTGCTTCAAGAAGGTGTCATATACATGTAGCTGGTTGAATTGACCGTATGGGAACTCTTTGGTACAAACGATACAACAACACACACAACCCAGCGCACGCGTGATTCGATTAGCCTAGCAACGCATAAACCCGCTGTGGCGAGCTCCCATTAATAACAAGTCTCTACCCTCTGGGATTGTAAGAGCAGCTGCCCTTATAAGTTTCTCTTGTTTGCCTTAAATGTTTTAAGAGGTAAAATATGGTAAAATAAGGATATAGACAAGACCATTGGAAAAATTGTACAATGATACATGTACCATGAACTTAATTAAAAGTAAACGTCAAACGAATTGATCTACAAATTGATTTGTGGCGGCAGCTGGAAACATATTCTCTAAACTAATAACTTATACATCTGGCCGTTCATAAATTATAAAGCAAAAGCAGGTACAAGGTTCCAGCTGGTAAATTTTACATACATCTGTTAATTGACAAAGTTTTAGCCATATATGGGTAATTCCAAAAGTTTTGGGTCCAAAATGTTTGGTGTCCCAGTTACGTACGACACTCTCTGCTTCAAAAATCACCACTTATGACCACAAATTCTCAGTAATGGACTGTGGCCTGTGATTATAGGGGGCAGCATCATTTTCTTAAATATTTTGTTTTCTGATTCCTGAAAAATATTCAAAACAAAAGACCATAAAGGCTTATATTTTGTTCCATTTTATTGGATAGGAGTTTGGTGTCCCGGGTTACCTACGCCAATGAAAATTTGCCGTATAATGAGTTTGCATTAACCTTGGTGCCATATCTACATGTACACACAAACATTAAATTTGAGTGGCATTTGTTCAAATAAAAATAATTATTTTCTACTGGGAAACCACTTTCAATCATTAAAAACACTTGGAAATCTTAAAAAGCATGTCACACTTTTGGACCCCTAATTTTGGGAATTACCCATATTATGCACTTTTTTTTTTCTTCAGCTGCATATTTTTTTATACAGACGTTGTAAAGACCCATTATATTATTTACAGATAGAAGTTTTGATAAATTCCAGGAACAGCATTACATAACTTACATGTAAGAATAATGTTGATCAGCTGCCTTGTAGAAATTTCAGCTACATGTGTACTTAGATATATATAGTAAGACATGTACTTCAGAAAACCTTAAAGATAGAATACATGATTGGTAAACTGTTACAAATAGTTTTATCCCCCTGTCTGATTAAAGATATTCATGATAAAAACCAACCTGAGCAAAAACCAGCTCCGTACTTCGTCTAACTTTTGAGAAAACGGCCCAAAAAAGGGTTTACAGTCATTTCGCCCCCAAACCACGGCCTGTGCACGAGGTTGTTTTGGGGTGAAGTGGATTTTGGGTGAAGTACCGTAGTGTTTGGACGAAGTGGTTTGGAGCGAAATGACACTTGGGCGAAGTGGTCAATGGGCGAAATGGTTTTGAGGCGAATTGAATTTACGTCTCGCGAGACGAAAAATAATTCTTTTGCTCATTTTTTAAAGACTATAGCACTTCAGACAAAACCATTTTAGGGGAAGTTTCCTACCATCATCATGTTTATATCGTGTAAATCTGTGAACATTTCTGATTCTTTGAGATACCAATCATGTGTACTGCCTTTAAAAATCCATTTGCTCTAGTTTTGGTTATTTCATTGGAACATTACCATATAGCATCATAATGTGATGTGCTCTGTAAAAATAAACTGTTTCTCACACATCTTTGACCGAGTAACCATAACTACATGTAAAAATCAGTGGTGCATCCACACTTATGGGTCATTCTATAAATTTGGGGTCCAATTTTTCTGTCCCCGTTACATCTGACATCTTGTAAAATGTTGTAGTTTGGAAATTCAGGACATATTCTTTAAATGCCTTCTATTTCAAAGAGTGATTACATAAAGTACAATTCATAAAAATATGTTTTGAAGGCATTTTTAATGATACTTGTACGGCAAATAGCAGCACGTCAGGTGTAACGGGGACAGAAAAATGTAACACGTTGGACCCCAAATTTATAGAATTACCCTTATTTCAATACACAAATGCTGTGGAAATTCTAGGTGGTGTCAAAGTACCGCCAGGAATTTCCATTGTGTGTTCGTATTTTACATGTAATGAGCCTGGATCTGCCGCTGATTACTAGTTACAGCCGCATAAACTTGACCCAAGCTATGCGAAAAGCGACTCATTTTCGCATCACATATTGTTAACGTGCTCAGTTGGGCATCTATCCAACAATGTTTGCTCAGGAATGTCTTCCTGGTGTTTCAGTGGTCTTGGGTTCCAATTCAGATTTAAGACACACCATATTTGCTTGTTTATGTGTTTGTAGGTGACCAACCTGATGGGCATAGAATGGCTCCAGCGCCACCTGGGCGATGAGTACACCCTCCATCAGATCTCCTTCGATGATCCCAACCCCATGCACATTGATGCCACGTTCAACATCATCGGTCCAGGCTTGGTGGTGGTCAACCCTGATCGGCCATGTCATCAACTAGATATGTTCCAAAAGGCTGGTTGGGATATGGTGCGTGCACCGCAGCCCAGTATGCCCACAGGTCAGTTACAGAAATCAATAAGAACACATTTAGAATACGTCTTTAAAGGAGCATGTCCAGATCACATTTTTGAAAACCCCTCCCCCATTTTTTTCCATGGGTGTTGAGATGTGTGGTGTGTCCTTCACCTATACTTCAGCACAGGAGCGCGTTAAATACGTACGACATACGTGTGTTTCGGAACATCCGCGAGTGCTTTAAACTCATTGGGTTATCTCGCGCAGCCAATAGTGTCATCATTTGCCCATAGTTTTCCAAGTCACGCTTTTGAATACTTGACTGTTGGTCTATGCGTTTATGTCTGTGGTGCACACACATTTACACAAACTCATTTTAAACGGGCTTTAACCATAGAGTACAAAGCACAGGGGAAGGTATCAATGTTGGTACTGGTATCAGCGCTTAAAGGCCAGTGTATCATTTGCAATGACCCCAAAAAGTAAAGATTGAATTAATAGCAACTACTTAATGAAAGGTTTCCGCTCAAAATGATATACTTTTACCAGAAATTAATCCGTAAAGATGAAATTATTTAGATCATTTGCAAACGATTTACTTATTTTGGTTTGCATCTACCCGGTCCAAAATGCATGGGCGCTGTGTACTGCGTGTGCGTGTTCCAACGCGATGCATTTTTATGGATTGCGCACACACGCAGTATATGATGTGCGCCACAGAGTGCATGACGCAAGCCACATAGTACCCGATCAACTGAGAACGAATATTTGAAACACCCCGCCAAGACCAGGAAAACGCATATGGATTTTCATGGTTTTTTTAAACGTGGTACATTTAACAAAGCTGGAATTTCTTCGGATGAGTTTGTTGTTGTCTTTCGTTTGATTTATAATGGTTTTATTTGCAGAATCGCTCAAAAACAGATCATCTACAGGGCCTTTAAGTTAAATGTATTTGTTCCTGCAAATTAAATGTTTTCCTTCTTCCAATGTGTTGTCCACTGCAGACCATCCTCTGTGGATGTCCTCCCGTTGGCTCTCCATGAACGTCCTCATGCTGGACCCCAAGCGAGTCATCGTCGATAAGAACGAAGTGGACACCCAGAAGATGTTCCAGCATCTGGGCATAGAGTGCATCAAGCTGTCCATTCGCTTTGCTAACTCGCTTGGAGGGGGCTTCCATTGCTGGACCAGCGATGTGCGCCGTCGTGGGACGCTGGAGTCCTACCTGTAGTAATCACTAGTTTTATGAACTGCGTAGTTTTAATGGGCTATTTCACAATAAGTGGTCATTTGAGTAAATTACAGTATAACCCATCCTGGATAACTTTATCAGTGCAAATACATGTTATGAGTGATTTTATATGATGGGTAATGTGAAGGACAAGCTACAGAACTATTTTTACATAATTCTACGAGTTATTCGTTTTGAATTTCTCTATTTACATGCACTTTTAACACCATTTTGGAGTCTCATTTCAAGTTTTACATTAGTTTAAGTGGAATCATTTGTTGATGATGCATTATTGTGGTGAATTTGGTGATCAATCATGGATATATAGTGTTCAACAATAATGTGAAACTTGGGTTGGTGTAATTCGGTCGAAAAATTTTAATGTTATGAACATTTCAAAATAAAGTGGATTTCCCGTTAAATAAAATATGGTAATGTCCTCTCCAGGACAAGGTATTCATGACAATGGAATAGTTTGGAAATATGTACTCACAAGTATGTTTGTATCATCTACAGGACACATTTGATGGAGTAAATATGACAATTTGATCGTGGGAGAGATTTGAGTAAATATTATCAGGATCATATTCAGGGTTGTGGAAAATCCGTTAAAAATTTGTCCTCTCCAGGACAGCAGTTAATTGTAATATAACATGTCAACCATGATTGAAATATTTTATGTTATGTTTGTAAAATTAACAGTACCATTCCTTCTAACAGGACATTGCATGGCATTACCATTTCAACATTTAGTCTGGCCATTATATTGTGATATTCTGTGTTTAACAAAATGTCCTCTCCAGACAACCCATTGCAAATCATTACTTCATTGGAAAAAATAAACATGTTAATCATAATGCCACGCTCTGATATTTTAGGAATTATTAGTATGTATCCTGAAGTTTTTAGATCAACAGAGTTTTTGTGAGTTGGACAAGTTTGAAATTTGACCCCCATTTGCCAGTGAGACTGAAAGTGTACACTTATTGTGAAATAGCCCTAATATCTTCTTGAAATTTTAATGAATAGATATGTGTGTGTATATAAAAAATTTGTTTTTAATAACATTGGTGCTTTTTCCCCCCATGTATATTGTAGAGCAGTCATAATCATGAGGCATTATGGAGGTTTAAAACGGACAAAAACAAAAATCCAGAAATGTGACTTTCGTGGCAAATTAAGTCTTTTCTGAGACCTCCTAAAGATGACCAGTGCTCAAGCCACTTCGCATTCATGTTTGCATTTTACGTGCATCTAAACCTTCCTACTCTTTCAGACACTCTATTCACACACAAGAAAGAAACGTACACAAACTTGTACACTTATAAAGGCATCACTTATCATTCAGTCAGACACATAAAGGAAACGGTACTCAAACTCTGTAATATTGTGCCGAAAACAATTCGAGTTGTCAAAGTATTCCCTTGTTTTTATTGGTAATAAGGTTGGCCATTTCGTTGGACCTCTCTCACATGACATCACTGCCAACAAATTGACACATGCATCAGGATCTTGAGTGTACATTTTTGTGTCACGCATTGGCTGGGCCGTATTTTGAATAAATGTGACCTGTCACCACAAAGTGAGCTGAAAGTCAACATTTTCAAAAATTGGATATTGGTATTTTTTAATTTAGCAGAAAAAGAGCTTTCCAATGGTATGTATAACACATAAGGTAAAACTATTCCCCCAGCACAACACAACTTGGAGAAGTGGTAGTGTTCAAACAAATCTTGCATATCTTTAAACAAAATTTCTTACAAGGCACGAAAAAAAGCTATCGTCAAAATTGGTCTGAAAATGATTTTTAATTGTTTTTAATTTTAATTGTTTTTAATTTAATTGTTTTCAATTTTAATTGTTTTCAATTTAATTTATTTTTAATTAAAATGTTTTTTTTATTGTTGGATGACGCTAAAAATGTGGAATATAGAATAAAAGTTACTCTTTCCAAATATTAAAAAAACCTAACATTGACCTCCCTTCAATTTTTTAACTTTGAACCGTCGTTATAGGAAATAGCAGAGTGCAACTTTACGCTCGTTTCGTCGTGGCAGGTCACAAATATTGGGTAACGAGCGCTCAATATTTTGCATGATGTGCGTACGCGTACATGTACATGTATCTGATGGCATTTAATACGCAGTTGTGTTTTGCCTACGACGGTGGTAATCAGTGAGAGGGGTGTGCAATTTATACAAGTCTGTCCACGGGAGAGACTTTGACAATCAAGATCATATATGTGTACATTGGCATTTTATCTTTTCTTTAGGTAGTTCTAAGGAGGTAATTTTAGAATGGCAGCACACACTGCGTCAACATGTCTAAAATTCCTGTCAACAATGTCTGTTATTCTTAAGGGTGAAATCACACTAAGCTGTTTCACGCATAAATGCGACGTGTGTCGCTTTGGAAAAAAGGAATTTGGAGTAAAACGACACACGTGAAACCACAATTATTATTATTCTTTTTTTTGGGGGGTGAAACCAAGGATTTCTCAAAAGTGCCCATTGCACTGTCACTCGCAAGCGTGAGGAAACCCATGAGGAGAAGACAATGAATTACAAACAGCCAAAGACACTGGGGAATCCTCTTGCTCTTCACGAAAGAATGCTCTGGGATCATTAAAATGCGTTACCTAACACATTGGACCAACGGTTTTTCATTCCTTCCGAAGGATAGAGCAAATGCCTTGCTCGAGGGCACAGGTACCCCAGACGGGTATCGAACCTGCAACCCCCAAGTTTTCACCCGAGTATTGCGAGTCAGTGACCCAAACCACTCGGCCACGGTACCATCAGCATGGATGGAAAGCATTTGGGGATGCTGTTGTTTTCAGTACACCAATACACTCTAAATTCCCTTCACGCCACTTTTTCGCAAAGCAGTGCATGTCGCATTCACGCATGAAAAGGCCCCAGTGTGATTGCACCCTAATTTTCAACTTGACCAAGTTAATTCAAGTTTGGAAGATGGCAGTGTTGTAGTCGAGTACGTTTCGAGTACTCGAAATGTTGTCCAATATACAGTATAAATACATATACAGCACTACCATCATCACCCAAAATGGTATGCCGTGAGGACTACCCGAACCATTGCAAGGTATACAAGCTATGTTTTAAGTACTGCATGCACGTGAGGAATTCCACAGAATCAAGACTTTATTTAGTAAAGACTGTTACAAAAATGGTGTAAGCACACCAGTTTTAACGCTTGGTTGCATACAAGTGTTTTGAAATATAAAACACTGGAAGATAGTGTTAACATTTTACATTTTATACAGTGAAAAATATGTTGTTGAACCGAAACTTTTGATGTCGGACAAATTCTGGTTGTCATTTTGGGCATGTACATGTAGTTTAATGTATCGGTATGGCATAGAGACTCGATCTGACCTCCACAAATTTTCATTCAAATAATTCAGAGTGCTTTTGCATTAAGCTGTGCTCATGCTTTTGCTAAAAGTAAACATCTTGTGGTCCGTAATAAGTTGGACTTCATTTAATCAAAAACACACACATACTTGTCTTTAATGTCTTGAGAAAGTTTGGAAAAACTTTTGGTTTGAAAAGGTTGAAGTTTATGTCAATAAACATGAACAAAGGGTATAGCAATTAAAATGAAACATTTTATTAACCATTTTCTAATACTAGAAAAAAACCACAACATAACCAACTATACAAATATGCATTGTAAACGTATGCATCTGAAATTTGTTCTTTCTCTTTTCACGACCCACCCTTTAATTTTAACAATTTGTCAAAAGAAATGGTTATTTTAATTTGTACGTGGTATGCAAGAAATCTTTAACAGCTATATGCCTGTATCTAATAAGAGGTGTAAGGCCAAATGTACTACCATACATTCTCCTTAAATGTTTTAATCGTTTCAATTTCGTGAATTTGTTTGTGTATTTATGCTTTACATCCATGATTTATGTGCCCTTGTGTGATTTTGTTTTTCTTGTGTATACTTTACAAAAGCCAAAAATTTTATTTAATTTTTTTATTATTATAATATGGAAACATTTCTAAATTACACTATTGCACGTTGTGTAAAGTGATGCTTTTGATTTTTTATTTTTTGTTTTGTTTTTTGTAGCTGAAATTTAAAGGGGCTATGTCACAGTTTGCGCGTGCGTAGCGAAACCTAATAAAAGTTGGGCTAACTTTTTCAAGTTGTCGCACGGGTTTTGCACATCCTATTCAATCTTGGCCATCCCTGATAATACTTTAGTAATTCCGGTTGTGGTGTACTTGTGAACTGTCGGGGTGTCCTGATCCAAGGCCGTCTCCAAGTTTTTTGCTGTACGAGAGAATATTGGGTCTAGCGCACGCAAACTATACTGCACACAGCATCAAAACGAGCCACTGTGCGATAACGACTTCCATAGTAAACCCGTACGGCAACACACTGGCTGCGTAGTGCGTACATAACTGCGTACGGCCTGGCCGATACATGTACGTGTATGTGTGCATAGTCGTAGCGTGGCGCGTTGTGAGCCAATACGTGCAACAGATTCCGTACCTTGTAAGCGCTTTGTTCAGTTTTATCTTCAGCGGGCCGTCTATAACTTAAAAACAATCCCAATGCCTTGATCAAGGCTCATGAACACTGTACTGCACACGCAGCGCGCACTAAGTAACTACATGTATTATGTACACGAAGCAATGTCATTGTGTAAGAAATTACACTACGTACTTCTGAGCGCGCACGTACGTATGTCAAAAATGGACCTGAAACATAATGGCGTCAGTTTGTTTACATACGTGCTTTCCTTATGCTGTCTGGTGCCCCGAGACTCCTCCATAGATTTGCGCGCATGTAAACAAACCGTGACGTCATAATGTTACAGGTCTATTTTTACAAATAGTTGACGGTATTTTAATTCGTAAAAGTTTAACATTTTAATTTCATTTCAAATGAAACTTTTCCCAGCCGTCCTTTTAATTTTGGTTTACTCTTACAAAATATTATTTTAATGTAAAAAATTAGAGCTTTTCACGCAATTGTATATTTAATTTTTTTTGGTGTTGAAATTATCAGATTTGGTTTTGTTCTTGTGTGCAGTGAGTTACAATAAATCAGTTTATTCACCCAAGCTGTTCGATTGTTTGATGTTTTGTTAGGTGGCAAAAAGGACAAATATTTAAGGGGCGTTCGAGATGCTTACACTGTGCAACGGAGTTTACACCGGGGATCGGGAAGAACCCCAGAAGATGCAAAACGAACGACACAGGGTTTCGCTTTAAAATCTGGGAACACTGGTCAAAGGTTGTTGCCATGGCGGGACTTATATAAACACTGTCGTCGTTTGACTCGCGAGGAAACTGCATGTTCCTTTTTACTATGAGCAACTAACAATGATAATTGGGCACAAACCATTGTTATTAACAATGGTGTGTGCCCAATTTCCATTGTTAGTTGTTCATAGTGTTTGTCTGATGTGTTTTTTTTTTGGTTTTTTGTACTGAGCCAATAGACCGTATCGAATAGCCGCCACTTCGTAGGGCAGTTTCTTTGTTCCGTGAGGACATGCATGGTTGCACATATTGTTTAAGTAACAAAAGGTGCCCCACGAAATGGCGGCTATTCGATACGATCTATAGATTTTGCCTCCAGCAGCGAAAATATCTAAGTTTTTTTATTTTCTTTCAGCCCACAATGAAACGCACAAGCTTGAACAAAATGGTTTGCTTTGCTTTGTTCTGCAAGCAAGGAATAAAGCAAATTGGACTCTGTTTCACACTTTGTTTTCTTAGCTCTTTAAAGTATAAACAGAAATCAGACCCCTTGTATACAGTTCAACTTTTCAAGAACCAAACCTGTGTATCTTGCAACGCTGTCCACTTAACACCAGCTAAATTTGTTTCCCCAAGGCTGCAGATCCAGTGAAAAACCATGTTTAAAATTTGGGCGCTAGTCTTACAATGGTTAATTGCAAGATGATCATTTATTTATTGTTTGATTCAGTTGATCATGTATTTTTGATTTTCCTTATTTTGCAGTCTTTTTGTGTACATGGTTTCCTCTTTTCCTCTATAGTTTTTAATGTGGCTGGATTCCTATTTTCCTCTTTTTTTCATTATTTGGTTACTGCTCACATCCCTGGTACGTAGTGGATGTGTACCCTGACTCCCGATCAGGCGATTGGGGTTCAATTCCCGTCGTTGTGAGATTGTAGTTGCTTTTGTTCTACTTGAGTTCAATTCAAGACGTTTCATTGCAACCTAAGGTTTAAATATAAGTTCCGAACACATGTCTTCAGAGAAGAATGAGTTGGCACAGTGGATGTGTACTCCGACTCCCGATCAGATGATTGAGGTTCAATTCCCGTCGTTGTGAGGATTATTGTTTCTTTTGATTCTATAATCGATTCTAATATATTTAAGGAATAGCCCAAGCAGGAGAACATGACGATAAATACCTGTGTTCCATGTTCCGAACCTGGGTTCTTCGGTACCGCGGTTCCGCACTTATAGCTACAGCACCACTGCCGTTGGACGAAATTTATGCCGAAATGTAAATACTTAAGGTACAAGTCCGGACTTAGTCATTTTTTCAAAACTTGACTATTCCAAGGGGCTGTGAGGAATTGAACGGGGGTCCTCAGGACTCGGAGCTCCGCTCACTACCACAGGGGCCTTGCCGTTGGCCGAAATTTGCACAAAATCTTAGATACTTAAGTTATCAGTCCGGACTTGGTTATTTTTTCAAAACTTGATTATTCCAAGGGGCTGTGAGGAACCGAACGGGGGTTCTCAGGACTCGGAGCTCCACTCACTAACACAGCGCCATCGCTGTTGGCCGAAATTTGCACCCAATCTTAGATACTTAAGGTACCAGTCCGGGCTTAGTTATTTGTTTTCTTCAAAACTTGACCATTCCAAGGGGATGTGAGGAACCGAACGGGGGTCTTCAGGACTCGGAGCTCCGCTCACTACCACAGGGGCCTTGCCGTTGGCCGAAATTTGCACCAAATCTTAGATACTTAAGGTACTTCGCCCTATGTTCAGTGCAGAGAATTAACATGGTGTTAAAACCGTGTTAACAGATCTGTTAACATGGTGTTAACCTGGACGTTCAGTCAGAGGTCGAGATTAATGCCGTATTAACAGATCTGTTAAATTGTGACCTCACCCAATGTGACTGCCCCTGTCATGGCCGACCGTGCAAAGGGTCTATTGATTCGTTATTTTCTAAAAATCATACTCTTCAATAGCGGCGTACCAGTAACTTACACCAAATTACACAGGGCTTGCAGAGGGGAAGCCCCCAGAAAATGAACGCCATGGTTCAGGGGTTGTTGCCAGGCTGGGCTTTTATAAACACAGTTATTGTTCGACATTATAGTTGCCCTCAAGTTGACGTTAAACATTGTCAATATTGACACATGTACATTAAGTGGTTAAGGAAAATGCACGTATAGGGCCTGCACCCCTAATATCAAACAACTTTAGTGTTCAAATCACCTTTTTATTCCTCAATTTTCTCTCTAGATAACTAATAAATGTTAAACAAATGGAAACGATTTTTTTATTTTTTTGGCATTATTTTTTTTTCAGTTGATTCATTTCGCACTCATAAAACCACCACACTATTTTAAAGATACTTCAATTCAGTAAATATATGCATTTTCAAATTCAGCCAAATTCTACTGCATCAAGATGATAGGCCTATGGGTCAATCCATGAAAGTGGGTAACAATGTCCACTTTAATACACTCGACACTTCTGGAGTTGATTTTCAATAAATACATTTATATGGTTCGGAGAATGATTACCCACAGCATATACACTACTCACAACAAGTTAGGGATATTGGTGTGGTTCAATTCTGGATTTTTTGTCTCCCCTCGATTGATCGTTTTCACCTATTTATGTGACAAGGTGTGTCTGTCATTCAGATATACTCTAATCATATACAAAATCATTCAAGCGGAATGCACACCCTCAACAAAATGTCTGCGTACACCCCACAATATCCTAACGTATTGTGAGTAGTGTATAAGCAGGGTATAGCCTCGTGAATCAACATAATGACATTACCCAATATAATACATGATGAGAACAGCTCAATAAACCTAGTGCAGCATTCAGTGCAAGTGTGACATTTTGAACCTTGATTGCACTCATAATGTAATTTGAATTAAATGAACCCAGCAGCTACATTTTTAGCAGAAGAAAATAGTCAAATGTAATCGTAAGAGTTGAAAAATGCCTTGGCCCCTCCCACGGTTATTTCAAACATTGCTGTCCGGCCGTAGGCTAGGCGGGGTTTATTTTTAGTTGAAGCACGGCTAGGAAGGAAAACAACTGAACTCATTAACCATCGCGATAAAGTATTGTTGTTATGTCGATACATCATTGTACACCCCAATGCCGCTTTGTTATGAGCTGTTTTGCCCATTTTCCTCGTAAATTAATACTGCGAGTGTAGACGTCAAAGCAGTATTACAAGTGAATTTCTCTTAAACGTGTTAACAAGTCCTCCGCTACATCGATGCAGAAATCTTGGCGTGTTTAAACGTCCTCCAGCATCAAGTGGTTTAAACAATTTTCTTGAATATTACCAAAAGTATGACACCAAGGCATGTCTGTTTCTACTATTTTAAATTATGTACCCAATTTAGAAAAAGCACAGGAATCTCTTCAAAAAAATTTGCAAAAGTAATTTATAATAATGCATCAAAATGTCACACTTTTTCTCACGTTTTTATAAAACAACCTAAATATCAGAGCTACTCCTATGGAATCCTCATAAAAAAAGGATTAACAATATTTTAAGGCATAAAGAAATTATTTTGCTCAAAATAATTAACTTGGGCTTAACGTCTTTTAAGCACAAGCAAAATAGGTTGTGTGCTTAACGACTTAACCAGAATTGCAGAACTTTAGTAAAAAGCAGTAGTTAGACGTAGTGTCCTCTAAATTATAAAATGACGTAGTGTCCTCTAAAGTATAAAATATTCAGGAAAATAGCCGCACTTTTCATATTTTCCATACAACTTATAGTACAGTCTATACATGTAATATTGCTCGAGTTAGAATGGTGGTGCACAGAAACCAGTGAACTGTTTCCTTGCGCTTTACCAATGGGCGTTTCAGATTACCGGCGAATGTTTAGACCCAATTACCATGGCAACCGACGTCACACTTTAGTAGTCTATTTCGCGGGCTTTTGAAACAGGGTTATAGTCGAGTCCATCAAAAGTCGATCACATGTGAAAGTT
The DNA here is from genome assembly GCA_037783545.1 of Henricia sp. BOLD:AAB3569. Lineage (NCBI taxonomy): Eukaryota > Metazoa > Echinodermata > Asteroidea > Spinulosida > Echinasteridae > Henricia > Henricia sp. BOLD:AAB3569. Next base: position 2,658,323 of record JBBELK010000060.1, read on the forward strand.
TGTAAATTTGCTGTTTTAATTATGAAACTGTTGTTTTTCTAGCCACCGAAAATTAAGCCACAAAATGCCCTTTCTAGTAATACTGTGGGATAAAAACACCTTTAAAATAAATAAATGTGTGCAATGATGAAAATATTGCAGTGGCATTGCCAAGCCTAACCCCATTATTCTGCTCGAATTGACCCAGCACTTCTCAATCCTAATCCCAATTAGTGTTAAGAGTTACCCTAAAAAATTGACCTCCCTTTAATTGTCGACTTTGAACCGTCGTTACAGGAAATAACAGAGTGCGTCTTTATGCTCATTTCGTCGCGACAGGTCACAAATAGGCCTACTGGCGACTGTAAAAAATATCTTGCTTTACTGTAACAAACCTGTAGAAAACTTTGGACTTTCAAGCGTCAACATTTTGACCCAGAACAGAAAAGATACAGCGCATGTATAACAACAAATTGCTAACCAGGTGTGTCAACTGCTACTATAAATGACCTCGCTTGTTGTCACACCAACCGTAACTTTATCTTTTATGAAACTCTAAGGCCTCACGAAACTGCAGTGTAATTGTTCAAACAGCTGTGACCAACAGCCAAATATAGTCTTTAGCTCTCGACGATTTTGTTTGCAACAGAGATACTTTTATCTGTATTCTGCTGCTTTAAATACACATTGCGTTGTTGCGTTTTTATATGCTACTGTGGATAGCGCATCGGACCCCCAGGCCCATGATTCGAGGCTACTGTGTCGAGTCCCTAGACAAGACACACTGTACCCCACATTGTCTCTCTATGTGCCAAAACATACAGGTGGGTCTTTCCACGCTAATGGGCCTATTTGAAAAATAAGTCAATAATTCCTTTCAGATGTCTTCAATTTATCTCAAACTTAAAGAAATTCCCTTGTACTGTTCTCAGGAGATAACTTTTGCCCAAAAAGGTAAGAAAATGCTACCACAACATGCAACTCTGAAAACCCCGTGCACAATTTTTCCATATACGTATGTAACGTGGACAGACAAAAATGTCACAATTTTGTCTGTCCACGTTACATACGTATAAGGGAAAATTTGTACACAAGCTTTTCAGAAATGTATGTTGTGGCAGGATTTTCTTACCTTTTTGGGCAAAAGTTATCTCCTGAGAACAGTACAAGGGAATTTCTTTAAGTTTGAGATAAATTGAAGACATCTGAAAGGAATTATTGACTTATTTTTCAAATAGGCCCATTAGCGTGGAAAGACCCAGATAGGTATAACCCAATACAAATGTGGACAAATTGTTCAAGAGTTTGGGGAAATCTGGATGCAGTGAAAAGCAACTTGGCTCCACCAGGATTTGAACGGTGGACCCTCTGCTGGACGTGCAGACACCCTACCAATTGAGCTATGAAGCCAACTGGTTGACTTGAATCACGGTAGTGCAGTTGTTCCTCACTCATGTGAGCTTAGCAAGCCCTACAGAGGGATAAACCCTTAAATGAGATAACCACCCCTCCCATAGATCATTTAAGATAAGCCCCAAACCCCTGCACGGCTTGCCCTAATTATTAAGTACGAATAAGTGACTATTTTTTAGGGATTGTGACCCAGGGATAGTAGGTAACCCAACTAACTGCTGGGGGTAAACCTGCGATGGACCGGCATCCCATCCAGGGGGAATAGCAATGCTCCTAGTCACACCATGCCATGGAAACTAACGACCTGTTGAGGTCTTGGGGAACCCAACTAACTGCTGGGGGTAAACCTGTGATGGACCGGCATCCCATCCAGGGTAGTAGCAATGCTCCTAGTCACACCATGCCATGGAAACTAACAACCTGTTGGGGAAACCCAACTAACAGCTGGGGTAAACCTGCGATGGACTGGCATCCCATCCAGGGGAGTAGCAATGCTCTTCGTCACTCCATGCCATGGAAACTGGGTGTGAGTACCAGCCTCATGAGCCAGTAAAGCAAATTACATAACATCATGTCGACTATGTGGACTGTGCATGTGATGAGGGTAATTCCCAAAATTAGGGGTCCAAAAGTGTGACATGCTTTTTAAGATTTCCAAGTGTTTTTAATGATTGAAAGTGGTTTCCCAGTAGAAAATAATTATTTTTAGTTGAACAAATGCCACTCAAATTTAATGTCTGTGTGTAGATATGGCACCAAGGTTAATGCAAACTCATTCTACAGCAAATTTTCATTGGCGTAGGTAACCCGGGACACCAAACTCCTATTCAATACCATGGAACAAATTATAAGCCTTTATGGTCTTTTGTTTTAAATATTTTTCAGGAATCAGAAAACAAAATTTTGAAGAAAATGATGCTGCCCCCTATAATCACAGGCCACAGTCCATTACTGAGAATTTGTGGTCATAAGTGGTGATTTTTGAAGCAGAGAGTGTCGTACATAACTGGGACACCAAACATTTTGGACCCCTAATTTTGGGAATTACCCACGACGTCATTTTGAAGTTTTGTGCATGCATCAAGTTGCCACTCGCATCAACTGCCGGAATCGAGAATATGACGACTATGGTTTTGGCATTCTCCTAAAACCCCATCACAACGTCTCAGTCAACACAGCCGACTTGACAATTTACAAGTCACAGTGCAACCAACAGGTCTAGGATTGCCATGGTATAGCCATTAAGTGAGATCTATACAGATGCAACATTGGGAGATATCAGATTAAACAAACAACAGAATTGTGTATACTTCTTTCTTTGGTCTAATTTTTGATATTTTGGGGCAGAATTTGAGTTTCACTCGCTGCGGGTCTATCTGTAATCCAAATAAAACAAAAACCAAACCCTGGTATAATTTGGCGTTGGATTCTACACTGTCACTCCTCAAATGAGATAATATGCTATTGCTGTTACCGTTGATGTCGTTACTTTAAAATTCATATTGGGTTTAGTTCGGTTTTCCCCTGAGCTGATGCATAACATTTAGGACGGATTCACACCGAGCCTTTTCGCGCATAAATTTGACGTGCGTCACTTTGAGAAAAAAAAACTGCATGGAGAGAATTTGGAATGAAACGACACACTGAAAACCACAGAATCAACTTTGGCGGAAAGTGTTTTTGTGAGTCTGTGATTTTCAGTGTGTCGTTTAACTTCAATTTCCCTCCACGCAGCTTTTTCTCAAAGTGACGCTTGTCAAATTTATGCGCAAGAAGGCTGAGTGTTAATCCACCCTTAGGTCCAATTTCATGGAGCATTTTAGCAGAAAATACAGCTTCAGCAAATTTTCGAGATTAGTAAAAATGGATTATCACTCAAATGTTATACAAATGACATAGGCATGATTCAGACTGACCCTTTTCACGAGTTAAGTGCATAAATTTGACGGGCATTGCTTTAAGAAAAAGTGGCTCGGAGAAAAATTTTTAAAAATTAATCAGAATAATACCTCGAACAGTAAAGAAATGTCCATATTTTACAATCATATTACAAAAATTAACAGAATAAATTTGGCTGGGCACACTGTGCCATCATATTTTCAAGAAATAGTTGAAAATGCATGAAAAAATTGGCAGTTTTTGTCAATTTTATTGATTGTCCGTCCCTCACGCATAAAAACAACCTCTGCATAAAACCGTAAAGTCAATTCCAACATGTGATAAACTGGGTATGTGTATTAACATCAGTAGCAGGTAAACATGCAGGTTCACTTTAGTTTTTATTTGTTGTTGACTAAGGAAACACATTTGTCTCTTGATTTCCGTCCCTCACGTGAGGGACGGAATTGGATCACGCTCAACATTTTTGTGAACCAACACACTGAAAATCGCAGAATCACAAAAACGCTTGCCGCCCAAGCTGATTTTGTATTTTTTAGTGCGTTGTTTCACTCCAAATTCTCTCTGTGCCGAGTTATCTCAAAGCAATGCGCCTCATGCATGTTAAACAGAGATTACATAATTGGAAAACCGAACAGTAGCATCACACAACTAAAGAGTAATGTTGATAAACTGCCTTGTAGAAATTTCAGCCTCATATAGTCATAGATGCAGTAATACTTTGGAAAACCTGAAAAATCCATGTATGGTTTTTGTGTTGAATGGATGGAAAAAGAATTGTCTGCAGAAATTGTTTTTTTTAAAGCAAATTTAGTTGGAAATTTTTCCTACAAAGGTAGCATTTTACATGGTAAAAAAAATCATGTGGTGTTTGTTACCATTGCTATCAACGCTTTTAGTCAAGTTGTTCTTGTCAACTCGTGAAGTAAAATTTCAGGTCACTGCGTGAAAAACCTCAGTGTGGATTCTGCCCAAGATAGCTGGTAACCTGTTTTTACTACTGAAGCAGAATCTTTTATGTAGTAACAAGTATTTTCTGCTAAACAGCACCATGAAATTGGAACCTGTTCAATGGGATAAAAAAACAGTGCCTAGGCCCGCTGTCATTGGTCGGTAAAGTACATATGATAAGCAATTCCAAAGAGACTAGTTGTAAACCACGCAAACGCCGTCCACCACGTGAGAAACGAGAACACGCCGCGGAAGAACACCGGCGAGAAGACATTGCATAGCCTGTCCAGCGTGACTTTGAAATGTTCAACAGCTGCTTCGGTGGATTGGTCTGGCCTGAAGGAGCCAGTAGGGGTAGGTTTGGAAGATAGTGGATGAGTGGTGTTGGTTGGAGGTGATTCAAATAGACCTGTTGAATAACCTCCTGTAAGCGATAGCAAAATGAGTAAATTATTGAAACTTTAAAATGTATAATTGTGGCACGCTTTGCAAAAATGGGTTGCTTCTCGCACAGCCCGGCCATAACTAGAAATCAGAGGCAGATTCAGGCTCATGAAAGACGGAGGCTCGTCAATACACCACGAACAAATTCGTGCCACAATAGACCGATCCAGTAAGCTCCGCCCATTTTGGAATTGACCAATCACAGCCTCAGGTAACCAAAAAGTAGATTGTCATTTTGGCTACCTGAGTCCTCAAAATTGTTTGCACAGAGCTACGGCAAACTGCAGCTTAGTGACGCAAAAACATCAAATATCATTTTTATCAGCGCAGAGGACCCTAGCCGGTTTAAAAAAGAATGGTATAAGACTGGCCAAACCTACTTTTAATCTTTGGAACTTTTTAATTTTGTGTAAATCGGTAAAACTCACTAAAATTAGCTTGTCGTTTTGCTATGTTGTGCATTCACTGCGTTCTAGATGTGTGTCGAGTTGTTTATGTTCGATAGCGCGCGTTACGCGTAATGCAGGCGTATTGTACGTGCACGCACACGACCGGATACATAAGTGCACATTTTGCTTTCGAGCGTGCAGTTTCTGTGTGTGTTTGCGTGTTTCAATATGCGCGGACGCTGATGCACGGCGCGGCCATGCGACTCTACTGCACACGTGCCTCACATGTGTGGCATGTTGCTAGGCAATTGCTAAATGGGCGGAGCTTACTGGATCGGTTTATTCCACTGCACTCTATACCTTGCCCGAGTTAGGGAGCTGTTCTTACTATCTCAGAGGGCGGAGGCTAATTATTTATGCGAGCTCGCCACAGTGTGTTTATGCATTGCTAGGCTAATCAAATCACACGCGCACGTGCGCTTAGTTGTGTGTTGTATGTCGTTTGTACCAAAGAGTTCCCATATACAGTCAATTCAACCATCTATATGACACCTTCTTGAAGCAAACATGACCATATATGTGAATATGGCTGAAACTAAATGTCATGAATTTACAAAGGTGTTTTTTCTGTGATAAATATTTGATTTTGAAAAGATACACACTCTATTTGCAGAATGGACGAGGCTATTAGCCCACACCATGGCCCTACACCCTCTGGGACTGTAAGAGTGGCTGCCAGGGAAAGGTATGGAGCGGGGTGAAATTCGTGGCACCAATTTGTCTGTCGCGCATTGGCAAGCCAGTGTCTTTAAAATATGAAGACACAAAGCAAATTTCTGGCTTGGGCGATTCCACGCTGGAATCAAGGAGAATCGATTCTAGGGATGGGACGTTTAACCGGTTAACAGTAAAAAAATTCAAAACCGGTTTTGCCGAACGTTTAAACGAAACCCAATTTTAAAGAATTTACAATAGTTTTTAGAGGGTTATTTGTAATGACTTCATGAAATTGAAATAAATTTATATGGGGTCGTAGTCAAATTTTGACCAGATAAAGGTTCAATTATTATTTTGGGGGCCTAGGGGTATTGTGTACATTGCACATGCATCTATAAACACCAACAACAATCTTTAGTGTCGGCCGAACGGTTAACTGGTTAACCGACAATAGACCGATCCAGTAAGCTCCGCCCATTTATAAATTGCCTAGCAACATGCCACACGTGCGATGTAGAGTCGTGTGGCCGTGCCGTGCGTCAGCGTCCGCGCCCTGGTCAGCGCGTATTGAAACACGCACACGCACACAGAAACTGCACGCTCGAAAGCAAAATGTGCACTTAAGTATGCGTGCTCGTACAACACGCCTGCAATACGCGTAACGCGCGCCATCGAACAAAAACATCTCGACACACATCTAGAACGAAGTGAATGCACAACTTCGCAAAACGACAAGCTAATTTTGGTAAGTTTTTCACGTTTACACAAAAACACATTTATGAAGAGATTAAAAGTAGGTTAGGATAGTCTTATACAATCCGTTTTAAACCCGCTAGGCCTCCTCTGCGCTGATAAAAATGATGTTTATGGTGTTTTTGCGTCACTCGTGCTGCATTTGCCGTAGCTCTGTGCACAAAATTTTGAGGACTCAGGTAACCAAAGTGGAGATCTGCTTTTTGGTTACCTGAACCCGAGGCTGTGATTGGTCAGTTCCAAAATGGGCGGAGCTTACTGGATCGGTCTATTGAAAGAATTGCAAACTGGTTTCTGAATAAACCGTAAATTCCCATCCCTAATCGATTCCACTTTGGGAATTGCAATCACTACTCCAGATTTTTGAAGAATCAATTCCCTTTCATCTAGATTTGATTTCCGGTGATAGGTCGTCGTCTGTACAATAAGTAGTCTTGTCAATGTACACGCACTTAAACACGTTCAGCATATTTTTCCCGTATTAAATGTAATCGATTTAAAATGAAATCGCAATTCTTTTTTCTGAATCAAAGTCGACTCCGAAAATGCTGGAGTCGCCCAAGCCTAGTTGTGCCATTCTTTTGGCACCCACCCCCTTGAATCATATGGCGATCCCACTGTTGTTGGGATTATGAATCATATTCACAAAAAGTGCTGAGGAAATTACCAGAAAAGTAAGTCTTTACCGGTAACTTATGGAGGGCACTTACCTAGCGATTTTAGAAGACATGTAAAACTGAGGAGTATTAACAAGGGAGCTAAGTATTGCAATGTAACAACGCATAAGTAGTAAAACACCCGTACAACCTGCGGAGGCAAAAAATATATAAAATTAAGAGGTTATTAAAAAGAATTGCCAATTAAAACATTTTCAACAACATGAAACTTCAACAGCTGGTTTGGCTTAACATTTATCATTGATTACTGTAACACAAGTGTCCGTCCCGGTTATGAGCGTATATTGGAAATTTGTACACCGGGTTTTTAGAAAAGAATGTTGTCACACTATTTGTAACCCTTCTGGGGCTTTAATTATCTCTTCAGAACAACTTAAAATTATTTTATTTTTTATTTTGAGACCCGACAAAGGTATTTCCTCGAAAATATGGTCTGTGTTGCCAAAATGGCCCCTTTACTGTGGAAAGACCCACATGCACGTTACAACATAAAGACTATAATTTCAGCACAGCTTATTTTTTGAGGCGGGAAATTCGGCAATAAAAAGGCTAATGTAATTTCCTGTGAATTTTGTCAAAATCTTAGAAAAAAAATCATGCATCGAATATCGAATATTCGACCGAAAATAATTATTCGAAAATGCACAGGCCTAATATGTGCACCCACAAATTCTGGAATAGTTGTTTTAGAAATACATACATATGTACATGTACATGTACATTTGTGTACCACACGTAATGCTTTTCGTGTCAACCAAATGTCAAATGCATAACGCCAATTTTGCCGATTTCGTCACTTTGATATTAAACTGAAACAATGACCCTACTGAAAATTACTTTATTACTGTGCCACTTTGCAAAAGGTATGGTGTGCACTAGCTCAAAATATGTAGAGACATGGCTGTTTCAAGATACTTGAAAATGTTTTGAAATTCTGGTACAGATATTTCATGTTATTTTGAAAAACCCCATTTACGTCCCAATAACTCACAGTTTTTTGAAGTTCCAAACTATTGATGCGGCCAGCCTCTTGTTTCATCCTCTCCACCTTATCTCTGGCCATGTTGAGATAGGACTGTAGGTAGTGTGTCATGAGCAGCATGCGCAGTATGCATAGGATGGGGATCAGGGCCATACGGATCAGGTCAAAGGTCGTGTCGCTTAAACTGGGACAAGAAGGATAATGGATTGTACGTGGGTACATCAAGTTGGGCACAAAATACATTATGCAGAATCACCAAAAACTTCCAAGAGCTCCAATCACTTAAAGGAGTGTGACCAGATCACTTTTTTTTACCCATAACTCCCCGGGACTTTTCTTATGGGTCATGAGATTTTTATATCATAACATCCGTTATATTTTTCTGATTACGAAACTGAAACTCCCGCGCTTCTAGGCCGCATATTTCCGAGGATATCGTCGACAATCCACCGATTATTTGTAAACTAATTTTCCAGTATCAACGTTTATCACTGAAGGCCGACGATAGTTTTGTTCAATTTTTTACTGGAAATTGCGAATGTTTTCGGGTTTTTGGGACATGGGAGGTGTGTATGGGAGTTACTTGATAATATTGGTAAGTTACATCGAAAACTATTTTCCAGAAACTCTGGTCATGCTCCTTTAAATTTTTCTTTCATATAATTTTATATTTCATTTTTATTTCATTTTTATTTCATTGATATTTCATTGATATTTCATCTTTATTTCATCTTTATTTCATCTTTATTTCATCTTTATTTCATCTTTGTTTCATTTTTATTTCATTTTTATTTCACAAATTTTTATTTATGTGAAATTGAAATTAAAATACCCTTTATATTGGAAAATACACAATCGACCAGAACTTGGGCTTTTTGTCAAACATGTCCAGACTTGCCCGCATTTTATAACTTATAACTTATGCTGCCAGAACTGCTTCATCAACTAAAACATTTTACAAGAATGGTACAATTTGTACAATCGCTTTTTAGAGAACTGAAACGTTTACTTACAGTGGTTCATCTTTGCCAGTTATTTTCTTGCCCGTGGCTGGACTGCATATGTAGTCTCTAGCGATGGGCCTGACCCACATTAACGATATAAGCATAGGGAAGAGGAAGCTGATGTGTAGTACAATCCTAGGAAGAAGTGACAGAAACAAGTCATGTATGTTGACTACACAAATAAAATTAGGAATTTCACCTAAAAGGCAAAATCACATAAGAAGCACCTGATGTATGGCAAACATGAAAAATGAAGTCAAATTTGATCTGGGGTAGCCTAGGAATCAAAGATTCACCTTTTGCAAAAATATTTAATGTAGATGATCAAAAAGAGGATTTTAAACCGTGTTTCTTTTGGTGACATAGCAAAAAATGTATCTAAAATACACATTTTACAGGCCTTTGTGAGAACCACAACTGCAGCCGATTGTGCAACTTACACAATAAAAAGTTGTGCAAATGTGCTTATGCAGTGCGTAAGGTTTCGTGAAATTGGCTGCTGGGCCCAATCTCATGGAGCTATTTGTAACAGAAAATACACCTTAACAAAGCAGGTTACTATCTTTTATGTATGAATAAGAGATTCTTTTTTTTGTTAAGGGATTATGACCCAGGGACCACCGGGGTGAAAAAATTCAATACAAATGAGAACAGATGTCCATGAATTTGGGAAATCTGGATGCAGTGAAAAGCAACTTGGCTCCACCAGGATTCGAACCGCGGACCATCTTTTATGTATTGTATTCTACTGGCACTCTGCCAATTTTTCCAAGTTCGTGTACAAAAATTTGGAAAGGCCCAAAGCAATATTTTTTAGCGCAACAGTTTCACGGGAATTTTGTGGTTTCATGGCCGAGTGGTCTAGCGAATCAAACTTAAGACCTTGATTAATTCTGTAGGGTCATGATTCAAATCCAGGCCAGCACTCGTCCATGGTGTCTGTGCCCTTTGGCAGGGTACTTTGCCATACATTGCCTCTCTCCACCCAGGAGCAAATGGCAAACATTACATTTTTATGGAATAAGGGAATAACATACGGGTCTTTCCACAGTAAAGGGGGCATTTTGGCAACACCGACCATATTTTCCAGAAAATACCTGTCTGGTCTCAAAATTAAAGAAATAAGTTTAAGTTGTTCTGAAGAGATAACTTAGGCCCAAAAAGAGTTACAAATAGTGTGACAATATGCCTTTCTAAAAACCCTGTGTACAAATTTCCAATATACGCTTGTAACCGGGACGGACACTTGTATTACATTTTACCCTTTTATTTATTTTATTTTGAGACCAGGCATAGGTATTTTCTGTAAAATCTGGTCTGTGTTGCCAAAAATGCCTCCTTTACCGTGGAAAGACTAATAATTAAAATTAAAAAAAATAAAAAAGGATGTTGGTTAACTAGCCTGCAAAAATTCAATTACATTCACATGCATCCACACTCCAAAAAACCTTTAAAATTTATGCAAGGTTTTTGTGTTAAGCGAATGGTAAAAAAAAAATGGTTTCAACATTTGAGATACTCACTGCATAAATGGTCGGTCGACGGCAAACCTGATAGAGTCAACATGCATTTTGGCAATTCGAAGGCCAGGGAAAGCTAGGAAGGCACCAAGTACAGCAGCCAGGACGCCGATTACTGACTTGAAGGCAATCTTAGACATTGGACTGCTAAATTTAAGATTCTGTTCCTTTAGGAAGTCCAATGCACTAGATGTGAAGTTCTCATATGCTGAATATAATACACACAAATATGCAAGAGGAGTGAATATTTTAGTTTAAAACTTCAGCAATTCCGAAATATTTATGATTTTTAAAAAAAGAACGGCCATTTTCTTTATATACCAATTCTTGATAAGAACAGACATTTATTGAATAGGGTCATTCCATGTCAATTCAACAAGCTTTTGGACCTGACCCTCACAGATTGAAATGAAATTTGGTGTGCTGATTGGACTCCTTGAGAAACACCGAGAACTAAAATTGTATATCATTTGGTCAATTAATTTTTGAGATACGGGTCAACGAACTTTGACTAATTAGCATGACCTGGGGCCAATTTCATAAACAATTAAGCAGAAAAATTTGCTTAATCAAAAATTTGTTTGCTTTATAAAAATGAGTCAATAGTCGAAATTGCATGTCAAATTGTGTTTTTTTACAAGAATATCTGCTGTTCTTGCTAAAAACACAAGTTGAAGTATTTTTTTGATTATTAACCCATTTATATAAAGCAAACAAATTTTTGATTAAGCAAATTTTTCTGCTAAACAGCTTTATGAAATTGGCCCCTGCTATGTTTGAACAGTTATATCTCTAAAAGTAATGGACCTAGAGAGATAAACTTTACATCATTTTAAAGCTCTTGAAATGGCCTTCATTTTATAAAATAACATCAAAATTGTATGGTGTACCTCAAAAACGTTTTGTAAATTTATCATTTTCTTTTTATTTGTTAGCTTAAGATGTAAGGAACATTTCCAGAAATATTTGGGATGGGCACTCTTACAGTTTTTGAGTTTTGATAATTTTAACATTGGCTAACATGTAAATAACATAAATACCATGTAAATAACATGTAACTGTGTATGTACATGTTATTTACATGGTATTTACATGTTATTTACAGGTTAGCCAATGTTAAAATTATCATAACTTAAAAACGCGCTATCACACGGTCGTGCACACGTACTATGGGGAACAAGACAAAGATGGAAGCACTGTGATAAAGGTCTATACAGTGAACTGATCTACCAATCACTTTGACATTGCTTCAGTGATTTTTTTTTCAAGAGAACCTGTTTGAACAAAGTGGTTCCCACAGTAAGACAAGTTTTACCCTTAGCAGGCCAAGTGGGACCCGCTATTAGGCCAGTCTATAATTCTAGCCAGCTTGAAATATGGTGGTCTTAAAGCAAGCCTGGTCTTAAAATTTTGAACAAGTCTTAATCTTTGAACAAGGATTTTTGCTTTCATTCTTGAAAATACCCATCAGCCGAAAGTAGTAGCTGGCTGAGTCACTTTCGAATAAGGTGCGTTTAGTCAGACTGGTTTTCGAATACATGTAAGTTACTGTGTGATTTTTGCCACGAATTTCCTACGAATTGGTACGATTTGTTACGATTACCAGAGACTGTCTATAGACTCTACACACAATCGTACCAAATCGTAGAAAATTCGTGGCAAAAATCGCACAGTGGGGGGCCCGCTTTAGATGGTTTATTGCAAAGGGCTAGCCCAGCGACTAAATCTAGGACCATCTAAGTTGGATAACTGGCAATAAACAACTGGTTTTAGACAATTATTTAGACAATTATGAGCAAGTTCGATTCACAACTAGAGTTAACCACTGGTTAAACGCCACCTGGCAAGACACATGCGCACCAACGTTCAAGTGCAAACACCTTTGGTTATTCAACTGGTTTCGCATAAAATGCTGCATCAACTCAATACCTGATGGGTACCAGTGACCAGCGCAACCCTGCCCTGTGGGCTGGTTCCAAATGGTCAACCAGGCACGAATCATTGACTAGACTGCATTTGGTTGCAAATAGTCAAACTATAGTTAACTATAGTCGTGAATCGAACTTGTCCAATACAGAATGCCTTGCGTTGTGCTCAAAAGCAATGCTGCAAAGCATGTAGATGATTATAGTTTGTGATAATTCAAGTCAAAACAAAATAATAAAAAAAGGGTGCATTGCTATCTCACCTTGATCGAGTCCAAATTCCAAAATGCGTTCAGGGACAATGAGTACTGCCATGGCAACGAGAGCAAAGAAGAAACCAAACGTGATGCATAGAGACCGCTCCCCATCCTCCTCACTGGAGAAGTACAAGGCTGTCAGCAGGAATAGTATCTGACTAATGCAGGTTAAGGTATCAAACGTGGAGTCTGGATACATGACAGAGGCAGGGGTGTGAGTGTAGAACCCCAACAAAATCTGAAAAAAATCTGAAAAAAATCTGAAACTGCGAGCGTGAAACCCGAAGCCCTAAACGGCTTGGGGTCCGGGGCCCGCTTAAATTGCACTGACATCTTGATGAATTATAATGTCCCCAGTTGGTGCATTTTATGGCTTCGAGAATGGAAGGTTGTACTGAATGTTGGCTTGCACATGGCGTGCGCTAGCAAGTGGGCAAGTACCGTACTGTAGAAAAAAGCGTAAAATAAAATCAACGCTTACGCATGAGGGGAAAAAAAGCGAAAATATGTTGGGAGAAAAAAACCTGAAATTAAATTTTGGCAAATAAAAAAAAAAATGAAATCAGCTAAAAAGCTGAAATTTCAAACCCCGGCAGAGGTGAAGATTTTGGACTTGAGTCACTTGATAAATAAGTATAATTTTTCTCTCATACCAAGTTTGGTCGTTTCATTTCGATGGTGATGAGGCGACAAACATGCAGCAAATACTGTGTTTGGATATTGTAGATTACCTTGTTATAACAGGGATTTTGCATTATAAAGAATGAAAACAATGAATAATAAATGATTGGAACCTACAATGTTCCTTGTTAGAATAGAATAAACTTTATTATCCACCAAATGACAGGAATAAAATGGAAATTTGTCTTACAGGCATAATGTTGAGAGAATGCGATTTGGCTTGCATAATGTTGTAAAACAGTGCTCTTACATGCGTGCATGCTTGATCATGAGCTGGATCCGCTCGGTTGAATATCGCATGGGGCCTGCTTAAATGTTGTGATTTCCACGATTAAGGTACATAAAATCCAGAAATGGGAAGGACTAAATCCAGAATGAGAAGAACTGCATCAGAACTGAACAGACACATTCTGTGGTATTTGCAACCAAGAACTTGAAGGATACAATGCAAATCCCGCCATCATAAGTACCCATATCAAACTCAGATTCAGCTCTCCACGTGTGTGAAGCCACGCTTCCGTAATGGCATAGAGGACAAAAGTGACGGCCGAGAAGTCTATGAGCCAGCGGTATTCGTTAAAGAATCGCAGTACCATGACGTGGAGCGGTTCGATGACGCGCGTTCGTAAATCCAGGTCTATGCTTCTCGGCACAGTGAATGATTTGTCTTCTGAGTTGTCGAGGAGGTTGACGCGTCTGTTGTGATCGGACCTGCTGCCAATTACAAACACATTCAGATTGTAAATAATGTGGATATTTATAGACCCCTTACACTAGCGGCCATGACAGGGGGCAGGTTTTCATATTTAAATGATGTGACAATAGATCCACAAAGTGCCTACTCGTGCACGATGCAGGGTGACAATGTGACTGCCCCATTTGGCCGCCCATGCAAATGGTCTATAGCACATGGTGCTTCTCATGATTACCCCTGGTCATTGGACTCTTAAATAGCATTCCTTAACCCTAAGTATACAGCCCCAGCTGCCTGTTAAGGCTGTTACACTCGATTCGCCTTTGCCAAATCGAACTCCGCATTTTATCAGACCCAGGTCTGATTCGCCTTTTTCAAGTCACCTTTGGGGTAGGGTTGAACCCTGCAATTGTCAAGGTCGCTTGTAGTGTAAACGCTACCCGAATACAGATTCGGCAATTTGATGAGTGTCCTTGGGGCGGTACCCGCAGTGTAGTAGATTTAATTGTAGTAGATTTAACACCTAACAGCTCACGCATGCGCTGCAGTTACATTTAGTGGTGACTTTTTCGGTTTCTGAAGCGATTTGGGGTGCAGTGTAAATGCGGCAAATGTTCAGTTTTGCGGTCGCAATAAAAATGCTGGGTCTGTATCCACCTTTGCCGGTTTGAGTGTAAACACGGTGTTAGGCACTCGTGAGCTAATCAAACAACACCTTCACTGGCCTGACAGGTACCCATTTATACCTGAGTGGAGAGAGGCAATTTATAGCAAAGAAAAAGTAAGGGGATTCCCTGGTGTCTCTGGCTGTATGTATCTCGATGTTTAGTTACAAGACACTTGTAAGCTTCAAGCAACTCAGCCTACAAGCTGCAAAATGAAGTTCCATAAACCCATTATAATGTGCAGCACACAGGAACATATTCATATGAAATATGTGCTACATAAATGTAATAATGATTAACTCTTTCAGTGCCAGCGTTTTTTTCAACATTTAACTCTAAAGTGCCAGACTTTTCGCGTTTTTGGTAATTCTTTGAAATTCTGTAAAAAAATTAATAAATAGGTTCTACAAACCAAACTTGTAAATTGTACTTTTATAGATTATAGAATCGATGGTATTGTTTTAGTGAGTGATAAATACCAATGTTTTTTACTATCCTAATCCGAAAAATACTCAAAAACTTCCTCCGTGGAGAAGCGAGTGCATTTTGGCTGCTCAGAACTGCTCAGATTTTGCGCCCTCTCGAGGAACTCCGACGTGTACCTCGATGACATTGCATATTATGACAGATTAATGCACCCTCTAGCGATATTTTTAGGTCGTACATGTACGGCGGTTGGCGTTTTTGAAGAAAAAAATTGTTGAACGAGATCGTACTATTCGTACATGTACGACGTTGGCACTTTTAGAGTACCCATACGATAGATCGTACTTGTACGTCCTTGGCACTAAAAGAGTTAAAGGAGCTTGTTCAGGATTATCACGGTGCGTCCATCTTTGTCTTGTTCCCCACAGTACGTGTCGGGCACGATCAGTGCGTCTGCGCTACCGCGCGATAGCGCGTGTTAATCTCCCGTTGAGATACGCTGCATGCTCTATTGATCAGGCAGCATATTCAAAACTATTTTTTTCTGCAAGCCTTGCTTTGGTTACGTTCATTTTAATTGGAGAAAAGTGAAGATGGCCGCACTGTGATAAAGGTCTATACCTCTCCAAAATACTATCCATGAAATTTGCAATCTCCAATTTGAGTTTGGAAACAAAAAAGTTGGTGTAATTACAGAACTGTTTTATGGGACCAGATAAATTAATTATTTTTTATTTTACAAAACATTGGTAACAAAAAAATGAATGTTAACAAAAAAATGACAAATTATTTGGTGTCAAAATCTCAACACCCATTGAAAAAATGGGGGAGTAAAAAATGTGATCTGGAAAACGTAATTATCGTGGATGGAAATGGCATGTTTTGCATTCTTATTTCAATTTTTTCGACCTCTCAAAAAGGCTAGAGTCATCTCAATATCCATCGAAAATGTGGAGGCGGGGGTGGGGGAGGGGAGGAGGTGCGGTTAAATAAATGTGATCTGGAGACGCTCCTTTAAGAAATAATTTACATCAAATAAATGTTGCCAAAAAAGTGTTTTTTTTTTCTTTACGAAATGGTTTTTTTTTTTTACTTTCATCACTGATTGCAATTACAATGCAACCCACCTGTTTTTACGGTGTCTCCCTTTGCTGACTGTGATCCCTGCCAACTTCCGAAGCTCTTCATCTTTTGGGTACATGTAACGAACAAGATTCCTGTGGCAACATTGAGGTACGTGAAAAGTAACATTCAATTTGGAGGATTCAGGCTATTAGCTGTTACAGTTAAATGCCCATTGTATAATTTGCAAATATCCCAAAATGGTGAAGTCAATCAAATGGCAAGCGCGAAGCCCTAACTAACAGCATGGGGTCCGGAAAGTTTGGATTCTAGATGCTCTGTGGTGCGATCTCAGGCAATATTTAACCACTTTAAGCAATCAAAAGTGTGATGTCATATGAGGCGAATACCCCAACGGTTGCGAAAGTTATCGATAATTTTTTTTTTAAAGGATAGGTATTTCTTTGGGGTTTTGTTTGGAAAAGGGGGGAGTGTGCGCTCCCCCACGACCCCCCTGGATCTGCCCCTGATCTTAGTCAATCCTAGTCAGACCTTCTTCAATCGACAACGCATCCCGGTGGAATTTTGCATTCAATACTATGCTGGGATCAACTGGGAAAAAAATTGAAATCGTAGTAAAACTTATCAGGACTTCACCGGAGCCCTAGTGGACCATACGGCTGCTGGCATAGCCATAGTGGCCCCTGCAGGCCCCGTAGGGGGCTCCCAGTGCTGCTCTGTTCAATCCTATTAAAGCCAGGACACTGTTGTTGCCCTTATACTTCCTGGCTTTGTTCCCGGCTTTCCTCATGTGTAGGATCGTAAGATCAAAGATTCATCCCGGTTTGGAGCCTAAACCGTGATCGACTGTAGCAGACGGACACCGGGACACATCAATGCCACCTGGGACGCAAAACCGGCAATATGTGACAAGGTGATTTTTGGGAAAAATTGTGTTTTTTGCCCTGTAGATGATCTGCTTTTGAGCGGTTCTGCGAATAAAACCATTATAAATCAAAAGAAAGACATCAACAAACTCATCCGAATAAATTTCAGCTTTGTCAAATGTACCACGTTTAAAAAACCCCATGAAAATCCATATGTGTTTTCCTGGTTCTTGGCGGGGTGTTTCAAATATTCGTTCTCAGTTGATCGGGTACTATGTGGCTTGCGTCATGCACTTTGTGGCGCACATCATATACTGCATGTGCGCGCGATCCATAAAAATGCATCGCGTTGGAACACGCACACGCAGTACACAGCGCCCATGCATTTTGGACCACGTAGATGCGAACAAAAAATAAGTAAATCGTTCGCAAACGATCTAAATAATTTCATCTTTAGGGATTATTTTCTGGTAAAATTATATCATTTTGAGCGGAAACCTTTCATTGGGTAGTTGCTATTAATTCAATCTTTACTTTCAGAACTTTTCCCCTGTAAACTCGTCGATTACTTTTTGGGGTCATTGCAAATGATACACTGGGCCTTTAACACAAAAACCACGTATTGATTCAAAAGGTTTTTTGAAGCATTGTTGCATCTATGTACACACATGTACCAGTAGCTGAAATTTCCGCAGGCTAGTTTACTAACATTCTGCTTTAGATATGTTGTGTTGTTGTTTCAGGAATCTGTAAAATGTTGTATCCTACAAATGATACATTGGACCTTTGATCTATTGCAAGAAACAACATACTTTCAAACCCGTTTTTCCCAAGTGCACAGATACACAAGTGAAACCTGTGATATATACATGTGCAGTGAAATGTGTATGCTACTGATAAACTGAAAGTGAAAGCTACTACCAGCTCAAAATATCCAGATTTGTTTGGTTTGGGCGGGCTTTTGTGTAAGCTTGTGCCAGTAGATGATATCATTGTATAATTAATATCACAATAAATATTTCTTCCTGAAATCATCGTCTGTTTTTGAAACACACGTCAGCAACTTGGCAGGGCGCTAGAACACTGGGCCATAACACTATCCAACGGCATACATTTTCTTGATTATAGAGACACATGTACAGAGAAAGAGCATTCTGTTGGGTTGTGCCACAGCTGTGGAATAGTTTGACTAAGACATTACGAGATTTAAATTCTCTGAAAGCTTTTAAGTCACATTTGAAGACGCATCTTTTTAACTTGGAGTTTAGTGATTTTTAATTAGAAATGAGCTAGTGTGGTAGTTTTTATTAGTTGAGGGCGCGGGCTCGTCGGTGCGCGCGCGGGGGTCGGATTCGTGCTGCGAGGTGCGCGGCTCCATAGCAGGGGCATGGAGATGCGTGTTTCCTGTTTTGTGTTTTGTAGCGCGGGTTTGTTTCTCGCGCGCCTTGGCGGGCCGTCTGTGCCTCCAATATGGTGATGTGGTTTTTAAAGTACTGTTTACTATTGTATTGCGCCTATGAGCATTTTAATGGATATATGGCGCGTTATAAGTGCTATTATTATATTATTATTATTATGTACTCCCTTGTGGCCGAGCGGTTGTAGGTCATTTACTGGCAACAGAGGTGAATACTTGGTGTTGAAAGTTCGGTACCTGGCCCGGCCGTGGTACCTGTGCCCTTGAGCAAAGCACTCAACCATAACTGCTCCATCCTTCGGAAGGGATGTAAAGACATTCGTCCAGTGTGTTGTGTAATGCACTTAAAAATATCCCAGAGCACTCTTTCCTGAAGAGTAAGGGGATTACCTGGTGTATCTGGCCGTTGGCTGCCAATGGCGCCACCCACTTACATGTATGTATCTTGATATTTACCGGTAGGTGGAATATACTTGTAAGCTTCATGCAAAATGAACTTTCATTAAACCCATTATAAATAAACTCTTCAAAAAAAGTTCGGAAAGTCAAGTTTGACTGACGATTTCTCTCTTGTTGCAAAATAATTTTCCTTAAATTTTATATCATTGGAAAGCCCTGTTATTCCTCTTTACGATGATGTGTCATTTGTTATGATTAAGCAATTGGGGGATGTGCAGCACAGTTGAATACGGGGGCGGGTGTAGAGTGAAATGTCACAAAATGCATTGCTATTATTATAAAGTGCATTGACACATTCCCATCCTCCAAGCAAAAGGGGAATGCACTGCATGACAATAGCAGTGAATTTTGTGACATTTCACTTTTCACCCACCCCTGTATTCCGCTATACTGCACATCTCCCAATTGATTAATCATAACAAATGACACATCACTGTAAAGAGGAATAACAGGGCTTTCCAATGATACCAAATTCAAGGGAAATGATTTAGTAACAAGAGAGAAATCGTCAGTCAAACTTGACTTTCCGAACGTTTTTTGAGGAGTTTATATATATTTTTAAATGTATCAACTTACCCTCTTGCCAGTAGCCATTCTGCTAATGAGTAATTTGAATTAAACTTCTGGATCAAACTCGCTGCTATGACACTCACGATCAGCTCAGCACCAAACAAGGCCTGAATATATGGTAGCAAGGGAAAGACGGAGTTTAAAAGTGGTGCAAAGAAAAATTCAGCCTGTTGGAAAAGTAAAGTATTGTAGATAACTGAACCATTTCCCTGCGCTGTGGCAATTGACGTATATTGTGGCCTTTTTCAAATCTCGGCTTTGTCTCCGTCTCTGGCTCCGTCTCCATGTGGTTTACATGGAGCCGGAGTCTGAGCCCAAGTCGAAATTTGGAAAAAGGCCTAGATTAGCAAATGGCCTAATGTTTAGAGCCAATTACCATAGCAACAAACATAAATTACAATTCTTCAGTTAAAATAAACATGGAAACATTCCAATTTCCACTTACAAAACAAGGTTTTCAACAACTGTAAATGGTGTCCATTCAACACCAAGATTAGGTACCATACAAAATATAGACCGTATCGAATAGCTGCCATCTTGTAGGGCAGTTTCTTTGTTCTTTGAGGACATGCATGGTTGCACATTTTGTGCTTACATTGTTGAACAGTTTAAGTAACAAAAGGTGCCCCACAAGATGGCAGCTGTTCGACATGGGGCCAATTTCATAAAGATGTTTAGCAAAAAAATCTGCTTATATTTGTTTGCTTTATAAAAATGGGTTAATAGTCAAAATTGTATGTCAACTTGTGTTTTTAGGAAAAATAGCAGATATTCTTGTGAAAAACACAAATTGACATGCAATTTTGACTATTGACCCATTTTCATAGAGCAAACAAATTTTTGATTAAGCAAACATTTCTGCTAAACAGCTTTATGAAATTGGCCCCTGGTCTATTGCATGCGACGGGAAACTGTAGCGAGATGGTGCAAATAACCCCTTAGCTTTGTCTTTCTGTGGGGTACCGTGGCCGAGTGGTTTAGGTCACCGACTCGCAATACTCGGGTGAAAACTTGAGGTTGCGAGTTTGATACCCGGCTGTGGTACCTGTGCCCTTGAACAAGGCACTTAAACACACTGGCTCCATCCTTCGGAAGGGATGTAAAGCCTTTGGTCCAGTGTGTTGTGTAACGGACTTACAAGATCCCAGAGCATTCTTTCGTGAAGAGTTAGGGGATTCCCCTGGCCGACGGCTGCCAATGGCGCCACCCACCTATGTATCTCGATGTTTAGGTGGAAGACACTTGAATTAAGCTTCATGCAATTTAGCCTATGGGCTGCGAATTAGAGTTCATTAAACCCATTAAAATACTTGCCATTTTGCTCTTCCTCAGCAAAAGCACATCCTTATTCCTTGCAAGCAATGTCTCTTTAACAACTTCTCATGAAAGTATCAGTATAAAGTGTCATTCAGGCTCTGTAACAACAAAATAGAACTTTATTGAAAATATAAATTTATTGACGTATTCTTACTACAGAAACATTAAAAAAACGAACTACATGTATGTTTAGCGTAAATTGAAGTCTCCCAAAATGATGCGGTAACAGCTTTTTTTCCCACTTTTCTTTTTTGTGAGTGGATTCCAAGCAATAAATGTATGTTTTTAATCGAAACACTCAACACAATAAGTTTTAAAAAAAACTTTGACGTGCAGGGTTGAAAGTGACACGCGCTGACGATATATATTATTTTGCCGTTTTTGAAGAAAAAAATAAGCTTTGACACACAGGGTCACAGGAATATACAGAGTTTCTTTAATGTCCAATCTCTTCCCTTCTTTTTCCCTTTTGACAATCACACAATTTTTGATGTGTGCACTGTTCAATTCATTCATACTTTGTACATCTCACAGCAGCCAAGCATCCAATATGATAAAATGCATATGTAAAGTGTACATATATGGGAAACCTTATTTCCTTAGTACATTTACTGAAGGCATAAAAAAGTTCAATGCATGAACGTCTCACTTTTGGTGTGTTTTGTTTGATTGTATCAACTTAGGAAGTAACGCATAAAGTGTCAGTTTCATGCTTTTGGTTTTTACTATTGTTCAATGTTGTGAATTGAAATACAATAAACTTGTTAAGTTTTGGTCTCAGTATCAGTATGGTACTGTTGGGTCTCAGTTTCACTGGTATTGCATGCATTGTATACTGGCCACAAAAAATTTGGTATTTTTTTTTTCACATTGAACACGGATTTTGGTAAATTTATGTAGTATATTGGAATTGATAGCTTATTCAATTCTAAGATATATTTCCAACTTGCACTTCCGTCGGAAATGTTGCATTTCTGAGATAAATAAATGATAAAATTACTGCATAAAATTAATGCACAAAATTAAGGCGCAAGTGGTCCGTGCATAAGCGCGACAACAGAGGGCCAGTGTGCACGCATGGATGGTTATCTTGTGCACTAACTGAATGCAATTTTTGAAGGAGAACATTTTATTTTTCTAGAGAAAAGCCACATTTGCAACAAAAGTGCAAGTGGGAAGCATATATCTTAGAATTGAATAAGCTATCGATTCCAATTGAATTTTTTGGTGTGTTTTCTGGCTGTAATTGCCCAATAAACATACACTGCCCTGGTATTTCAGCTGATGAAAATATTTTGTCCCCGAAACTAACTTTATTCGTGACATTTAGCTAACAGACATTACATTTTGTGTCTCGTAGGCAGCCAAGTTTTTATCCATGTGCAACCTGTTTACATAGCACATGGTACAGGTGGCTTAAGTAGTCACAGAGAAATAAGAGCATGCCTTTCGTTAGCGACTTGGGGGGAAAAAAAGAAGTTAATTTTCAAGTTAAAAACAGATAAATTCCAACAGATTTTAAAACCTACTTTGACTGAAACAAATTGTCAAGTGGTTGCACTTATGCTTGTCAATTCCTTTCACTGGTCGCCACTGAGACGCCGAATTGTTAAAGGGTGTGTTTAAAAAAATGGAATTCGTTTTAACTTAACCATCATATAAAATACCTCCCCAAAACACTATCCATGGAAAGAAAACAGGAAATTGCAATTTTCAATTTGGTTGGTGTAATTACTGCACTGCTTTAGGGAATCGGATAAATTAGTTTACAAAACATTGGTTATTTTTTGACGGTATCCTTAAAAATATACGCATTGAGATCGCGAAATTTCAGAATAGTAATGAGAAAAATGGGACAATTAATATGGTATCAAAATCTCCACACCCATGCGAAAAATGGGTGGGTCAGAAATGTGATCTGGACACCCTCCTTTAAGTCCATGGAACACGGTACAGAAAATTTAAGAATTTTCAAGGAAATTGTTGATTCACATTTAGCGGATTTGCTATTTACTCCCGATCGCCATGTTGTCTATTGCTACATGTCCTTTCTCGTTGAAAAGCACATTTCTGAAATCTCACCTTACAGTCCCAATCAAACATTGAAAAAACACCATGGAGGTCCTTGGAATTTTAGAATTCTGGGCAGTGGTCGGTTTTTCCCGATGAATTTTCTAAACAGCGAAAAACTCTTGTGGTCATCTCATCATACTGCAGTGACCACAATGAGATGACCACAAGAGGGCAGGCTAGCTATGCACTGGTTGGCTTGCAATTAATCAGGATGCATCGTGCAGTTTGCTGGAGAAATCTACAGAAAAATTACATTAGACAGGTTTTTTGCTCTTCAGAAAATTCATTGAGAAAAAACGACTACTGCCCAGAATTCTGGAGATTCCAAGGACCTCCATGGTGTTTTTTCAATGTTTGATTTGGACTGTAAGGTGAGATTTCAGACACGTGCTTTTCGACGAGAACGGACATGTAGCAATAGACAACATGGCGATCAGGAGTAAATAGCAAATCAGCTAAATGTGAATCATTCTGTCCACATGTAAACATCAAAAATTCACTTTTAGCCTTCTAAAAGTAGCGAACGTGTACGGTTTTTGGTAGGCCCTATTTGTTTTCGTATACATTGAACAAAGATTTGAATGAAATTCAAATTACCTCCTGGTACTTCCCACTTCTGTCGGAAATGTTGCATTTCAGAGATAAATAAATGATAAAATTACTGCATAAAGTAATGCACAAAATTACGGCATGAGCGGTCTGTTCTTAAGCACAACAACAGAGGACTCTGTGCTCGCACGCGTGAATAGTTATCTTGTGCACTAACTGAAGGAAATTTTGAAAGCAGAAATTGTGATTTTTCTACAGAAAAGCAATATTTGCGACAAAAGTGCAGGTAAGTGGAAAATATATCTTAAAATAAACCTTATCGACGTTCTCAATGCATTATGGGATTGCATGACAAAATTGCCCGGCCAAATGTGCATAAACCTATGAGGCGGACACCAACTAGGCAACTTTTTTACTCATTTTCACAAAAACCAAAAAGAGTTCAAGAATCAACCTCCCACCACTTTATCTTTGACACATATCAAACATTCTGACAAACATGTCCCGAAACAGAAATGTTGCAAATGCGAGAAATCTTTGGGGATTCCCTTCGTATCGGTAGAGTCCGAGTACCACGCTCGCAGCTCGGTATGCGCTATGCAACACACGCCGTATCGGCACGGCGCTGGACGGATCGAGTGTGCTGCACTGCAAGTCCGTGAGTGCGGACTCCCCTGGTAAAACTGTTGAGTTTCACAACACATTCCTGCCGTTTCTGAAATAGCACATCTTGAAAAACATCCTCTAAAATATCACAACATTGTGCAATTCAAACCTTTTAAATAGGAACTTAAAATAAAGCATCATTTCTGACGATATGCATTTTTTAAAACGATTTTTAAAAATTTATATTGGTGGGGTAATCCGTGTACATGGACTCGCAGTGCAGCACACTCAATCCGTCCATAGCGCCGTGCCGCTGCGAGCGTGGTACTCGGACTCTACCGATACGAAGGGAATCCCCGATGATTTTTCGCATTTGCAGCATTTCTGTTTCGGGACATGTTTGTCAGAATGTTTGATATGTGTCAAAGATAAAGTGGTGGGAGGTTAATTCCTGAACTCTTTTTGGTTTTCGTGAAAATGAGTAAAAAAGTTGCCGAGTTGGTGTCCGCCTCATAGGTTTATGCACATTTGGCCGGGCAATTTTGTCATCCAATCCCATAATGCATTGAGAACGTCGATAAGGTTTATTAGATGATCTGTTGATTCTATGAGTGACTGAGGTAATTTCCTTTAAATCTTTGTTCAACGTATACGAACAAAATACCGGTATTTTTTCCATTCTTTCCACCACTTATTCTCCGTAATAAGACTTAGCAGCCACCAAAAAGAGTTTTAAATAATATTCTTTCCTTCTTTGTTGACCAACATGACCAAGTTGGTTTGGGACCGAGTTGACCTGCACACACACATGACACAGTCATGACACTGCACACTGCGTTAGCGGTCAGCGACCGTTCTGTGACCTATTCAGATGTTAAAAACAGCTGCATTTGCAGCTACAATGACGACTTCCAAATAAGCATCAATTCCTATAAAATGCTAATATACTTACACAAGAAATAAACCGGCACTAAAATAAGGAAACCGAGTTAAAACTGCACGGCCGACGGCAGCCATTTTGATGTGCATGATTCCTCGTTCCCGGCGACACGTCGAGAGTTTCCATCGTGTTTCACAGTTGACCTCTGCGTTGATCACGAGGCTGCAAAAACTTCCGGTTTTCCCCGTTTAAAGTGACGTCATACAATAACATGAATAATTCATTAAAGGAAAACTTTTTGTTACAGAAACCATACACTCCTTTAGCAGTGCTTTGCGCGTGCCACTTTAGTTAAGTGGCGCGCGCAAAGCACTGCTAAAGGAGTGTACAGAAACCATGGAGGAAGGAAACTGACTTCGAAATTTCGGTTTTGATTTCACTGTATCCTTGCAAAAAAAATCAATGATAAAAACATATCAATTGGTGGCCATATCAAGGGGCAGTCACACTGTCAACCGTGCTTCCTGCCCCTAGCCCTGCACCGTACCAGTGTAAGCTGCCAAGGTTAATTTACTTGGTCTACAGTACACTAAGAACGTACACACAAACTGTTTTCCCTGCTCACCATGTTTCAGATTACCATTAAAAGTTTAGACCCATTACCCCGGCAACTGACGTCACACTTACAGTCTATCCAGTCACATTTTCTTTTAAAATTAAGCATCCGATGAAACAGTTGTTGATACAAAGACATGCATGTTCACCTTTAGTTATTATTATTATTTCTTTCTGGTACTTAAACCAAGGATTCCTCAAAAGTGCCCATTGCACTGTCGCTCGCAAGTGGGAGAAAACCCATGAGGAGAATTAGAAACGGCCAGAGACGCTGAGGAATCCCCTTGCTCTTCACGAAAGAATGCTCTGGAATCTTTAAAGTGTGTTAACCCAACACACTGGACCAACGGCTTTACATCCCTTCCGAAGGATGGAGCAAGTGTGTTTAACTGCCTTGCTCAAGGGCACAGGTACCCCAGACGGGTATCGAACCTGCAACCCCAAGTTTTCACCCGAGTATTGCGAGTCAGTGACCCAAACCATTTGAAATGGAAAATTGTCAGACAAACAAAATGGCACATACAGACATACATCATTTCAAAATGGTCATGCATTGCTTTATTTTCATTGTGTTCTCAGATAATTAGGGCCGAGCAATGACGTAGGTTCAGTGACAGAATTAACAACAAAATTAAGAAGGCCACAAAGTCACCCATTTCTAAAAATCACTGAAAAGAAATTTATCTCCCTCAAAAAAGAGAAGGATTAAAGGCTATTGTACCATTTGTAAGATAAAACTTGTTTACAAATTCCTTGAATAAGGGCATAACATATCTAACTTAGAAGAATGTTGGGAGGATTTTTCAATGACTTGACTTGAGACTCAAACCTCAAATGACTTGACTTGAGACTCGAACCTCAAATGACTTGACTTGGACTTGTACATTTTTTGATTTGGGTCTGCCAAAAATGAAATTGAACTTTTATGCATTTTTGGTAATTTTTCAGAACTAAAGCTTTCTTTTAAAATGGAACATTGTTGGCCAGAATAACAAAAATACCCTACATGAATGCAAGATTCAGGGTTTAGACTCATTTTGAAATTAGCTTGAACAAATACTACTTGACTTGAACCGACTTGACCAACATGCCTGACTTGACTTGACTCGGGACTCGAGGGCAGTTTGACTTGACTTGGGACTCTAGCAGAGGGAGACTCGTTACAACCCTAAATGTTGGTAAACTAGTCTGCAGAAATTTCAGCCATCAACATGCGCCAATGCTTCAGTAAACCTTTTGAAACATTGATGCATTTATGGAGCTGAAATATGTAATGCCATTGATCCAGGAATTTATTTTAAAAAAGCTTAATTTGCAGATGATAAAATGAGCTTTAAATGGTCCTGCGTAGAACACTATTTCATTTTGGGGGTGGGGGGGGGGAGTGTCTAAAAATGCACTTTATTTTTGGCTAATTTTGAGAAGCACCTTGTGCCCACCATTAACCATTTTCAGAGAAAAATTATAATTTTATGAGTAATGTTATTAAGGAGCGTGTTCAGATTTTTCCACAAAATTAATTTTGTTCTAACCCAACAATCATATAAAAAATATCCCTAAAATACTATCCATGCGAAGAAAACAGGAAATTTGCAATCCCCAAATTAGACGTGGAAGCAAAAAGGTTGGTGTAATCACTGCACTGCTTTATAGAACCAGATAAATTAGTTTACAAAACATCGGTGGTTTTTTGACGATATCCCTGGAAATATCCGGATTGAGAATGCGGAATTTCAGAATAGTAATGAGAAAAATATGACTAACAATTTGGTGCAAAAATCTCAACACCCATGGGAAAAATTTGGGGTTCATGACTTTTGAACCATCCGTGAAATTAACAAAAGGATGGGGTTCAAACTGGTCTACAATGTGCAAATTATCAATCCAGTTCATGTCATATAAATTAATAGGAACATTTTAGAATCTGTTGCTAGTCACCCGTGCATTATTAAATAGATCAACCAGCCTTTTCCTAAAATTGTCTTGGTAATAATTTGTTACGGCACCTTCCTAAATACATGCAATAAATTGAAATTCTTGGGGCCTAAATGTAGATCATATCACCTAATTCAACATAGATGTGCCTATTCATGCATGATGCACAGTGACAATGCGAGTGTCCCAAAGATGGCCGCGTGCAAAGAGTTTATTATGATGAAATTCAGACTGCTCACTAAAGGTGCTCAAAGTTTATTTTCTTTATGTGTTCCAATTAAATTTTTGGCCTTCTGTGGTTAAAAACAAATTTAGGCTATATCAAAAACGTCCTATGGTACCTGGTATTGAGATATTAATTAAATATTGCAAGCTCCGGACGATTTTGTTTTAAATATTGTTTTAAATTTCTTAATTCATTTCATCAAAAAAATCTTTCCACAATGACACTTTTCCACTTAAGTCCTTAAGCATTGTTTTTAATACTACGGGTTACATTTCTTTTTTTTCTTGTGGTTTTTTTTTTGGTTTTCTTCTTTTTCTTTATTTTTTCTTTTTCTTTTTCATTTATTTTTTTAAATATTTTTTTCTTTTCTTTTATTCTTAATTTAAATGCCCTTCAATATGTGCATTCATTTAGCATACACCGATATACACAAGGTTTACATCGTGGAAACCTCTTGAAGATGCAAAACAAAAGTTTCTGCTTTGCATTCTAAGAAAACAGGTCAAAGGTTGTTGCCAGGCGGGACGTTTAAAAAGCATGCTTATGTCGTTTGACTCATGTACAAAAATACTACATGTCAAAACAAAAAAAATGTCCTATTTTTGATCCTAAATAATTTTGTTGCCAACTACCAAAATTTGAGATCATGTAAACAAGGCCTGGCAAATTGTATTGTGCGACTTGCATCAGTTTTGACCGAGAAGGTGAGATTTAAAAGCCATACTAAAAAAACTCCATTTCAGCATCAACCACTTTCGACTGGTGTCCTCCAATGTCAAGGAATCTGTGTATGTCCGAAGTCCCTTTGCACCTCGTGATGACTTGTGCAAAATGATCAAGGTGTGCAATGACATTAGGTGTGATCCTGCATTTCTTCAGAAGCTTTCGGCTGCAGCACGCGCCTTCCACCACCATCTCCAGTGATATATCCACATTGGAAGACATCAAGTCGGAAGTGGCAGATTCTGAAATTGATTTTATTTTTCGTATGGATTTTAAATCTCACCCTTTGGGACAAAGCTGATGCAAGTCGCACAATACAATTTGCCAGGCCTTGTTTACATGATCTGAAATTTTGGTAGTTGGCAAACGACAACATTATTTACGTAGTAGAACAAGTGCCATGTGAAATCACTTGTCCTAAAGGTAACCAACGTTAGAAATCAACATAGAAATCAACTTATATGAGGCATACTTTAGTATCACGAGAGGGCAATTCGAATGTGCTGGTGTAAGTTGGTGTTCCACCTAAACTTCATCCTGAGATCTCAGGGAATTTCCACTCTGCTAAGCAACGTTACAATACCCTGAGGAAATCCACGCAAATCTGTGGAGTAAGTCATTTTGGTGTAATTTAATCAATTTGGTCATGTTATGCCGAAAAGAATCGATTTCTATACGTTCCAGAAATGATATTTGGTTCCGTTCCTTATGACTGTCCCATTCCTACTAAAATTTCCGCGACGATCTTATTTACTCCGCAGTTTTTCAAAATGAATAACAGGAATGCATGCTGACCAACGTGAATGGAACAGATTCCCCTGTATGCTTTAAATAGCAGCCAATTGCCAACGCGGACAACAGCCAGCATTACCAAGACATTTGAATGTCTGCAATGCACTGCTAAGCATCCCGATTAGTCTAGAGAGGGGACAAGATTTCTGTCGCTTGTTCCCCAGCGAAATGGGGCCTCGGTACGCACGATTGTGGAGTGCGTTAAAGGGGCACTGTTTTAAGAGGATGCCTAAACTTAGGATGACAGAAAAATCAGAATTCGAACCCAAGACCTCTAACTCACAGCACAGATGCTCTACCAGCTGAGCTATGAGGCACAGTGGTATACTCCATCAGGTTTTCCCCCCAAGACCTCTGACACACCAGGCAGATGCCCTACCAGCTGAGCTATAAGACACAGTGGTATACTCCCCACTTTTTCTCTCAGTGTTGGTGTTACATGTGTAAGCTAAATGAATGCACCTTAAGTTATGCTGCGTCCGAATTATATGGCTATTTCCTGAACATCTGTCAATTGGAGACACTTTCCATAGACTCGTGTGTATATTCAAGATGTAGCCAAAGAATTCGGACACAGGCACAGTTTTAAAAAATTAAAAATAAACTCCCGTTTCTTTAAGACAACCAATCTGAATCTGCCAACCCTCCCGGATTTTGCAACAGATTCTTCAGAAAATGACTAATTTTGTGAGTCCTGACATGGATAAAAACCCTCCTGGATTGTCAATTAACAACCTTGGGGATTTTTAGATGTGTTTGGAGTCACAAAATGAACCCGTTTTCCCAGATTTCTTTCCCAAAATTCGGAAGGGATGGCAGCTCTGATCTCTGAATTTCCACAGTTGATTTGAAAGACGGGGTGGCCTTGCCATGGTGTTACACTGGCTTGAATAGTTTATTTTGTTTATTGTATTTTGGTGTAGACTTGGCTTGGGCGAATCCTCTTTGGAATTGGAACTGCGATTCCATCTTTTGGAGGAATAGATTCCCGTTTTCTTGGCAATTTCACAAAACACCCTTGGATTGCAGAAATTGGAAAAATTCATGGAATTTGGCAGTGTTTGAATCAGGTTTGTGAGATATTTTTTCTAAATTTAGTGCCAACTTTTGTTTTGAAAATGGAATCGCGATACTTAAGACGAATTGGAATAGATTCTAAAATTGGAATCGCCCAAGCCTAGTGAAGACCACAAGCTAAATACCTGTAATATTAATAGAGCACTAACAAAACCAAGTACATAAACTTCATGTTACACATGGGGCCAATTTCATAAAGCAGTTTAGCAGAAAAATTTGCTTAATCAAAAATGGGTTAATAATCAAAATTGTACGTCAACTTGTGTTTTTAGCAAGAATAGCAGATATTTTTTGTGAAAAACACAAGTTGACATGCAATTTCGACTATTGACTCATTTTTATAAAGCAAACAATTTTTTTATTAAGCAAATTTTTCTGCTAAACTGCTTAATGAAATTGGCCCCAGGATGGGTGTATACATCCGTTTGTAATATGTGCGTCAATGTCGTGTGAACAACAATAACACATGTACCCCATTTTTATTAGTTGCAGGAACAAGACACTGTTTTGTTTTGTATGCATCTTGTGCACATGTTTTAGAATCGTAACAATACAAAAATCAAATCTAAATACAGGGTGTCCTTAAAAAAGTATACCCATTTTTAAATTCATATTATGGCAAAATTACTGAATATTTCTGTTTAAAAAAATATATTAGTGGACAGGTTACATTGTCCCTCTGTCCAATGGCATTAGGTTCATTATGTCATTGCCATAGATGACCGAACAGTTGCAAAAGGTATTGAAATCAGCACTCACTGTGACAAATTTGCACACATTGGAAAAGTGGGGACAGGGACAATGCATGAAGAAAAACAATCTTTCTGATCCCATCCCCTTTGTGGCAATTACCTGACAAATTTAAGGTGTTGTGCCCTCCACATGACCACCATTCCTGTTAATGCATAGCTGGCATCTTTGTCTCATGTCTCTTACTGCCTGCCTGCCTGCCTGCCTGCCTTATCATCCCACGTCTTGGCAGAGATGATTCGCTTCATCCACTTTCAGACAACTTGTCACAGTGCATGAACTACATGCAGTATGTGGTGATGCTCACTGTGTCGTCACTTCGAACAAATTGCACGTTTGTTGTAATGGTGAATTTACACTGAGCCTTTCGCGCGTCGCTTCGAGAAAAGGCGATGTGAAACGATGCACTGAAAATCACTTAATTATGAAAACACTTTACGTCCAATATGTCCAACTAATTGTGGTTTTCGGTGCGTTGTTGCACGCCAATTTCCCTCCACAGAATTAGCTTGGACGGAAAGTATTTTTAAAATTCAGTGATGTTCAGTGCGTCGTTTCATTCAAAATTCCTCCACATCACTTTTTCTCAAAACGACGCGCGTGGCAACGACACTCAGTGTGAATTTGTGTGTGCGAAGATGGCGTTGCGCGCGTCATGGACGCTTGCTGTTCGATTTAACAACAATGCCAAACGCATAGTCTATGCACTGGAAAAAGAGAGTCCCAGCAATGGCGGACGTGTACGGGGAAGGCGTCCTGGGAAAGGTCTATACCTTTTGCAACTGTCTAATTTGTTTAGTCATCCATGGCAATGACATAATTAACCTAATACCATTGGATAGAGGACATTCTGACCTTTCCACAATATTGGTCTTTTTCTGAAATATTTAGTAGTTTTGCGATAATACAAATTTAATAAAAATGGGTCTAGTTTTTTTATTTTACAAATTTGCAACTTTCCATGGATTTGTTATACACAGGGACGGATGCACCCATGAAGCTTAACATCATACACAGCCAGTTAGTGCTCTACTAATTACATGTATATAGCTCTATGGTGAACACACTGTCAAACTAAATATTCTTCTCTGTGTTCCCATTGACAGGGACTGTGCGTGCTAGTGTGAAGCCCTTGCTACCGTCGGGTCCTCGTGGGCTTCTGGTGGTTATCATACGGGGGCCTTTCTCCTCTTTGGGTACGCTTTTTAGGCGGCTGAGATGTTCTGGACGTTGGATCTCACTGTTATCAAATAAGAATGATGATCGTTGTGAATTATGAATATGGGTTGAGAGACAACTCATTTGGACCCGACCATGCAAAATGTTCATGTTTTTCTTTTCAAGAAAACTGTTTTTAAACCCTGGAAAGAATTGAATAGTTGATAATTGTTTCAGACCTTATTGTACCTTGATTTTTACAGACTCATAAATTTAGGTTTTTTTTTTTATCAAATCTGCACTTATCGATACTTGATAAGTCATTTTAAAGAAAAATGTCAATGATCAACTTCTCAGTTTTTACTCAAACCCTTTTCTTTATGCAACAATTGAGTATTGGTTCCAAGCAGTCTGAAGGATCATTCTTAAGACCTGCTTAATTTTACAGGTTCTGGGTTCGAATCCAGTCCGCGCCATGGTGTGTGTGCCCTATCTTTAGGTACTTGTAAGGAGATAACTTTATTTTGAGAGAAGATAAAAGCCATTGAGTATATAAAGACGTACATGTAACCCAGAAAATATGAAAACGATGCAAGTGAGGTTTAAAGGCCTATAGATGATCTGTTTTTGAGTGATTCTTGGAATAAAACCATTATAAATCAAAAGGGAGACATCAACAAACTCATCCAAAGAAATTTTAGCTCTGTCAAATGTACCACGTCTTCTAAAAACATGAGAATCTATATGTGTTTTACCGGTCTTGGCTGGGCATTTAAAATATTCGTTCTCAGTCGTAGTCGCGTACTCTGTGGCTCATGTCATGCACTCTGTGGCGCGCATCATACTGCGTGTGTGCGTGACCCACGTGATGCATTAAAAAATGCATCGCGTTGGAACAGCATACACGCAGTACACAGCGTCCATTTCGGACCGCCCAGATGAGAAGTAAATCGTTACAAACAGCTAGTCTAAATAATTTCATCTTCATGGACTATTTTCTGGTAAAATTATATCATCTCGGGCAGAAACATTTCATTGGATAGTTGCTACCAATTCAATCTTTATTTTGAGTAAGGTTTTCCCAGTCAACTCCTTAATGATACAGTGGGCCTTTAAACCCTAAATAACTCACCTGAGTCTGCGCACACTAACGGCACTGTGGCGGCCATTTTGTTGGTTCTGTATTAGTACAAACTCCACCTCATCCCCTGAGTGTAGGTCGCATCCCTCCTGCACCTCACTCATGTGAAAGAAAAGCTTCTTGCCCTCACCGAGGTCATAGTTCAGGAAGCCAAACTGTTAGAAATTAATCAATGGAAAAGGCATCATAGTATTTACATGCATTCTTGTATAGTATTGATTGCTTTCCGGTGACGTCACGCCTTCCATCCACCATTTTGGGTGTCATATTTCATGACCCACGTGGCCAGAGTGATAACTGGCAAAAAGAGCAAGAAAAGCGAATTACTTGCACTTACCTCTGTTGTTTAACCTCACTTTATATTGTTGCGCCATGACTGTTGTATCAGGAAAGATAAAAAATGTCTTTCTTTAGGCTAAATCGTGATCAAGTACAAACACTTTCGTTTTTTACAAGTCGAGTACATGCTCGAAAATTTGAACGTATCGCAATGCGCGCGTGCGGCATTCTCGAATGAAAATACGCTGGTTAGTATTTCTTACGCATGTTCATGTGCATTTAGTGGCGCGCGTGACCGGTGACACCTAAACATTCCCGGATGTTTTACGCCACGGAAAGAAATCAATATGGGTCATTCCACGAAGTTGGGATACGGTGTCCCCATTACATCAGTGACCTTTTTATATTATTAGACTTATGATTTTCATTAGCCAATAGTACACAGAAATACCAGCGGCCGAGTGAGATAAATTAAAAACCTCCATTATTTTCAACATATGTTCTTGAACCACAAAAAAAAATTCAAGGTATAATCCTCCAGATTTAGATTACAAATGACTGTTTAGATCAAGACCTTTGTGCTAATGTCAGATTTAACAAGATCACTTTTAGGGTCGGAGTGGAACGGGATAAATTGGCATGACGTCCCCGTTATATCAGTGAACATCATTTTGTCAAATAATTCAACATAGCCACAGTCTCTCAAAACTGAAGACTCAAAAATCATTATTTGCACCGGTGGTTATGACAAGGGTTTCTAATTTATATGATGTGACAATGCATTCACAGAGTGCCTACTCGTGAATGACGCACGGTGACAATGTGACTGCCCCCTGTCATGGCCGCCCACCCAAAGAGGCTATTCTTCCTTAAATTAGAAGAATGTGCATAGTAAACAAATGTAGCATTGTCACTCGCGGAGTCACAAAATGACCCGTTTTTTATGCAAATGGCCAGTTTTTGATGAATGTTGTGGACAGATATACGTACATGTCCCTTGATGCAATCCACGTAAGCCCGTAGAATCTTCCTAACAGCTATCACATTGCAGGCCCAGTCCTTGCCGTTAGACACCGATGTACACAGTTGAAATTGCACCGAGTCTCCCTTCTGTAAGAACTCATGCTTGTCTGACAGGCTGATGATGCAGTATGGGTAAACACCGCCCTCACTGTTATCTGGATATGAAAGGTTAAAGGAGGATTAGGAAAGACACGTAAATCTTTTTTTTATTTTGGGACACTCCAAATCTTGTATATCCTCTTCGGTCACATGAAAGGAATTTGTTTATCTGTCCAAATACCTGTGATCGAATGGGTTATTGGCTTTAAATGATCATCCTATACTACCTTCGTTTATGACTTGGATGAGGCCATTGTACTCTGCTTGCTGTGGGTCAATATTTCTCAGTGGACGGATCACTTTCCCCTGGTGAATGCCTGGCTTCTTGGGCTACACATGGGACACAAAATTAAATATAAAATTAACTGTGTAGGATCCGAGTGACAGCACCACAAAACAATGTTCATGCACTGGAAGCACATCCTACGCCCAAATACAGACTGCTGGAAATGCTTTACTCCCAACGTCCTGAGTAGGGCTGGGCGAAAAGCTCGATTTATCGCGGGTAGTAAATGGTACTCGGACTCGCGATTAGCATTTTTAAACTACTCGATTAATCACGGCACCGCGAGTACCGTTACATACTCGCGATTAATTAATCGCGATTACGCTTTACTGTTACACTGTGACAGTCCCCATTTTTAAAAGACTGCCTGTGTGCAACTGAATTGTATTGTGTAGGCCTATGCTGACAATTTCAACACATAGGCCTACACATACAATTACGTACATGTACGTGTTTTTGTTTTTGTTTTTTTTGCCTTTTGATACGTTGCCAACTAGTCGCGATTAATTGACTAATTGCGAGTAATGCATAGTTCCGACCTGTCAATCAAGCCGAACCCGCGACCAATCACAACAGAGCTAGCAGACGGCGCCCACAAAGGTCAAAGTGATGCAATCATCACAAACAATCCGCGATGTTCTGCCCATACAGTTTGTATGTTGTATGCGCCAGTGACCGGGTGAATTTTGGTTTCAATGTCGGGCGATTCGCTGTTCAAAGGTAGGAAAGCGCATTTTTATGAAAGATATGTCATCCCTGCATTACTAGCCCTTCGCTCAGTGTGTGCTACGGTAACTGTCGACCTCAAAACATAAATACCGTTGGGTTTTCTCCAATGAATCTGTGCTTTCCATGCCGAGTCCCGTTGCTTTGTACGTAGTCTCGCCATTTTTTTGCGATGGCTTGTGAGCACATAGCAACAATATCCAAGGGGGCGGGATTAACTGGGCAATCTCGGAACTATGCATTGCTGCAACTACTCGCGAGTAGCAAAATCCACTAGTCACCCAGCACTAAACCCTGAGCATTCTTTTTGAAAAAAAAAAATCACATGACTAGGGACAGTCACATTGTCAGCATGCGTCATGCACGAGTGGGCACTTTGTGGATCTATTGTCACATCATTTAAATATGAAAATCTGCCCCCTGTCATGGCCGCCATGCAAAGGGTCTATACTAAAAAGTACATCTTAATATTTTGCAGGACTGAGGTCTACCACTAATTTATTTCGCTTAAAATTTTGTTTGATCTTGCCCAGTATTCCACAGCCGAGTCGTAGCAGTTGATCTTACCTCATTTGGGATGGTTCCTTTGGACAGTTTTGTCACCTCCTCAGCACTGATCTTAGGACCTTTGCGGACCAGGAAGTAGCTGACTTCATCCCCGATATCAATGTCATTTGCATCACCAGAAAACTCACTATGGGCAAAAAGGTTTAAACAAATTAATAAAAAATATAAAACAAATTATACTCCGACTGAAAAATCGAGATTTTTTCAGTTAGTAACATGTATGAACAGCTCTTGTCACAAAAATGACAGCACCAGCCTCTGTATGAGCCACTGAGGCAGGGTGCAGCACCCTGCCTGAAGTGCCGCCCTGAGCTTCTGCACTTCTAGGGCTGTTTGCAAATGTAAAATGTTAAAAATTTTGAAGATTAATTGAAATTGCGTTCATAATTTAATTCAAATTGATAAAGTACAGGTTCTATAGGTGGGTAAAATTGGCAGTTACCTTTTCCAGAAAGGAACTGATCAAAGACTTGAAATGTAATCGCAAGAGTTGAAAAATGCTTCGGCGTCCCTACTTACGGTACGTTGTTGAACAATTTTCTTGAATATTATCAAACTTATGATTCGACACATTTAACTAATTTTTTTTAATTCTATACTTTTTGGAAATTGCACAGGAATTTATTTTTAAAAAAAATCTGTAACTTGGAAAAGCCATTTTATACGAATGCATCAAAATATCACATGTTGCCTCCTATTTTTAAGGAAAGACCCTTCTGCAGAGATAGTACACCGTTTGTAAAATTCAGTAAGGGTGAAACTTTGTCATGTATTATGCACGTAAATTTGTCTTTGCAAAAACACAGCACGAAGAGAATTTTGGACTAAAACAATGCATTGAAAACCATAGAATTAACTTGAGTAGGTTTTCGTGATTCTGTGATTTTCAGTGCGTCGGTCCACATTAATTTCCTCCACACCGTTTTTCTCATAGTGACGTGTGTCAAATTTACAAGCGTAACACGTGAAAAATGTTGTGTGAATCCACTCTAAAGAATAAGGGCGTGTTTATTTCAGACGGATCCAGATTCAGATCAGCGCAAATCCAAGGTGAACTTGTTCACTTCGCGCAGATCCTGATCGAGATCTGTGATCTGTGGATTCCTTCTTGAGAGATGGTTCAGCGCTAGATCCAAAATGGCGTCGTAAACATCGCGAAGTTTTTGTGTGAGTAAAACCGTGTCGTTTCAGTTTTCAGAGGCAACACACGATATACGTGATACAAACAAATTTAGGCTGCTTGTTTATTTACGATGAATGTCGTAGGTGAAATTTGAAACAGAAATTTGACAAATTTGGTAAATAAATTCCAATTCACGTGATTTGAGATCCTAGTTGAGAGCAATTTCATTTGTTTCTGCGCGGTGAAACAACTCGGGATCTGGATTCGGATCCGTCATGAAACATACACGACCTATAAGACCACACCAATGTTACCTGTAGTGAAAGAATACTTCATGGTCGTGGTCGGCAGTCTCGATGAATCCAAAGCTCTCTTTGAGGACAGCAATGTAGCCTTGTCTGCTGGTTTTAGCATTACGGTTTAGCACTAGAATGGACACGGCTAGACGGGACCCATCCCTCTTGACTTCTGCTATGTTAAATTCAACCTGTATGTTATAATAACCAACTATAACTTTAGGATACAGCAATCTTATAGTGGAGTTACATCTACAGAGATGACACCACTTAGCTTCATGCTACTTTTAAAGGCAGAGGCTCGTCAGCAATGCGTGCGCGCCAAATTTGTGCCACAAAATACGCAGCTCCATAACTGACGAGCCTCTGCCTTTAAAGAAATGTGTTCAGAAAAATCAATTTTATTTTAAGAATCATGTAAAATACCTCCCGAAAATACTATCCATGAAAAAAACCAGGAAATTCGCAATCTCCAATTTGGATGTGGAAGCAATCAAGCAAAAAGTTTGGTGTAAATCACTGCACTGCTTTATGTAACCAGATAAATTAGTTTACTCAACTTCGTGAAATTCTTGATGATATCCTTGAGAAAAATATGACACATGTTATCAAATATGAGAAGAATGAGGGGTGTTGGAAATGTGATCTGGACATCTCCTTTAAGTAGATTACACATCAACTGCAGTAGCTTGCATTATCTTGCAAATTTTGCGGCAAAAATTTCCCCGCAAAAATATTTCACTATTTGCAAATTTTGCAATTTGATACGATTTCTTGCAAACTGCTCTTGCCCACTGGTGCAACAATCGCAAGAATTCACAAAAAACAATTCAGATTTTCAGACGAGCCTGCACCTTGAATTTTTCCGGAAATGCTTGTGCCGCATTGTATTTGTTGTGCATACTTCTATTAGGCCTGTACACTGCTTGCAATGCATTGTAAATAACATCTAGCACAGCTTCGTTTGATCTATTTTGCTCTATTTTGGTGCAGGTTTATTTCTCTATTTTATCCAATGGGGCGACACTTTTTGTGTAGAGAGTCATATAAGGGCGACGCGGTTGGTTAGGGCGACAATTTGGCGTAGCCCCAATATTTTGGAAGTCAAAAACCAATTTTTTTTAAGGTCAAAAACTATCTTTTAAAAATCAAGAACCATTTTTATTAGGTCTAGAACCGTCTCTGTTAGGTCTGGAACCATTTTTGGAAGCTTTGGGTACAGAAATTTGGTGTCCAATCGATGTCTTTTAGCCGAAATTTCGGTGGTCGTCTGACAAAGTCTTACCGGTGGGTCGCCCCTTTGCTGCATTAAGTGATATTATTAAAACTATTATTATTATTATTAATAATAATATACAAACCTCATCCCCCAAGTCTGGTGGAATGCGAGCATCTGTATCCTTGGCGTGGAATTTGATTGTCTTTTCTGTTCCGTTGTCTTGGTAACTGATGGCGCCCAAATCTGGGGTGTGGTCACGATTTTTACCAGGGCTACGTCCCCACTGTTCAAGTAAAGAAAAAACAAAAATAATGTCATATTTGGTTTTTTAAGGAAACTGCCCAAACTGGTTACTCAATGTGAGGGCTAAGATAGTTATAGAAAGAAGTATTTACAATGTATAAAGATATTTATTAATGCTGAGCGATAAGGTTTTTGCAGAGTTAGAAAATATATATCTGCATTTCAGTGATTTTGAGGGGAATGAATTAAGAAACTTACCAAGTTATCAGGTAGTTTGCCAACGGTTCCCTTCAAGCGCGTAGGCTGGATGATTTGAAATGTGACTGTGCCCTTGGTTAGCTTCTTAATCCTGGTAGCAATCTGACGCTGGGGCTGGGTAGGATCCTGGAAAAGAAAAAAAATTACATAAAATATTTTATATTAATATTCTTCAAAAGAAGTGCATTAAAATCTTTATGGTCTTTAGGATTACCACAAAACTGATTATGACCACTTCAGAAAGTATTTTATGGTGATTATTTCATAGAGATAGAAATACTTTGAATGATATGGAAACTGCAGAGACAAGTAAGAATATTCAGAAAATATTTCAGATGTCATGGAGTATTTCAAAATTATTTTTATAAGTGTGAATATTTTAGATGTGATCAGAAATATTTCAAAGGCAGTTGGGATTATTCCAGAAAGGACTGGGTATATTCCAGAATAGACTGCAAATATTGCATAAACGACAGAATATTACAAAGACAACTGGTAATATTGCAGAGACGACTGGAAATAGTCTAGATGAGAGTAGGAAATTTCAGATTCAACTCTGCTTACTTTAGATATGACTAAGTATTTTAAATATAGCTTGGATACTTAAGACATTACACGTGAAAGGGGCGAGAAGAAATGAGCTGCAAATAGGCACACATGGAACATGACTTTTTAAATAATAAATTGAAAATAAAAATTGAATTTTTAAAATGACTTTTTATTAATATTTATTTTGGGAAATATACATTGGGTACATTTGTTTGTTACTTACTGACACAACACAGAATTCCACTTCATCAGATATATGGACATCACCCTGCAGAAATGACAAGGGCTTTTAAGATATGGCATTGTTGAAAAATAAAATCAGTTTGAGAACTAGGCAAATAAGAATAGGGAGCCACCTGTGTTGACAGGCATGCAACTTCTAAAGACGAAAAAATGTGGAATATTGTCCCACTTTCTGATCAACGATGTCCAGAAATTCCTTCTACACTTGTACATGAATGTAAATGTATGTAAATGTATGCAAAGGTAGGCCTACGTACGTGCACTAGCATTATTTCCCAATCTTAGTGTTGATAGCTATGGTTTGTCCAAAATTGTCCCTTTCTGTATAGAAATTAATAACTAAAGGCAGCTTTAAAAATTAGATTTCATGTTTTTTTTTCCAAAACCTTGCAAAAAAACACCAACCAGATTTTAAAGGTTTTCTTAAAATCTACTGCATCTCTGTAGCCAAACATTTCTGCAGGCTTATTTACCAACATTCTTTAGTATGCTGTACCCTCTTCAAATAATTTGCAAATAATACAATGGGCTTTTTTTAGGTTTAACATTTGAAATTGTTAGTTTTTCATCTGTATTACGACTTACCGAACTGAGCATTTCACTGAAGTGAAAGAACATCCTAGCATCACGGTCTACACACTTGATAAAGCCAAAACCATCCTTGACAGCTGCTATGATACCCTGGGTTAGAGGTCAAGAGGTCAAAGGTCATATGTCAAAAGGTCAATACTACACTGCTAAAAAAATCAAGTGAATACATTTTTGTTTTGATTTCTTTTGTAATGCAGCTTCTAACGCAACCATCAGTGACGACAAGGCACCAAAATCCCTTGCAGATAAAAATACATGATCGATTATATTCACAAACGAAAACGAAAACAAAAACAAAATTCAAATTAGTACATGTAGGCTGGGGCGAATCCTCTTCAAGTAGGGAATCTGAATGAAAATTTTAAGATTTTAGCAGAGTTTTGTATCAGGTTTCTGAGATATTTTCAAATTTTAGTGCCAAATTTGGTTTTGAAAATGGAATTTTTGAAAACTGAATTTCTTCGAGTTTGGTGGAACAAAAGGGTAAGGTACAATTTTATTGTAAATAAAACAAATAACTGCAGAGTGAAAAGTCCAGAAATTTTACATTTACATCAAATTTATACCCGAATCAAACCACGCCCTCCTACTGTGTTGGCCATACTTTAAAAAGGCTAATGGAATTGCAATTTTTAAAGGTAGTCTACTTGTTTGGTAATTACCCTCCAAAATATTTTCTGATTTATTATCTTTTAGCTTACTTGTTATCAAGATGGTAATGGTAGTAATCATCCTGTGAAATTATTTGGTCTAAATTGCCCCCATTCATGAGAAAAATGTAAAAATCTCTAAAGATCGCCTGTAGCCATTCATTCATGTACAAAAACCGTACTTGGATTTTTCAATTTTGTTTAAGTATTACTGCATCTATGTGGCTGAAATTTCGACAAGGTAATTTTCTTGACCTATGCTTTCAATTACCAGTGGAAATCATGCAATTTTTAACAGTTTACCAAACAAGTATACTACCGTTAAGTGAAAACATAATCAATTAAAAACAAATGTTGGAATTACACATGCCGTGGAAACCTGGCATGAGTACCGGTAATATATTAAAGCCAACTTGGGTCATGAAATTACTTTACTTTTTTTTATGGCAGCCATAACGGGCATGCCCATAACTTGGTGTGTGGTACAAGAGCTTATTACACATAGGGTTAAACTATGCAAAAATCGTCCACAATATTTGTACACTAATTAAATTTACACATAAATTTGTATTTAAACTGAAAGTCGCAAGGTATCCAAGATTCAAACTCACCGTTTCTCTGACTTCTTTTCCCTCTTTAAACGTCTGTTCTGATATTTCCAGATTAGTAGCCCTCTGTAGGTGATCTCTTTTATCTGTGGCAATGTTGAAGTTAACGATGTCGCCCACGCACAGCGTGTATGAATTGAGTAGGTCTTTGTCTCCATAGGACAGTTCACGTTTCCTGTAAGAGTGAATCAAATTGCAGTGAAACATTGATGAGTCAAAATCCTAATATTTTAAAAATCCTAATATTTTAAAAATCCTAATATTTTAAAAATCCTAATATTTTAAAAATCATAATATTTTAAAAATCATAATATTTTAAAAATCATAATATTTTAAAAATCATATTAAAATCATAATATTTTAAAAATCATAATATTTTTAAAATCATAATATTTTTAAAATCATAATATTTTTAAAATCATAATATTTTTAAAATCATAATATTTTTAAAATCATAATATTTTTAACATGTTTATGACTCTGTTTTCTCAAGTGTCTGGAGGTATTGTTTGAATTGCTAGGGCGGCAATGTCGATAAATTGTGTAAATCGCATTAAACGTATCGTTTGGGAGGTTGGGTGAATTGTTGGTGTGTCGCAGCCTATGGTTGAGACGGTGTATAGTGACTTGCTGGCAGGGAAAGTTGAAGGTGGTATTGGACAATACTAGTCATCCCTTTTCATCTCTAGCTGACTGGCCAGTTGTACCGGTCTGGGCGAATGAGGCTGCCGTACGCTGCTACAAACCGTCATCCATCCTCTTTTTATTCCACGCACAATCAAATTATTTAATAGCAGTTTTCAACGTTTAAATTGATAAAATGTGTTTAACCATGAATTCTATATTTTAAAAAGTATTTTGCGTTTGTAGTTTTATTTGGTGTTTTAATGTAAAATATATAAGAGCAATGAATTTCCCAACGGATATACATGTGTATCCATTGGCCATCAAAACATCTCTATTTTAAAGGCAGTATACATGATTGGTATCTCGAAAATCAGAAATGTTCACAGATTTACGCCCAACTTACACAATATAAACATGATGACAGTAGAAAACTTCCCCTGAAATGGTTTTGTCTGAAGTGCTATAGTCTTTGAGAAATGAGTAAAACAATTAGTTTTCGTCTCATGAGACGAAAATTCAATTCGCCCCAAAACCATTTCGCCCAAGTGCCATTTCGCCCCAAATTACTTCGCCCAAACACTACATCACCCAACTGCCACTTCGCCCCAAAACCACTTCGTGCACAGGCCGTGGTTCAAGGCGAAATGGTTTTGGGGCAAAATGGTTTTGTGGGCGAAATGACTGCAAACCCTTTTTTGACTTTTTTCTCAAAAGTTATACGGAGCTGGTTTTTGCTCAGGTTAGTTTTAATCATGCATATCTTCAATCACACAGGGGGATAAAACTATTTGTAACAGTTTACCAATCATGTATACTATCTTTTAAAAAAATTTTTAAATAAAATAAAGTCCTTACCCTCCATCCTCCAGTGTGTAAATGAGTTTTCCAGGGAATGGGTCGTTGGTTTTCTTGGTTGTAAATCGAGGGATAACTTTTGAGATAGTGCCTTCTTCCTGTTCATCGCTGATATCCTCGAAGACCACGGTCCCCACGGCCAATTTCTTAATGTTAACAGCAACCTCTTTGTCCTTTGACAGAAAAGTTAGAAATGTCATAAAAAACAACGCAGACTTTTCTTTACCACAGGGAGAGCCGGCCAGAGGTTTAACATTAAAGACAGATGACATGATTGGAAAACTTTTCAAAACAGGAACAGCAGCATTACGTAACTAAAGAATAATGTTGATAAACTGCCTTGTAGAAATTTCCGCCACTTAGATGCAGTAATACTTCAGAAAACCTGAAAAATCCATGCATGCTTTTTGTGTGAGAATGTATGGTAAAAGGTTGTCTGCAGACAACTTTTTTAAAAACCTAATTTCAGTTGGCAAATTTTCTTTCATATGTACCATTTTACATGGGAACAAATCATGTGGTGTTTGTTACCACTGCAATCAACACTTTTAGTTTTTTTTTTTTTGTCAACTCGTGAAGTAAAAT
Organism: Henricia sp. BOLD:AAB3569; assembly: GCA_037783545.1. NCBI lineage: Eukaryota > Metazoa > Echinodermata > Asteroidea > Spinulosida > Echinasteridae > Henricia > Henricia sp. BOLD:AAB3569. The sequence goes on from JBBELK010000060.1 coordinate 2,702,763, forward strand.
TTTGGGTAACTACAAATGATGTATTGGGGCTTTAATAAATAAACAGCACAAGACAGAAGCAACTTACATTTCTGTATCCAATTTCAAACTCAACGTCATCTCCTAGTAGTAGTTCATTGATGTCACCAGAGAAGCTACTGTAGTGAAAGAATATCTGGAAAGGGCCAAATAAAAACTGCCTGTAGTATTTTAAAGGATTTGTGAAGTGAACATTAACAACAAGCTGGTTTTATACACAAATCAAAGGATCAAGCTGCTGCAGACAAAGGGGCAAACTCAAATTTGTTTTTATTTCAGAAAGAAGTGACCTTTTCTTTACTTCAACATTTTCATGACAGGTGAGGGCGCTGTTTAAAGCTGGTCATGGAGGGAACCCATAATTGAAAAACAAAGAAAAAACATTACATTTCAAACAGTAACAGTACCCCACTGATCCATTTTTGGCTCAAACAAACTTGCCAGGATTGTTGCAAATGACATACTAAACAAACTCAGTAAACTAATACAGTTCATGATATCAAGAAGCCACTGAAAATGACACCAACATTTGTACACAAGTCTATGGAGAATTCTTCTGTTGTCCTGAGATGACATCACCACTTTGCTCATGAATATGGAAATTCTCATTAGCATAAAAATAGAAAACTTGCAATTACACCAAAACGGAACTATCAAATTCTCTGAAATTGATTGAAATGTGTAAAACACATCCTGTACTATAGTTTTCTGTAATAAAAATCCTATTTCATACGTCCTTTAAACAACACAATACATGTAGCCAAGCATACGTCCTACTGGGAATCAATTCCTCAAAAATCTGAAATCGCAATTTCGATTCACAAAGTGGAATCGATTCTACTCAACTCTGGCTATGTGCTCACAAGCCATCGCAAAAAAATGACGACACAACGTACAAAGCAACGTGACTCGGCATGGAAAGCACAGATTCATTGGAGAAAACTTTTAGGGTCGACAGTTACCGTAGCACACACTGAGCGAAGAGCTAGTAATACAGGGATGACATATATTCATAAAAATGCACTTTCCTACCTTTGAACAGCGAATCGCTTGACATTGAAACCAAAATTCACCCGGTCACTTGAGCATACAACATGTACAAACTGTATATGGGCAGAAAATCGTGTGATTTGTGTGTGATGCAATGCACTTTGACCTATGTGGGTGCTGTCTGCTAGCTCTGTTGTGATTGGCCGGCGGGTTCGGCTTGATTGACAGGTCGGAACTATGCATCGCCCAAGCCTGCTGGTGTGTTGTCTTAGCAGTGTTGTTCTGAATCATTCAGAACAAAAGCAAAAACTTAAAAAAACAAAAACGTCAAGATAACCTCTGAATCGTACCTCCTTGACCACGTCCGCTCTCTCAATGAAGCCAAAAGACTCTTTCATGGAGCACACTACTCCCTCGTACTTGGGCACTTGTACAGGTTCAACCATGCGCAGTTTACGAGCTCGCACCTCTCCGTTCCTTTAGGATTACACAGAGACAAAAATTACAAAATATAGGTTCCCTGTGAGTCCGTGTAAAAAAAAAACAACGTTATGTTATTAATCCATTAGTCCTTAAAGTGCCCAAAACCGCCCTGCAGCTTTCTCATCAAAGTGCCCAAAACTGCATATGCAGCACGATATGTGGCAGAGGGACCTCCCCCTACCATTGTTCCCCCATTGTGTCTCAAACATCCAAGGAATTCCTTTCAGTTTTTAGGGGGTGTTGGTGCGTTAACAAAAGGGAAGGGTGTGTTGAGGTATAGGGGCGTTAGGGAGCAGTCCCTTTGCCACATATCATGCTGGGTATACAAAACTGCCCTGTATTTCTTCCATGTTCAACCCAGTGAAATGCAAGTTTCTGCAAACACACCCTCAATTGATAGGCATGTACTCATAGCTTGACTCATCCTCTTTCAAATCTCGTGTTCAGTAAGGGTGGCTGCTATTGGTAATTTTGGTTATTGACCTTGACAAGGAACATTAGCAAAGCTCTGAGTAATAAGAAACACTACTTGTTACTAGTGAGTGCTAATGGGTCAAACTGAAAATGGAAAGATTTGGGGAGAATGCAAATAATTTTGAATGCAAATAATTTCGTATTTAGGTGGGGTACTGTGGCTGAGTGGGTTGTGCCACGGACTCGCAGCATTGGCTTGAAGAGATGTTGGTGTTGTGGGTTTTGATACCCGGATTGGTCTATAGGATGCGAACTGAAGTTTCATAAACCAATAAAATAATAATAAAAACTGTGTACAAAACCAATGAGACTGGCTGAACAAACCAAGCTTTTCCTTGGTTGATAAGTCATTTTAAGTGGGAAAAAAAAGTGATGGCCAAGTAATAAATTCGTACCAAAACACTTTAAATTGTTCACTTTCTGAGAGCAACACTATTGTGAAAAATTAGTTTTCAAAGGAGATAAGAATCAATGTAGCTTTAGCATTGGTACCAAACACTAATCTTATTTTGTGATTTAATGTGTATAAACATTATTTGGCTTTGCATTTCACTCGGTAGATCTATAAAATAAATACAAATTAATAAACCAAAATATTATGAACAAATTTATATAAAATATATAAAATATATAATAATTATAAACAATATTCTGCAATTTGGATAATTTGTTGACCACTACAGACAATATATTACCTTTTGTCGGTAGCCAAAAAGAATGACACTTTGTCGCCTTTCTTTAGAAGGCGCCCTTTGTCGTACATGTCCTCCATGCCGTATGCAAGAAAGAAACTCTCCTGCAACCAAACGTGTAAATTTGACAAACTTAACCTTTCAATATGCCTACTCGGATAATTTTGCTATTTGGGCAATTCTGTGGTTAGCCTTGTTACATTTTTAGCTATTTAGTACAATTCAACGGTCTTATGCATGTTTTTCAGTTATCCATGAGCAAGTTCAGGTGATGAACTACATGCGTAGTTTGTTTTTCACCCAAACGCATATCTTATAAATTTTTTACCAAATATCACAGTGCACCACTGGACAAAAACGACAATTCATCTACGGTCTGCACTGAGGATTGACAGCCAACGATTAACAAACAAACACTTCTTTCCCCATGTTTCCCCTGTGTGTTTTACTAAAGACAGTTAAGTCCGTTAGCAAAATTACCATAGAATTGGTAAAAAATAATTCATGTTTAATTCTGATAATTAACACTTTAAAGCCTTTTTTTTATCGCATTTACCTTTTTGCCATCTTGAGAAAAGTCACATGATAAATTTATTACAACTAACTAGAGATCAACCACACAGCGTTGATTAACTATGGTTAACTATAGTCACCCACCCGATAGGGCTCCATTATGGTACATCAATGCATCTTACCAACACTTAAGGCGGATACACACTATTGCGGGAAAATCACACTTTCGCGCTGCGCTCACCGCATTGCATGAGCTCCTAATCGCCGATTATTCCAAAATAGAAAATTCCACTCTGGTAACTTGGGGCTTCTCTGATACCTCATTGGCTGCGCGTTGGAAAGGTCAGTGCACCGCGGTCAAAGTTCAACAAATTTTAACTTTGACCCAGCTCAAAACGTTTTGCGCGTCGCGATAGGCCTCGCACAAGCGGAAAACCAGTTTGTGTACAAACCAATGGAACAGTGTGATTTTTCAGCGATAGTGTGAACTCCCCTTTACCACACAGTTATTTTTACAAATAGGTTATTAGGGAGACACCTTAGGAGTAAAAATGGGGTATTAGGAAAAATTTGGAATTAAGGAGACATTTTCGGTGTCTCCCTAATTTTCAAAAATGCATTTAAAAAGTTAGGGCGCAAACCTGACTTATTAGGGCACAAACCATTAAAGTTTTGTGCACGTTTCTATGGAAATGTCTCCTGACGTACCCATTACTGGTTATTATTATAACTATAATCATTTGGTCCCGTTTTATGATTGTAATAAAAACAGAATCAATCACAAACTAAGACTATGATTTTACAGTTCAATATTGCCCAGAAATGCCATGTGAACAAACTTACGCCATTCATTTCGTATGCCACTTGTCCATATTCTGCTGTCATTGGGCAACCTGCAGGCTGAGAGCAAAATATAAACAAAAACTTCAATATTAACTTTTCACAAAAAGGTTAAAACTACCGTTTATATATTAAACATTCAGGTGGATCACACATCTTTCTTCTTAGGGTGTACATGTACACTGGTCACTGGTAGAATTATTAATTACTTTGAGGGATTTCTTTTGGACTACAAATAATTTGTTTAAATACATTTGATATGTATTTCCCCAAGACAAAACAGCATATTGTAAGTGGGGAAGGGTTAAAGTGTTGTAAATGGACATAAGCACCTTAGTGGGCAGTATGTGCATCAATTTGGGAAGAATACCCAAGTTCCTGGAGATCACAAAGTTTCACTGTAATTATCAAATAACATTCAGGACATAATTTTCTCACCGTTTTCTGTCGACTTGCTTTAGCCTCTTGGACCACCAGACCAGACAGCAATTCTTCAGACATGACTTCACTGGACACAGTGCCTGGACCGAGTTTGATGACCTTGCTAGCGATGGGTTTGCCGGTTCGGCAGTCAGAAATAGTTTCAAATTCAACCGCGTCTGTGGAAACGGAAAATAAAACTTGAGCTACTTTGTGAAAAATCGTTTAATTTGAAAATCCCACTCCAACTCTGCCCGACTACTTTATGTTTCTCCCAGCACCATGTTTAAAGGGCCCCTTATTTAGGATTTTTATCAATGAAATCTATGCTTTAAAACCACTCTACTCAGTTAAAGTCATAAAAATCCTATTTGGAGCTTGCTTTAGGGGTTAAAACAAAGGTTTTTAGTTTTTATGATAATGCAAATATGCATATTCATGACCAAGGTCACGATGTCACAAGAGGCAAACACAGGAAAATCACATTTAACTGTGCACAAAAGATTCTACTTTTTTCTCAATTTTCCTGAAACTTTTGTAATCCATGACTGTTTGAGTTTGTTTTACATGTTGCCTGCTGTAAGCCATGACAAAACTGGGGGTAGAAACTGCAGCAATTTGCCACAAGTCCAACTTGAAGTCTTATGTTTTTTCTTAACTTTTTCCTTCTGTCTTCCTTATGTGATGCACTCAAAACAGCGCCCTCTGTCTGTGATTTATTGCAATGAAATCTTCAAAGTTGAAAAATGCCACCTTTTATTGATTTTACATCCAAACGAACAATAGTATGTCTTGCTGAACAAGTAATCCGTCATTATGAAGCAAAGCTTAGGCACAAAGTTGTTTAGCATGTCACAGGCCATTTAAACGTGCAGTTTGTTCATGTCCTAGTTAGTCTGCCTTTGAAGAAAACCCCGTTAGGGTCAGTCACAACAGGAGGCCGCTCTTTTTAAAGTGTAATTTGAAAATCATACGAAATTGCTTTTGTTTTCCATGCTTTCAGCACACAATATTAAAATAAAATTTGCTAAAAGGTGACCTTTCCTTTTTTCAATGATCACCAAAGTATGACTAGGTTTTTTTTTTTTAGGATAGTGACCCACGGTCCTATTTCAAAAGTTAAAAACATTCTTAAGTGGATTTAGGAACAATAACATCTAATTGTTCCTATCTTTAAAAACTTGAGTTAAGAATGTTTATTTTGGAATGTTTCTAAGTTGGCTTTATGAAATAGGACCCAGGAGCTGCTGTGGTAAATTAATTTGATAGAAATAATAATAATAATGAATATTTGTAATGCGCCGGTATCCATCAAAAAGATGCTCAGGGCGCAGCTAATGAACAACTAATGTCCACGAGACTGGGAAGTCTGGGAACTAATGTCCAGCAAGTCAGCTAAGTATTGTGATTTCTTGAGTTGGAATCATGAGATTCATAACCCAATGCTTGTCATCATTCTTGCTGAGGAAATATTCACAATAGATACAATTGTGGACAAATAACCATGAGTTAGGGAAATCTGGATGTAGCAAAAAACAACTTGGCTCCACCGGAATTTGAACCAAGGACCTTCTGCTTAACGTACAAACACCCTACCAATTGAGCTATGAAGCCAACTGGTGGTCTCGAAACATGGTATTGATTGCTTTCTGTGACGTAGAACATTCGGGAATGTTTGGGTCTCACCGGTCACGCGCGTACACGTACGCGTGCGCCAATATACGCACATGAACACGCGTAAAAAATACTCACCAGCGTATTTTCATTCGAAAATGCCGCACGCGCACGTTGCGATACGTTCAAATTATTGAGCATGTAGTCAGCTTGTAAAAACGAAAGTGTTTTTACTTGATCGCGATTTTTAGCGTGAAGAAAGACATTTTATCTTTATCGATACAACAGCCATGGCGCAACAACATAAAGCAAGGTCAAGCAACAGAGGTAAGTGCAACCAATGCGCTTTTCTTGCTTTTTTGGCTGGTAATTACTCAAGCCATGTGGGTCATGAAAAATGACATCCAAAATGGTGGATGGAAGGCGTGACGTCACCGGAAAGCAATCAATTGCAGTTGGTCCTCATTGATTGGGATTGGCTATCACGTAAGCTTAACAAACCGTTAACGAAAGGAAAAACATTGGCTCTATATAAGTTAGGGCTGTACCAATTAAATAATATATTCAATTGATAACCAAATATTCGAATAATTATTTTCGCATTTGAATATTCAAATGAGTCGATCAGTAAAACCTGATAGAAACGAAATGTATTTTTACAAAAGATGTATTGTCTAACAATGGTATATGCTCCAATGTAATCAGTGGACTAGATCATGATCACATTTATACTGCTAATTTGGAAATTTACACCTGATGAATTAGGACTAAATCCGTCATAATGAATATTCAATATTTGATTGCATATTTGGTTAGAGAATTTTAACATTATCGACTCAGCCTTAACTATAAGATCTTAAACATGGAGCAAATGGTTATGTCTATTTAAAAACAAAAATTTCAAGACACTACAAACACTCACCCCCTATTTTAAGGTTCTCCATATTACCGTCGTAATGACTGCCATGGAAAAATAGACGGCCTTCTCGATCACAGCATGTAATAAAGCCATAGGAACCCTATGAAACCACAGAAAAACAGATAGTGAATGGTTTAATTGCCGTCCAAGTAAAATGACAATACATACAAGAAAAAGATGAAAAAGTATCAAAAAAGTCTCCCAAATAATAACAATGGAAGACTTTTAAGTCCTAGTAATTTTTTTTCTTCAATTTGTAATATAAAGATTTAACTCACCAACATCTTTTCGATCATTCCTGTTTCTCGAAAAGAAGGTCTGAAAGAGATAAGAAATACACATTCTTACTGCAGCAATAAACCAGGACATTTCATATGTTAAGTAATGTTGTTTTGCCCTTACCCGACGTAATTATTAACACTGTATACTCAGTGCTTTCCCGTGCACTGAGTATACAGTGTTAATAATTACGTCGGGTAAGGGCAAAACAACATTACTTAACATTCAATTTCCCCGACGCAAGTCCATAAATCAACTTCTGACATTTCATATCACCTTGTTAGTGGGGCATTTCTATCAAATCCAGTTTCATCTTCAAATCATATAATGTATGTAGGCCTTTAACTAGCCTGCAGAAATTTCAGCTACCGTACATAGATGCAACAATTTTTAAGATTACCTTTAAAATACACTCATTTGTGTTAACTGAATGCTACAAAGTGTGCACACTGATTTTAAATTTTTTTAATATATAACGTAGCAAACTTACCCATTTTGGGGTGGAAAGCTGGCAGCCCTCGTTAGCTGTTGGCTGGCTGGTCGAAAGGGCTTTATAGTAGAGGAGTCTTGAGAATTCATTCTCTGCAAAACAATTCAGGATAAAAAAAATTGCATGACTGAATAACCACTAAAGCAGCACAGACAAGGGGCCGATTTCATGGCACTGTCTAGCACACAAAATTTGCTTAGCCCACAATTTATTTACTTTGTGATGGGTTACCAGCCAAATTTGTATGTCAAATTGTGTTTTTAGAAATGGTACCAAAATATTACTTTATATACACATAACATACAATTTTGTCTGGCAACCCATTTTTGCAATATAGAGCAGATAAATTCTGTGCTAAGCAAATTTATGTGCTTAGCAGTGCCGTGAAATTGACCCCAGCTAAATGAGTCAAAAGATGGTTTGCTATGCAGCAACTTGTTAAAGGAACGTGTTCAGATCACATTTTCCAACCCTTCTGGGTGCACCTTTAAGCCCAGATGAGAACTTGATCCAGATTTTCTATGACAAGCTTAGACTGTCTGACAGGCACCCATATGTTTGTGTACAAAACACCTTTTCTGCTAGGCCTGATACGCTTGTATACAAACACAAATGCCATTCATTCTAAGGGCTTTCACTGCAGGAAATCAATCATCCTGTCATTGTTCAAAAGACCCCTGGGAGACACTAGGCTTGGGCAATTCCACGCCAGAGTTGAGTAGAATCGATTCCACTGTGGGAATCGCGATTCAAGATTTTTGAGAAATCGATTCCCTTTTATCTAGATTCGATTCCCAATGATAGCTTGCCAATTCCAGAAATGACCTAACAATTTCTAAGTGAAAAAAACACCTAAATTTCTACAAGAGTATTTAGCCGCTAAATGTCCACATTATTCGGAACATGTGTGTGTGGCACAGGCCGGAATCATTTCATGGACATTTAGTGTTGTTCAGTGCCAAAAACTGGGTCATCGTCTGCACAACATGTAGTACCATAAACACGTTCAGTATATTTAATGTTTTTCCGTGAAAAATGGAATCGCTTCCGAATGGAATCGCGATTCTTTTTTGGAACCAGAGTCGACTCCTAAAATGCTGGAGTCGTCCAAGCCTAATAGGATTGTGCTCACCCAACATGCTTATTACGCCCAATCTCCATGTACTGTTGAAAACAGTACCTTGGTGCAATGATGCATAGATTTTTGCTTAGTGAAGATATTTGACGTTATACAGTTATACGTACCCTCCAAGATGGTGCGGCTGCCATGATGGCAGACTTATCAGATGAGATTGTAAGGAGGACAGACGATATCACCAGATTTGTCTTCAGAGATGTCTGGCAATTTCCTCTTTTTTTAAGCTGCCGTCTTAATATGCGATCCTGATAATCTGCAATTGGCAGATGTAATTAATAATGGTAAAAACATTACCTATGTATGAATGCTACTTCAATTTCACAGATTTTAGAGATCGAGGAAAGATTACCATACACGTACAAAAGTGGCATAACTAGGGTGAAATTTGTGACGGGGTATCCGGAATGCACACGTTATTTTAAGAGGGGGGAGGGGAAGGGGAACTCAAAGCAAATAGAGTTTATATTGTTTCTTTTATTTTGAACATATATAAGCCAACACACTGGAAATAAGATTGATTTACGACTTGAAATAAAAACAATTCATCAAATCTCCAGCCTCAGAAACATACATATTGCATAACCAAAACTGCTAGAGCAGTCTCCCGCTCCAGGGGAATAAATTGGAAAATGCCTAGCCGTCGCTAAGTGATTTAAACATACAGGGGAATTCCATTCCATTACGTTTGTCATTCTGAATCCCTCTTATCAATTTGCAAAACTACAAAGTAAATAAAAACATCTCAGGAAATTTTGGTTGGAAGGGATAGCAGGGTGTCCGCGGGTTTCAGCAAGTCAAATTTAATACTTTTTAAGACCTTTTTTAATGCTTTTTTAAGACCAATTAAACCCAAAACAGGAAAGAATTCCATACTCGTCCACCACAGGTCCAAAATCTAGCTAACAATTTAATGATTTTCTAATGCTTTTTAATACAGTTTTTTAAGGCCTTAAATTTAGAAAATGAATTTAAGACTTTTTAAGACCCGCGGACACCCTGGATAGTCAACGAATAAAAACTCAATCCAATTTCGAAAAAGTTTAGAAATTTTTCTTTTCAGCATAACATAGCCAAATTGTTTAAATTACATCAAAATGACTCATGTGTGCATTCGCTAAGCGCAACAGCCGTCTCAGGGGATTGTAATGGGGCTTTAATAGCAGAGTGGAAATACCCAGAGTTTCTGTGTTTTTATCATTAAAATAACAGGTATTTTTTTCGTATACATTGAACAAAGATTTTAAAGAAATTACCTCCTGGAATCAACAGATAATGTAATTTTAAGATATACTTCCCACTTGCACTTTTGTCGCAAATGTTGCTTTTCTGTAGAAAAATCACATTTTCTCCTTCAAAAATTGCCTTCAGTTAGTGCACAAGATAACCATTCACGCGCGTGCGCAGCGCCCTCTGTTGTCGCACTTACGCACAGACCGCTCGCCGCGTCATTTTGTGCATTTTACTTTATGCAGTAATTTTATCATTTATTTATCTCAGAAATGCAACATTTGCGACAGAAGTGCATGTGGGAAGTATATCCTAGAATTTGATGATCTGTCGATTCCAGGAGGTATTTTCTTTAAAATCTTTGTTCAATGTATACAAACAAAATACCAAATAACATTTTTACATGGTTTATAGGTCAGTTTTCGTGTATGATAATCTTGTCATGGTCGACTTTTTAAAAATGACTTGTCAACTGACCTTGTATTTTCTTCAAAGTTTTACAGCAATACCTCACAGCAGAAAGTCTCAGTCCTGTTCAACTTTGAGCGCCTGCGAAGTTTTTCTCTAAACTCAGTGCTGGTACGTGGTCTTATTGTACCATGCTCAGGATCGTTGGCTGTGTTGAGCTGGGAATGAAACTTGGTGGAATGAAGCTTGAGTGCATCTCATGGGTTAGCTTAGAGGCAGTGGTTTGGCCACTTGCTGTAATAGAGGTAAAACAAATAGGATTTTTATCAATGAAATATAGTCAGGCAGCATGTGGTAAGAAATTAAGGCCCGTGGGCATCGGATGATTAGAAAATGCCACATAGCTAGATGTCTTAATTACACCCCAAGGAACAAGAAAAACCATGTTGGCAAAATCTGAGTGGTTGCAGACGGCGGCCATCTTGGATTTCAAAATGGCCGACATTTTATAACCATTTTCTGCCATAAAAAAAGTTCCCCAACCTCCAACAAAATTTAACAAAAGATTTTTCAGTGGTTATTGGTCCTACTGAATGTGGTGAATGACAGGAAAAAAATTCTACCAAAATCAAGTCACCAGAAATGGGTGAAATCTGGGCCAATTCCAAAATGGCCGCCAATGACCTTGAAAATCGTTAAAATGGCTGTAATTTGGAGTAAAACGGTCACTTAAATGTCTACCCTGGGGAATTCACTGGTATCCATGATATTTCAATCCAACTAGCTTCGACAAACAATAAAAGCCACAAATTCAAAATGGCGGTCATAATATATAGGCATGGAAGGGGGTAGAGAAAATGGCTTCTCTAACTGCTTATGTCAGATGTAGCTTCTTTTATCGGTCAGTAATGTGCTTAACAAGACCCCCCCCCCCCTCCCCCTCCCCCCACCCCCATCTAGTGGCAAGACTGGCTGCATCAGCCACCGTACGAGCCGCTAAGACAGGTTACGCCACTCTGCCAGAATTGCCTCTCTGACAATCTGTATTTCTAGGACTGTTTTAGAGACACGTGGTTCAGGAGGTCAGTTCATCCCACACAGGTTTTATCAACAAATGACCATCCCAGCCCAGCCCAACCCTAAGCCATCCCACCCAGCCCATCCCGAAGCTCCGAAGTCTAGCCCGAGACTGTCCAAGCCCAGCCCGATGCTACCCCAGCCCATGCAGCTCGAAGCCATATATGTCCTGCCTGAAGCCACCCTAGCCCATCCCGATGCCATCCGGCCCAGCCCGATGCCATCCGGCCCAGCCAAAGCCATCCCAGTCCAGCCCAAAGCCACCCCAGACCGAAGCCACCCCATCCGAGCCTAAAGCCACCCCAGCCCAGCCCCAAGCCACCCGCCCCCAGCTGGAAGTTCAGCCCAGCCAGAAGCCACCCCGGCCCAACCCAAAGCCAGCCCGAATTAATCCCGGCCCAGCCCCAAGCCACCCCGGCCCAGCGCAAAGCCACCCCGGCCCAACCCAAAACCACCCCGGCCCAACCCGAAACCATCCCGGCCCAGCCCGAAGTCACCCCGAAGTCACCCCGAAGCCAGCCCAAAGCCACCCCAGCTGAGCCCAAAGCCACCCGACCCCAGCTGGAAGTTTAGCCCAGCCAGAAGCCACCCCGGCCCAACCCAAAGCCAGCCCGATTTAACCCCGGCCCGGTCCCAAGCTACCACGGCCCAGCGCAAAGCTACCCCGGCCCAGCCCAACCCAAAACCACCCCGGCTCAGCCCGAATCCACCTCAGCCTAGCCCGAGGCCATCCCGGCCCAGCACCAAGTCACCCCACGAAGCCAGTCCAAAGCCACCCCAGACTGAAGCCATCCCAGCCGAACCCAAAGCCACCCCATCCCATCCCATCCCCAAGCCACCCGACCCCAGCTGGAAGTTCAGCCCAGCTGGAAGTTTAGCCCAGCCAGAAGCCACCCCGGCCCAACCCAAAGCCAGCCCGAATCCACCCCGGCCCAGCCCAAAGCCACCCGGCCCAGCCCCAAGCCACCCCGGCCCAGCCCCAAGCCACCCGACCCCAGCTGGAGGCTCAGCCCAGCCGGAAGCCACCCCGGCCCAACCCACAGCCAGCACGAATCCACCCCGGCCCAGCCTGAAGCCACTCCGGCCCAGTCTGAAGCCAACCAACCAAACCATCCCCATCCTCATCCCCATCCCCATCCCATTCCGCCCCAGCCCCATCCCATTCCGCCCCAGCCCCATCCCATTCCGCCCCAGCCCCAGCCCCATCCCCAGGCCCAGGCCAGCCAATCCCAGCCCCCACAGCCGCAGCACACCCCAGCACAGTTCAGCCCCAGCTCGGCTCGGCCCAGCCAGCTCAGCCCAGTCCGGCCCAGACCAGCCCCAGCCCCCAGCCCCAGCCCAAGCTCAGCCCAAGCCCAAGCTCAGCCCAAGCCCAGCCCTAAGCCAGCCAGCCCAGCGCCAGCAGCCAACCCAGCCCCCAGCCCAGCCCAAAGCCAGCCCAGCCCCAACCCGGCCCACCCCACCCCAATACAGTACAACAAGGCACTGATCGACAACCACTCTGAAAACGTTTCAAAACACTTCCGCTAGTCCAGTTGTACCTTTGATTCATACAGCAATGAATTATTTTCTACTTCTAGTGGAGAATTTTGCAGTTAAAGGCTCCAATTAAAGGGTTTTTATCCTGATTAAACCTGCGTGGGATGATCTGACCTCCTGAATCGTACATCTCAAAAGCAGCACTAGAAGTGCATTCATGCAGAGTGGCGCACCCTGCCTTAGCGGCTCTTACGGACGCTGATGCAGCCAGCCTTGCTACAAGACGTAATCATCCACGTTACTGACCAATACTTATAAATATTACGTATCCAACACCAGCAGTTAAAGAGAAGTATAACTAAGCACGGGTGTTCGAATTCTCTCTACCCCTATACCACTGGGGATTTATGACCGCCATCTTGAGATTGTGGCTTTTATCGTTTGTTGAAGGTTGGGTTGAAATTTCATTGATGTCAGTGAATTGCCTGACCATGAAAACCCTAGGGTAGACATTTAAATCATTGTTCTACACAAAATATTAAAGAATTTTTAAGGCCAACAGCAGCCATCTTGGAATTGACCCAAATTTGAAATTGACCTCATCCTTATCACGTGACCATGACCTCTCATAGTTTAAAACCTCAGAATTCCATTTAGCACCTCGGAAAACCATATAGTATCAACAGAACGATCTTTAAAATCGGCTGATGATGTACCTACACCTGACACTGCCTACACCTGACACCTGCTAGTTTTAATGACGGCCATATTGGAAATGACCCAGATCCTCATCCTAATCACGTGACCCTGACCTGTCATCATTTTGAAAATCTCAGAACTGCATTTAGTACCACGGAAAACAATAATATAAACACCATGATCTTTAAAATCGGCTGATTAGTTGCCTACACCTTACATAGTTATATGCAATAAGGCTTAAACTGGCGGCCATTTTGAAATCCAAGATGGCCGCCCTCTGCAACATTTTTGAAATTGCCAACAATGTTTTTTGTGCTTCTGAGCACCCTTGTAATACATCTAGGTAGGTGAGACCTTCTAATCATTAAGTTCCCACGGGACACCACATGCTGCCTGACTAATATATGCTTTAAAACCACTCTACTCAGTTAAAGTCATAAAAATCCTATTTGGAGCTTGCTTTGGGGGTTAAAACAAAGGTTTTTATTTGTTATGCTAATGCGAATATTCATATTCATGACCAAGGTCACGATGTCACAAGAGGCAAACACAGGAAAATCACATTCAACTGTGCACAAAACATTCCACTTTTTTCTCAATTTTCCTGAAACTTTTGTAATCCATGGCTGTTTGAGTTTGTTTTACATGTTGCCTGCTGTAAGCCATGACAAAACTGGGGGTAGAAACTTCAGCAATTTGCCACAAGTCCAACTTGAAGTCTTATGTTTTTTCTTAACTTTGTCTTCCCTTATGTGATGCACTCAAAACAGCGCCCTCTGTCTGTGATTTATTGCAATGAAATCTTCAAAGTTGAAAAGACCACCTTTTATTGATTTTACATCCAAACGAACAATAGTATTTCTTGCTGAACAAGTAATCCGTCATTATGAAGCAAAGCTTAGGCACAAAGTTGTTTAGCATGTCACAGGTCCTTTTAAAGATTATGTTATTAAAAACAGCGTCACATAACTAAGGAATAATGTTGCCTTGTAGAAATTTTAACCACATAGATTGCAGTAATACCTTGGAAAAAAAAAAAAAAAGTCCATGCATGGTTTTTGTGTTGAACGAACGGTAAAACAATTGTCTGCAGACTTTTTTTCTTTTAAAGCACCTTCAGTTGGCAATTTCTCCCAACAAAGGTACCATTTCACAAGGGAAAAATAAAATCATGTGGTGTTTGTTACCATTGCTATCTACACTTTTAGTGGGGTTTTTCTTGTCAACTTGTGAAGTAAAAATTTGGGTCACGGCAATTGGGCTTTAAACTTCACAGAATTAGCCTGTTGTGTCCCGAATTCCTCACATTAAAATGGAGGTGCAGTTTGGAAAGTCACATACAATGCTGTTGTTGCTATGTGGTGCATGCCATTGCCAAGCAACCGAGAGTCTGGTTGCTTTATGCCATTCTCTCTTACGGCGAACACGGTATTGATTCTGTACTTCACACCTGCCACGTGCAATGCATAGCAACAAAAATTTAGTCTGGTGAAAGAAAGTACATCAGTACACCATACGTTATTCATGTTTTACTAACGTCCACAAAAAAACTAACATGACTAACGTTTGTTTGAAAAATCTTTGCCATTTTGACACATTTTGACCAACTCCCTTTTTGTGTGATCATCGACACTATAAAACTAGCAGAAGGTGATTCTTGCCAACAGAAGTTAGCCTAGGCCTACATTGTTTGTTTCGTTGACACGCAGGCCTGTTTTCTTTGGGACTTTTCTTTGGGTGCAGGTCAACTCGACTGTTTGCCAACTCGACTCGAACCAACTCGACCGTTGTACAAGCTCGACTTCAAATGCGAGTCAACTCGACCGTTTGCCAACTCGACCGTTTGCCAACTCGACCGTTTGCCAACTCGACCGTTTGCCAACTCGACCGTTTGCCAACTCGACCGTTTGCCAACTCGACCGTTTGCCAACTCGACCGTTTGCCAACTCGACCGTTTGCCAACTCGACCGTTTGCCAACTCGACCGTTTGCCAACTCGACCGTTTGCCAACTCGACCGTTTGCCAACTCGACCGTTTGCCAACTCGACCGTTTGCCAACTCGACCGTTTGCCAACTCGACCGTTTGCCAACTCGACCGTTTGCCAACTCGACCGTTTGCCAACTCGACCGTTTGCCAACTCGACCGTTTGCCAACTCGACCGTTTGCCAACTCGACCGTTTGCCAACTCGACCGTTTGCCAACTCGACCGTTTGCCAACTCGACCGTTTGCCAACTCGACCGTTTGCCAACTCGACCGTTTGCCAACTCGACCGTTGTGCCAACTCGACCGTTGTACCAACTCGACCGTTGTACCAACTCGACCGTTGTACCAACTCGACCGTTGTACCAACTCGACCGTTGTGCCAACTCGACCGTTGTGCCAACTCGACCGTTGTGCCAACTCGACCGTTGTACCAACTCGACCGTTGTACCAACTCGACCGTTGTACCAACTCGACCGTTGTACCAACTCGACCGTTGTACCAACTCGACCGTTGTACCAACTCGACCGTTGTACCAACTCGACCGTTGTACCAACTCGACCGTTGACCAACTCGACTTCAAATGCGAGACAACTCGACCGTTTGCCAACTCGACTTGAACCAACTCGACCGCGCTGTGGGCACTCTTTCTTGCGTTCGCAAGCGAGTGTACTTTCTCGAGCCACAATTTTTATGATTTCCTTTCATTTGCAAAAATGAGTACCGGTACTAGGCCTATACGGGTTTTTCCTGTTGAATGCACAACGCGGTCGAGTTGGACAACGGTCGAGTTGGTACAACGGTCGAGTTGGTACAACGGTCGAGTTGGTTCAAGTTCAAATCGAGTTGGCAAACGGTCGAGTTGACTGTAAACCGTGATGAGGCAAAGTCAAAGAAAAGTATAAAAAAAACGGAATGAGCATGAGTCACGGCGCTCATCATGCGGTTTCAAGTTTGTCATTTCCCGTCGACAAAATCAGAGGGCTATTTCAAGTTAAATTACAAGATTAATACATTTTCTTCGAATACAAAATAGCACAGAATTTCTCCTTCGTCAGTTTATTTCATTGTGGCGGCAACAACAAAACTCAAAAAGGCGAAATTTCTGGCAAATTTTCTCACCCCAACACAGCCTGGCAGCGCGTCTCTCCCAGCACCATCTTTTTTTCCAGCGTACGTTCTTTGTGAACGGCGCCCTCATGTGCCAACAAAGGATAACACTTGTCGTGACTGATGCAAGTTTAGGTTATTTTAAGATGGCGCACTCCATGGACATCACATGCTTTCCAAACACTGGTAAAAATACGCCGTTTTTCTTTTGTTCGCAATTGAGAAATTGACCGTTAGTGCAGATTCCAGGAAAACTGGAAATAATGGTATTACCGTGGCCAAGTGGTTTGGGTCATTGCTCGCAATCATGGGTGAAAACTTGGGGTTGCGAGGCACTCAACCACACTTGCTCCATCCTTCAGAAGGGATGTAAAGCCGTTGGTCCAGTGTGTTAGGTAACAGCATGGAGGAAGTGTTTCTTCCTCCATGGTAACAGTAACGCACTCTAAAGAGCAAGGGGATTCCCTGGTGTCTCTGGCCATTTCTAATTCTAATTCATGGGTTTCCTCACGCTTGCGAGTGACAGTGCAATGAGCACTATTGAGGAATCCTTGGTATGAATACCAGAAAGAAATAATAATAATAACAAGTCGGACGTCACATACGCCCTCATGCACGAGTGATAGTATTTACCGGAAAATACCGGAAAACATACTCCTATATACCGGAAAATATACTATATACCGGAAAACACACTAAATACCGGAAAACACAGAAAAACACACTAATTACCAGAAAACACTGGAAAACAAACGCCAGAAAAACACTGGGTTGTTTTTCACCTATATTTTCGGGTGTTTCTGGGTATGTTTTGGGGAGTTATTTGGGTGTTTTCCCGTCTTTAATGTGTTTTCCAGTGTTTTCTTTTTGGTGTTTTCTTTTTGGTGTTTTCCGGTATTTAGTATGTTTTCCGATGTTTTCCGGTAAATAGTACTACCGCTCATGGACTAAGCCTATGGGACAACTCAGAAATATAAAGTTTTTCCTAGTAGTAAATTCTTCATATTTTTCCCCTCAAAATGTTTGTTTCTTCATTAGATTTGCACTCATTGATGTACACTCGACCAAAAAAGTTCTGTCACCAGTAAGACATTTATAGATATTTATTATTAAATTGGATTTAACAGAAAAATCATCAAATTTTAGCTGAACATATCCCTCAAAGGAATAGAGCTAAAGAGAGATCATGATGGCAAGCTTCACTGAACAGGAATGCAACAAAGGAGTGTGGGGTCAGAATGAAAAACACCAAAGAACGGGTGTCGTTGAAACCCGGAGGTCGGAGGTAACCCGGAGGTAGAATGTTTTGTGACCGTGTAGTACATGCTACAACCTACCTCCGGCTTGTTATTTTAATACCGCGTAGCTCCGGAGCCACCGTCAACGCACCAACTACACGTTAGCAAAAAATTCTACCTCCGGGTACCTTTAGGTACCTCCGACCACCTCCGACCTCCGGGTTTTATAAATTTCCCCAAAGAACAACGATGTCAACTTTATTGCACTCAAGCAAGGGGAGTTACAGTTCAGTATTTTGCTTCCACCATACCTAATGCAACGGCACGATTCAGATTGGACAATTTAACCATTTTGATTTGGATGTTTTTGACAAGACATTGATAAATCCAAACTCACAGAAATGTCCTAATTGTCTACACACAAATTGCCCAAATTCTGACCCCACACTCCTTTGTTGCATTCCTGTTCAGTGAAGCTTGCCATCATGATCTCTATTGAGCTCTATTCCTTTGAGGGATATGTTCAGCTAAAATTTGATATATTATTTTCTTACATTAAATCCAATTTAATAATAAATATCTACAAATGTCTTACTGGTGACAGAACTTTTTTGGTCAAGTGTATAATAAATCATTTTAAGGCAAAATTAGTGACGTCCGAGTACTAAATTCTTACTGGAAAACTAAAAGTTAAGGAGTAATTAGAAAATGTTCAGCCAGTCTCATCATAACCTTGTCTAAGTCTATGGTGTGAGCTACTTACCGTCAAGTAGCTCCGGGTTTACCGTCAACGCACCAACTACACGTTAGCAAAAAACATCTACCTCCACCTCCGACCACCTCCAGGTTTTATAAATTTCTGGGAAAAATTACCATGCACGGACACCCCATGTGCTAAACCTATAGGACAACTCTCAAAAATTAAGTTTTTCCTTGACACTTTTCCCTCCTAATTTTGCATTTTTATTGTCAAACTAACATGTCTACTTGGTTTATGTCATAAAAAGAAAAATCCTGGGTGTCTGTGCATGGTAATGACCGACAGAATGCATGCCATGCAAACTACTCAATTCAAGCCTTATAACATAAAATAATTCATACTGTTGATTTATTACAGTGTATTTCTTTCTATTATTGAATCATCCATTGATATAAAAGAGATGGACGATGACGATGACAATGATGATGCGTGGTTGGAATGTGAAGACGACACTGAGACAAACCAACGAGTCAAATGCTTGTTTTGTGAGACGACATTTCCATCAGCTGAGGAGGTGCTGCTGAACCACTGTCCTGGGAGTCATGGATTCGACGTCAAAAAGATGAAAAGGAAACATGGTAATACGTGTTCTAGTTCATCTATTTTTGGTCAGTCAGTTTTCTTTTGTGCTTCTTTGTGCTGTCATTCCATGAGGTTAAAGGAGCGCGTTCAGAAAAATGGATTTCATTTTAACCTACTTTTAGAAGGTTAAAAGTGTTTATTTGACGTTTATATTGGGTTGTTATAATTGTTTATGTTACACTTTTAGCCCCTTAACAATTTAACCCCATTCGCCGTGGTGAAGCATGCTACACGACTAAGGTCATCCAAATACCCATGTGAAAAATCTTACCTTACATTCCAAATCAGACATTTAAAAACACACCATGGAGGTCCTTGTAATCTCAAGACTTTTGTACCCTTGTCGTTCTTTTCCCATGATGACTCAAACATCAGAAAAGGATAAAAGGGAGCAAAATTTGGAGCGAAGTGGCATTCGGACGAAGTGGTGTAAGGGTGAAGTGGTTTTGGGGCAAGGTGGCTTTTGGGGCGAAGTGGTTCAGGGCTAAGTGGATTAGGGCGAAATGGTTTTGGAGGAGAAATGGTTTTGGAGACGAAAATTAATTGTTTTACTCATTTCTCAAAAACTATAATAGCACTTTAGACATTTCAGGGGAAGTTTACTACCGTCATCATGTTTATATTGTGTAAGTAATGTGAATCTGTGAACATTTCGGTTTTTCAAGATTACCAATGATTTGTTCTAACTTTAATCAAGTATTTTCTCTTTTTGTTGACTAGGTATTGACTGTATTGCTTACATCAAATTGATCAACTTCATCCGTTCAAAGGTAAATGTTTCTTTTACTACATTATCGTGATAGTACGTTTTTATAAAGATTGCAACATCATCTGGGGGTAGGTACATGTATATAGTCCATGGTATGTCTAAAGGAAAAAAGCAATTAGCAAATCTAACGGAAAAACCAAATTTTGGCAAGGAAAAAATATGAAGATTTCACTTGGGAAAAACTTTAACTATCCTTAAATACTGTTTACTATTTACTGTTTTGTAAATGACGCTATAGGTGATGACTGATGTGTAACCTCTTTATTAAAAATTATTTGTTTTGAATTGTTCCTTGCTTTTTTTTTTTTGCAGAACCTGTCAGCTTCAAATCTCGATGACATTGATGCATTATGTAACATCCCTTGGGCCTCGGACGAATACATGAAACCTGTGCTCCCTGACGATTGGCTGCTTCTATTTGGTAAGTTGTGGTTTGGTATTCACATCTGCCATGTTAAACGTTGTCCTTTTCCTATTTATGGACAAGACAGACAATTTCAACAACGTATTTATATATTTTCACTGTTAATGAATTTTCAAAATAAACGGCGGGATAATTTTGGAACAACCTCATGAACGAAGCTGGGTTATTTTAGCAAATTTCCCCCCCCCCCCCCCAAAAAAAAGAGCGTTGGTCAAACTAAGAGAAAAAGTAGCCCAGTATAAATACCGGTCAAAAATTCTTTGAGTCATTTCCCAAATTTAAGTAGGTTCCGCGCAATCTTGTGCAAATTTCAACCTTGCAAGCATAAGGGTGTAACATCCGTAATAGTGGAATTGCTCAAATAACTATCAGATGAATTTGAATAATTTATTCTTTTCATCTGAATATACATGTACGTCCTTGGCATACAGATATAGAATCACTGGAAGATTCATTAGATCCACCGCAGGATGCACATGCAAACAGCTCTATAGAAGTCAGGGTACCGTGCAGCGAGTACAAAGCACTGCTGGACAGGTTGCAATCCGCTGAGCAACAAGCAGGGATCGCTGAGGAGTCATTATCCAGAGCAATGCAAGATCTTAGTATAACTAAGTAAGTTACTTTTATAAATACTATGCAAGGCGCTATGTGCCTCAAAGGAGGGTGCCCAGATCACATTTTTGAAACCCCCATTTTTCCCCATGGGTGTTGAGATTTTGATACCATATCATTTGTCATATTTTTCTCATTACCATTCTGAAATTTCGCATTCTCAATCTGTATTTTTTCAAGGATATCGTCAAAAAACACCAATGTTTTGTAAACTAATTTATCTGGTTCCATAAAGCAGTGCAGTAATTACACCAACCTTTTTGCTTCCACATCCAAATTGGACATTGCAAATTTTCTATTTTCTTCCCATGGATAGTACATTTTGGGGAGGTATTTTATATGATTCTTGGGTTAAATTTAAAATTTGAACATCTGCGGACAAGCTTTAACATGGATGATGTTCAAGCATGCACATTAATTTAAACAAATGTATGACGGTGTTCAACCTCTAAGCCAATCGGGTTACAGATCTGGGTCACCTGGTATTTTAGCTCCAATGGCAATCCACATAATCCATAAAATATTCGTGAACAATCTATGGTGTGAACTGGGACCTCTAGTAACCTTGAACAAGCGTGAACATTGTCATACATTTGTTGGATGGAGTTCTCGAACAAAAATATGATGGTGTATTAAAATTGGGCTTAAAGAATAATGTTGATAAACTGCCTTGTAGAAACTACAGCCACATAGATGCAGTAATACTTCAGAAAAAATTGTGTTGAATGAATGGTAAACATTTTTGGCAAACGATTTTTTTTTTTATTAAAGTCCTTCAGTTGGCAATTTTCTCCTACAAAGGTACCATTTTATACGGGAAAAAATTATGTGCTATTTGTTACCGTTGCTATCAACACTTTTAGTCGGGTTTTTCTTGTCAACTCGGAAGTAACATTTTGGGTAACTACAAATGATGTTTTGGGGCTTTAAATAAACAGTCAAATGATTCCTAAACTAGTTCAGCGGTCAGGATTTTCTTCACTGGACTCCGTAGGCTTTTCAGCAAGAATGATGACAAGCATTGGGTTATGAATCTCATGATTCCAACTCAAGAAATCACATTATTGAGCTGACTTGCTGTAGAGAATGCTATGCGAGTCCAGTAAACAAATTATCTGTCTTGTGGATTCTATACAAATGTGGACAAATGTCCATGAGTTTCAAAAATATTACTCGTGAAGTAAAATTTTTAGTAACTGCGAATGATGTATTGGGGCTTTAATTATATAATCCAATTTTGTTGTACCAAATACCCGCTTAGAATATACTTCTCTAAAAAGCGAAGTAAATTCCAGTTCAATACCTTTCGATACTTTCATTGAACAATTTTTTTCACCATATTTATTTCAGAGAATTTGCTCAGAAACTTCTCATGTCCTCCGAAGTTGATGGAGAAAAGTATCTCCCCTTCGAAGTGGGTAAGACTGCGGAGGAGGACCAGGCGTATTTTGACTCGTACGCTCACTACGGCATCCATGAAGAAATGCTAAAGGATAAAGTCCGCACGGAGAGCTACCGTGATTTCATCTATGATAACCAACACATCTTTAAGAATAAGGTCAGATCATATGAGTGCCTGGGAGTGTAGCAAATGTTGATGTGTTTGATTAACCATTGAGCGCCTAATAGGCAGCCGGTGCTGTGTACTCCCAGGGAGCTGAGATGGTATATGGTAATTTAATGGAGCCCTATGATCAGGGCTAATGATAGTGTAGGTGCCTTGATCAGGGTTCCACCTGATGGGTGCGTGGTATAAGTCCATATCATCGAAGCACACATCATAGCAGTGATTGATCATAGTATACAAATATTGACTGCACTGAGGCATAGTCATGGCTTTGAGATCACCGAGGGCCTATAATCTTAACCATGACCCGAATAAAAAGCAGTCTATCTTTTTTTTTTTTTTGAAATTGAATCCAAGTCACATATCTGTCGCATATTTTTAGCATTGTACATTCATTGGTTAGTTTAGCAATAATGATATTTATTTTATACCAACTTCTTTCCCTATAAACATGTATGTTTATTTGATTTTAGGTGGTTTTAGATGTTGGTTGTGGCACGGGCATTCTGTCCATGTTTGCAGCCAGAGCAGGGGCCAGACTAGTCATTGGTGTGGACCAGTCTGAGATCATATACCAGGCAATGGATATCATCAGGTACCAGACTCATATGGATTATACCCAGCATAGGTTTTAACTAGTTAGCGTTGGAATTATCTGGCAATGAACTAGTCGGATTGCCTCTGACATTTACTGGGCTCTCTTTAACAACTCTAACTTAAAGGCAGTACACAATGATTGGTATCTCGAAGAATCAGAAATGTTCACAGATTTACACATAACTTACACGATATAAACACGATGACGGTAGAAAACTTCCCCTGAAGTGGTTTTGTCTGAAGTGCTATAGTCTTTGAGAAATGAGCAAAACTATTATTTTTCGTCTTGCGAGGCATAAATTCATTTCGCCCAAAAACCATTTCGCCCTGGACCACTTCGCCCGAGTGTCATTTCGCCACCAAACCACTTCGTCCAAACACTACTTAGCTCAAAAGCTACTTCACCCCAAAACAACCTTGTGCACAGGCCGTGGTTCAGGGCGGAGTGGTTCATGGCGAAGTGGTTTTGGGGCGAAATGACTGTTGCAGCTTGTAGCATGACATGTGGTGTGGTGTGGAATGGCATGTGGCGCAGTTTGTGTTGATGCGACATGTAATACGCCTTGTCATCGAACCATCGATGGTTCACATTTTAGGATTTCATTGCAATTTTGTTTTTATTTCCGCACAGGCAAAACAAACTGGAGGACAGAATCACATTAATCAAGGGAAGACTAGAGGACGTCACACTCCCTGTTGACAAGGTTGGAAAACATCAAGGTTGAAAAAATACCAATTATGTTTATCCATTGTATAAGAATCACCTGCTTAAAGTGATTAATGCCAAAACTGGAAGCAAAATTGCAGAAAATGTTTGTGAAGTTACATGTATGTATTGTGAATACATAAAATGTATAGACCTTTATCACGGTGCGGCCATCTTTGTCTTGTTCCCCATAGTACGTGTCGGGCATGATATGCGCGACCGCGCGTTAGCGCGTATAATATCCTGTTGTTGTTTTGAGAGAATAACTGTCCGCGCTGCGCATTTTCTTAATCGCATGTCATTGTGATGCACACAATGAACATTTTCAACACGGGGCCAAACTATTTTTTCTGCAAGTCTCGCTTTGGTTACATTCATTATAATAGGGGAAAAGGGAAGATGGCTGTACCATGATAAAAGTCTATACGAGCAACAAAAGAAAACATTTTCTCCACCTTTTGATTGAAAAAAGCAATTGATCTGAGAGTGGGAATTTTCAGCACACAGAAGCTTTATGCAGTCATGCATAATGAAGCTTTTATGTGAACATTTTGATGTCGACTTAATTACAAAAGTAACGGAAAATTTGAATTTCGTTTGTTAAGGGGCTGTCTAAAGTTGTCAATATTTTTAATGTTCTACAGAGCATAGTATTTTTCAATACCCCCTCACTTCCCTGAAATACTACTTATCAACATTTTGTTGTCACTACCATGGAATGTCAACTTGGCCCTCGACCACCCCCCCCCACCCCCCACCCCCGAGCCCCCCCACCCCCCACCACCCCCCCCCCCCCCACCCCCACCCCCACCCCCACCCCCTTCCCTTCCCTTCCCTTCCCTTCCCTTCCTACGCTTTGTAGAACCGTGAAAATGTTCACAACATTTTATGGCCGCTAAGTTTCATTTACGGGTCTCTTTTCTTTTCCGCAGGTTGATTTGATCATTTCAGAATGGATGGGCTACTTCTTATTGTTTGAATCTATGCTGGACACAGTGTTGTATGCAAGGGACAAGTATTTGACCGAAGATGGAATGGGTATGTTATTGTTCACAATTCTAATCGTACTACAAGTACGATACAAATGTGTACAAATGTCCATGAGTTTGGGAAATCTGGGCATTTGTCCACATTTGTATCAAATTTATTCACCCCGGCGGTCCCTGGGTCATAATCCCAAAAAATAATCACTTATTCATACTGAACTACAAGTCCATTTTAATTTTGTTTGGAACCCCAAATAAAATTCTCAGAACACAATCATTAAATAACCATAGGTAGTAGTACCTGGGTTGAGTAGTTTTGCATATTAAATTGAAGATAATTGTAACTGTCATGTCCAAAGTGTGTCCTTGGGCAAGGCACTTTGCCATGGGTTGCCTTTTCCAATTCGGGGTAAATGGGTACCTGCAAGGGTTGTACGGTAGCCCCTGAGTGCATGTGTCAAGGTGTTGGATGATTAGGACTATCTCTCTTGGTGTACCTCAACAGATTACTGTCATATTGTTGGTTGAAAGGGGGGGGGGGGGGGGAGGTGGGGGGGCGTTGCGGTGCGGTGCGGTGGCGGTGCATTGAATTAGCTAAATCCTGTGCCTGTAGAATTCTGATCATGCCCCGGGCATAGTCTTTGCCATACCCCGGGCATAGTCGGTTTCAGTGCGTTCCCTGCATTCACGCACATCACGCATGTAGCATAGGTAGGTAGGTAAGTCGTATATGAGCCAACGTTGGCTCGTAAACGCCGGTACTCATTCCCGGTTTCGTGACATGGAGTGACTAGGAGCTATTTGTATTCCTCCTGGATGGGATGCCAGTCCATCGCAGGTCTACACCCAGCAATTAGTTGGGTTTCCCCAACCGTATTTGCTGGTACCCATTTATGCATTTGGGTGGAGAGAGACAACATGGAGTGAAGTGTCTTGTCCAGGGACACAATGCGGTGCAATGGTTGGGTTTCGAACCATGGACCTCTCGACCGAAAGTCCGACACGCTATGCACTAGACTACCACGTCTCCATGTAGCATAGCTGTGCACAAACTCTGTACATCTGTACAAATCTGTACATTTTGTATATAAAACAAATATTGACTGCTGTTTATTTGGGTCATGGTTAAGATTATAGGCCCTCGGTGATCTCAAAGCCATGACTTTGCCCCTTGGCTTCCGCCTCGGGGCATAGTCATGGCTTTGAGATCACCTTAACCATGCCCCTCATTGCTGTCAATATTTGTATATTTGCACAATAATATTTTTTTTCTGTATTTCCAGTGTACCCTGACTTGTGCACATTGAACCTAGTTGCTGTAAGCGACATTAACAGCCATACAGCACGTATTGCATTCTGGGATGACGTCTATGGCTTCAAGATGACGTGCATGAAGTCATGTGTATTAGAGGAATCTTCAGTGGACTATGTTGACCCCAGTGCAGCTATGACAGATGTAGCATTGGTTAAGGTTAGAAACTGGCACAGGTTTTCTAATTTATTATTTTCGTTTTTGGAATTTGATTTAACTCTGAAAATGCTGGAGTCCCCCAAGCCTATCTGCCTCCACTTCCGAATGTAATCTTTATATTAGCAAACAGTGTGACTTGTCCACGTACCGGCTGTTTCATGTATATAACATTCATGAATATTCATAACTACCTCTCGGTGGAGCTCATTAACTCCACTGCACATGTTTTTCTGAGCCTTGACAATGCCAGATTTGCCAATAAGAACGTGGACGTTCAGTGGAATAACGCCCAGAATGTTCCATTGTTTTATGTTTTTATACATTTCAGTGTTTAGATGTGACGAGTGTGAATTTGAAGGACCTGGAATTTTCATCAGAGTTCAAGTTAAAAGCGTCAAGAGATGCAGATTGTACTGTAAGTAGATTTTTAAATGATTTTAGTTCTTCAAATATGTAAACGTGTCTGTGAAAACCTGTACAAAGTTGCCAGTGGAATTTTAGAATAATTGCCGTTCAAATTCACTAAACACAAATATAGAAAGTCAAAGTTTTGAATCAGACTATGGTTTCAAGTTTAATTTTTTTTCCCATAAATATTTAGGGATTAAAAGTAGGTTTGGCCAGTTTTAAACATACGGTTAAAACCGGATAGAGTCCTGGGCACTGATAATGACCCAAGCGGAAGTCGCGAGCAATTACCAAAATCTCTTTATTTTTCCCACTTGTTTCTGATAAATAGTTGGTTGTTCTGTTAAACACATGTATTGACATGATTCTGTTCGAAACCCACTCACATTCACAACAGAATTGCTGAACCTTCAAATAAGTGACTGTTACAAACGTGGTGTCATTGTGAAAGGCAATCACTGAGCTTTCTAGTGATGATATACGACATCTTATGAACGGGGGCCAATTTCATGGCGCTGCTAAGCACATAGTTGGCTTAGCACACGATTTGTAGCACACGATTTTGCAAAAATGGATTGCCAGCCAAAATCGTATTCTCCTACTCTTGCGAAGAACACAAGTTGGCGAATATTTTTGGCTGGCAATCCATTTGTTGTGCCTAGCATCGCCATGAAATTGGCCCCTGGTCACAGATATAGGTGATTAAAGACAAATTTATAAACTTTGTTCAGGGGTTTATATTCTTATGTTTAAAAAAAAAAATTAAATTACAACTTTTGTATTTGCAGGCCCTGATTGGATTTTTTGATGTCATATTTGAGAAGAATTGCAGGAAAACTGTGAGTATGTTTACATGGAAACCAAACTTTTACTGCCTTATAACAATTTCCCCCCCCCCCCTTTGAGTACCTAGTTGCATATTATGCAGGCACAGTAAAACATTACTACTGCAGTTTGATCTTAAACGACCATTATATATCAACTTCATTTATGGTCATCCGTGTTTTTGGCACTGATATATTATTCAGGTAAATATTATCATGCTAGTATTTAACAGCTGTGTTTATAAAAGAGTGTGGAAACTCATTGTTTTTAAGTGGAGACAAATGTGGACAAATGTCCATGAGTTCAGGAAATCTGGATGCAGTGAAAAACAACTTGGCTCCACCGGGATTCGAACCACGGACCTTCTGCTTAAAGGCAGAACACATGATTGGTAAACCGTTACAAATGGTTTTATCTCCCTGTGTGATTAAAGATATGAATGATTAAAACCAACCTGAGCAAAAATCAGCTCCGTACTTTGTCTAACTTTGAGAAAACAGCCAAAAGAGGCTTTACGGTCACTTCGCCCCAAAACCATTTCACCATGAACTACGGCATGTGCACGAAGTGTTTTTGAAGCGAATTGGTATTCGGATGAAGTGGTTTGGAGGCAAGGTGGCTTTTGAGGTGAAGTGGTTAACGGCGAAGTGGCACAGGGCGAAATGGTTTTGGGGTGAAGTGAATTTACGCAAGACGAAAAATAATTGTTTTGCTCATTTCTCGAAGACTATAGCATGCACCGTCATCATGTTTATATTGTGTATTAAAGTTATGTATAAATCTGTGAACATTTCAGATTTTTGAGATTACCAATGATGTGTTCTAACTTTAATGTGCCCTACCAATTGAGCTATGAAGCCAACTGGTAGTCTTGAAACACGGTATTGCAATTGTTCCTCACTGTCTGGGATTGGTTTCATGTAAGCTTAACAAACCCTTCAGAGGGATAAATCCTTCATTGAGACAACCACCACTCCGGTCCCAGAGATCAAGAGCTGCCAACCCTCCTATATTTTGGGGAGGATATCTGTGAAAACCGGTTCATTCCGTGACTCCAAACACATCTAAAAATCCAAAAGGTTGTTAATTGGAAATCCAGGAGAGTTTTTATCCATGTCAGGACTCACAAAATTAGTCATTTTCCCTAAGAATCTGTTCCAAAATCCGGGAGGGTTGGCAACTCTGGAGATCACTTAAGATACGACCCGAACCCCTGCCAATAATACAATAAGTTTACACTCTTATTTTTAAACCACATGCTAAATTTGATAAAATAATTTTAAATCTTAATTTGAAAAAAAAAATTCTTCAGAATCTTTGATTCCTCCTTTGAGGCATTAAGTTTAGTCTTAATATTCCACCTTGAGAATAAAAAGTGTTATAAAATTTACACCTCACCCACCGTCTTCCGAACAACCCCTTGCAGGTCATGTTTTCGACTGGTCCAAGCAAGCAGCACACACATTGGAAGCAAACAGTATTTCTGCTCAGGAAGCCCATTCCACTTAAAAAGGGGGAGGTCCTGTCCGGAAAAATCACCTGCAAAAAGAATACTAGTGATCCAAGAAGCCTCATTGTGACCTTTGACCTGGAAGGAGAAAAGCTCAAATACTTTGTGAGGTGATTAAGGTAATGAACAAATGCTTAACATTTTTTAAATGAATAATTGCAGTATGAAACTTGCATCTTTAGAAATATGGCGGGGGCAAAAAATGAGGTCGCAATTTTATTTGGGTATGAAAGTTTTTAACAATTGTATTTCTTTCCAGAAACATGATTTAAATATTGTAAGAACTCTGGATGCCACAATAGGGCGACATTACGGGAAACCTTTCCCCGGGGACCACCGAAATTTCGGCAAGAATCACTCAAATTGACACCTTATTTTTTTACCCAAAGCTTCCAAAAATGGTTACAGACCTAAGAGAGACGGTTTTTGACCTAAAAAAATGGTTTTTAATCTCAAAAATATTAGGTCGACACCAAATTGTCGCCCTATTGAGCGTGTCGCCCTAATATAGCTTTTTTACACACAGATTGTCGCCCTATCCTAGCAAACAGAGTTTTTGTAATTATAATACAGAGACAGAATTATAAATAAAATAAATAAGTGAAAACTGCAGAACTTGCATTTAGTTCAAATTTATACACGAATCAAAGAGTGCCCTCCTATAGACCTTTATCACGGTGCGGCCATCTTCCCTTTTCTCCTATTAAAATTATCGTAACCACAGCAAGTCTTGCAGAAAAAAATAGTTTGGTCCTGTCTTGAAATTGTTCATTGTGTGTATCACAATGGCACAGGTGTTGCACGATCAAGAGAGCCTGCAGCGTGAACAGTGATTCTCAACGGGAGATTACACGCACTATCGGGCGGTTGCACAGACGATACTTTGCAGTAGAAACAGACTGTTAAAGATGTTGCCCAGTACATTACCAAAAAGCATTTAATATCAATGCCTTCAGTAGAATCACGCTCTACAGCACATTTCACCCGCAGTCATTCTCGACACATTATTACCCCTGGTCATTGGGCTCAGCAATATCATTCTTCAAACCTTCTTCTTAACTCCATGGGGAGCATACAGTCCCATGTAGTTTATTTGCACTTACCGGTAGTTTACTGTAACAAGTAAAACCCGATGAAAGCAAACTTGGGATCAGAGAAAAATCATAATGGCCTTTATCGGGATTCGAACCCGAGACCTCTGACTCACTGGGCAGATGCTCTAGTCCAGCTGAGCTATAAGGCACATTTGGTATACTCCCAATGAAAGCAGTAATAGCAAGCACCCATATGCATGACCTTAACCTTAAAAAAATATTAAAGGCACAGGCTCGTCAGCAATGCGCACACGCGCTAAATTCGTAAAATTCGTGCCACGAAATACGCAGCTTCACAGCAAAGGCATGGAGCTGCGTATTTCGTGGCACGAATTTGGGGCGCACGCATTGCTGATGAACCTGTGTCTTTAATGGTAAACCCTTTCACCAAAGATATGGGCCCTGCATCAGGGCAATGTATTTTTGCATCTCATGCATTTTTATTTTTTTATTTTAACTTCTTCAAAAAAGAAAATGCCTTTGTGGTTTGAAGCTCTGCAACATACTGTATAACAGTAAATGTGTTCAAATATATTTTTTAATTAATTGTAATGCAAAAGCATACATAAATGGAACAGTAACATTTTATTCCACCACCGAGGTTAAAATACAATTCCTGAAAGCATTTACGATATTAATATTGTGGTCATTCCATGAAAACGGTCGGGACACAGTGTCCCCCTTTATTATTATACGACATGACACTTAATTTTTTTTTTACAAATACCAGGCTTTAGAGAATGATTGGCCTTGAAAATGAGAAAAAAAACTGGTAAAAAAGACTTGAAATGTAATCGTTAGAGTTGAAAAATGACTCGGTGTTCCCCCGATGTTGTTAAACATTTTACAAGAAAATTATCACAACTATGATACTAAGACATGTCTGTTTGTAAAAAAATGTTTTTTTAATTAAACACTATTCAGAAATTTCATGGGAATGTTGGTAACTTGAAAAAGCATTTTAACAATTGCAGCGAAATGTCAACTTTGGCTCAAAAATGATATAATGCCGTAGGTGCAAGATAGACCACGCTACCGTGACTTCCAGGGCGCCATCTTAGTAAGCAAACTAGACACGCCTTGTGTCTGACATGCCTCTCGTGGATACTAAAATGGCCTTGACATACTACACTTTATTCAATATAAGTGGTCTATCTTGCTTTGGCTCCCATTTTCATGCAAACCCAATAACAAAATTGCATGCAAAGCGCCACGAAGGATCCCCACCACGACCTGTCTTGCAAAGCCAAGTTGTCCTATTTCCTCTGCGACACGCAGATCCGGAATGGGCGTGGCCCACAGGTGATCCCGGGTATTGCATCCAGAGATGGGCGGGGTTCACCCTCTGGTAGCGACAGGTGGAACCGATTGAGAATGGTAGTAAGCATGTCGAACAACACCCGCTTAGCCAGCTGCTCACCCATGCAGACACGAGGTCCTGTAACAGGGGCCAAACACAGATTTTCTTAAAGGCCCATTGTATCATTTGCAATGATCTAAAATTTTACTTAATGAGTTGACAGCAATGGAAAGAAATACCACATGGTATTTTCTGTAGGAAACTAACAACTGAAAGTGTTTTTTTGTTTAATTGTGTGTGCATACGCATTTTTTTACCATTCACCAGCATTTACTTAAAGATTGGTATCTCAAACAATCAGAAATGTTCACATATTTACACATAACTTACACGAAATAAACATTATGACAGCAGAAAACTTCCCCTGAAATGGTTTTGTCTGAAGTGCTATAGTCTTTGCGAGACGTAAATTCAATTCGCCCCAAAACCATTTTGCCCCCAAACCACTTCGCCCAAGTGCCATTTCACCCCAAATCACTTCGTCCAAACACTACCTCGCCCAAATGCCATTTCGTTCAAAAACCACTTCATGCATAGGCCGTGGTTCAGGATGAAATAACTGCAAACCCTTTTTTGACTGTTTTCTCAAAAGTTAGACGAAGTACGGAGCTGGTTTTTGCTCAGGTTGGTTTTAATCATGCATATCTTCAATCACATGGGGATAAAACTATTTGTAACAGTTTACCAATCTCGTATACTATCTTTAACACCAAAACATGAATGGTTTTTGAAGGTTTTCTGAAGCATTTTTGCATCTGTGTAGCTGAACTTTTTTTTTCTAGTTTACCAGCATTTTTCTTTAGATATGTTTCAAGAGTCTGTAATAAGTTTCAGCTCGCCAATGATTGGGCCTTTAAAGGTACATCGAAAATTATATATGGTTAAAAAAGAAACACAAATTATGCTATGATCGAAAGATTGAGGAGGCTGACAGATGTAACATATTTTATCGGTCAGTAACATGACTGCACCAGCCTCCGTATGAAATGCTAAGGCAGGGTTCACCACCTGCCTGATGCTCAACTCTGAGCTCCTGTATTTTCTAGGGTTGTTTGGGGGAGACATGGCTCCAGAGGCCAGCTCATCCCACGCAGGTTCAATCAGGTTGAAAGCGCAACAAAATCAGTTTTCTGAGAGCCCTGAACTGCCAAATATTACACCAACCTGCTGAGAATGGTAGGAATGTCTCCGGTTTAGTAAGGCGGTTGTTTTCATCCAGAAACCTCTCTGGCATAAACTGGCTAGGATTCTCCCACTGCTCGGGGTCGTTCATAAGGGACCACAGATTGACAAACAGCACTGTACCCTGTTCGCAGTTTCAGAACAAATAAATAACTTTTTTAACTAGTTAACCCCAGGATTATTTCAAACATTGCTGCACGTAGGGGCGGGTTTATTTTAATTGAAACGCGGAAAACAACTGAACTCATTAACCATGTGCGGTGAAGTATTGTTGTTATGTCGATGCACCGTCATTGTATACCACAATGTCGCTTTGTTATAAACTTTTTTTGCCATTTCTCTCGGAAATTACTGCGATTGTAGACGTCAAACACAGTAACAAACGAGTTTCACGTAAACGTGTTTACTAGTCCTCCGCTACACCGATGGGGAAATCTTAGAGTGTTTACACGTCCTCCGGTTAAATGACCTCTGAAATGCCAAATAACTTTACATACAGTTTTTGCTTCATATGACGGATTCTTGGTTTAGGAAGACATTACTACCGTTCATTCTGATAAAAAAATAATAACAAAAGTAGCACTTTCTTTTGAACTCTTTAAAGTTCTTTACAGAAACTCACCGAAAGAGGGCGCTGTTCTGGGCATGACACAGGAGAAAGGTTAAAGAGTGTGAGTGTCCAGGTGCCAATTTCATCAAGCTGTTTAGCAAAACAATTTGCTTGTTTGCTTTCTAAAAATGGGTTAATAGTCTAAATTGTATGTCAGCTTGTGTTTTTAGCAAGAATTAGAATAGCAGTACACTAGTAAATTGAAATACACATCACATAAGATTTTGACTGAAAACCCATTTTTATAAAGCAAAGAAATTGTTTTGCTAAACAGCTTTATGAAATTGGCCCCTGTTCACATTTTTTAACCCCGCCCCCCCCCCCCTCCCCGCGCCGCCATTTTTCCCACTGATGTTGAGATGTTGATACCATATCATTTGT
The DNA here is from genome assembly GCA_037783545.1 of Henricia sp. BOLD:AAB3569. Classification (NCBI taxonomy): domain Eukaryota; kingdom Metazoa; phylum Echinodermata; class Asteroidea; order Spinulosida; family Echinasteridae; genus Henricia; species Henricia sp. BOLD:AAB3569. The sequence continues at coordinate 2,736,700 of JBBELK010000060.1, forward strand.
AATATTTTTCTCATTACCATTCTGAAATTTCGTGCTCTCAATCCGCATAAAGTGATTGGTTAATGAGTGCCTTGTTATCCACAAATTCACTGTATTCAAATAATATTTTTCACAAAGTTGCATTTTATTTTGGGGAGAGTATAATTGAACGTACTTTTGGCACTGTGTAGCCGCATAACTTGATGTCCTGCGTCACTGTATGAGGCAAGGCAATCGGCACCACACTCGCACATCGCTGGATCTCCCTGATAGTGGCTCTGGTGTACGGCATATTCTCTTTCTCGGACCACGAGGGGGTCTTGCCCTGTCCAATCAGGCTGTCCATTTCATTTTGAATCTGATTGCCAGAATGAAAATTAAATGAGTTCGGAGTTATGACGCAAAAAACGGATGGTTAAACCATGAGGGAAGTCACCTATTTCAAATTGAAGGCCCAATGTATCGTTTATTTGCAAGAAGAAACCTTTTACGGATACCTGGAATAACGACATTACATATCTAAGGAAGAGTGTTAGTAAACTAACCTGCGAAAATTGCATGAGATGGATCAGTCCTTCAGAAAACCTTTAAAATCCATGTATGTTTTTTTTTTTTCAGTGTGCTTTTGTTAGCTGCTGTTTACTGCGAGGTCCACTTGACCAGACACAATTTTTGTTGCTATGTGCTGCATGCGGCAGGTGTGAAGTACATAATCAAAACCGTGTTTACCGTAGGAGAGAATGGCATAAAGCAACCATGACTGTTGGTTGCTAGGCAATGCGACTTTCTAAACTGCATCTCCATTTGAAAGTGAAGAATGTAAAATGGTAATTTGTGATACCCTGGTAATTTATGGCATTTGAATATTTCTATGGAAACACCGTAGTGAGCAGGTCCCACCTTCTTCTGCTTGTCCGTGTGTAGCACCATAAACAGCATGGCCCAAGCTAGCGTGAATGATGTCGTCTCTACCCCGGCTACGAACATATCCCAGGCAGCCGACACCACGTGGTCTTCGGTAAACTGAATGCGTTTCGAGTTATCACCTTGCAAAAAGACGGACATGAAAAGCTTTTTGCTCAAACAAGTAAACAATCTACATGTATTAAGTATAGACCGTATCGAATTGCCGCCATTTCGTGGGGCACATTTTGTTAAAGGCACAGGCTCGTCAGCAATGCCTTTGCTATGGAGCTGCGTATTTCGTGGCACGAATTTGGCGTGCGTGCATTGCTGACGAGCCTGTGCCTTTAAACCATTCAACAATGGAAGCACAATATGTGCAACCATGCATGTCCTCAAGAAACAAAGAAACTGCCCCACGAAATGGCGGCTATTCGATACGGTCTATACAGTCAAAACAGAAACTATGGTTTTGTTTTTACTTGTGTTTTAGACACCACAGTAATTCATGCCCTAACTTCATTGAATGACGGTCACCCACATTTTAAAAAAGACTTAAACTCACCTTGATTTTGGCGCTGCAATTCCATGTAGAAAAGTTGTGCCACACTGCGCGCGCTCGCTGGGTCGGTCGGAGGTTTTCGGTTATGATACAGCCTCTCGAGAACGAAACTCCGAATGTAGCGTTTTTTCTCCTTGGCGTCGCGAAACAAGAATGGTAATCTGCGAATGTACAATAAAAAAAACCTAAGCAATATACCAGCAAAATGATGAGAACGACGGAAGGGTAAGAAAACGATGTATAGATAAGCTGATATAGACGTCTGTTGAGGTTATTGTGCGCCTGTATATATTTGCCATGTTTCGAGATCTCAGTATAGATTTACTGTCCTAACGAGTCAGAAATAGCGTGTTTTTTTTAAACTGAAAGGGAATGAAATACGTTTTTTATCCGAATTAAAACCATGATGGGTAAGATTGCACGATTCTCGATCGTGCACGGGAATAGACTACTAAAGTGTGACGTCGGTTGCCATGGTAATTGGGTCTAAACATTCGCTGGTAATCTGAAACGTCCATTGGTATAGCGCAGGGAAACAGATACTGGTTTTAGTTTAGTCCACAGATATCTATCTGTGGTTTAGACCCAAAAACCATGGCAACACACAAAGGGTGACGTTTTCACTTTAGTTGTCTATTGGTACCAAATACACAAAACAAGTATCGATTCCTGGAATCGAATACAGTTCAGAATCGATTAAAAACAGAAAGGTCTTAGACCCAAGATTAGTTCTAATTCTTAAAGACAGATTACATGATTGGAAAACTTTTAAAAACAGGAACAGCAGCACTACATAACTAAAGAATAATGTTGATAAACTGCCTTAGACATTTCAACCATGGATGCAGTAATACCTCATCAGAAAACCTGAAAAATCCATGCAAGGTACCATTTTAAACGGGGAAAAAAATCATGTGGTGTTTGTTACCATTGGTATCAACACTTTTAGTCCGATTTTTCTTGTCAACTTGTGAAGTTGCCACGAAATACGCAGCTTTTTGTGGCACGAATTTGGCGCGCGTGCATTGCTGACGAGCCTTGCCTGACATGACACAAAGGCGCATTTACATGTCAATGAAAGTTAAAGTAAAACCAAGCATTTGCCAACTGTGTAAATGTTTTGCTCTAACTGTAGAATTATAACAATTATAAGAGAAAATCCTGTGGAGTTAGTTACTTGTAGAGAAACGGAAGGTAGTTGTCCAGTCCGGAGAAGCCTTTCTTTTGCAGCTCAGCCGAGTAATCCCTTATTCTGCGAAAGGCGACGTCATCGTACTGAAAACGATACCCAAAGATGACTGAGCACATGACGTTGGCGGTGGCAATGTCCAGCAGAGGGCCAATTTCGACCGGAGCTCGCTCGTCGCCTCTACGGGCGATTTCCGCACACAACTCGGTGGCTTCACGCTCGATTTTAGCGTGGAAGCTATGATCGCCCGTGGTGAACTGCCGCAGACAGGCTTGGCCGAATTTCCGCTGGGTGAACCACAAGTCGCCCGACGACCAGAAATAGCCTTCGGATGGAAAATGGTGATGGAACAATCAGTTGGTTTGAACAATCATGTTTGATGTACATGTATTTTGTACAAAATTGCACATAAATTGCATAATTTATGTGCGCTATATAACATTCCATGCCCCCTTCCCAGGCCAAACAAAATACATAATTCGAACCATTGGTCGATTGGTTGTTGGTTCAAGTCCAAGCCGAACAGTTAGGGTGGGTTCAAATTTCTGAATTAAAAAAAATCAAACTTTGATGATGAATTGTGATCAAAGCCTTTTGTGTGTTTCATTTGAGTATAGAGTATGATGTACTGGTGTACTTCTTTTCACATGCAGACTTAGTATCCACTAGACCACGCTAAATGTTTGTTGCTATGTGGTGCACGCGGCAGAAGTACAGAATCAATACCGCGTTTACAGTAGGAGAGAATGGCATAAAGCAACCAGACTGTTCGATGCTTGGTAATGGCGTGCACCACATAGCAACAACATCGTATTATGTAAACTTTCTAAACTGCACCTCCGTTTAAAAGTGAAGACTCCGATGTGCTAGTCATGGTGCAAAGTAATGTTACACGCAAAAAGGCTATATATAGTATGGACATACACAACTTTCTATGCTGCTGCATGTCGATCAAAGACGACTTCGCGACCACACCAGAAACATGTTTCTGACGTCACTGTGGATTCAACCAATGGCCACCTTTGGTCGTCTACAACCGAAGTCGTTCATTGGTTAAACCAGTAATTACGTCACAAACTTCCAAAATGTTTACCCAATGACGTGTCGATGGCCACAGCCCTTGCTGGCGGTGTCCGGCCCGATGTGTACGGACCGTGTTGAATCAACGCCTCTCTCGCCGCGCGAGCCCCGTTCACTATCACCACAGATTGCGGTCCGATCGAGAGGCTGTAGACGTCACCGTACACTTTAGCCAGCTGGGCCATCACCTGCAGTTTTGGAGAAATATGTTTTGAAATCCCGATTTCTTTAGCTTGGGTTAAACGGTGGTTTAAGGAAACTTAATAATGTGTACCAACAAAAGTAATGTTAAATGCCTTACACGGGATTTGCAATGTCCCAAAGTTAACCATTTTGATCGGAAAAAAAACTAATAATAAATCAAGAATTAATTTATATGAATATGCACAAATTGTTTTAACAATTAAAGGGCATTTTCGTGTAAACGAAGCTCATAAGCCACTTTTCCGTAGTATTATGGCTCCGTTGAACGTGCAGTATAACCGTGGAACCAGCCTAAATAGGACGGAGGCTTCGCACAATTTCTCGAAAGCATTTTCTTGGTAGATGAGGTACTGAGCTGACTTGTACAGAGGTACAAGTGCACATCCTCAACCACACATGGAGATGACGCCTGTGATTTTTCTTTAGATTTTGGTTCGGAGGATATAATAAAGCCATGCATGCATGCGCCCAAAGAGAAAACAATTTGTAAAACTGGTACGACAATAAGATCGTTTTTACAAACATACACATTCTACAACACATGTTCAATTAAAATATCCCCCGTTTCCGAACCTTGTGCGGATATTTCCCCAGGAACGGCGTGTAGCCCACCAGCGGCCAGCCTCGTGGTCCCGGCGGAAAAGATGCGCAAAATGCCCAGTGGCCGAGTGCGCGTTGAAGCAGGAATTTGCACAGCACGCACAACACGACGAACACACTGATGGTACGAAGGGTGGTGGAGGATAACCCCGCTAGGAGGTAAAGATCGGAAGTCCAAAGCAGAATGCCCATTTCGAAGGATCTAAAAAGAAACGCAATTTTCTTAAAATGCCAATTTTTGCGTGTACCTTTGCTCTATGGGTGACGCCCGTTCATATTCAAATAGAGGTGCAGTTTAGAAAGTCACAAACTATACACTGTTATTGCTACGTGGTGCACGCCAATGCCTAGCAACGAAGAGTATGGTTGCTTTATGCCATTCCCTCGTATACCCAGCACGATATGTGGCAAAGGGACTCCCCCCCTAACGCCCTTATACCTCAACACACCCTTCCCTTTTGAACACTTTGAACACTAAATGTCACATTTGTGACTTCCCCGTGAACAAGGAATAACCCGATGAGCCACTATTGTGACTTTTGAGTGACGTCTTCATAACCGGTTGACAAACCGGTGTCATTGCGCATAAATAAGTTAGGGTTCAAAGGGTTAACGCACCAACCCCCTAAAAACTGAAAGGAATTCCTTGCAAATTCCTTGGATGTTTGAGAAACAATGGGGGAACAATGGTAGGGGGAGGGGGAACCCTCTGCCACATATCGTGCTGCGTATGTTCCGTCGAATCCCTCCTACGGTGAACACTGTATTGATTCTGTATATACTTCTAAGAAAATGACCTGTTTGAACAAACACTATGAGCATAACAATGGAAATTGGGCACACACCATTATTAATAACAATGGTTTGTGCCCGATTTCCATTGTTGGTTGCTCATAGTGAAAGTGTTTCCCACAGCAAATGTGCAATTTTCTTTTTTGGGGAGAATCGTGCATGTAGTTATTAATAAATATCGGTAAACCCATTTTGTTGGCTTTTAACCTGATTAAGCCTGCATGAGATGAGAAGGCCTGGAAGAGCAGGAGTTCATGCTTGGAGTCATTTCAGACAGAGTGCAGTGGTGCATGCGCCTGGCCTGCCTCGGCGGCCGTTATGGAGGCGCAGGCTGGTGCAGTCAGCCTTGTCACTAGAGGTGTCAGCCGCATCGATCTTTCGGTCAGAATATATCAAATTTGCGTTTCTTATTTATTGAACTGAATACGGGAATGAAATAGCGTAACAGTGGGAGGGATCATACTTTGAAGTGCTCAAAATCTCGTTATTTTTTTCAGACGCGATTGTAGTTTATAAAATAAATTACGCAAAAATATGGAAAACGAGAGGTGCACACTCTTGAGTCGATGTGTGACCAATCATTCAGGAGTTTCATTCCAAACACAGTTTGCTGTAAAAACTATAACAACCATTAAATACGGAAATTGCATTGTTTCTGGCTAATCGTATTTGCATCTGTGCGTTTTATGCAGTCGTAAAGTTACACGTCATAGTCTTGTCTTTAAAGGAGCGTGATCATATCACATTTTTGAGCCTCCAATTTTTCCCATGGGTGTTGAGATTTTGATACCATATCACTATGAGCAACTAACAATGGAAATTGGGCACACACCATTGTTAATAACAATGGTTTGTGCCCAATTTCCATTGTTAGTTGCTCATAGTGTATATCATTTGTCATATTTTTCTCATTATACCATTCTGTAATTACGCGTTCTCAATCCGTATATTTTCAAGGATATCGTCAAAAAAACACCGATGTTTTGTAAACTAATTTATCCGTCCCTAAAAACAGTGCAGTGATCACACAAACCCTTCCACATCCAAATTGGAGATGCAAAATAATTGCACATGCAAATTTCCTATTTTCTTCCCATGGATAGTATTTTGGGGAGGGATTTTATATGATTGTTGGGCTAGAAAAATAACAAAGTCCATTTTCTGGAAAAATCGGAACAAGCTCCTTTCAAGACGAAAGAACAAAAATGACGCTGAGGAGTGAAACGGCTTGGCGAAAAAAAGGAAATTGAAATCCATCTTACCAGTTGCAATAGTCCCATCGAAGGAAAACTTGTGAACCGTCTGTATAGACTCTACCCATTCAGTCACTTTTTGTATCACTTGATAACCGTGCAATATACAAAGAAGGCACTAAAATTGCATGGTTTTCCTACCGCCAACTCTTCTGATCAACGTGACTGATAAAAATGCCCCTGATAACAGACCACGCCCACACCGCAGTTTCTGTTTTGTTGAGCCGCGGTCAGTGCACGTTATCTGTTACAGTAGGTGGTCAAGCGAATCTCCTAAGAATTATTACGGTGATTAGTAGGCACTTCTAAAGATTAGTATAGGCATTTTTAAAAACAGTACACTGCGAAAACTGTGGTGTTATACACCAGTGGTGTTGTCTTATATAGATACCAAGCCTGGTGTTAAGTTTTAACACCACCACGGGTGTTAACATTAATGCATTTATTACAATTGAGGAATAAAAACTAACACCCATGGTGTTACATTTTAACACCAGACTTGGTATCTATATAAGACAACACCACTGGTGTTAATTTAACACCACAGTTTTTGCAGTGTAGTTGCTTTACGATCAAAGAACCATTACATTGCAAAAACTCGGGTGTTAAAATTAACACCCTTTGTGTTAAATTTGGTTCTTTCCCAGTATCGATACAAGACAACGCCCATGGTGTAAATTAACACTAACATTTACACTGACCAGGAAGTGTGAGAGAGAGGTTCTCTCGCTTTGCCCGCTGTGCTATATGATAATGACCTAAACATTCACAGGGGTCGAAAACTGAATTCAGTATCCGTATCAGCCAATCGGCGATGAGCAGATCCAGCAGGTCTGGGTACATGTCCCTGGCCGAGTATTTGCTTTTGATGGAGAGAGGCAATTTATAGCACAGTGCTTCACCTAAGGTCACACGCAGATGGCACCACCTGGATTCGAACCCACAACCTATAATCAAACAAGTCTAAAACACGATGCACCAGACCGCTCGGCCATCACAGTACTTATTGACTGTCGATCCACTTCTTGAGTGAAGCAACCGTTTGCATGGTTATACTGATTTTCTGGAACACGTGTTTTACCTAAACACCACACTGCAAAAAATGCGGTGTTAAATTTCTAACACCAAGGTTGTTTAATTCTTTGGGTGTTACATTTGTGTCAAACGAACACCGGTGTAATAGATTAACAGCAGAAAAAGTGGTGTAGAATTTGCATGGTGTTAAACTTGATAAACTGCCCATGATCACAATGCATGGCGCTAAGTATTCTAATCCCATTGGTTGATCTCGAGAAAATTATGGGATGTCAGTCACGTGTTCACTGCAAAAAACTTTTTTGGTGTTAAAAAAGAACGCTAAGAGAGCATGCGCGGAAATCCAGCTATTTGATTGGCTACAGACGTTTCTGATCATTTTTTCGCGTTTGAGCATACAAACCATAATCACCACGTTGTACTTATGGCTAGACTATCTGAATTTTTTTCTCTATGATATCATCATTACTCCTGTGAAGAAATCATGAATAAACATGATGAAAACAATGGTATTTTGCCAAATTCATTACTGTTCTACCACGAACAGATCAATGTTAAAATATTTTAACACCAAATGCTGGTATTAATTTACACTATGGGTGTTAAATTTAACAACAGAGGTTTTGCAGTACGTGTTTTATTTTAAAGTGGTTCCCCCATTTTACCCCAATTGGTGTCGGCTTTTAATTCTGTAAGAATAAATCAACTGTAGGTGCATGTTACAATTTAATTCCACATTCAGGTGTCAATTAACACCAAACCTCTTGCCCAACATAAACACCAAGAATAATACGTTGACACCGGATAGGGGTGTTAAAGTTTAACACTCTTCTTGGTGTTAAAAAATATTGATTCCCAAATTGGTGTTACTTGACACCCAAATCCTTGCCCAAAATGGATACCGACGAAGAATAAAATGTTACACCAGTGGTGTAGATTTTAACACCGCATTTTTTGCAGTGCAGTTCACACAACGCATTGTCTTGGTTTGAGCAAAATGGCAGACGCATGGCTTTATATGTCGCACAACCATAGACTACCGAAGTGTGACGTAAGTTGCTACGGTAATTGGGTCTAAACATTATTCGCTGGTAATCTGGAACGTCCATAGATAAAGCGCAGGGAAAAGTTCACTGGCTTTATGTGTATAGACCATCGAATATATATATATATACACTGGATGAAGCAACGACGTCTAAAATTGAAGCCACCGTCCGCCATTGTACCCCACCAAATACAATGCATTGCCTAGACTGGTCATACTGTCTTCACTAGTATACATCATGGTCTACATGTGTTAAGTGGAATGCAAGCGATCGCATGGACCGGGGAGCAGTCTAGGCCAAGCATTGTTCGTGGGGTACAATGGCGGCCGGCGCGTGGCTTCAATTCTCGTATAGCCAACTGCTATTGCATGTTCATCCAGTGTATATATCGATGGTATAGACCCAATAACCTTGGGAACGTACAGGATGGCGTTTTCACTTTGGTATAGGAGCGTATGGAGAGCAAAACAACATCCATCGGTTGTTTAAGAGATTCGAATTTGCTCATAGTTCGACCATTTTGGACCGTACGTATGTATGTATGTAAGTCAAGTCCACTCGACTATTTGGAACCAATTCTTGGGTTAGGGTTTCTTGACAACCGGTTGCTATCCGCCATTACTGTGTATCCGCCATTACATAGTATGGACACAGTAATGGCGGATAGCAACCGGTTGTCAAGCCAAGTGAAACCCAAGAATACTGGGTGGAAGGATTGGTGGAACAATGTGTGCACTGAAGTGGAATGGCATGGGCTTGGATGCTGGGGGCGTGGTTAGGCATTGAGTCATTTTGGTGGCTGTTGGTACTTGTGTGCTTGTGTGCTTGATGCTCACTGATGCATATCATTGTTGCAGTGGCTGTAGTGGGGAGATATCTTTAAATGATTTGGAGATATCTTGAAATGATTTAAAGATATCTTTTCACGATGGCGTACCGTGGCCGAGTGGTTTAGGTCACTGACTCGCAATACTCGGGTGAAAACTTGGGGTTGTGGGTTCGATACCCGGCTGGGGTACCAGAAAGAAGCAATAATAATAATAATCTCTAAATCTTTTAAAGATATCTCGAAATGGTTTTTACGATATCTTGATGCGCGCCATAGCGTCGGATATAGTTCCCGACATATTCCGGTCATCGTACCAGAATATTAAGCATAGAGTTTAAGCATAGACTCACTTCTTCAGGCTATACCTCGTCCAGTGGCGGGTATAAAATTATAGCCTTTTTCAATTTATTGCGTCAATAAGACGAAAACGAAGATCGACCATGTCCATTTTAAAATCAGGTTGTCAACGGATATGACAGAACTGCTTTGTTCAACAAACTCAAGAATATAATATTTCATTTGTTGTCCTTACCGTATTGTAAATTTAGAATAAACATACACGTATTACCTCCTTGCTATTCTATCGTGCTTACAACGCGTCTGAAAGATAGTTTCTTTGCGAATTAAATACGTTTGAGCTTGCCCCTTTGTCTGCACGGAAGTAAAAAGGCCCATCATCCCTTGATTTTTTATTTGTGTATAAAACCAATTTGGTGTTAAGTTTTTTCTTTATGTCGGCGGAGTTTTAGATGTTAAAATTTAAGTTGCATTTGTAGATTGAGTTTATAATACAATGTATTGTGACTACTATCTTTATTGATAATACATCTTTCTTTACCCTTCCCCTCCAGCCTGCCAGGGCCTAAACGAAGAAACAAAATTGGGGACATGGCATATTTTTTTACACGACATCACGCAGTAGATGCCATTTTGTAATTTGCACGATGGAGTGCGCTACTTCGTTTTATACATGTAGGCCTACATGTATATAGAGTTTAAAGGCCCAGTGTATCATTTGCAATGACCCCAAAAAGTAATCGACGAGTTTACAGGGGAAAAGTTCTGAAAGTAAAGATTGAATTAATATAGCAACTACCCAATGAAAGGTTTCCACTCAAAATGATATATTTTTACCAGAAAATAATCCGTAAAGATGAAATTATTTAGATCGTTTGCAAACGATTTACTTATTTTTGGTTCGCATCTACGCGGTCCAAAATGCATGGGCGCTGTGTACTGCGTGTGCGTGTTCCAACGCGATGCATTATATGATGTGCGTCACAGAGTGCATGACGCAAGCCACATAGTACCCGATCAACTGAGAACGAATACATGAAACACCCCGCCAAGACCGTAGAAAACGCATATGGATTTTCATGGTTTTTTTAAACGTGGTACATTTGACAAAGCTGAAATTTCTTCGGATGAGTTTGTTGATGTCTTTCTTTTGATTTATAATGGTTTTATTCGCAGAATCGCTCAAAAACAGATCACCTACAGGCCTTTAATGTGCACAGTAAATGGTTTAATAGTCATGTATACCGCAATAAAATAGAACATTCCCTCTAACATAAATTAAAATCCCAATGTTAATATTCATTAGGATACATATTAAGATGCATTGCGATTGGTTAGAATTGACAATCGGGAATATTTTATGCGCGGGCGAAGGAACTTTCCGTCTAAAAACAGTTCTCATTGGTCCTTTAGGCAGTACCTTGAAAGCGAGTGGGCGGGGCAAAGGTGTTTTAGAATACGTTGTTTATATCACAAATTCTCTTTTTTTATACTGAAATAACAGCGCCAATCGCTAAACATTTTCCGAAATTGTAAAATTCCATGAAAATCCCTGCTTTTCATGTTTCAGTTATCTGCTACGAAGAGCATTTCCGTCAATATACTAGAGGGGGTCTATGTATTGCTCAATTGTGAGTACCCCTCCCTTGATAATGATTGGCTTGGCGCGTCGTCTCTGCCATGCCCTATCTACACTGTGTTGTAGGCATACAGTGTCATGTGTGTGTATGCACATGCAGTTTTGAATAGCTACACGGTGGCGTGTACGCAACGTGATTTGCATGGTGTATTCGGGGATCGCCGTTCACGCGTCATCATAATAGCGCCAAATTGGTTTGTTCAAGTTCAGCACACCAACCGCAGCTAGCTAGCCCGCATCATCAGAGCCAAAATCCTAGCTACCGAGTGTGTGGAGCAGCCCATGTGCATTGATTTACACACAACGTGCATATTACCTGTGAACATCGCCTGTCGTTTGGTGTAATTATTTAGCAGTATTCTTACTATAGTGTTACAAACACACTTCATTAAGAATCCAGTTAACGGGTTTTAGGTAAGCAAGCTAGGTATAGAGCGGCGTGCCAGCACACGGCCAAGCCGAAGCAGCCAAGTGACCCACCACACGAGCGAGAACACGCGGAGCGGAGCGCCCAAGACACGGCCCGGGGAGAGAGCAGCATGGAGACGGGGGCAGCTATAATGAGTAGGAGGATCGAGTTGGAGTGCCTAGGAAAAACGCCCGAAAAGGTTGGTTCTCAATAATATATTCTGGCATTTTGGGCATTGGTTTTATCTCTTGAGGACCTATGTTTCTTTATTTTTCTGCAGCCTATTTTTTACACCTACGACTAAAAGTACGAGTTTGGCGTTGTTTACACAATTACAATTCTTGACTCAGCCAATACTAGCCTGGCCTAGTTTCAGATGTAGAAGAATTGTTGGATTACGTAAAACTTGGCTAAGCCAACGTGCGAAATGACCATGTGAATTTGAATTGCATGAATTAGGCCAAGCCCTGCTAGTTAGTATATGATGTGTGCTAAGTCCGTTTCCTCGACACGGACGCTATTGCAATGTCTTTATTGTGCAGTTGAATACGGGTTCAGTCAGATCAGATCAGGCTACTGTCGCATACATTTTGTTTGTCATAATGCTGAAGCTAGCTATGCACGCATACACGTGGCTACGAATTCACCTTTGCCTTCAGTCATGTCAGTTAGTGCATTTGATGGGTACAGCAAGTAGTGGTGTTAATTTTTGTCTGGCTTAAATATTATCAAACTTTTTCAAAGACACATGAGAGAAAGAAGATTTTCACGACTTTGGGCTAAATGAAAAGTAGGCCTATAAATTTTTCACTTCTAAAGTTCTAGGTTTGTCAATGCATAGAGCAATGAAACCTTGCTCTAAGTCTATGGTCAATGTTTGTGTTCTGCGGTATATTGGCTGAGCCTGTCAAGTTTTGGTGCAGCATGTTGTTGCCAGTGTTCAATCATGGTTTAATATTGCAGTTTTATTATTATTTATTTCTGGTACTGAAACAATGCTTAAACCACGGATTCCTCAAAGTGCCTATTGTACCCATGAGGAGAATTAGAAACGGCCAGAGACACCCGGGAATGCTCTGGGATCTTTAAATTGCGTTACCTAACACACTGGACCAACGGGTTTACCTCCCTTCCGAAGGATGGAGCAAGTGTGTTTAAGTGCCTTGCACAAGGGGCAAGGGCACAGCAACCCCAAGTTTTCACCCGAGTATTGCGCGAGTCAGTGACCCAAACCACTCGGCCACGATACCCCACATCAAGCCCCTATACACATGGTCTGAGAAATTGAGTGCATACATACAGCAAAGATCACTGTATGACAAGCATTACCATGATTACAGAAGGAAATTCTTGCCAATTTACATCATGAGAAATTAGTAGAAATTTTCCACATCTAGGCCTAAACCTTAGAAATGCCATGGAGGAAGACTGCGCAAAATACTGTCTACAAAATGACAAATGGAGAAAAAAATTACCTATTTGTGGCAACATTGTTATTGGTAGGATACATTTTATCCCATCTGTTGAAGTGTGCGCCTTATGGAACTCGTTTGCAGTGATATTTCACAAGAAACAACTTGCTAGCAATTTAATAATATGCTGTGCCACTGCCCTATTTTTATTAATTATCCTACTTTATGAAAAAAAGGGATATTTTGCTATTTAAACCATGAAATTATCTGGCAAAAGTTATACACAAAAACATAAACAGAACTAGTAAATGGGTGGAAATTAATTTTTCAAACTAGGCCTAGATTAGGTTCAGTCGAAAGTCGAAAAAAAAGCTTTATTTTAGTCATGTCTTTGTCATACCTAGGCCCTAATTCTTTTTTTCTAAGTGTAATTATATCAAAACAGTATGTAGAAAATCTTCAAAAAGATATGCTTTGTATGAAAAATACGTAAAAATTCACGTACATTTTGACAACCACCGCACTAGCACAGCAGTTCCTAGTGCGCGCGCACTTGAAAACAACAAGCACACCAAACAAGACTTTCTGAGGCGGTCCCTAAATGCCGATGCCACGCCGCGGAAAAAAATGTGACGTTGCACCATTTTACGGCCCAAATTGGTCCCGTCGTTCCTCCAAAACACGCAATAAAGCTGGGAAACGGTGCGAGCCCGGATCTCGTGGTGTTTTTCGGGCGGCTTGTCGGGCGTTCGAGGCCGAAAATGAAGGGAGTTGTTGTCGAGAAGTGGCGTGGGTTTACTGCACGACGCCATGATGGCCGACTGTTTTCTGTTGTAGAGTGTGTGCGCTTTTTGTATGGGGGACACAAATGGTTCGTCTGCGCTCTGCATACATGCACTGGACATGCACTACAATCGCATGCCTGAGCTATGGGCATATCCACGCGCCCCATTGGACGGGCTGCGATCCCTGTACGCAAACTACCGCCCTGATTTTCGCCCTCCAAACACATGGCCGGCCGTTTTGAGCATCAGGAAAGTGCAGATCTGATTTTTGGACACGGATTAAGGCGATTTTCTAACCTCAATGGGTTCGTAAAAGGACAGAAATTTGCCAGCAAACAACTTTCAACATCGATTTTTCAAGACGATGTCAAATGTTACCAATAGAGGGCGCTATTTTTCTTTCAATTTTTTGGCGGGCGTTTTCCTCGATTTGTTGTCGTTTAAAGGGGTATTCAACTATATTTCAAGTAACATGGACAATAGGTCTTTTAAACAGCTGATGTCATCCCCCACTTTTCAAAGTGGGGGACATTGGAAGGGGGCACACAAAGCAGCTCATGCATGCACATATAAGGCGTTTTCACACTACCCACTTCTGACCCGGGTAACTTTCTACCCGGGTAGCTACAAATAACCCGGCTAAATTTAACCCGGAGTTAGGTTTCATACGTCAAATTTTAACCCGGAGAAACTTTTCCGGGTCATCTCTTACATGGGTCATCAGCGACCCTCTTCCTACTGCTGTTCTGCACTCGTACCCGGGTACGTCAACCAGGGGCTTGGTTTGCGACCATCGAGAAACGTATTTCTGACACGATTATTGATTCAACGATCAGCTTCAGTCCGTCAGCAACCAAAACTGAACTCGTCTTACAAATCGTTACGACAATAAACGAATTCAATAAACCCTTTCACGGTTATCGATGCCATCTTGTTCACAGGGCACTTCGAACACGCGTTCATGCCGTGTGCGTGCGCAGATCGTAGCTAATGCACAGTGACCTAACAATGCATTCGTATACGCACGCACGCACAACATTTGGTTCGTTGGCCAAATGACAGTTGAAATAGTCTCGGGCCAGCTAGAAAGCCTCCCCAAATGGTCCGGCTGTCCAGTTGAATTAAAACAGACTCAAGCTGTACATAAAGTTTCTTTCGTAAAAAGGACCACATGAAGAACTGATGAAAAAAACTTATCGTTTTTCAGACTCCCACGGCCATAAATACCGCTTTCGATACGGTCCTCTGCTGTATATTTAATATTTAATGTGCACAAAAACATGCATCTGTGCACTAATCTGTGAGAGTTTATAACAAAAGAGCCTTTTTTTTTCAAGACTCCAGAATACATGTAACATTTTCAAACTGGTACTTGGGAGAACTTTTTTCCCCAAATTCACTCAAATGTAGTTATTGCAAACATTAGCGCTCGACTGTGTGTAAAAAGAACGACCAGAATTGAAGTTTGAACCGGGCCAGTCAAAACTTAAGCCAACTGGTCCTGTTGGCCAGTTGGGAAAAAAAGTTAAGGGCAAACGCTGGCAACGCGTGCACAACATTTGAAAAAAAACCATAATATTTTTATTTCTAATGAAAAGTACCATTGGACAGAAATAAATTCATGCGGTGTTTGTTACCATCAACAGTGTTTTTCTTGTCAACTCGAAGAAACATTTTGAGTCATTGCAAATGATGTGATGGGCCTTTAAGATTACAAATTTAAGTTTCATACAACTTCAAGATGAAATTGAGCTTTCAGTTTTCAGCAAGAATGATGACAAGCATTGGGCAATGAATGCCATGATTCCAACACAAGAAATCAAACTAATGATCTGACTTGCTGAACAGTTGATTCCCTTAGTCTTAAAGACAGTATACATGATTGGTAAACTGTTACAAATAGTTTTATCGCCCTGTGTGATTGAAGATATGCATGATTAAAACCAACCTGAGCAAAAACCAGCTCCGTACTTCGTCTAACTTTTGAGAAAACAGTAAAAAAAGGGTTTGCAGTCATTTCGCCCCAAAACCACTTCGCCCTGAACCATTTCGCCCTGAACCACGGCCTGTGCACAAAGTTGTTTTGGGGCGAATTGGCATTTGGGCGATGTAGTGTTTGGACGAAGTAATTTGGGGCGAAATGGCACTCGGGCGAAGTGGTTTGGGGCAAAATGGCACTTGGGCGAAATGGTTTTGGGGCGAATTGGATTTTCGTCTCATGAGATGAAAACTAATTGTTTTACTCATTTCTCAAAGACTATAGCACTTCAGACAAAACCATTTCAGGGAAGTTTTCTACGGTCATCATGTTCATATTGTGTAAGTTAGGCGTAAATCTGTGAATATTTCTGATTTTCTAGATTACCAATGATGTATACTGCCTTTAAGTATATGGTGAAAAAAAGGAAGTTTACAAAATTTACCATTCTGAGGAATGGTAGGGCCTATGCCCCATTTAGTTTGCAGTCATCATTTTCGATACAAAAACTTTCATTTTCCTCGTCACAGGTCAAAGAGTTAAATTTGGACAACTGTCGGAGCATCAAAGGAGCGATTGAGGGTCTGGACGAGCGATTTGAATCCCTGGAGGTCTTGAGTCTTATCAACACAGGACTAACAACGCTGAAAAATTTCCCTGCACTTCCCAATCTCAGAAAGGTTGGCCGTTTTCTTTTGGATTTACGTATACTGTATTACAGCTGTTAAAACAGGGCTTGAATTTTGAGCTACAATTTAATGGATCACATGACAGGTCTAAGGGTGGATTCACACTGAGCCTTTTCGCGCGTAAATTTGACGTGCGTTGTTTTGAGAAAAAGCGGTGTGGAGGGAATTTTAACCGAAATGACGTACCGAAAACCACAGAATCAACTTGGGCGTGTTTTTGTGATTCAAATGTTTTACTACACCAAAGATATTTTGGTTGATTTTTTTTTTTTTTCTTGATGCCAATATACCATTGAAAAGCTACGTGTAATGGCCCTGGCAGGAAATAATCAATTTTTTAATCAAATTTAAGTTTTATATAGTTTCAAGATGAAATTGAGGTTTCAATTTTCAGCAAGAATGATGACAAGCATTGGGCAATGAATGCCATGATTCCAACACAAGAAATCAAACTAATGATCTGACTTGCTGAACAGTTTATTCCCTTATATGGTATATATGGTTAAAAAAAGGAAGTTTACACAATTTTCCTAAAGTATCAGTTCTTGATAAGAGCAGAAGTTTCTTGACTACAGTGAACTTGTGGATAACAAGGCACTGATCGACCAATCACTTAGAAATCAAATCAAGACTGGTCTGCTTCAGTGATTTCCTGTAGGCTCTAGACAACCTGTTCGAACAAAGTGATTCGCATTTCCCACAGCAATGAAATGTGACATTTTTTACTGGGAGATTCCTCTAGTTAAGGGCTCTCAGAAAACCAATTTTTAGTTTTCAACCTGATTGAACCTGCATTAGATGAGATGACCTCTGGATCTGCACATCTCCACAACAACACTAGAAGTGTACGCACTCGGAGACAGAGGCACATCGGGCAGAGCTGCCAACCTTCCTGTATTTTGCAACAGATGCTAAATTATTAATTTTGTGACTCCGGACCAGGGTTGTACTAGTCGAGTCCATCACAAGCCTTCACAAGTCCACCACAAGTCCACCACAAGTCCCTAGGTCTTAATTCAAGTTACAAGCTATTCAAATGAACTCCAACAAAGGCATTCTTTTGTGCATGTTCATCCTTTGCTTCTTGTTACTGGACTTGTGCCGGACCTGTGCTGGACTCGTCACAGACTTGTGATGTTATTGGCTCTGGACTTGTGATGAACTCGACTACAGCCCTGCTCCTGACGCAGATAAAAACACTCCTCGGTTGTCAATGAACAACCTCCAACTTTTTTAGAAGTGTCAAGTCGGTACATCAACCTATTTTCCAGGTGTCTTCTCCAAAATCCGGGCACGTTGGCAGCTCTGCAGTAGCTTATTTGAAGGCTGGTGCAGTCAGCCTTGCCACAAGAAGTGGCAAGCAAGATGTTGGAACTGACTGATAAAATGTTACATCTTTCATCCTCCTCGATCTTCCAGTCACTATAATTTGCATTTCTTTTTTTAACCGTATCACTTAGCTTAAAGGCACAGGCTCGTCAGCGATGCGCGCGCCAAATCCATCCCAGGAAATACGCAGCTCCATAGCAAAGGCATGGAGCTGCGTATTTCGTGGCACGAATTTGGCGCACGCGCATTGCTGACGAGCCTGTGCCTTTAAATGTCTGGTACACCTCTCTGCTTTGCTCATGTTTTATCAATGTTGTTTTTTCCATTGGTTTATTACTTTGCAGTTGGAGTTGAGTGAAAACAGAATAGCATCTGGTCTGGGTGTCTTAGTCAGCTGTCCCAAGTTAACACATTTAACGCTCAGCAATAATAAAGTAGAGTCCCTGGAAGCATTAGAGCCTCTTGTAAGTAACCTTAATAGACCGATCCAGTAAGCTCCGCCCATTTAGCAATTGCCTGGCAACATGCCACACATGTGCGGCACGTGTGCAGTAAAGTCACGTGGCCGTGGCGTGCGTCAGCGTCCGCGCCCTGGTCAGCGCGTATTGAAACACGCACACAGAAACTGCACGTTCGAAAGCAAAATGTGCACTTAAGTATCCGGTCGTGTGCGTGCACGTACAACAAGCCTGCATTATGCGCAATGCGCGCGATGACGATCGAACAAAAACAACTCGACACATCTAGAATGCAGTGAATGCACAAGCTAATTTTAGCTAGTTTTACTGATTTACACATTTATGAAGGGATTAAAAGTAGGTTTGGCCAGTCTTATACAATCCGTTTTAAACCGGCTAGGGTCCTCTGCGCTGATAACAAATTATGTTTATGGCTTTTTTGCCTCACTCGTGCTGCAGTTTGCCGTACTGTAGCTTTGTGCACAAAATTTACGACTCGGGTAACCAAAATGGAGATTCACTTTTTGGTTACCTCAACCTGAGGCTGTGATTGGTCAATTCCAAAATGGGTGGAGCTTACTGGATCAGTCTATTATGATGTGGAATGTGGAAGCGAAAATAGCAGTATATTCACCACCCGTTGGTTTTAATACATGTACATATTTCTCTATTTTATCCAATGGGGCGACACTTTTTGTGTACAGAGCCCTATTAGGGCGACACGGTCGGTTAGGGCGACAATTTGGTGTAGCCCCAATATTTTGGAAGTCAAAAACACCATCCTTTTAATATCGAGAACCATTTTTATTAGGTCTAGAACCATTTTTATTAGGTGTGGAACCATTTTTGGAAGCTTCGGGTTACATAAATTTGGTGTCCAATCGATTTCGGTTGGTCGTCTGGCAAAGTTTTACCGGTGGGTCGCCCCTTTGCTGCATTAAGTGATATTATTATTATTATTATTATTTCTGGTATTCATACCAAGGATTCCTCAATAGTGCTCATTGCAATGTCACCCGCAAGCGTGAGAAAACCCATGAAGAGTTAGAGATTAGAAATGGCCAGAGACACGGGGGAATCCCCTTGCTCTTCACGAAAGAATGCTCTGGGATCTTTAGAGTGCGTTACCATTACCTAACACACTGGACCAACGGCTTTACATCCCTTCCGAAGGATGGAGCAAGTGTGGTTGAGTGCCTTGCCCAAGGGCACAGGTACCGCAACCGGATTCGAACCCGCAACCCCAAATTTTCACCCATGATATGATGATTGCGAGTCAATGATCCAAACCACTCAGCCATGTACCAAATATCAGAGGTTTTTGACGATATCCGTGAAAATATACTGATTGAGAATACAAAATTTCAGAATGATAATGGGAAAAATATGACATGGTATTAAAATTTCAACACCCAAAGTGGGGGGTGGGGGGAGTGCAGTTTATGTGATCTGAACACACAAGGCAGTGATACTGAAAACATCACCCACCCACAGAGCAAAATGGCTTGTGTGTCACTGTTTAGAATGATTACATGAACAGCAGTCAAATACATGTAATGATACTCGTACAAATGTGTGACATTTTGTATTTCATTATTTCAGTTGTTGTATATCTACAGCTACTCAAAAATATTAGTGGCATGCCACTAATAAGACCTTTTAAAAATGTTATCCTGAAGTGATTGGTACTTTATCAGAGTTGCATACTAACAACAAAATTATATCTTTATGGTGCTTCATAATGAATAATGCACGGCGTGTTATTATATGTATTGTTTTGCCGTCAGTATGAAATAAATGAACTGATTTACACATTTGAACTAATTTTACGGCAGACATTAAACACTAAATGTCATGTTCGACAGATACCTTATTTTATATCATGTACTTAGTAGCCTCCTGTCAATCTCAATGCCTCTTGGACTGAAAGCAACTGTAGCTCATTTGAGCCGTGCCACATGTGTGCTGCTCGAGCAAATTCTCCATCCTTTGAATGGGATTTAAAACTGTTCGTAAAGTCACTATAGGTATAAATTTGTTTAAGGATTGGGGACGCATGTCAAACCATCTTTGAATTATGTTATCTTCGGCTTCGTTACCAAACCAAATGTATGCAAAACAGGGTGTGTCTGCCTAACGACGACCAATTTTTAAACAAAACAAAATGACACCAAGTTATGATTATTAAAAGACGTTTTAACAAATAAGAAAATACTAATGAACAAGAGAAAACCTCAGCCATTATGGCTCTGCATATCATTCAAATATAATTTACCCCCTGTCAAATAGACAGCCGAAGTGTGACGTGGGTTGCCATGGCAATTGGCTCTAAACTATCATGGCCATCGGGAAAAAGTACCATTGCAAAGCACAGGGACACGGTTCAATGATTTTTAGTTTAGAGCCAATTGCCTAGGCAACTAACAAAAGATGACATATTCACTTCGGCAGTCTATACCAGAACTTAGTTTCTTTTGTAAAATCTCAAGAATTTTAGTTGAGATGGACTGAAAACGTATGTGATGATCGTTTTCAATTATGAACAACCGATTCATCACACTGAATCTTAATTTTGAGAAACGGGACCTTTTGGCATTTCAAACTTTAATCAACTTTTGTGCAGAAAAACAAAACAAATGATTGAAAATAAATGGCTTTTATTTGTTTACAATAGCCCCCTCGTGTAAACAAAACTAATTTCTCTGACTACTGTGGTTTTGTGGCGTGTATTTCAGTGCAGTATAACCAGAGAACCAGCCTAAATTAAAATGGGACTTTGTACAATTTTGTGAAAGCATGGAAATAGTTTGCCCAGTGTTTTCTCGAAAGAAAATATTTGGGACGTTTCTCTCGCCCCAAGCTTGGATTTCTCGGAATGTAGATGAGGTACAGAGCTGACTTATACACGGGTTAATTTTTGTCATACAAATCGTCCATCACACATGGAGATAACACTTTCCGAACCTCGTAATCTATCTTTAAACTGTACGGGATTTTTGTTTTCTGCAGAAGAAGCTAGAACACCTGCAGGCAATCGACCTGTACCACTGTGAGGTGACGAACGTAGACCAGTACAGAGAAAAAGTCTTCAAACTCCTGCCCCAGCTGAAATACCTGGACGGTTTGGACAGATCGGACAAGGAGGAGAATGACTGGGAAGAAGATGAACTAGATGATGGTAATAGAGGTCGCCAGTTTAAATTTCAAATGCGTTATTTTTTTTTTCGGGGTGAATAAATTTGATACAAATGTGGACAAATAACCATGAGTTTGGGAAATCTTGATGTAGTGAGAAACAACTTGGCTCCACCGGGATTCGAACTGCGGACCTGCTTAACGTGCATTCATACTACATAAATGCGGCAAGCTGGACAAGGGTTTGGGTCGTATCT
This sequence comes from Henricia sp. BOLD:AAB3569, assembly GCA_037783545.1. Classification (NCBI taxonomy): domain Eukaryota; kingdom Metazoa; phylum Echinodermata; class Asteroidea; order Spinulosida; family Echinasteridae; genus Henricia; species Henricia sp. BOLD:AAB3569. The sequence continues at coordinate 2,758,560 of JBBELK010000060.1, forward strand.
TAAGTGATATCTGGGAGGGGTGGTTATCTCATTGAAGGATCTTTCCCCCTGTACGCCTTGTTAAGCTCACGTGATAGCCAATCTCAATCGACGAGGAACAACTGCAATACCGTGTTTCGAGACCACCGGTTGGCTTCATAGCTCAATTGGTAGGGCGCCTGTACCTTAAGCAGAAGGTCCGTGGTTCGAATCCCGGTGGAGCCAAGTTGTTTCTCGCTGCATCCAGATTTCCCTAACTCATGGTTATTTGTCCATAATTGTATCTATTGTGAATATTTCCTCAGCAAGAATGATGACAAGCATTGGGTTATGAATCTCATGATTCCAACTCAAGAAATCACAATACTTAGCTGACTTGCTGAATGAAATAAAATTAAGTATGAATAAATCGTCTCGTAGCTGACGAATGTGCAGCGGCTTTAAAGCCGCATATTCGTCACTTCGTCAGCTATGCGACGAAATTATTATATTTTTAGGGATTATAACCCAGGGACCGTGAATTAATTCGATACAAATGTCCATGATCGAGTTTGGGAAATCTGGATGCAGTGAAAAGCAACTTGGCTCCACCGGGATTCGAACCGCGGACCCTCTGCTTAACGTGCAGACGCCCAACCAATTGAGCTATGAAGCCAACTGGTGGTCTCGAATCACGGTAGTGCAGTTGTTTCTCACTGATTGGGATTGGCTATCACGTGAGCTTAGCAAGCCCTACAGTGAGATGACCACCCCTCCCAGAGATCACTTAAGATACGCCCCAAACTCCTGCCCGGCTTGCCCCAATTATTAAGTATGAATGTTTTTGACAACGGCTCGTTTAAATGACCTATGATTGGCTAGAAACTTTTAAACCTTTTTTAATGTTGATTTGAAGATGTTTCAGGGGATGACAGCGGGTCAGAGAATGATGAAGATGAGGATGACGAAGTTGAAGGTGTTGGGGATGTCGTAGCGGAGGATGACGATGACGACGATTCAGGTAGGTACTAAAGACAGATTAAATGATTGGAAAACGTTTAAAAACAGGAACAACATCATTACAGAACTAAAGAATAATGTTGATAAACTGCCTTGTAGAATTTTTAGCCACATAGATGCAGTAATACTTTTAAAAACCTGAAAAATCCATGCATGTTTTTTTGTGTCGAATAAATGGGGAAAACAAATTCTGCAGACAATTTCTTTTTTTTTAAAAAGCACCTTCAGTTGGCACCTTTAATTTCTCCCACAAAGGTACTATTTTACACGGGTTTTTAGTCAGGTTTTTCTTGTCAACTTGGAAGTAAAATTTTGGGTAACTGCAAATGATGTTTTGGGGCTTTAAATAAACAGTCAAATGATTCCTAAACTAGTTCAGCAGTCAGGGTTTTCTTCACTGGACTCCGTAGGCTTTTCAGCAAGAATGATGACAAGCATTGGGTTATGAATCTCATGATTCCAACTCAAGAAATCACATTATTGAGCTGACTTGCTGAAGGGAATGTTATGTGAGTCCAGTAAATAAGATATCTGTCTTGTCGATTCTGGTTCTAATTAGTCAAGTGGCATTTTTGGCAAGAAGATGATTTCTTGTGAGTGGCTGGACCTACCTGCCAGTGGCTTACCGAGGAAATTGGGCAAGGGTGAGAGGGCATGGAAGTGCCTCCCCCAGAAAATTGTCAAACGAATGGTAGCATTTGGTGTATATGGGTCATTCTATAAATTTGGGGTCCAACGTGTGACATTTTTCTGTCCCCGTTACACCTGACATACTGCTATTTGCCATACAAGTATCATTAAAAATGCCTTCAAATCGTATTTTTATGAATTGTATTTTATGTAATCACTCTTTGAAATAGAAGGCATTTAAAGAATATGTCCTGAATTTACAAAATACAACATTTTACAAGATGTCAGATGTAACGGGGACAGAAAAAGTGGACCCCAAATTTATAGAATGACCCATATTTGAATCGGGGCATCGTGTTTGATTAAAGCAGAGATTCGTCACTTACAGGTATCGTAAAATAAATTTTAAAATGGCACCATGGCCAACACCCACTCCCCTAAATTTTGCCCACTTGTCGTCTACATATACCATTCAAATCGACTGTCATGGCATATAAAAGAAAAAAACCTGAATGTTCATGTGTTCTGAAGTCTTTCATCACAAAATAACTCAAAATGCAATATCTTACATGTACGTGGGTAATTCCCAAAATTAGGGGTCCAAAAGTGTGACATGCTTTTTAAGATTTCCAAGTGTTTTTAATGATTGAAAGTGGTTTCCCAGTAGAAAATAATTATTTTTATTTGTACAAATGCCACTTAAATTTAATGTTTGTGTGTAGATATGGCACCAAGGTTAATGCAAACTCATTCTACAGCCAATTTTCATTGGCGTAGGTAATCCCGGACACCAAACTCCTATTCAATACCATGGAACAAATTATAAGCCTTTATGGTCTGTTTTTTAAAATATTTTTTTAGGAATCAGAAAACAAAACATTGAAGGAAATGATGCTGCCCCCTATAATCACAGGCCACAGTCCATTACTGAGAATTTGTGGTCATAAGTGGTGATTTTTTAAGCAGAGAGTGTCGTACGTAACTAGGACACCAAACACTTTGGACCCCTAATTTTGGGAATTACCCACATGTAAACAGTTAGTCATTTCTTGTCTATTTATTTTCCCAGATGACGAGGATGACGCCAACGTCGACGTAAGTGATGATGATGATGATGATGACGACGATGACGACGATGATGATGACGATGATGACGAAGACGAGGATGAAGAGGACGATGTTGACCCGACGCCGGGGGGCAAAGTGGACGACGGCGGTGCTAGCGACAGTGGATCAGACGTGGGGCTGGAGTACCTCCAGAAATCAGATCTTGTGGTACGTTTTTTGGGATATTACTTGGTTTGCTAAAAAAGCTACGTCTATAGACCGTATGGCAGAGCCACCATTTCTTGGGGCAGTTTCTTTGTTCCTTAAGGACATGCATGGTTGCACATGTTGTGCTTCCATTGTTGAACGGTTTAAGTAACAAAAGGCGCCCCATGAAATGGCGGCTATTCGATACGGTCTATACTGCAGTGAATTGCGACGGAAGCGGCAACTGACCGTGACCTAACGTCAACGGCAGCGGCACCGCTGAAAGTGCCGTTGTCGTTTCTAGGCGTTTATTCTACTGTCGGTGGAATGGAAAATGGGTCCTCGATCTGAACGTCCAAATTTGGGTGTTGTGGCGGTTTTTGCAGCAGTTGAACGGCGATAAAACATCGGGGGATGGCAAAAATGCTCCAGTATGGACGCTACTTAAGTAGCAAATTTAAAGGAAGAGAAAACATTTATTTCTTTAAAATATGCCAGCATAGAAAATGTGATTGATAAAGTGGCACAATTGGTTTCATGTAAAGCCAAAAAAACCCAACTATATTTAGCGTTAGCGCACGCGTCACTTTCAACCCTGCGCGTCAAAGCTTTTTTTAAACACAAAAACAAACAAAACTATATCGTTAGCGCGCGTCACTTTTAACCCTGGTTTTGTTTTTTGTTTTTGTTGAGTGTTTTTGTTTAATGTTGGAATCCACTTACCCCCAAAAAAATAAACCAATAAAAGAAAGCCGTGTCACCGAATCATTTTGGGAGACTTCAACTTACGCTAAACATATTTCTTATTTTGTTTGGCCTAAGCCACCATGTTTTGCAATTTGGCACATGGACTTTTGAGGCTACACCGTAGAGATCGCATTTCGTGTAAACAACTGTCTGTCACACCTTTTCACATTTGCTAGAAGCTTGATTAAATCCGTCTCCTAGGAAATCATTGTACAGAATACTCAGTTTTTCCTTACATGTTGGCACATACCAAAACCATGCAACGAGGCATAACCAACAATAAACAACTCCAGAATCCAGCCAAAACTCTCTTGTGCTTGCATTCCAGAAAGGGGGAAGGGGCGTGGAGGAGAAAACAATCGAGCATGTGTGCTTCTGTACGTGGCTCTTTAGTTCTCTCCCTCCTTCTGGTGGGAGGGGTGGTTATCTCATTGAAGGATCTATCCCTCTGTAGGGATTGTTAAGCTCACGTGATAGCCAATCTCAATCGGCGAGGAACAACTGCAATACCGTGTTTTCAGACCACCAGTTGGCTTCATAGCTTAATTGGTAGGGCGCCTGTACCTTAAGCAGAAGGTCCGTGGTTCGAATCCCGGTGGAGCCAAGTTGTTTTTTGCTGCATCCAGATTTCCCTAACTCATGGTTATTTGTCCACAATTGTATCTATTGTAAATATTTCCTCAGCAAGAATGATGACAAGCATTGGGTTATGAATCTCATGATTCCAACTCAAGAAATCACAATACTTAGCTGACTTGCTGAATGAAGTAAAATGAAGTATGAATAAATCATCTCGTAGCTGACGAAGTGACGAATATGCAGCGGCTTTAAAGCCGCATATTCGTCACTTCGTCAACTTGACTTTATTGTAGGAATCCACTTACCAAATAAAAAATTAAGCGAAAATAAAAAGCCGCGTCACCGCATCATTTTGGGTGGCCTAAGCCACCATGTTTTGCAGTTTGGCACATGGACTTTCGAGGCCGTGACGTCACGCATGCAACACCGTTATACACCTTTTCACATTTTCTAGAAGCTTGATTAAATCCGTCTCTTTGGGAATCATTGTACAGAATACTCAGTTTTTTGGCACGTACCAAAACCATGCAACGAGGCATACATAACAATAAACAACTCCAGAATCCAGCCAAAACTCTCTTGTGCTTGCATTCCAGAAAGGGGGAAGGGGCGTGGAGGAGAAAACAGTCGAGCATGTGTGCTTCTGTACATGGTTCTTTAGTTCTCTCCCTCCTTCTGGTGGGAAAATCAAAGGAAATTTTAGTGACCTAAACAATGCAAAACCATTCCAATATACACTACATTCATCAGATACTTTGCGTGCATGGTCAGGTCACTACAGAGTTTGTCTTTCCATAGTAAAGGTGGCATTCTGGCAACACAGACCATATTTTCCAGAAAATACCTTTGTCTGGTCTCAAAATAAAAGAAATAAGTTTGTTGTTCTGAAGAGATAACTTAGGCCCAAAAAGGGTTACAAATAGTGTGACAACGTGCCTTTCTAAAAACCCAGTGTACAAATTTCCAATAGACGCTCGTAACCGGGACGGCCTAAAATGTCCCCTTTACAGTGGAAAGACCCATATAAACTCTATGTTTTGCCCTTGCCCCATATCATGAGTTGCACAACAGCACCCTCTTGTGATATTTAGTTATTTCCGATGGTGATTGCTAATGGGTTAACCTGTCAATCTCTCTGATTTGTCAGGATGATGATGAGGACGATGAGGATTTCAACTCAGATGCTGAAGTCAATGAAGATGATGACCTCGATGATGAAGATGATGAAGACGAGGTGGAAGGTAAGAAATGCACAGGCGATTGAGATCAAGTGTCTTGCCTATGGACACAAAGACGTTGGCACTAATGGGGCTCGAACCGACAACCTCTAACCTCTCGATCAGTGTACCCACACAACCACACATGATATCCAGGGGCCAATGCATAGTTCCGAGATTGCCCAGTTAACCCCGCCCCTTAGATATTGTTGCTATGCGCTCACAAGCCATCGCAAAAAAATGGCGACACACAACGTACAAAGCAACGGGACTCGGCATGGAAAGCACAGATTCATTGGAGAAAACTCAAAGGTATTTATGTTTTAGGGTCGACAGTTACAGTAGCACACACTGAGCGAAGAGCTAGTAATGCAGGGATGACATATATTCATAAAAATACGCTTTCCTACCTTTGAACAGCGAATCGCCCCACATTGAAACCAAAATTCACCCGGTCGCAAACAACATACAAACTGTATGGGCAGAAAATCGCGTGATTGTGTGATGATTGCGTCACTTTGACCTTTGTGGGCGCCGTCTGCTAGCTCTGTTCTGATTGGTCGGCGGGTTCGGCTTGATTGACAGGTCGGAACTATGCATTTCATGGCGCTGCAGGAAAGTTGTGCTAACGTTACCGCTATTTCACGGCCGTGGCGTGCTTAAGCATGCACGTGCTTGGAAATGGGCATTGTTGTGTCACTATTGTTTAGCAAATTGTGCCTCTGAAGCTAGCAGTGCTTAAGGTCACGGTCTCCATGAAATACCCGGAGCCTCCGTTAGCAAAAATCGGCTGCTAAACAGCTCCATGAAATTGGCCCCAAGGACTGATTTTGAATTGTAACCCGTGGTGTACCCATGGGTCAAACTGCCTTCAAGTCCAAAGTCAGGTCAAACTGCCTTTGAGTCTCAAGTCACAGTGGCAGATGTGGGGGGCGGGGAGTGCCTATAGCCTCCCTTAAAATTGTAAAAACTTGGAGCCAAAATATCACGTTTTAAAAATTGGGACGGGAGTTTTGAAAAAAATCTGACTCTCGGCTCCTCCTAAAAATAATTCTGGATCCGCCTATGAGTCAAGTCAAACTGCCTTCGAGTCTCAAGTCAAGTCAAACTGCCTTCGAGTCTCAAGTCGAGTCAAACTTCCTTCGAGTCTCAAGTCGAGTCAAACTGCCTTCGAGTCTCAAGTCGAGTCAAACTGCCTTCGAGACTCAAGTCAAGTCAAACTGCTTTCGAGTCTCAAGTCAAACTGCCTTTTAGTCCCAAGTCAAGTCATTTGACATCAATGTCAAGTCGGGTCAGGTCAAGTAGTCACAGCAGTAAATTTGTTCAAGCTAATTTTAAAATTAGTCAACACTGGAGCTTGCAGGCAGCCATGTAGGATATTCTTGTTCTGGCCAGACATTTTTAACCAAGACTAGATTTTTGTTGTTCCTGAAATATAATTTTTGTCCCTAAATTGGCCAGGGACCAATTTCTTTGTTAAAATATCCAAGTCAGCGACAGGCAAGCGTCTTCTGTGGTAGTAACAGTCATCCCAAAATAGATACATTACTGATGATTGTATTTGAAATTGTTGACATTGACGTAAACAAAGCAGACGATAAATGCATACGCACAAAACAGACGACAGCGTTGTTCACGCAATCTCCTCGCGCGCTTAGAACAACAAGCTTTTGCTTCAGCGAATTTTCGAGCTATGCTTAATCCCAAAATGATTAAGCATAACTTGTTTTATGAAATTGGCCCTAGATTACATTGGTTTTTAAATATTTAATTTTTCTTTTTTCTTTTTTCAGTCGTAGCCGAGCAACGGGGACAGAAACGGAAACGAGATCCCAATGACGAGGATGAGGAAGACGACTAAAATCCATCGTTTCCATAGTAACTCTTTTTTATTTTATTTTGCTTTTGGTTACTTGTTTCTTGGAGACGGTAAACTTTGACTTGTACAGTGACTGACTACGATGCATTTGTGATGAGGAACCGTTTTTTGTCTTTTTGAAAATCTGCTTACCCACCGGACCAACTACTAGTTTGCATCCGAGACAATGACACAGGTACTGAACAGTCGTGGAAAAAAAATAAACTACAAGACTACATCATATTGAAAAATTTAATATTTTGCTTAATTCAGGGGGTTATAACTGAATAGGTGAATTAGTAAGACATTTTATACAAGACCAAAGAGACGTGAAAATTACTTGTTATCGGCGAAGTTGTATTAAAAAGTCATTCCTGTGTTGAAATTAAGGATTTTTACTTTCCCTATAAAATAAGTTTCGTTTTTTTGTAAATGTCCGTTATCCCAATTGTACTATTGTTAATTGAATACATGTATTTCAGAATTTCTGCTCCGCTCGGTAAAAGCATTCTCTGGCACACGTTAACAAAGACAATTGGGAGAATAGATGCGCACTGTCCCATGCATTTTCGCCTTAATTTGAGGATACGTTAAAGATATATGTAATTTTGTCCGAAATTCTGGCCCATGTCTGTTTCAGTAGCCAAGATTTAAGTCGGCAGAGACAGTTGTGTGTAAAATTGTGCTCAACTGATACAGGTTTTATAAAAATCTTATTATTTTTTTTGAAACCTTGGGAAATATTGATGCACCGTAAGAAACTAACTATTTGCTAAAGCCTAGCGTACATCGACCTTGCAACTTGAAGCAACTAGTGGCAACTGGTGTTTCCGGTAACTGGAAGCAACTCGTGGCAACTGGTGTTTCCGGTAACTGGAAGCAACTCACGGCAACTGGGAGCAACTGATCAGTTGCTTAAAAAGGTCGATGTACGCGCACTTGCAACTACTACTGACAACTGGAAAAATCCCAGTTGCCGCGAGTTGCTCATGTTCTACTTTCTGGCAACTAGTTGTACCCAGTTGCGGTCAGTTGCGTCGATGTACGCGTACTTGCAACTAGTTGCTGTCAGTTGCTCGTATGCATCTGATCACGTGCGCGCACATCGACAGCAACTGCAAGCAACAGTTGCTTCCAGTTGCACGGTCAATGTACTCTAGGCTTTACCGAGTTGCCGTGTCGATGTGCGCGCTCTGGAAATGTAGACATGGCTGGATGCTCCCAGTTGCCGCTAGTTGCGTAACTAATCAGTTGCTGTCGATGTGCGCGCTATGCACACATCAGCAGCAACTGATCAGTTGAGTTGCTTCCAGTTGCAAGGTCGATGTACGCTAGGCTTAACAAAAAAAATTGCTTACTGAATATTTTGGTAATGTGTCTGCAATTTTTTTAAAGCTTTGCAAAGCGTTTTATTTGTTCTTCAGCACTTTCTGAAATTGTGCCCTTAATGGCTTTATTTTGAAGCTTCGCAACGAAGGGCATTTTGAGTGTAAATGTGTAATTATGTAAACACAGATTGCAGTTGGTTTTAATGATAGTTAAAGTAGATTAGACGTTTAATTGCAATGAAATTTCACCCGTCATAAAAATAGAAAATAACCAAAAAAATTGTAGGCATATTTTGTTTTCTCCAGCTATTCTGGCAGCATTACTGACGTCAACAATTTCCGGATTACTTTTTTGCACTGTACATGTGTTAAGTTATGTTATAGTTGTGCTTTTGTTTGGATTTTTTTATTTTAGGGAGCAGTTTCAAAAATTCCTCAGTAACGTAGTTGTTTTAGTTGAAGCAGTAAATTTTAATTTGAAAGAAATTAATTTCTGATTTGCTCGATTTCGGTATTATTTTTTGCCACAGAGCAGAACATTGGTTTTGACACGCGTAAAAGCTGTGGAGTGGCAAGCATTGTATTTTTGGACATACCAGTCATGTCTGACTGACATAATAGAGCGTGTTTCTAATGAGCACGATAACCATCTCCAAAATGCTTCGGAACAGTATCCTTCTAGTAAAAACGGCTTTAAACGGTTATTTGCCGGTGTGCGCACCGACAAAACTTCGGAGGTTTTGCCAGTGCACGCAACAGTATGTTGGAGGTGTGCACAACAGTATTCTGCAAGTAGAAACCGTTAATAACGCTTTTTTAATAAGGCGCGTCGATCCAACTGCTGTGCACACATGTCAAATAACCGGTATTTTGTCTCCATCGGCAAAACTGTTTAATGCCGGTGCTCCTAATACAGGGTGTCCCAGAAACAAGAAATCAAGATTAAATTGCTAATAACTCGGTAATCCGTGAGAATTTTAAAAAATTACAATTACTATCCGTTTAATAACTGTCCTCTTTTTTTTTTTTGACACCAAGAAACCCAGAATACCTTCATGGATGACTGAGCGCCGAATGTTCAAAGCGACCCTGTCTGAAACACCTCTGTACCAGATTATGAAATAGGCTCATCGATAAAAAAAAAAGGTAAACGAAACAAAAGGACTAATAATCACTAACAATCCTTTACGTCATGCTCTAATTAGAAGCATAAAATATATTGTTTGAATAAAGGATTTTTAAAGTGATTTGTCTTTTTACCATGTTAAATTTTTTTCTGGCCGATGAACCTATTCATAATCTGGTACAAAACTGTTTCTGAGAGGGTCGCTTTGCACCATTGGTGCTCAGTCATCCATTAAGGTACTCTGGATTTCTTGGTGTCATAGGAAATAGGACACCGTGATGAAACGGATGGTAGTTGCTGTTTTTCAAATTCCCCAGTAATTATCGAGTATTTAGCAGTTCAGTCTCGGCTTCCTTTTTTTCAAGGACACCCCGTAGAAACACGCTCATATAGTAAACCACAGAGCATTTAAAGGAGCGTGACCAGAGTTTCTGGAAAATAGTTTTCGATGTAACTTACCAATATTATCAAGTAACTCCCATACACACCTCCCATGTCCCAAAAACCCGAAAACATTCGCAATTTCCAGTAAAAAATTGAACAAAACTATCGAGTATGCTTTCAGCAGATAAACGTTGATACTGGAAAATTAGTTTACAAATAATCGGTGGATTTTCGACGATATCCTCGGAAATATGCGGCCTAGAAGCGCGGGAGTTTCAGTTTCGTAATCAGAAAAATATAACGGATGTTATGATATAAAAATCTCATGACCCATAAGGTAAGTCCCGGGGAGTTATGGGTAAAAAAAAGTGATCTGGTCACACTCCTTTAAAGCATCATTTTCAAAAGACACTTGAAGGCGCTCGTCAGCAATGCGCGCGCGCTAAATTTGTGCCACGAATTCGCAGCTTCATAGCAAAGGCTAGCTAGGCATGGAGCTGCGTATTTCGTAGCACGAAATTGGCGCGCGCGCATCGCTGACGAGCCTCTGCCTTTAACACCCAACACGTATGTGTGACCACGCCTTAAATCTCTTAAAATTTAACAAATACCGTGTCCAATATTTGATTCTCCCACACAGCAAAGAACCACGTTCTGGCCTGGCTACCCCTTATTTTTACATCTGATGGGTGTATCCTGTATGTAGTATATTGGCTTTTAAGTCCAAAACGTTTACTTGGCAGCCAGGCTTTATGTTGTTCCATTTGATGATGATGTATATTATGACTATTGTGCCCTTGAATGTTAAACATCTCTACTTTCTTGTCAACAGAATTATAGATGTTACTTCTGTTGTAATAAATTTTTAATAAACCCAAAATGTGACCCAGTTTGTTTCATAGTGTGAACATGTTAGCTCTAACATTCTTCAATCCTCCAAAAACAATATCATTTTACACATACACTATACAGCAAAAACCAGGGAGGCACACATGTACTATCACATACTTGGTTCATAGTCTTGGATTTGTCTTAGTACAATGTGATCTTGTTAATTTCATGTACACTCAACCAAAAAAGTTCTATCACCAGTAAGACATTTGTAGATATTTATTATGAAATTGGATTTAATGTAGGAAAATAATATATCAAAATTTAAGCTGATCATATCACTCGAAGGAATAGAGCTCAACGGAGTCCATGATGGCAATTTTCACGGAACAGGAATGCAACAAAGGAGTGTGGGGTCAGAATGAAAAACAACTTTATTGCACTCGAGCAAGGGGAGTTACAGTTTTCAGTATTTTGCTTCCACCATACCTAATGCAATGGCACGATTCAGATTGGACAATTTAAGACATTGATAAATCCAAACTCACTTAAAAATTTCCTAATTGTCTACACACAAATTGCCCAAATCACAAGTTGCATTGTTCTTTGGTGTTTTTCATTCTGACCCCACACTCCTTTGTTGCATTCCTGTTCAGTGAAGCTTGCCATCATGATCTCTCTTGAGCTCTATTCCTTTTAGGGATATGTTCAGCTAAAATTTGATATATTATTTTCCTACAAAAATCCAATTTAATAATAAATATCTATAAATGTCTTACTGGTGACAGAACTGTTTTGGTCGAGTGTACATGTGCTAACAATGTATAGTGATGTCCCCTAACTTGGCGCACTTCGACAACTCACTGGAAATCCGCTCACCTTATAGCAAAACCCCCTAGCAGAATTAGTTGAAACTTACACACCTTGTAGTATAATTCATAGGCTCCAAGAAAAAGTAATACTTTAATATTTTGACTCATCAACAAGTACAAAATAACACAAACAATCGGGACAAAACGATGAACACTTTTTTCCCGAAATCGCCCGGACTGTCCCGTAACGTGGAGCGCGTCGCCGATTGGCTGAAACGGTTTGATGCCTTACTACGATGGCCCACAAAGACCACTTGCACGCACACACTGTGACACTGTACACAACGCCAGTATGCCTGGTTTTATTCACGTGAAATGCCTATTACAGGCTTCCGTGTATGGTGTCATGACAACCAGAAGCGAACGGCGATGCCTTCACATTCCGGTGAATTTCTAGTAACTGAATGATTCTTCTCCGTATTTCAGTTTAATAATTTATGAAGGTACTTGAGAACTTTATTTCTATTTAATGCCAAGTGCAACAGATTGTTTATTGCGCCAAGAGAGAACGGAAAGTAAAGCCCGCCACGTTAGGGGCCGCGCCACGTTGGGGGACATCAACAATATGTGCTTTATGTGCATACGTGTTGGGATAAGTGGTGGATACAATAAGCCAGTTCGGAATCTCGCGCGCGCAATGAACGTCTATGGGATTGTGTCAAGGTCATTTGAGATAAACACAGGTCATTTGAGATAAACACAATGCATACCGCTTTGTTTATCTCAAACCAAAGTCGGGAGACGCATGCGCAGTCGAGACTCCGAACTGGCTTATAGACCTATGACATAATGACGTCACGCAATGTTTACCGGGGGCATTATGGGTGAAAAGTGGGACGAAATCTCTGCATCTCTAGTTTGCGTGCGTTGTGTGCATAGCGCCTAGCGTAATATAGTCTAGTCAATTTACGATTTGACCTAGAACTAATTGCAATAGAAATCATTCTGACATGAATCTAGGCCGCAACATTCAAATAAACAACATATTAAAAATATAATTGTTTCTTTTGAGTGGAAAGGTGTTTTTGAAGCAGTTTTTGAAGACAAACATTAAGAATAAAAATTTAGTCTGGTAACGTTCCTCAGTCTCTTATGTTTCGTAATAATGGATGCGTAGTGATACGACCACTTGCGAGCAGACGACGACGTCTCAGAAACTAGCCTGGTAACGTACTCCAACCTACATGTTTCGCGATGGTAGGTGCATGGTAATCACGACCACTTGCGAGCAGACGGCAGTGTCCAAATCGGGTGCTCGCTTAAGAAAAACGCTCTTAAGCGAGCTCCGAGGCCTGAGGACCCCCGTTCGGTTCCTCACAGCCCCTTGGAATAGTCATGTTTTGGAGAAGGAAAAAAACTAAGTCCGGACTTGTACCTTAAATATCAGATTCGGGGTAACTTTCTGTCAACAGCAATGGCGCTGTGGTCGTGAGCGGAGCTCCGAGTCATGGGGACCCCCGTTCGGTTCCTCACAGCCCCTTAGAATAGTCAAGTTTTGAAAAAAATAACTAAGTCCGGTTAAGTATCTAAGAATCGGTGCAACTTTCATCCAACGACAGTGGTGCTGTAGCTAAGTGCGGTAGGCCTACCGAAGAACCCAGGTTCGAAACCTGGAAGACAGGTTTTTATCGTCACGTTCTCCTGCTTGGGCTATTCCTTAAATATTATAGAATCGATATTCTCGCGGGGGGACCCAAGATAGAGGATGCGGTAAGGGTGTCGCTCCCCAATCGGGCGTTGCCGGTTCGAATCCCGCGGCAGACAAGATACCGCCGTTGACAAACACCCGTGGCTGTCCGAGTTCCACGGTACTCCGACATCCACGGGTATTGGTCCACTAAATAAAATAAAACGGGCTTTTGCTAAAAGTTTGTACAATAATTATCTCTAAGTACAAAAAAAATCTTTCCCTTTAAGGATCTCTCTTAAAACCCCTCGAGGTGACAGCTCCGAGGGTCGAACCCCAATCGCCTGATCGGGAGTCGGAGTACACATCCACTGTGCCACATAATCTTCCCTGTAGAAATGTGTTCGGAACATATATTTAAACCTTAGGTTGCAATGAAAATTATTGAATTGAATCAAGTAGATCAAAAGCAACTACAATCTCACAGCAACGGGAATTGAACCCTAATCGCCTGATCGGGAGTTAGAGTACACATCCACTGTGCCAACTCAGTCTTCCCTAAAGATTGCAATGAAACGTCTTGATCTACCCAAGTAGATCAAAAAGCAACTACAATCGGAACTTATATTTCAGGTTGCAATGAAGTATAAGTAGGATTTTTTTATGGGGCATTGCAACAATGGGCGAGGTCACAATTCTGTGCGTGTTAGTTACTAGTTGATTCCATGCGTTCCCCCTCACACGTGTGTTGGGGTTTTCCCCCAACCTCTAAAACTGAGCATTTCATCATCTTACGGTTTACGAGATACCAGAGACGTAGAGAGAAATCTCTGGAGAAATCCATTCACACTGAGCCTTTTCGCGTAAATGCGACGCACGTCACTTTGAGAAAAAGCGATATGGTGGGAATTTTGAGAGAAATCACGCACTGAAAACCATATAATCAACTTAAAGGCCCAGTGGATCATTTGCAATGACCCCAAAAAGTAAAGCCTGCAGGTTTCCATATAAGCGTAACGCGCACACGCAGACTAGACGCAAACAACCGCAACGCAAACACTGACGGAAACAGTCGGCAAAGTTGAACTTGGTTCAACTTTGCCGACTGTCTGCGTTACTGTTTGCGTTGGTAGTTTGCGGCACTCTCTGCGTGTGTTACGTCTATATGGAAACCAGGCTTAATCGACGAGTTTACAGGGGAAAAGTTCTGAAAGTAAAGATTGAATTAATAGCAACTATCAGTGTGTTAGGTAATGGTAACGCACTCTAAAGATCCCAGAGCATTCTTTCGTGAAGAGCAAGGGGATTCCCCGGTGTCTCTGGCCATTTCTAATTCTAATTCTTCATGGGTTTCCTCACGCTTACGAGTGACAGTGCAGTGAGCACTATTGAGGAATCCTTGGTATGAATACCAGAAAGAAATAATAATAATAATAATAATAATAACTAGAAATGTGTTCGTTGAAAACGAACACATGGCTGTTCCCCTCCTTTTTATAAACATATGTGGTGTTCGGGATGACCTTTGTTAGTGATTGTATATGAATAAATCACGATCGTATGTCAAACGGTTGAGTTTTTATCGATTTTTAAATATTGAATATTATTACATGCCACTTTAATCTGACATGTAGGGAAGGTCAAAGGTGTTGCTATATGTTTGGATACCCCACCCTAGTCGAAGTGTAACACAGTTGACCCCATCGTGATATATTGTACCCCTTTCAAATGGCAAGGCAAAATCTGTTTGACCAATAGGAAACGAGGTCAAAGGTCAAGCCATGTGCGCATCTTAAAGACATTTGTTAGTGATCGTATATGCAGAAGGAATCAAATTTGTAGGTCAAACGGTAGATTTTTTATTGATTTTTGAATATTTAATTACGTAATCATCTTGTCGCTAGAGGGCGCTATTTCCTACGATGACGTCATCACTTATATTTTTGGAAAGCTTAAGGGCCTCTGGTAATAACACCATTGACCCTATCTCAATACCTCCTTTCACTTTCAAACTAAGGGCCACTTCCGGTTTCGACCGGAAGTGAGCAAGGTCAAAGGTCACGGCCATATTTTTTGGATACACCACCCTAGGTCCAAGTGTAATACAGTTGACCACATCCAGATATCTTGTACCACTTTCAAATGGCAAGGCAAAATCTGTTAGACCAATAGGAAACGAGGTCAAAGGTCAAGCCCTGTGCGCATCTTAAAGACATTTGTTAGTGATCGTATATGCCACAGGAATCAAGATCGTAGGTCAAACAGTTGATTTTTTATTGATTTTTGAATATTTAATTACGTAATCATCTTGTCGGTAGAGGGCGCTATTTCGTACGATGACGTCATCACTTATATTTTTGGAAAGCTTAAGGGCCTCTGGTAATAACACCATTGACCCCATCTCAATACCTCCTTTCACTTTCAAACTAAGGGCCACTTCCGGTTTCGACCGGAAGTGAGCAAGGTCAAAGGTCACAAAAATATTTTTTAGATACCCCACCCTAGTCGAAGTGTAACACAAGTGACTTTGTCCAAATATCTTGCACCACTTTCAAATGGCAAGGCAAAATCTGTTAGACCAATAGGAAACGAGGTCAAAGGTCAAGGGGTGTGCGCATCTCAAAGACCTTTGTTAGTCATCGTATATGCCGAAGGAATCAAGATCGTAGGTCAAACGGTTGATTTTTTATTGATTTTTGAATATTTAATTTATTAAACTTCATGCCCCTTTAATCTGACACGTGATGACGTCATCATGACGTCATTAGTACTGTGCACTAATTCACATAGTGACCAATGTCCATGTGAAGTTTGAAGTCAATCATGAATGTGCAAGTGCCCGAAATAGCGTCTGAAAAAAGTGGAAGAAGAAAAAGAAAAGAAAACTAGAAATGTGTTCGTTGAAAACGAACACATGGCTGTTCCCCTCCTTTTTATAAACATATATGGTGTTCGGGATGACCTTTGTTAGTGATCGTATATGAATAAATCACGATCGTAGGTCAAACGGTTGAGTTTTTATCTATTTTTAAATATTGAATATTATTACATGCCCCTTTAATCTGACATGTAGGGAAGGTTAAAGGTGTTGCTATATGTTTGGATACCTTACCCTAGGTCGAAGTGTAATACAGTTGACCACATATAGATATCTTGTACCACTTTCAAATGGCAAGGCAAAATCTGTTAGACCAATAGGAAACGAGGTCAAAGGTCACGACCATATTTTTTCGGATACACCACCCTAGGTCAAAGTGTAATACAGTTGACCACATCCAGATATCTTGTACCACTTTCAAATGGAAAGGCAAAATCTGTTTGACCAATAGGAAACGAGGTCCAAGGTCAAGGGGTGTGCGCATCTCAAAGACCCTTGTTAGTCATCGTATATGGCGAAGGAATCAAGATCGTAGGTCAACCGGTTGATTTTTTAATGATTTTTGAATATTTAATTTATTAAACTTCATGCCTCTTTAATCTGACACGTGATGATGTCATCATGACGTCATTAGTACTGTGCACAACTTCACATAGTGACCAATGTCCATGTGAAGTTTGAAGTCAATCATGAAAGTGCAAGTGCCCGAAATAGCGTCTGGAAAAAGTGGAAGAAGAAAAAGAGATGCACAGCCAACAAGCAAAATACGTATTTTCCCGTTTCCTCGCAGTGCACAGTCAATAGGCATTTTGCCTGTGTACAAACAAAATACGTATTTTCCCGTTTCCTCGAAGTACACAGTCAATGGGCATTGCCCGTGTACAAGCAAAATACGTATTTGCATGTTTCCTCGAAGTGCACAGTCAATATGCCATTGCCTGTGTACAAGCAAAATACTTAGTTTCCCGTTTCCTCGCAGTGCACAGTCAATAGGCCATTGCCTGTGTACAAACAAATTACGTATTTTCCCGTTTCCTCGAAGTACACAGTCAATGGGCATTGCCTGTGTACAAGCAAAATACGTAATTTCATGTTTCCTCGATGTGCACAGTCAATAGGCCATTGCCTGTGTACAAGCAAAATACTTAGTTTCCCGTTTCCTCGCAGTACACAGTCAATAGGCCATTGCCTGTGTACAACCAAAATACGTATTTTCATGTTTCCTCGAAGTGCACAGTCAATAGGCCATTGCTTGTGTACAAGTGAAATACTCAATTTCGCGTTTCCCTATTAGTAGTGCACAGTCTATATAGCCCATTCCGGTTTCAACCGGACGTGAGCAAGGTCAAAGGTCACCGCCATATTTTTTGGATACCCCACCCTAGTCGAAGTGTAATACAGTTGACCACATGCAGATATCTTGTACCACTTTCAAATGGAAAGGCAAAATCTGTTAGACCAATAGGAAACGAGGTCAAAGGTCAAGCCCTGTGCGCATCTTAAAGACATTTGTTAGTGATCGTATATGCCACAGGAATCAAGATCGTAGGTCAAACAGTTGATTTTTTATTGATTTTTGAATATTTAATTACGTAATCATCTTGTCGGTAGAGGGCGCTATTTCGTACGATGACGTCATTACTTATATTTTTGGAAAGCTTAAGGGCCTCTGATAATAACACCATTGACCCCATCTCAATACCTCCTACCACTTTCAAACTAAGGGCCACTTCCGGTTTCGACCGGAAGTGAGCAAGGTCAAAGGTCACGGCCATATTTTTTGGATACACCACCCTAGGTCGAAGTGTAATACAGTTGACCACATGCAGATATCTTGTACCACTTTCAAATGGCAAGGCAAAATCTGTTAGACCAATAGGAAACGAGGTCAAAGGTCAAGGGGTGTGCGCATCTCAAAGACCTTTGTTAGTCATCGTATATGCCGAAGGAATCAAGATCGTAGGTCAAACGGTTGATTTTTTATTGATTTTCCAATATTTCATTACGTAATCATCTTGTCGCTAGAGGGCGCTATTTCGTACGATGACGTCATCACTTATATTTTTGGAAAGCTTAAGGGCCTCTGGTAATAACACCATTGACCCCATCTCAATACCTCCTTTCACTTTCAAACTAAGGGCCACTTCCGGTTTCGACCGGAAGTGAGCAAGGTCAAAGGTCACAAAAATATTTTTTAGATACCCCACCCTAGTCGAAGTGTAACACAAGTGACTTTGTCCAAATATCTTGCACCACTTTCAAATGGCAAGGCAAAATCTGTTTGACCAATAGGAAACGAGGTCAAAGGTCAAGGGGTGTGCGCATCTCAAAGACCTTTGTTAGTCATCGTATATGCCGAAGGAATCAAGATCGTAGGTCAAACGGTTGATTTTTTATTGATTTTTGAATATTTAATTTATTAAACTTCATACCCCTTTAATCTGACACGTGATGACGTCATCATGACGTCATTAGTACTGTGCACAACTTCACATAGTGACCAATGTCCATGTGAAGTTTGAAGTCAATCATGAATGTGCAAGTGCCCGAAAAAGCGTCTGAAAAAAGTGGAAGAAGGAAAAGAAAAAAAAAAAAAACTAGACCTGTGTTCGTTCTTGACAACGAACACATGGCTGTTCCCTTCCTTTTTATGAACATGTGTGGTGTTCGAGACGACCTATTATCACCTATGTTGTTATATTTAACTATTTAATCATCTTGTCCCAAGAGAGCGCTATTTTATACGATGACGTCATCACTCACATTTTGGAAAGCTTGAGGCCCTTTGACATTAACACCCTTGACCCCGTATTTATACCCTCTACCATTTTCACACTAAAGGCCACTTCCCGTTTCGACCGGAAGTGAGCAAGGTCAAAGGTCACCAACCTATTTTTTTAGATACCCCACCCTAGTTGAAGTGTAACACAACTGACCTCGTCCAAATATCTTGCACCACTTTCAAATGGCAAGGCAAGATCTGTTTGACCAATAGGAAACGAGGTACTAAAGGCCACTTCCCGTTTTGACCGGAAGTGAGCAAGGTCAAAGGTCACCAACCTATTTTTTAGATACCCCACCCTAGTTGAAGTGTAACACAACTGACCTCGTCCAAATATCTTGCACCACTTTCAAATGGCAAGGCAAGATCTGTTTGACCAATAGGAAACGAGGTCAAGGGTCAAGGCGTGTGCACATTTTAAAGACCTTTGTTAGTCATCGTATATGGCGAAGGAATCAAGATCGTAGGTCAAACAGTTGATTTTGTATTGATTTTTTAATGTCTAATTTATTAAACATCATGCCCCTTTAATCTGACACGTGATGACGTCATCATAACGTAATCAGTTAAAGACCTTTGTTAGTTATTGTATATGGCGCAGGAATCAAGATAGTAGCTAAAATGGTTGATTTCTTACGGATTTTTTATATCCCATTTATTTTATTTGATGCCCCTTTAATCTGACACGTGATGACGTCATTATGACGTCATTAGTGAAAGACCTTTGTTAGTGATCATATTTGGCGCAGGAATCAAGATCGTAGCTCAAACGGTTGATTTTTTATTGATTTTTTATATTTCATTTATCTGTTTTCATGCCCCTTTAATCTGACATGTGATGACGTCGTCCTGACGTCATCATTTAAAGACATTTATTAGTGGTCGTATATGGCGCAAGAATGAAGATCATAGCTCAAACGGTTGATTTGTTATTGATTTTTGAACATTTAATTTTATCAAATACCCCTTTAATCTAACACATTGAGCAAGGTCAAAGGTCGCCACCATATTTTTTGGATACCCCACCCTAGTCGAAGTGTAACACAATTGACCCCGTCCAAATATCTTGTACCACTTTCAAATGACAAGGCAAAATCTGTTTGACCAATAGGAAACAAGGTCAAAGGTCAAGGCGTGTGCGCATCTTAAAGACATTTGTTAGTCATCATATATGGCGAAGGAATCAAGATCGTAGGTCAAACGGTTGAATTTTTATTGATTTTTGAATATTTAATTTATTAAACTTCATACCCCTTTAATCTGACACGTGATGACGTCATCATGACGTCATTAGTACTGTGCACAACTTCACATAGTGACCAATGTCCATGTGAAGTTTGAAGTCAATCATGAATGTGCAAGTGCCCGAAAAAGCGTCTGAAAAAAGTGGAAGAAGGAAAAGAAAAAAAAAAAAAATAAAAACTAGAAATGTGTTCGTTGAAAACGAACACATGGCTGTTCCCCTCCTTTTTATAAACATATATGGTGTTCGGGATGACCTTTGTTAGTGATCGTATATGAATAAATCACGATCGTAGGTCAAACGGTTGAGTTTTTATCTATTTTTAAATATTGAATATTATTACATGCCCCTTTAATCTGACATGTAGGGAAAGTCAAAGGTGTTGCTATATGTTTGGATACCCCACCCTAGTCGAAGTGTAACACAGTTGACCCCATCGTGGTATATTGTACCCCTTTCAAATGGCAAGGCAAAATCTGTTTGACCAATAGGAAACGAGGTCAAAGGTCAAGCCATGTGCGCATCTTAAAGACATTTGTTAATGATCGTATATGCAGAAGGAATCAATTTCGTAGGTCAAACGGTAGATTTTATATTGATTTTTGAATATTTAATTACGTAATCATCTTGTCGCTAGAGGGCGCTATTTCGTACGATGACGTCATTACTTATATTTTTGGAAAGCTTAAGGGCCTCTGATAATAACACCATTGACCCCATCTCAATACCTCCTACCACTTTCAAACTAAGGGCCACTTCCGGTTTCGACCGGAAGTGAGCAAGGTCAAAGGTCACAAAAATATTTTTTAGATACCCCACCCTAGTCGAAGTGTAACACAAGTGACTTTGTCCAAATATCTTGCACCACTTTCAAATGGAAAGGCAAAATCTGTTTGACCAATAGGAAACGAGGTCAAAGGTCAAGGGGTGTGCGCATCTCAAAGACCTTTGTTAGTCATCGTATATGGCGAAGGAATCAAGATCGTAGGTCAAACGGTTGAATTTTTATTGATTTTTGAATATTTAATTTATTAAACTTCATACCCCTTTAATCTGACACGTGATGACGTCATCATGACGTCATTAGTACTGTGCACAACTTCACATAGTGACCAATGTCCATGTGAAGTTTGAAGTCAATCATCAATGTGCAAGTGTCCGAAATAGCGTCTGAAAAAAGTGGAAGAAGTAAAAGAATAAAAAAAAAAAAAAAAAAAAAAAAAAAAAAAAAAAAAAAAAAAAAAAAGGAATAAAAATCGTAACGAAAACAAAGGCTGTTCCGACCCGAATCGGAACAGCCAAAAAAAAAAAAAAAATCTTAACGAAAACAAAGGCTGTTCCCAACCGTGTTGGAACAGCCAAAAAAATCTTAACGAAAACAAAGGCTGTTCCGACCGTATCGGAACAGCCAATAATAAAAGGTTTTCGCTCAAAATGATATAATTTACCAGTAAATAATCCGTAAAGATGAAATTATTTAGATCGTTTGCAAACGATTTACTTATTTTTGGTTCGCATCTACGCGGTCCAAAGTGCATGGGCGCTGTGTACTGCGTGTGCGTGTTCCAACGCGATGCATTTTTATGGATCGCGCGCACACGCAGTATGTGCGCCACAGAGTGCATGACGCAAGTCACATAGTACCCGATCAACTGAGAACGAATATTTGAAACACCCCAGACCAGGAAAATGCATATGGATTTTCATGTTTTTTTTAAACGCGTTACATTTGACAAAGCTGAAATTTCTTCGGATGAGTTTGTTGATGTCTTTCTTTTGATTTATAATGGATTTATTCGCAGAATCGCTCAAAAACAGATCATCTACAGGGCCTTTAAGCAGAAAGTGTTTTTTGTAATTCTGTCGACTCACTCCAAATTCCATCCACGCCACTTTTTCTAACAGCGCCGCGTGTCGCCTTTACGCGCGAAAAGGTTCAGTGTCAATACACGCTTAATTTCGGCACTAAAATTAAAGAATAATGCTACTCAAAGCAAAATTACAAAATAAACATGCATGCAAGCTCAATGCAATATCCTTTAATAACTTTCTAATCGGCACAATACTTTTATGACTAAATTTCACATTCACATAATTCTTTGTTGCAACTACAAGATAATTTCAATAATTTTGTAACATCTAATTTAACATACTGCAAGAAATATACAAAACACTATCTTGTTTCAAGAATACAATTTTACTTACATTACATACTTTGAAGAAAATCTCCTTTGGAATGACCTCTGCAACACAAAACTCAAGACAAATGTATGGACCCATATTTCGAAAGGTTGCCTTCAAAAGTTTGCTTTCATGGTACATGTACCAATAAAATACTTCAGCTTGCAACTTAAATTTGCAAAACATTTTGACATAGGGTCTATAAATTACATGTATTACTAAATTAATTTTAGTATACAGGCGAGTCTTTTCCACGGTAAAGGGGGCATTTTGGCAACACAGACCATATTTTCCAGAAAATACCTTTGTCTGGTCTCAGAATAAAAGAAATAAGTTTCAGTTGTTCTGAAGAGATAACTTAGGACCAAAAAGGGTTAGAAATAGTGTGACAACATGCCTTTCTAAAAACCCTGTGTACAAATTTCCAACATACCGGGACGGCCTAAAATGTAACACAAGTGTCCCGGTTACAAGCGTGTATATTGGAAATTTGTACACAGGGTTTTTAGAAAGGCATGTTGTCACACTATTTGTAACCTATTTGGGGCCTAAGTTATCTCTTTAGAACTACAAACTTATTTCTTTTATTTTGAGACCAGACAAAGGTATTTCCTCGAAAATATGGTCTGTGTTGCCAAAATGCCCCCTTTACTATGGAAAGACCCACAGGTACATGCACAGTTTGCTTGGTTGAGTCTGGACTGTAAAAACACATCCATTTTTACTTTTTGGTTTTACTATAAAATTGCAAGTGTTACATTCAGTTGCACTTTTCCCACATGAATATTCCAGTGATCTATTTCCAAAACAAACAAACAAACATGCTATTGACCCCTTTCGAACACGTGCGAATATGCCATTTTGGGAGTCAAATAATGCTGAGTCATTGTGGAAGCAATGTGCGTGCGCGTTGTGTGTCTCTGGTGGGCGTAACGCGGTTTAGTTCACCAATGGGAGCCTCAGCATAGCGCGTTACGCGCGCTATGGACACACAACGCGCGCGCACATTGCTTCCACAACGACGCGGCATTGTTTTACTCCCAAAATGACGTCATTGGCACGAGCTCAATACATAGTGTCTGAATACTAATGCCACATGGCTCAAGGCTCCAACAAATACAGGTATTATACTTTTGGGAAAAATTAAAGGTGATCGCAATAAATCTGATCACAAATTAAATGCTCAATATTAAAAAACAAATCATTCCTAAATACCTGAAAGTCTCACAGCGTTTCAAGACAAAAAGCAACTTGCTCACAATATAAAACTGGTGTGCTGCAGTTTATAAAAACATTTTTTCCTTTTCGGAAAAACAACTTGGATTTTGTCAATTACAGGCCAAGTTAACAATGGTTTCATGTACAATGTGAAATTGAAAGAAAAAAAAGCTACATGGTGGCTGTTTGTGACACACACGCCGCTTCGTCTGGCATGATTAAAACTGCAGCATGTAAATCAGACAATAATAATAATAATAATAATGATTAAATTTGTATAGCGCACATATCCACCCTGCAGGGTGCTCAAGGCGCTGTTACCATTATTACCGCTGCCATCAGGGAATCACCAGAACCATTTCGCTTCAAATAGGTGGCTGCTGGTCAGGCGCACAACCCTATCAGCAGTTAGATTGTGGCATTCCCCTTAACAGCTTCCCATATATCGCTTGGGTTGACGAGGCAACTGGGATTAAGTGCCTTGCCCAGGGACACAGACACGTTGGTTGAAGTGGGGCTCGAACCCCCAACCTCTGATTGGGAGTCCCGCTTCATACCCACTAGACCACACAAAAACCCCATCTTTATTTTTTTCATAATGCCACAGTGTAGAAAGTGGTTTTAATTCAACACTAGGTACCACTGAACCACATGACATAATGATATACAGAAGTCATCATATATTTTCACATACAAAAGTCATATTCCATATAGACCATAAACGTCTCCGTCATTTTACAAATGTGATGATTGATTAAGCTTCAATATCATTAAAAAAAAAAAAGGGAATAATTTTTACACATTTAACATCATTGCAAGACTAACCATAAAGCTGTGTGCACAATAAATCCACCCTAATGGGACACTTTGGAGACAGCTTGGTGGCAGCAAACGTAACATAACGACCGTCCCACATGATCAGGCCACTACATTTTGAGCGTGTGTACTTTAGCTCAAGAGTGATGTCAATAAAGTGGACTGGTAACATGGCACCGTTATGTTTGCCACCAGGGGCCAATTTCATGGCGCTGCTAAGCACAAAAATGTACTTAGCACAGGATTTTTTTGCTTTATAAAATGGATTACACGCTAAAAATTTACGCCAATTTGTGTTTTTCGGAAGGGTAGGAGAATACCTTTCAATACACATCACTTACGATTTTGGCTGGCAATCCATTTTTGCAAAATAAAGCAAACAAATCCTGTGAAATTGGTCCCAGCAAGCATCTTAAAGTCTACCATTACATTAATATGCAGACTTGGTTTTAACAAAACTTACATGCCTTTTTAATGTTGTTTGACATTTAAATTTCACTTTGTTTTTCAGTTTTTCAGTTTTTTTTTCTTCTTTTCTTCAGAGCTTTGGAGCAAATCTACCTACTCTTAGTTATTACATTACAAAAATACAAATGTACATACATTGTATACATTAAGTACAACAACAATATACCCTACAGAGCACGAAAGACGTCAGATGTTACATCAGGACAAAAATAGTTATCAATAGATTATTCAGTTAATAATGCAGTAAATTATTTTTCTACGCATTCTATCTATCATTTCATGCCATCGTCAAATTCGCTGCTAGTTGGATTGACTACGATTTCCCCTACATGTAGTCTCATGGCCAGACTTACTGGGGATGCTTAAAGTTGGAGTTAAATATTTGGACGTTTTGCCACAAGGCTTACCAATAATAATCAGATATTATTTTTGTGCAATCATGGCCTATACAAATGTATATCTCAAAATGCAAGTAAATGCTAAATTTCTCTCTGAAAGCCTAACCAGCACATGTTTAAATGAGAATTACCGGTATATCAAAAAAAAAAACGACATTGTTCCAAACAAGTGCATCTCAAATTATTGTCATACAAAGAATTTGAAAATACGACCCCCTTGAAAGTGGATACATACATCGATTCACAAAGAATACCTTGTTGCATGGACATCACCATTTTGTCTGAAAACTCGGCCAAAAATGATGTTTCTGCATACAACTCCTTCCTATTACACCGAAAAATTCATATGCAAAAGAAAATAATTATTTCGTCTTGTTTTTTTGGCAAAATGGCAGCGTCCGTAAGCCATCCTTTGAGAAGGTTATATTTCTTGTTCTTTGTATGTACGAGTCTTTTGTTTCTTGGGAGTACTTCCCCTTTGAGGCTTCAAATCGCTAAGTGTTTTCGATTTTTTTTCTTCTCAAAAGGCAAAAACGTTCTGGCACAATTTGCATAGACCAAAAATAAGAGGTAGAATGAGAATGGAATGAGTATACTTCATGAATTAACGATTTATACCAATCGAGTATTGACAAGGATTAAATTTTGAAACTTCAATTTGGATCCTATCTACAATCTACATGTACTAAAAGTGGGTAGCATTCACACAAATTTTCAAATTCTGTGACGGACTAACATGACGTGGTGAAATAGACGACAATTTATCTTAAAAACTTTTCGCACATACATGTGACACGCATCTGGAGAGAATTCGGAGTAGAACGACGCAGAGAAAATCACAAAATTACACAAAATTTTTCGCCCAAGAAAATGGTGGTTTTCAGGGCGCTGTTTCACTCCAAATTCCTTCCATACCGCTTTTTCTGAAAGTGACGCGCGTCGTATTTATGCGCGAAAAGGCTCAGCGTGAATCCACCATAACCTATTACTCACGGTATACAATAGGGTCTTGTGAGTCAAAGTCCACTTTTGCCCTAAAGTGATGAAGACAATTCCTCAATTTAAAAAAATACTTGAATGCTTAGAAGATTTCTGCCTTAAACTTGACTTATATTAATTGTAACACACTTCCTTTCAAACTTTTTGGTCAAGTTCGGGCGGTCTGTTCTTGACACGCGAACAATGTTCTCGCGCCCAAATGGCGAGAACACGACCACCTATTACACACTACCTATTCACCGAGATCTAGTTACCCGTGTCAAGAACAGACCGCCCGAACTCGACCATAGAGATCTTTGTGGCTATGTCTTGAAATTACACACGAGAGCACGGAAACTGCAAGACGTAGCAAAATAATTTGAACACAAACATTGCTCCAGCTATAACCGGCTTCTCAATAACTTCAAAACTCGACTCCCAATGGACTTACAACAGCTGATTTATATATAATACACATACATGTACAGGAAAATACATGCACGGACAGTAAAGAATACAATAATCAGCAAGTTTGAGCAGGGACTATAGTTAATTACCATACTTCATAAATACTTCAGTCGCAGTATTTCATTGGTCTTTTCCAGCAACTCAACAGTGTGTTATTTTTTACTATTTTCCCGCATCTTCTCACGCACACATGACATGCAAAAACCAGGGATGTACTATATCCCACACTTGGGACCCAACCTTATTAAAACTGGTCCATGTACAACGTGATATTTTTAAAAATTAAATGTGCCAACGTGGCATGCACTTTGTGTATAGAGATCAATGGTGAGAATAGTTGTACCAGTCTACAATGTATTACAGCACAATTTAAAATGACGTCTGGCGATCGCTTTTCAATAATTGCAAACTGTCGATATTTTGCTTCAACATTTGGCATGACGAGCTGAATTTCAAGTAGTTCATTCTTTAACTGCAAGAGACCACTGCCAGCTAAGTTGGAATTTAGCACCGTTTTTGATTTGCGATGTACCGTAATAGTGCTCCGCACTAATGCTAAAAATAGAACTTTCAATGATGGTGACGTCACGCAACTAAGCCCACCTCAGACAACCAAATCGCCCACATGTGCTAGAACGCGTGTGTTTGATATATGCGCGAGTGTCTTTTGTTGTCGGTTTTGCAGTTGATTTTTAAAAGCAAATATAGCATGAATTCCACTGAACATTGCTGTTGTGCGACTAATAATGTTCCGACAACCCTCATATGCAAGGATTTTTTGCTTTGTGCCGTTTTTGAAGCCGATCAAGCTTGACAAAAAAATGCGATCACATCGCAATCGTTGGGTTTGACCATACACCGCGAACCTACCGCGCCTTGGCACACCGGCCAAAATAGGTGGCCTGTCTCAGTTGGCCGCGTCTTTTTGTTAATTTCTACGCACAAAATGCCCAACAACAGCAACACTGTGCACGCTCTAAATGGCCACGGATATACTTGACACACAATCTCAGCTACAAGCAGATATTAAGTTTTCAGTTGAAGACAGTGATTTACTTACATTCAAAAAGTGCAATTTTTTCGTCTGATTTGAAGACTCTTTTTTCGACGCGATGACTTGAGTGAAATGCATGCTTACTGCAGTGCGTGTTTCCCGTATCACGACGTGTTGATCCGAAATACACAAAGCATTGGCATCAACTACATGTTGCAATATTTTTCGGCAAGCACTCGCAATAATGAAAAAAAAATAGTCTCGAAACAGACGGAAAATTTCACTTTTTGTGCAAATTTAGGCGCTCGTAGCTCACATAGTGTGCCAAGTATATTCGTCGTTATTCTGAAGGTGAAATGTGCAGTCATCGTCCGTCATGTCAATTTTTGCCATGCCTTGCAACGGTAAAAGATGGAAAGTTTGACTGAGTTCCGCGTTTTGGCTGCATGTGTGCAGCAGTCGTGACGTCATTAGTGCGGAGCGCTATTGTCAAAATGTTTGTGTTAAGCGTGAGGTCATAACAAAATTCTGAATAAATTTATAGCTAACCATAGTTATTACTCAAACAGGCTCTAAATGACTGATGGTAAAGGTGTTTGGCGTCCTCTCTTGATGACATCAAGCATCCGAGGTAAGTGTCAGATCTTCAATCTCTTTCTCCAGTTGTCGGATTCGTTGGTCTTTTAGCATCAACTGCATCTTCAGCTGCTTAATCTCTTCCTGTTGCCGCAAGTAGGCCTTTCGCAACTGAAATTATGAAGAAAAAAAAATCATGAATAAAGGGAGCTTCGCATTTTAATAATGAAATATTTTCAATCAGACTGAAATAATGGCCCGAGACTTGGGATCTGTTGGCATACCACCTGCACACATACAGTTGAAGTCAGAAGTTTACATACATGTACACCACTACCATCATCACCAAAAATGGTAAACAAGACTACCCGAACCATTGCAAGGTGTGCAAGCTATGTTTTAAGTACTGCATGCACAGTAAAGACTGTTACAAAAATGGTGACAACGCAAGTTTAAGCACACCAGTTTTAACACAGTTGTATGTACATGTAAACTTCTGACGACAACTGTACATACATTGTATATAGCCCGATATTTCCCTGTACACGTAGATGTACGTACATATGCTATTATCTTCAAGCAAACTTGAATCGGTGTTTCTGATTGGTGGATCCATGGCAACAACAGTGTGACATTGCACTGTGTACCTCTTCCAATTTTTATGTCGCACTCTGCGTGATGCGCCCTCGTATTCCAAACGCACTGCGTCCCCCACACGGAATAAATTAAAGCTGCATACTACATGACTGCGAATTCAAACGCGACGCGTGTGCGTCCGATGCGACTTGTTATGCGCGTGATTCTCTGCATGTTCTGCTTCTTGCCCTCACCGTGCGTTTGTGCGACAAGTTTGCTTGAAGATAAATTCGTTATCCCACTCGCGCTCGTGGAAATACGGCATAATGTAGTGTGTCTCCCTCGGCCTCGTGGTACATGTATATGGGACGCAAACGCACTATATGCTGTATTCCACTCGCGCTTATGGGATAACTAATATTATCTGGGTATCTTCAAGTGCATGTAATGTACGCTGTGTGTTGTTGCTACATCAAGTACATACGGTACCTCTTTCAAAGTGGCAACATGCAATGGTTAAACAGCAAAATACATCCCCACCCACTAATGATGGAGGTAGTTTCAAGTTTTAGTATACAAAGTGCCAGATTTACAACAGGTACATTAAAGGCTGCAGGCTCGTCAGCAATGCGCGCGCGCCATATTCGTGCCACAAAATACGCAGCTCCATGCCTTTGCTATGAAGCTGCGTATTCCGTGGCACAAATTTGGCGCGCGCGCATTGCTGACGAGCCTGTGCCTTTAAGCGTGGATTAAGAGAATGACAAAAATAAAATGAAGAGGTAGGAAAACGTAGACAAATGAAACATTTCTGGTGATGACCACACAGTAAAACGTTTCATTTGTGAGAAGAAATGTTGACAGGTACATGAAGGATAGACAAAAAGACTGTGTTAGCACAACTAGAAAACATCGTGTGATAGCAAGAAAAAAATGGTCTGATCTTAATTCTTCCAGTAAAAATTCATAGTCACACTTTCCTTCCAACCATGCAAGATTTGTTATACCGTCAACCGATGTTTTGTATGTTTTGTATAACACACAGAATTATGCTACAAGACCATGAAAATTGTGAAAACCCATGCATGTGCTTTTCTTCAGATGTTCCAAATTGTGATTCACTGACTGCAGGCAGATTGTTGTTTTAATGTGCTTATCCAAGCCTCTCCGCTCCTTTCAGCCTGGAACCTCTAGGCTTAGAAGCCTCTCTGCCCTGGAAGCAGTGGCGTCCTCAAAGGGGGTAGATGGAGGGGGAAGGGGGCGGGGGGAAGGGGGGTGCTGGGGGCAGGGGCTGGAGGGGGGAGGCAGGGCACGAAAAAGTGTCGTGTCCCAAATGAGACTTGAGGTTTGCACAACTACATGTGTAAGCTGCTTTGCATGCCCTTCCCCCCACTTTGAAAAGTCTGGCCCTGTCCGGCCCGGAAGCCTCGCGGCCCCACCAGGCCTGAAAGTCTCTCGGCCTGGAAGCCTCTCAGCCTGGAAGCCTCTCAGCCTCTCAGCCTGGAAGCCTCTCAGCCTGGAAGCCTCTGAGCCTGGAAGCCTCATGGCCCTGTCCGGCCCAGAAGCCTCTCGGCCCGGAAGTCTTTTGGCCCGGCGAAGCCTTTTGGCCCAGCTGAAAAAGTCTTATAGACTTGATAAATTAGTAAATGACTGCATGCACACCCTCCCCAATCCTCCAAGTCCTCATGGTTTTGTACAGAATTGTAGAATTAATAGGATCTTGGATGACTCAAGGACTCAAGAAGATTTCATGTGAGTAAATTCAGGGATTAGTTATAAAGAATTTATACAAACACACTGAACAGTGAACACACCCTTAGCCACAACCAGTGTTAAAACCATTACATAGGCGTAGCAAGCTCTTAAAAAGGGGGGGGGGGGGGGGGGGGTGGGTTGGCACAGCGGGTGAGCGCCCTCACGCAACAGCTTGTATGGACATACATGTAATATAATGTATTAGCATTGCCATTGCCGTGGCGTTTTATCAGCAGTGTTATATTAGTTTCATTAACTTTTTAAATTTTTGCCGACAGTACCATGAATTTGCCGACAAAATATGAATTACCGGTACATCATATATGGGAGGCAAAAAAGTGGGGGGCGGTGCAAATTGACATCTTTGCACCGCCCCCCACTTTTGAAAGTGGGGGAGGGGGTGCGGTGCACCAGCCCCCCTTGCACCCCCCTTTCCCCTTGCACCCCCCTTCCCCCCTACGCCTATTCATTACAATTGTGTGCAGCAGAGACCATTAATACAGGGTAAAGGGAGCCCCTGTGGGACGAGAAACATGCAAATTGTCTGGACACACCACACTGCACTTACCATGGTGCCTTCCTCCCCAGGCGATAACTGTTTTACAGGGGAAAATGTAACAAATTAAAACGAAGGCAAAATGAAACAAATGAAGAAAATAATGAAAAGAAACCGCAAAAGCAGTCAAATCTAAGGCCGGGGTCACACAAATTACGAGATTCCACTCTATCATATTATCGTATTAGTATTGTAGCGTTACGAGATTTTGTCCTTGTAACCCCAAATCTATTATGATAGTATCATGATGAGTTGTTTTTTATTGTGATACTATCATGATAGATTGGCGTGTGACCGCTCTTGTCATTCATTCTATAATGATCGTATCATGATGGAGTAATTACGAGATTTCCCGTGTGACTCCGGCCTAAGACCCATGCCGTGAAAAAGAAAAGCCTTGCATGTATCTTTTTAAGCTAGAGCGGTAGAGCCAAAAAGCAAATTTTTCTCCCAAAAACATGTACATGTACTTGCTGAATGAATACACAGATTTGCTGCTCGGTTAAAAATCAAAAAGTTCAGTCCCAAGCACCATGTACAATACTTGAAACTGAGTACCGAGCACAAGTACCACAACACTCTTTAGAAATGAGATTGCAGATCAGATCGAATTTGAATTGGGGTGTTTCAAAATAAAGTAAAATTTCAAATTCATACCCTTTAACAGGCTGTTTAGCAATAACTGTCGGTTATTTCACCAGTTTTTAAAATAATATCTTGAATGTTGGGCTTTGCCAAGCTTATGAGCACCCACAAATTTCATTCTAGAAATTTTATTTTGGAAATAAATGTACATATGTGTCCCACTTTTCGCGTCAACCATGCATAACACAGATTTTGATGATTTGTCACCGATTTGTCACTAAAAAAATGATGACCTTGATGAAAAATACTTAAAACATTGCAACTTCTCATAGAATTTGATGTAAATTGGTTTAAAATCTGTAAAGATTTGGTTATTTAAAGTCACCTAAATTTTTTTAATTCTGGCTGACAGATATTTCACGTTATTTTGAAACACCCCAATTACATGTACCGTATGTGACTAGAAAAAGTGTGACGTCAGTTGCCAGTGTAACCTGGTCTAAACAATCGCTGGTAATCTGCTGTTGGTAAAGTGCAGGGAAACACTGGTTCACTGGTTTTAGTGTAGACCCAGTAACCTTGGCAACACACAAAGGGTGACGTTTTTACTTTAGTACTATATTTACATAATTGCTAAATTATTGGAGAACATGTGTGGTAGATAATGAAGGGCAATTTAAATGCACAGGCTCGTCAGCAATGCACCTGCGCCAAAATCGTCCCACAAAATACGCAACTCCATAGCAAAGGCATGGAGCTGCGTATTTCGTGGCACGAATTTGGCGCGCGTGCATTGCTGACGAGCCTATGCCTTTAAAGGAGCGTGTCCAGATCACATTTTAAGCCCCCCATTTTTCTCATGGGTGTTGAGATTTTGATACCATATAATTTGTCATATTTTTCTCATTACCACTCTGAAATTTTGCGCTCTCAATCCGTATATTTTCAAGGATATCGTAAAAAAAAACATTGAAAAAATAATAAACTAATTTATACGTTCCATAAAGCAGTGCAGTGATTACACCAACCTTTTTGCTTCCACATCCAATTTGGAGTATGAAAAACGTTCTGTTTTCTTCCCATGGCTACTATTTTGTGGAGGTATTTTTATATACAATTGTTAGGTTAAAACGAAATCCATTTTCAGGAAAAATCAGTACACGGTCCTTTAATATGGGGTTTATAAAATGGAGAGACTAGTAATACGTCAAGATTAATTTGATCTTGAAATCTCACCTGATCCATTCCAAGGTCTTTTGACGTCATGAATTCCCTCCTAGTGGAAGCGTCCGAAGCCGAGCGATTGCTCTTACTGCTTGTGATCATCTCACTACCGTCCCCATTACTCCTAATCATAGTCTCACCCTCTGGCACCGTTATGGAACCCCGATCTCTCTCCGGCGTCATCTCAATTCGGAACACCTCCTTCCCCTCTGTGTTATAAGTCCGACGGTTAGCTCTTGGCGACTGCGCTCTGTCACCACGATCTTTGACCGATGATATTTCATCTTCATTTATAGCTTCCTTGAGAGTGATTTTCGTCGGTGAGATCGTAGGGATAGCGCTATCCAGCGATGCCGTTCGTCTCCAATTTCTCTTCGGGCCGTCTTCGAACATTGCCATTCGCGAGGCGATGGATCGACCCCCTTCTAACTTGCTGGATTTCTCCGAGTGGCTACTGGATATCGAAGACACTTCGGACAAAGTCGATGCTTCCTCTTCTACTGGAGGTGACACTGATGAGTGAACGGGCGAAGACTTCATTGGAATGATGTTTTCTTTCTCTATTTCAACCCTTCGCGTGCTGGACCTAGTCGGCGACGACGAAATCTCAATGTGTTTAGAGCTACCCTGCGATGTCCAACTTGGTGTATAACTGCTTTCGGACACTTCCTCCTTCCTACTCGAAGACCGTGACGATAATCTAGTTTCCATGTCCTCAGTCTTTTTAGACTCGGCGGTTTTATTCGGTGTGACGGCCAGCCCTCTTAGGGAGTGTCTCGGAACCATGGACTGGACTGAGGAGGTACCGTGTTCTCCTATTTGGACCATCTTAGGAGGCGAGTCTTGGCCGGCCATCCAGCTACTGGCTGATAGAGCTGGCTCATTACTGACTGTGGGTGGGAAGATGTCCCCCTGAAAGGCTTCAGACTGACATGAAGGAAAAATGGCAAAATTAAATTCCAAACTTGAACGTAAACTCACCAGGAGCCACTTTCACAACACTGCGAAGCACACAAATTTGCTTAGCACAGAATTTCGTTGCTTTTTAAAATGGGTTACCAGCTAAAATTGTATGTCAAATTACGTTCTTAGCAAAAGTAGCAGAATATGACTATACACATGATATATGATTTTGGCTGGCAACCAATTTTTGCAAAGTAAAGCAAATACATTCTGTGCTAAGCAGATTTGTGTGCTTAGCAGTGCCATAAAATTAGCCCCAGCCCAATAGACCACTCTACAGACGGTCATCTTTGTAGGAAAAATACAATTGACCGATTGCGCCCTCTGAGTGACGTGACCTATAGTGGGTATGAAATATCAACAAACATGGCGTCCTCCACAGTATTGTGCCGTCATGTTCTGATCGGCAAAGTTTAGACTGATTTACATGTACCACGAGACTGAACGAGATCCACCGTGATTTGTGGCCGTTTTGCAAATGGTAAATCGGTCGCTTATCTGTGCCTTCAACTTACTGCAAATCAAATTACCATGTGCGAGTTTTTTTAAAACTTTGCAAAATATGTATTTACGGCAACAATGTAAAGTAATTTTCTCATTCAAATGAGTGCACTGCGCGCGCGCGCTCATATTCACACAAAAATAGGTCACGTGCGCATGCACACACACAGTACGTACCACACACAAACACAATCGGAAAAGTAAAACTTCTCTCGTTGACTATCTTTCTATAAACCATAAACCATAAACCACAAGAAACTACATGAAATCCTCTTTCCGCTTATGTAAATTTTATTGTGTAGATATTCTGAAAGGAGGATAATTTACCGAGCAAAAATGGACTTCCAAAGCCGGCTGCTTGGCTACATTGTAGGTGCCGTGCTAGCAACGGGTTTCTACCATGTTTGTCAAAAGGTGCATCATTGGTCTAATCGAGGCTTTTCCTTCTCGAAATCTCTGAGGAATATTCTGGAGTTTGTTCCCAAAACCTTACACGTCAATCATGCAAGACAGCGGCAGAGCTGATGTTTTAACTCGTCAACCGCCCCTGTGACTATACAGAACGTGTTTACACATCGTCCAGCGTAAAGTGGTTAATAGCAGGTTTGACTGTAACATGGCACTAACCATATCCACTGCAACAATAATTTAAATGTAGGAGAAAATTTACAGTACAATGTAATTAACACAACTTATACTGATGCTACATGGACACCGCTCTATTTTGTGCGCCCCTCGTCTCGTCTTTCGTGACAAGTCCATAGCTTTTGTAACTAACCTTTCTCGGTACGATCATAGAGACAGGCTCACAGATTCCTTTGGAGACATGCAATTTATAGAAGCGCATCAGCTCGCACTGCCAGAGGTCCAGGCCCCGCTTTGGCATGATGCCAAGGCCACACTGCGGCATGGATGTGATGAACTCGTTCAAGGGGAAAATGCACGGGTCCTCATCGGGATTAATCTCAAAGTATCGGATGCTGCCGTCACCCTACAGATACACAATACTTCGTTTTGACAACAAGCAAACATGCAACGACACAAAAACTATAGAGGCCTTATTGGGATTCGAACCCAAGACCTCCGACTCGCCGGGCAGATGCTTTACTAGCTGAGCTAAAAGGCACAGTGGTATACTCCCTCAGGTTTTTCCCAACTTTGAATAATGATTTTTGTATTCAAATTTTCGAAAAGGTTGATGAGTAATGAATGAGTTCATCAGTAAATTGGGAGAGAAATGAAATGCATTTTTTTTTTTACAAGTGGTATTTTCTCGAAGTTGGTCTAACAATGGTGCTTTAAATGCATGCAGTGGACTCAATTTATGAATAGGAATAAAAGTGGGTTTGGCCAGTCTTAAACAATCTGTTTAAAACAGGCTAGGGTCCTGGGGCTGTATTCACAAAACGATTTAAGTCATGAAATTTAAGCGCCCCGCTTAAATTCTAGACTTAAGTCCAATCATAAAGTTAAGTGGTATTCACAGCGTGTTTTCTTTTAGTGTCCCGCATATTTTTGAGACTTAAACTTAAGTGTGGTCTGACCCGTCTTAAGTGCATTTAACGCTGGGTCAACCGTCTGCAATTGCAGTGATTTTCTGCCCAGTGTGTTATCGATTAGATTAGAGAACGCCTAAACAATTTAGACATTGGGAGATTACAACAGATTTCAATTTCTATTCTTACTGACCTTAGAAAGCCTTAATTTTCCTTCTTTGTTCGCCACTGACCATTGACTACCGCATAGCACAACGTACGTCGTCTACTTGTGGTACGTGCACGCGTATATGTGCACGACACGCGCGTAATGTGTGCGTATAATGCACGCGCGTAGTAATCGAATGTTTTTAAAACGTCCGCGCGTGGTCTGCGCTGCTTTGATTGCAGAGACATTATGACGTGACAGAGTTAAGCTTGCACTGATTAAGTACACCACTAAGGTAAGCGGGCCGCTTAAATCTTTTGTGAATACGAAGTTGAGTGCCCCACTTATCTTAGCGGGATGCTTAGATTTAAGACGGACTTAAGCACCCCGCTTAGATTACGTTTTGTGAATACCGCCCCTGGACGCTGATAATTACTCGTCCGGGCCCCTAGCCGGTTTTAAACGTATGTTTAAGACTGACCAAACCCACTTTTATTCCCTAAATAAAGCACAACAAAAAAAACAACTTAATTTCAAAATCTCACCTTTCCAGCAATGAATGCAACTCGACTGTCTGGATCATAGTACAGCAGCTGAATGCCAGTTCCTGTGTCTACACTAAAAGTCTGAACAGACGAAGATAGGTCATCCTGCATGCATGACAAGATAAGAAGAGACTCGTTTTAACAGCCATAACGGCATGTTTACCGTTTTCGAAGAAAATGTATTATTATATAAAATGAAGCTTTTGCAGACACCGTGTGTTTCTGTTACTGTGCAGCACAAAGCCCAGATTCGATGTGCGTGCACGCTGGGCGCACCACGAACACACGTATGTGCGCGCGCGTCATGGATCGAGGGAATGGATTGCGTGCGTGTGCAACGCGCGCCAGAGTACAGTAACAAAAAATACTGTACAACAGTAACAAAAGCGCATGCATTTTGTAAACCGTGAAAAGAACTGAAGTTGGCAACACAAAACAGACAAAAATCTTGCGGAAATCTTACAAAACAAAGAAGGTATAAGCTCGTCATGAAAATACCGAACTCGCTTTCGGCTAGTTCGGTATTTTCATGACTCGTGCGGTATATTCTCATATCACCCGAAAAGCCATCCAATATTATATTATTATTATATAAAATGAAGCTTTAGAGCAAACAGAAGCCACTCTTCTGTGGGGTGGCTTAGATACAACGGTAGTGCAACCACCACCACAAGACAACAGCACTACCAATAACAACACGTTCGCGACGACCGGGCAGTTCGGCAACTAGAGAGCTTGAGTAACAGTCAAGTCCCGGTGAGGTTTAGAAACAGTCGTACGTACACCCCGATTACCTCTGCTAAAACGTATCTAAGCAGTGTGGAAGATTTGGCCGCCTAACCATTCCACCTGAAAAGCAACTCAACTAGGCATATCGTTTCAACAGCAAAACAATTACTCAAGAAAGAAGTCGTCGTAAGTCTCCGAACAGTTCCATTACAAACGACTTACTATGGCGCACTTACTATGGCGCACCGGCTCCATCAACGTGCGCACGATGACGGAAGAGCACGATGTCACGAAAATGCCAATGGTGATCAAGAACATAAGCGACGCGCGGCTTGCCGTCGCTGGAATCCAAGAATGTCGCGAGAAGGGCACCGGCTCGTTCACCGAGCAAGATTATGATTGTTACTGGTCAGGCTACAAGAGATTCCCGAAAGGAGGAGCACAGGCGGGCGTGATGCTATGTCTGAAGTGCGCGCCGTGGCTCAAACTTGAAGCGAATCCGCAATGTATCTCTCCGCGACTAATTGCCGCAGATGTAACCATTCACGGGTTGCATATTCGCTTTATCTGTGCGTACGCGCCAACCGAATCGGGCAGCGAAGACGCGAAGGACAAGTTCTGGCGCGAGCTCAAAAAGCTGACTAGTTCTGTCAAACAGCGGCAACAGTACATCATTCTAGGGGACCTCAACAGCACAACCTCGGCAATTCGACATCGAGCAACATATTTTCACGGACAGTACATGGACGACATTGTGTGCAACGACAACGGCCACCGTTTGGTACGTTTCTGCGCTGAGCAGCGCGCGCACGTGACAAACACGTACTTCAAGCATAAACCGCGACACTCTTACACATGGTACTCGAATGACAAAAAGACACGCAAAATCCTCGACTTAGTCATCACAAACAAGTTCATGATTGGCTACTGCCAGGATACGCGCACGCGCACGTCGTACGACATGCACTCCGACCACAAGCTAGTGGTTTCGAGATTTAAAACGCCAAAATCTAGAATAGACCGAAAACAGTTCAAAAGTGCGAAGCGTAGAGCAAAAGTCGCGTACAACAATATAACGGATAATCAGCGCGTAGAGTTCATCGACAAGCTAGAACAGTGCGGCGACACTCTCGAAGCAGAACAGTTGATAAAAGAGCTGGTGGCCGCAGAAGTGCTCCCGAAGGTTCAAGCTAGTGCAAAAACAGTGTATCCATGGGATAACGACGCAGAGTTACAGCGCTTGCTCGCCGAGCGCAAAAAGTTCAACATTCTGTGTGATCGCAACGAGTACCGGCGATCATCGCGCAAAATCCGTGCCCACGTCAAGAAGCTTCGTAACATCCACTTCAAAAACGAAGCGTCCCAGTTCAACGACGCGCAGTCTAGACGCGAAATTGAACGTTCTTATAAAATTGCCAAAGCTCAGAAGACTACGCGTCGTAACAAACCGCGTGACCTTCAATGCCCGGGCATCAGCGAGCATTTCGAACGGCATTTCAATAGGGATAACAGTAACAAACCAACTCCACTCTGCCTGCAGCGGCCACACCCGGCGCCCAAAATCCAATTCATACTCGACGAGGAACCGCCGGCCCGCGAAGAGATCATGAGCGCGATCAACAACGCCAAGAACGGCAAAGCGAGCATGGATCTACCGGTCGAGATTGTGAAGTTGGCGCTCGAGTCGGAGCATTTCGTCAACAAGCTCGTTGACTTTTTTCACGAGCTATGGACTCGTTGCAAGGTCCCCGCGCTCTTCGGCTTCGGCACGATTAGTGCGATTTTCAAGAACAAGGGGAGTACGCAGGATCCGTCCAAATGGCGCGGTATCACACTTTCAAGCGTACTGACGAAGATATTTGTTACTATTTGCATTCGACGCGTGGCGTACGTCTGGTGTGCGACAGGGAGGTGGTGAATCACCGTATTTATACAACTGTTTCGCCGATATCTGCCTGCAGGAATGGGAGCGACGCTGCCGCGAAGATGGGCTAGAAGAGTACGTGATTCCGGTGAACATCCCGGTGCACGCGAGCGAGGGCGAGAGCGGCGCGATCAAGGGCGTCACTACCGTCAACTGGTTGGGATACGCGGACGACTTGTGTGTGTTTGCAAACAGTCGCGACGTGTTACAGAGAAAGATGGTTCAACTTTGGGACGTTTTTGAAGAGTTTGGTTTGGCGATGAACTTGGATAAAACAGAAACGCTCATTTTAAATTGGAAACTCGATAAGCAGCCAAAAGAGATTCCATATGCACCCTACCCCGAAAATATTTGCACTCTAAACGGCCAACAATTGCTCAACAACACGCAATTTAAATACCTCGGCGCGATAACAGAATACAACAGACCGTCGACGGGAAAGGCCGAGTTGGACAACCGCATTACTAGTTCAACTTGCAAGTTCTTCGAGCTTGCCCATTTTTTCAAATCGCGACATCGCCCTGTCAACACGCATCAAATTTCTACACTCTCTCGTACGTTCGCGATTAACGTACTTATGTCAAAGTTGGACTGTCAACCAGAAGCAACTAGAGAAACTCGACAGAGTTTACATCGGGTTCCTACGCTACATGATAAAGGGTGGCAAGCAGCGTCAGAGTTCTCAAGCGTACACCAGGCTAGACGGCACGACCAGCGAGTTCGCAAAGTACCGCTTGACGAACGCGCAGATCAACAACATCAGCCAAGCCGAGCCCATTTCCGAGTACGTGAAGCGCATGCAGTATAACTGGATCGCGCACTGTATTCGCGCGCCGGACGAGTCTTTCATCAAACGGCTCACGCTCGAGGACTACAACAAAGGCGAACGCAAAAAGTCCGGCATCACAGATTCGACTTACAGACAAGTCCTGCTCAATTACAAGAAGAAGCTCGGCAAGGACATGAAAGAAAAAACTCTCCATGAGCGGATGATAAAACGGAACGACCATTTAGCTACGGCTACTTGACCGCAATAGCAGCTCCGAAGTTTACTTCAAGCACGCTGCGGAAATACATTGATTGATTGATTGATTGATTGTACTCCATAACTGACATTACCTGTTTCCATACTCCTATCTCGCGACTGCTCATACGATCTGTTCCTGTAGTGATCAGGTAATCAGTGTTGCCTGCAAACACAACCTTGGAGCTTTTGGTTCCCATGTGGCCATTTCCAACCTACGAATTAACAAAAATCTTCAAATTTCAAAGTTTTACAATAGAATTTGTCTATGAGGCCTGCAGACCTGCTTTATCCCCAACTCCCTAGGGTGTATGCAAAATCGTATTGATTTTGGAGGATTGAGGAGTGTTAGGGTTAAAGCAGAAACTACTATAATAGTGTGGGGTACCTTGACCGAGTGGTTTGGGTCACTGGCTTGCAACACTCGGGTGAAAACTTGGGGTTGCGGGTTTGATACCAGGTTGTGGTACCTGTGCCCTTGAGCAAGGCATTCAAATGCACTTGCTCCATCCTTCAGAAAGGATGTAAAGCCGTTGGTCCAGTGTGTTGTGTAACGCACTTGAAAGATCCCAGAGCACTGTTTCGAGTAAGGGGATTCCCCGGTGTCTCCGACCTTTGATGTTTAGGTGGAATCGTGATGTGTATTAACCATTGACCGGTATTCTGCTATTGTTGTTACGAACACAAGTTGGCATACAATTGTGGCGAGTAACCATTTTTTTGCAAAGTAAATAAATTTTCTGATTAGCAAATTTCTGTGCTTAACTCCATGAAACTGGCTCCTGGTCTTGACACAAAGCGGTAATTTTGACCATAGTTTATTCCGAATCCCAGATTCAGCACTACTACCCAAAAAGGTAAAGAGCGCCCTCTATATATGGACCCACCTTTAGAATGTCCCCTGAGCGAGCATCAATGATTCTGATTTTTTTGTCTTTGCACGTCGTTGCAAGGAGATCACCCGTCCAGCTCCATGCAACACAGTATATCCGGTCAAGATGGCACTCGATAACGTTGAAGGGTTCGCCTTTTTCCAGATCCCATATGATGATCTAAAATAAAAAGAAACAAAAATTATAGACCATATCGAATGGGTGCCATCTTGTAGGGCAACTTTTGTCATGTAAATTGTTCGACAATGTAAGCACAAAATGTGCAACCATGCATGTCCTCAAAGAACAAAGAAACTGCCCTACAAGATGGCAGCCATTCGATACGGTCTATAGTCTGATCGAAAGATTGAGGAGGTCAGAGAGATGCAACATTTTATCAGTCAGTAATTTAATTCTTCATAGTCTAAGCGAAAGTATAAAAACTGTCATCTGTAAGATGTGCTCATCCATAGTGTATGAACATCTCTTATGGCAAGGCTGACTACACCAGCCTCTGTAAGAGCCACTGAGGCAGGGTGTGCCACTCTGCCTGAAGTGCCTCACTGAGCTCCTCCAAGGGCTGTTTGGGAGACGCGTTGCTCCAGAGGTCAACTCATTCCAGGTACTCACACATGTACCCGGGCTCAGTATTTTGTACTTGGTACTTGCTTGGGTCGACAAGGCAATTGAGATCTATAGACTTTTGCTATAGTGGCAATCGAACCCACAACTTCTAGGTATATGAGCATGGATGTATAGCCACTGTACACCACACATTCTCCAATTAGAGTGGAACTCGAACTAAAGACTTTAGGGGAAAAAGAAATTTACCATTAAACTTCAGTTGGGGTACCGTGGCCGAGTGGTTAGGGCCATTGACTCGCAATCATGGGTGAAAACTTGGGGTTGCGGGTTCGAATCCGGGTTCTAATCCGGCTGCGGTACCTGTGCCCTTGGGCAAGGCACTCAACCACACTTGCTCCATCCTTCGGAAGGGATGTAAAGCCGTTGGTCCAGTGTGTTAGGTAATGGTAACGCACTCTAAAGATCCCAGAGCATTCTTTCGTGAAGAGCAAGGGGATTCCCCGGTTTCTCTGGCCATTTCTAATTCTAATTCTTCATGGGTTTCCTCACGCTTACGAGTGACAGTGCAATGAGCACTATTGAGGAATCCTTGGTATGAATACCAGAAAGAAATAATAATAATAATAATAATAATTTAAACAACGCTGAATGCCGCAATGGGGCGACATTTCGGCAAGACTCTCGCCGGAGACCACCGAAATTTCGGCAAGAGTCACTCAAAATGACACCTTATTTTTTTACCCGAAGCTTCCAGAGATGGTCGCAGACCTAAGAGAGACAGCTCCAATCCCAATAAAAATGGTTCTCGACCTAAAAAAAATGGTTTTTGACCTAAAAAAATTAATTTTAAACTCAAAAATATTAGGGCGACACCAAAATGTCGCCCTATTGAGCAGGTCGCCCTAATATACCTTTTTTACACACGATTTGTCGCCCTAACCTACAATTCATAGTTTTTTAAAGAATAATAATCTTTGCCGAGAAATAACACTCCACAACAGTTTAACTGCATTTTCATTTAGCGTCTGTCGGTAGTTTTATTTTCATTGCATTTTCACCGTAATTTCACTGTGTTTGAGAATGTGCAGGAAGAGGGGAATAAATGAGATTACTGAGATATCATCTCTTAAGCAGAGGATGACCCATTAATTGTCTAGACAGTTTATGATGAGATTCATTGGATTATCCAATATGTAAAAATACTGCAAGGGATTAAACAAAAAACAGGTTAAAAAGCCCAATGTATCATTTGCAAGACGAAACTTCTTACAGATTTCTGAAATAATGGCAAAACATATAAAAACTAGAATGTTGGTAAAAGCTACATGTAGCTTGGAGAAATTTCAGCTACACAAATGCAGCAATGCTTCAGAAATCCATGAATAAAATCCATGCATGGTTTTGTGCGTGAATAGTAACAAATTGTGCGCACACTTATTTTTTTTAAAAAGCACCTTCAGTTGTTAATTTCTTACCGAAAGTATTATCAGTGACAGAAATAAATTCATGTGAGGTTTGTTACCATTGATATTGACAATGTGTAAGATTTTTGTCAACTCATGAATTCAAATTTTGGGTAATTGCCAATGAATACAGGATGTTTCAATAAAAGGTAATTCAACTTTTTGTGGGCCACTTAATGAACAAAGTTTTCACAATGCAACCGCACAACGTGCAGGATGTGCATGACAGGATTCAGCGAGAGGTGGACAGTTAATGCGAGAGGCTCGTGAGACGAGCTGTGAACGACATGCGCTGCCGATGTCAACTTTGTTTGGAGAGAGGAGGTGGACATGTGAAGGGTCGTGATGAATTTAAAAACAAAATCAGAAACCTGTCTTGGAAAGTGTGAATGAATAAAATCCATCTACTGAATAAGATTGTGTCATTTTTGTTCAATTTTGTGTGTCAATTCTGTTCGATTTTGTTTAACGTGAAAGTGAATCAACCCCCATTTTGTACCTCACTTTCAAGACAATGGTGCTCAGTAATGCGCGACTCTAGGAAAGTAACAAATGTATCATTGGAAAGCACATATCTTCTGATGCTATCATGCTTTTTACTGGCAAACTTATAGTCTGGTCAAAACTTTTCAAAGTTGGATTACCTTTTTTTTAAACACCCTAATGACCTTTAAACTACAATAGCAGGCAAGAGCCTTACCCTATTGTCTTGGCTGGCACTGAGCAGTATACCCGAGGCAGTTGGATGCCATTCCACTTGCAAGACTCGTCTAGTATGCCGGAGTAGATCAGCAACCAGGGTGGAACTGGACTCGGTCGCAAGGCCTGTGTCGGGAATGCCCCATACTTTCACCTGTCAAATAGGAAAATATGTGTACCACCCAACTCATTATAAGCATTTATTATTTCGATAATGTTTATTATTAGCTGTAAATTTGGCACTCTGTACCAGTGAATAGAACAAAACATTTATGAAAGTCTAAGTACATTGTAACTAGATGGTTTGTTGGGATATAGACTGCTTTCGGCTATGTGTTTGGGTGTCACTGGCCACGTGCGAACATTTGCGCAACAATCGACACACACGGACATGAGTAAAAAATACCCATCTTTGTATTTTCGTTCCAAAGTGCCACGTATGTTGCGCTACATTCAAATATTGAGCATGCATGTATTCGGCTTGTAAAAACCAGAGTTTATTTTACTTGATCACAGCGTAGCATGATAAAAAAGACATTTTATCACATTCACACTACAGCAACAGGCGTTGTTGTCGCTTTTTTGAGCTAATCTTTCCTCTGAAGTTAATGAACATTTTGCAGTGCTTACGGTTACGGTCTACACGAAACAGCCGGAGCCTCTGTCAGCACAAAATCGGCTGCTAAACAGCACCATGAAATTGGAAACAGGACTGTGTTCCAAATACGGGAACATTGCAA
This sequence comes from Henricia sp. BOLD:AAB3569, assembly GCA_037783545.1. Lineage (NCBI taxonomy): Eukaryota > Metazoa > Echinodermata > Asteroidea > Spinulosida > Echinasteridae > Henricia > Henricia sp. BOLD:AAB3569. The sequence continues at coordinate 2,803,376 of JBBELK010000060.1, forward strand.
ATGTTTCCAACGTTAGTCAACAACTGCTACCCTGATTTCAATAGACGAGTGCAACAAAGCACTATAACCAGTGGCGAACGTTGGCAACATTTGTGACCGGCTCCAGCAAAACCCAACACTTGTGATGAAAATTCAAAATTTAAGTTTTGGTATCAGCTTAGTATGCATACAAAAAGGTATCTTTTAAAACATGTTTGAGGAAATTCTGATAATTTTTGGCGAAGTTATGACCAATTAAAGTATGACAGATCAGAAAAAGTGAAATGGAGCTATTGGTCTTTAAAGTTTGACAAACTAGTTGATTATTTAATTTTTTGTCAATAATATGAGGAATTTTGAGACAGTTCAAACAACAAAACAAATCTTGAATGTATCCCGATGTTGATTCTGCCAAATTTTCAAGTTGGTCCCAGAGGCCATTTTTTAAGGTTGCGGGCCCATATCACGTAATGGGAAATGCCGAGAAGCGTCGGGTTTTGCCAGAGTTGGTCACATTTGCATTTAAGTGGAATGCAGCCCTGCAGGTCACTCTGGCCTTGGTTTAGACTGATTTTTAGGGACACTTAGGCCAACTGGAGAGGCACCATGGCTAACTTTGTTCCAAAATATGCACTGGTTATGAGCATGGAGCTTATAGCTCCATGTTGTGAGTATATACAAGCCTCATGAAATTTAAGAGGATAGGGCATGCTGGCCAAGTTGGCCTCAGAAAGTGTATATCTTGAAGGGGCATATCAGGGCCAACTCAGCAGGGCATGAGGCCATTGGCCTTGGTGGCCTCAGTTAATGTCAAGGCCTGCTATTCACCTCAATATGCCCACCATTTTTGATCCGACATTCATACATGCACTTACGGTGCCATCTTCGGAGCATGAAGCTATTTCATTGTCATTGAATGGATTCCATTTTATATCCAGCACTGGCCCTTTGTGCCCGGCTAGCTTGCAGTTGAGAGCATCTTGACGGCCATACTGTGGGTAAAAACAAAATAGATAGACCAGAGATTCATTAAAATGAGAAATACTCAGTATCCTTATTGTGCAGAATACAGGGTGTCCAAAAAAAGGTCCAGGTCAAACCTGGCAACCTTAGAATCTATGTTTCCCTGGATCCTGATGGGGATTTTTCTTAAATGAAATAGCCTTTATTGCATCAATCAGTCAAGCGAATCAAAAGTTATGTGACTGCCTATTGACTAATCCTATAAAACTGGGTGGACAGTTCATAAATTTACTTTAAAAACTGCCAAAATAGTTTCTGGACATGCTTAATTTTCCTTTAAGATCATTTTTGAGACATTCCCAGAAAAGACAATTTTTCGTAAAATTTGACCATACCGGACCTGTTGGCGCCGATGACCCCGCCGATGTACATAGTGTGGTATGCACTATGTACATGTACTTAGTGCGTTTCCCAAGAACACGCTATAATCCTCATGGCGTGCTAGGGCGGGACTCGAACCCACGAGGTCGTGGGTTTAAGTTCCCACCCAAGCACACTATAAGGTATTTAGCGTGTCCTCGGGAAACCCCTTCTCCAGGTCGATAAACGCATCGCCTGGTACTTCTGAAACTGTCTCACGATGAAGATCGCATCAGTCGTCCCTTTCCCTGGCATGAAACCAAACTGCATGTCATCAATCTCCACTTGCGATTGAATCCTCTTCTCCAGTACCCTCTCCACCACCTTGAATGGATGTTCAAGCAGTTTGATGCCGCGGTACGAGCCACAGTCCAGCGCGTCCCCCTTGCCCTTGTAGTGCAGTATATAGTGCATACCACATCGTGAATGGGCAAAAATTACTTTCACTTAACTACATGTATAAGGTTGTTTGATTTTAGGGAGAAAAATAATCTTATACACAAAAAAATTGTTTAAAAACATCATGATTTGAAAATAGAAACTTCAGGGTCCCTTTAAACATTTCAGCAGTACCTCTGATTTTTACCCTTAATACAAACCTGTGCTTAATCAATGCATCTTTCTTCACTTGTTTGTGTCAACAACGATAGCATGATAAAAACCTGTCTCTTTCTTTCTTCTTTTCTTGAATGTCTTTTTGGACAACACAAGGTTTGGTGCCTTTGTGTTTCATTAGATAATGGCGCTGCTACATTTTATGTTTGCAGGCATATGGTAGGGTGAGAAAACTACATGTATGGCTAAAAAATAAGAAGCTACAAAAGAAACACAAATTTTCAGTTTATTCAAAATGTTTAAAGGAACACGTTGCCTTCGGGTTGCGCTTTATTGGGCGTTTTTGGGCTATTACAAGCGTTTGAAGTATAATGAGCACGATCTGAAAGATGTTTAAAAAGTAGAATATAATGATCCACACAAACGTGCCTTAGAAATGCTTTAATTTTGCGTAATTTCGCGAAGCAGCACGCTCCGCCATTTATGGGAGTCAAAATCTTGACTCCCATAAATGGCGGAGAAATTATGTTAGTCTTATTTCCAGTCGCAGCTGTTGAAATACTTCTGAACAATTATTTCTATCGGTTTGTCCCATGACAATATTTTTACCCTGATTGGCGAGGTTTTCGTTTTTTCTTTTTTGACGCGTCTGCTGTGTTCTCTTGACGATCCATTTTTTGACAGCCAGTCGGTGTGTGTGTGTGGGGAGTGTCGTTGAAACCCGGAGGTCGGAGGTAGAATTTGTTGTGACCGTGTAGTACATGCTACAACCTACCTCCGGCTTGTTATTTTAAAGGAGCGTGACCAGAGTTTCTGGAAAATAGTTTTCGATGTAACTTACCAATATTATCGAGTAACTCCCATACACACCTCCCATGTCCCAAAAACCCGAAAACATTCGCAATTTCCAGTGAAAAATTGAACAAAACTATCGAGTATGCTTTCAGCGGATAAACGTTGATACTGGAAAATTAGTTTACAAATAATCCGTGGATTTTCGACGATATCCTCGGAAATATGCGGCCTAGAAGCGCGGGAGTTTCAGTTTCGTAATCAGAAAAATATAACGGATGTTATGATATAAAAATCTCATGACCCATAAGGTAAGTCCCAGGGAGTTATGGGTAAAAAAAAGTGATCTGGTCACACTCCTTTAATACTGCGTAGCTCCGGGCCACCGTCAACGCACCAACTACACGTTAGCAAAAACAATCTACCTCCGGGTACCTTTGTGTATCTCCGACTTCCGGGTTTTATAAATTTCCGTGTGTGTGTGTGTTTACATTTCACACACGTCTCGGGAGGCGGAGAATGGTATGGTACCTTGCGTTCATCTGATAGGTTTACCTGACCACTGGCTACGGCGCCAACCTAACTCCTGCTCGTCGCTGCATTTTGCCCACTACCCAGACGATCGTATTTACGGCTTGAAATACGTATACATTTCGCGGGACATGTAGTGGGGGTCAGAGGTCAGTGTTTGTTTTTTTAATTACAATTCACTAATTATAACACATTAAATGTGTTTTATTGCAAGAACAACTCTTAATAAGTATAAGGAACACCCTCAAACGTGAGATTTCGTGAAATCTGAAGGCAACGTGTTCCTTTAATGTATGTGGTATAATTCCCAAAATTAGGGGTCCAAAAAGTGTGACATGCTTTTTTAAATTTCCAAGTGTTTTTAATGATTGAAAGTGGTTTCCCAGTAGAAAATAATTATTTTTATTTGAACAAATGCCACTCAAATTTAATGTTTGTGTGTAGATATGGCACCAAAGTTAATGAAAACTCATTCTACAGCCAATTTTCACTGGCGTAGGTAACCCGGGACACCAAACTCCTATCCAATACCATGGAACAAATTATAAGCCATTATGGTCTTTTGTTTTGAATATTTTTCAGGAATCAGAAAACAAAATATTGAAGAAAATGATGCATGCCCCCTATAATCACAAGCCACAGTCCATTACTTAGAATTTGTGGTCATAAGTGGTGATTTTTGAAGCAGAGAGTGTCGTACGTAACTGGGACACCAAACATTTTGGACCCCTAATTTTGGGAATTACCCATGTACATTTACATGTCCCGTATGTTACATTTCTTACATGAACACCTACATGTACATACTGTACACTATGATTTGCAGAGAAGTCTGCCCTTACTACATGTACACATGTACATTAAGTAATTAGTCTCACATGCAGTGTGTGTGGCATATTGCCGATGATGACTAAGTACCGCAGTGATGCATGTCCTCGGGTTCTATATATTTCCGTTGGTTTAAGATACAAGCATCCCTGGGGTACTTTCTTATGAGATGTACACGTCCTTGTACATAATGCTATTTCTAGACTGCACAATCTAGTCTATGGTAGGTTAATATTAACAATAAATTTATACGACCGTATAGAGTCCATACAGTTTTAAACTTAAAGGAGTGTGTCTCAAATCACATTTTTCAACCCTTCATTTTTCCCAGGGTGTTGAGATTTTGATACCATATTATTTGTCGTATTTTTCTCATTACAATTCCGAAATTTCATTTTCTCAATCCATATATTTTCAAGGATATCATAAAAAAAACGCCAATGTTTTGTAAACTAATTTATCTATACATAATGCAGTGCAGGAATTACACCAACATTTTTGCTTCCATGCACATCCAAATTGTATATACTGTAGATTGCAAATTTCCTGTTTTCTTCCCGTGGATAGTATTTGGAGAGGTATTTCATACAATTCTTAGGTTGAACAAAAAGAATACCTCTATAATGTCGCTCTGCGAGTGTCATATTACAAATTTAGATACTGACATACATGTACTGTACATGCTGTACATGTATATGGTAATAAAAAGTAAAAACGTAGTTTCTGAGCTACATGTGTATACTGTCGATCCGGCAAGATAATGTAACTACATGTAATTTCATTTAGGTCGACTAGTCATGATTATATCTCAAATTAAAGACAAATTGCCAACTATTATCTTGCTAAGTTGGATTACATGTGTTTAAACAGCTAGAATCCCCCCTTCCACATTTTTTTAGTTTTTCTGTTTATCATGGAGGTGTATGTGTCTACAACACCATCACAACTTGTTTTTCACAAAAAATCGACAAACTTTTGCTTAAAACGTAAAGCAGTTCCGACCCTCTTCACCCAAATTCTGAAACGCTCGAGGTCACTCGGCTTGTTTATCAACAGGGTGTTGACGTCATCCTGAGAAACATACAAAACGGTCTGTGCAGTATTGAATGGAAAATACACGAAGTGAATGTTTATCATGCCTATTTTGTCCTTGTAATTCAAAATACAAACGTGAAAAACACTTCATGTAATATGACAGCAATCTACTATTACCTGTTTTGTGAAAAAACGATGAAAGTGTGGCTCACAGCTGCTCTCTTTTGAAGTAAATACTGGTGCATTGCGACTGGTGGTTTTGTCACGGAACGAATGGCATTCACAGCGGTCTGTGTACGGTCTGTGTACGGCGTAGTTTCCACGTGTTTGGACATCGGCCGTACAAGTTATAGAATGAGCGACTCATTTTTCTCTCTCTTGGTAATAGAAAAGAAAATCTTTCTGCTCTTTTTTTTTCATAGTGTCTGGTAAAACATGCAACCACGCAGCTACTGGGCATATCTCTGGCTTTTTGGAACAACAAAATTCTTCAAAAAATACCATCTACCGGTAACAGAGACGGTTTTCCAAGTTTTTTGCGTGTAAACGTATGGAGCTAACAATCGTGTTGACTTCTCTTTCTCAGGATTGTTCACGGGGTCACGCGCATATCATGAATACCTAATGAGCGTTTCAGAAATCGCGAAAATCTCATTTTCGAAAAGCGCACTTTTGCTTGGATTTATCCACTTAAAACCGACAATTAAAAACAAATAAAAATCCACGTCGGCAAGAGGGATGTTTGGACTATCGAAAAAAGCCTTAATGCTGGATTTTCGTCAAGGGGGATTCTTCCTCTTTAATAATTTTAGAAAGATGACTGGGCGAGATAAATATATCCCGTCTTGGAATACTGCAATTTCATTGGTCAAGAACTGTCACATGTCCAGTCCATAAAAACAACTGAATACCACTGATTTCTTTATATCACCCGGGCATATGCAAATTTCTTAATATCACCCTAGCATGCCACATGTTGTGCGTGTCCATAGCACGTGAAATGCCCTGTACTATGGCTCCCATTGGTAAAATAAACCATGTGTTAAGCCTGCCAGAGGCACACACAACGCGCACTTATTTAGCATCGTCTATTGTTTCTTAAATATACTTCTTTAAAAGGATGGGTCATGTTGGCCAAGTTGGCCTCGGAGCTTGAAGGGGCACCAGGGCCAGCTCAGCAGAGCATGAGGCTATTGGCCTACAGGAGGCTTCATCAAATCTCAAATCCTACATGTATGTCTCGGTATATGGCACTTCTAATCTACCTTTAAAGAAATTCTGCTTAAAGGGACAGTTGGCTCCATTTACTTTTCACGTCTTAAAATTAAAAACCTTTTACTCACTTTCTCAATTGGGATAATGAGGAAGGAACCTCCACCCTGGCTCTCGAGCACAACGGCCACAAACTTGGGGTTGACGGCGCAGAACCACGCATCGTGAGAGTTCTTGGTGATTGGGATGTTGTTGTAGCACTTCTCACGTCGGTATGGGTTTCCGTACACATGCCGGAATTTGGAATATCGCATGCCCCGGAATCCAGGCATGTCCTGTATAGATAAAGTGAGAAAACATTAATGGTTACAACTTGCTGCAAACTACGCGTGTTTGAATTGGTCATTATATTGTGTGTACAGTACATTTAGTTGCCCTTTTTGTATATAACATGTACCACAGATATCCATTAAAAGGTAAATAAGAAACGGAGGCCGTATGCGCATAACCGCGCCTTCTCATTAGCATAGTTTTGGGCACCTTCGTTTGCATATTTCTGGGCAATATTTGCATAATTTTGGGCACTATTTGCATAATTTTGGGCACCATTTGCATGGTTTTGGGCACTGAATCCCCATTGAATTACACGTAAAACCTCCCGCATGCACACTTTATCAATGTTTGTGACAATCTCGCGCGTGCTACATATATGTTCGAACGCAAAACGCACTCCACGCGCACACGTTCCAAGTCGTTTCTTATCTAGCTGTTAATAGAAATCTGTGTACATGTACACAGTAGCATAGTATACAGCAAATCACTGGTTGCTTAGCTCCTATGAATGATGTTAACTGGAATGAATAATGTTCTGGCATCAGGCATACAATACATCCTACCAGAACAACCATCCCTGGTAGGAACTCGTCCCCGAGTTCAACTCCATATGTTCATTCACACTTGTTCTGAAACTCACCCTGGGGCAAGCTCACCCTTGCAATCTGTAACTTGTCCCTCACTTGAACAAGTGAGGGAAAAAATTGAGTGAAAAACTCACTGCCGATCTCGCCCCGGGGGAAAGTGTCTCACCCTAGGGCCAAGATTTTCACCCCCACTCCGAAGCAGGTTGAACTCGCCCTGGGGAAAGAGTAATCTCCCAAACCTAACTTGGTTGGTGCCCATATACCGGTAACTAATTTTACAGTATGCTACATGTCGGTTACTTGTAATATACTTTGTTAATGTATAATGGGGCGCGTGTGGTCACTTAGGTATGCAGCGGGGCTTGCAATTGGAAGGTTGTGGGTTCAAGCCCCACTATGGCCAATTAACGTACGTGTGCGTGTCCCTGGGCAAGACACTCAATCCAGATTGCCTCGTCGACCCATGCGATAATTGGGGAGCCGTAAGGGGGAATGTTACAATCTAAGTGCTGATAGGATGTGCGCCATGGCTGGGCAGCACGCCTAGATGAAGTGAGATGATTCTGATGATTTCCTGACGGCAGTAGTAATAATGGCAACAGCGCTTTGATCCTAAATGTATGGTTATAAAGCACTATAGACGAATACGGTTGCTAAGGACTCTTTCCCTGCACCTGCGCCATTACTGGGGGTCATCTACTGCTACTGTATGAACTGGGCGCTCTGTGTTGTTGTTAAATCGAACAGCGCGCCCCCTTCACGTACACAGGCTTCGAAAGCTTACAATAAATGCGCAAAATGTTTCGAAGTGACAACATAATGTAACAGTTTATCATCATTAACATATGGCAGACGTACAGAGAAGAGGACTTCAGCCCTCGGATTGGTGTATAGAAGAATAGCTATTATTATTATTAAACAATTTATTTTGCTGGCAGTTTTCAGGTAAATGACGTTCACTATAGCAAAATGTTAGTGGTTTTCCACTGCACTTTCGACGTACATGTAATATATTTAATATATATTGCCCAATTATATCATTCGCAATGACCCCAAATTTTACTTCCTGACAAGAAAAAAATATTACTCAAAGTGTTTGTAGCAATGATAATACCCCAGTACAACATGAGTTTATTTCTGTCCCAGATGGTACTTTTTGTAAGAAATTAACAACTGAATGTGTTTTTTTTTAAATGTGTGTGCACACACATTTTTTACCATTCACTTAACATAAAACCATGCATAGATTTTAAAGGTTTACTAAAGCACTGCTGCACCCATCAGGGCTGCCAACATTGAGAAATTGATGAGTGAGATTTAGCGAGTGAGATTTAGCGAGGGAGTGTAGCGACTTATCATACCGAGCAACGAAAGAGAAAAAAAGAAAAATCCCCTTTTTGATTAAAAAACCAGTCAATCTGAGAGTGGGAATTTTCAGCACACAGAAGCTTTCTATTCAATCATGCATTTATAATGAAGCTGTTTATGTGAATATTTTATGTCATCCTAACTACAAATCCTGTGTACAAATTTCCAATATACGCTCGTAACCGAGACGGACACTTGTGTTACATTTTAGGCCGTCCCGGTTACGAGCGTTATAATGGAAATTTGTACACAGGGTTTTTAGAAAGGCATGTTGTCCCACTATTTGTAACCCTTTTGGGGCCTAAGTTATCTCTTCAAAACAACTTAAACTTATTTCTTTTATTTTGAGACCAGACAAAGGTATTTCCTCGAAAATATGGCCCGTGTCAACTGCTAAAATGCCCCCATTACATGTACTATGAAAAGACCCACATGCAACGATCTTTTACGGAAACAGTACCATGCATACCCAACCCAGCAATTCAGAAATAATATTTGCAGAGCCCAGATATTTTAACACCTGCACGTGTCAACAATCCATCCATTGTATTGTGATTGCATGCTCAGATAGCATTATCATTCAAACAAGAACTGCATGACCCTAGTAATGTGCCTGGCTAGGTACACCTATGGTAATTCCCAGGTTTCCATGTGACAATACATGTTGATCCAGTGCTTGTTTCTCACAGTACTAGCAGAGGCCACTGACCAATGCATGATAACCAAATAATAGACAGGTTAACAACCTAGGACACATCATTAGGGACAGTGGATTTCCTTGGATAGATGCTAATTATTCAGATATCAAATGTGAATCCACAATGAACTCACTTACACCCTGTTTACACTTGATCCCGAGCGTGTGGTCGAACACCGAGCTCAGGATCAGCCCCGGTCACAAACCGAGTGTAAACGCTCTTTGGATGAAATTGGCCCCGGATCAGACTTTAAGATTTTGGTCTCGCGTTTCCCACGACACTTTAACCCCGAGATAACCCGGGTAACATAAAAATGTAACTCCGAGATTACCCGGGTTAAGGGCTCGTTTCCCACAGCAAATCTCGGGGTTACGAATTCCCTGGGTTAAGTGGCCAAAAATGCCACTTAACCCGGGTAACTTTTATAGGTTAACCCACCAATCTCAGGGTTAACGACTGCCTTGGGATGATTTTCCGGGTTAAAGTTTGCAGTGGGAAACGACGACACTGGCCGACCCGGGTTAGTGTGCAAAGCGGGTTAAAAGCTTCTGTGCGCGCTTGGCTTGCAGTTGGAAATTACTTTTGTACTAGGTGCAAGGAAGGTGTTCCAACTGCACAAAAGCTCAAGAAAAAAAATACAAGAAACATTATCGCCAGCGATGTCTTCATGTCGACCGCCATATTGTTTATAATGGTCAGTAGATCGATTTTTCACACGCAACTGTACTTCAATTTACGTGAATTTGAGGACGAATCAACGCAATGTCGAGTCGTGTTGTTTTGTAATAAATCGCAAATGCGTCGTCAGTACTTAGTAATTGAATTCGTTTATTGTTGTAATGATTCGGAAAACAAGTTCAACCAATGATAATTTTTCATCAGCTTTGGTTGCTGAATAAGTAATCATGACAGAAATATGTTTCTTGCTATAATCGCAACCCATGCAGCCGCCCTGGTTTGTGTACCCAGGTACATGTAGAAACGCGTTCAGAACAGCAGTGAGAAAAGGGTCGCTGGTGACCTGTGTACGAGACGACCCGGGTAAGTGTTTCTCCGGGTTAAAATTTGATGTGTGAAATGAAACTCTGGGTTAAATTTAACCCGGGTTATTTGCAGCTACCCGGGTAGAAAGTTACCAGGGTCGGATGTGGTTAGTGTGAAAAGGTCCCTAGTTATGTCAAGTAGAGCAAAACAAACCCTATGATAATCATTCTCCCAATGCAAACCAAATCACAATCTCTGAACAGTGACATTGTCTGCTAAAAAAGTCAGAGTGCCCCACAATAAAAAAAACACTTTAATAAGAAAAGTTTACCTTTTTCTACAATTAATAGAACAAATTGCATCCCGTTTCAGAAATTGTATTTATCAGCTCTTTAAACCCGAACACATTTTGCCAACCACAGCTAGGATATATACAGGTAGTTGTATTTTCAATTTTCTATATACTGAGCCTTTCTTTATCCACATGTACACACAAAAACTAGAACCCCTGAACATGTAGGACGTTGACACTTTAGGTGTCTTTTTGTGTAGGGCAATTTACGTCCAGACAAAATGGTGGCAATACAACACCTTTTTGCATCAGTGGGTGCGATCTGGGAAATTTAATTGCTGATTCCACCAAAAGCTATCAGCTCGGGAGTCAAGTTGTGTGTGATAGTGTACACACTGCCCAGCAGCCTGCATTGTAATGGGCATGGCAGAGTGGCCATACTACATGTAGGCAATGCCAGGTGTGCACTGCTCTCATTTAATCTGCCAGTTACGGTAACTGACAGACCATTGTGATCGAATGAGGTGCCCTGAAGCCACCTAGAAAGTTCTTCAGTACAGCCACAGTGTTAGAGAACAGGAAAAACATTCTCAGATTTAGAGGTTGAGTTCGTGTAAAGAAAACCCACGGAATCAAGCAGGGACTGAAAACCCAATCCACATATTGACCAAGACAGGATTCGAACCAGGGCCACAGAGGTGGAAGACGAGGAAAGTACTGCTTCGCCAACCTTATTCCCCAGTTTCTAAAAGCCCCATTATACATCAATTACTAAAAGTGTTAATAGCAATGCTTAAGCCTAGCGTACATCAACATTGAAACTGGAAGCAACTCAACTGATCTCGGCCCAATTTCATGGAACCCGTTAGTACAAAAATTTGTTTAGCACAGAATTTGTTGCTTTATTTTACAAAACTGGGTTGCCAGCCAAAATCGTAAGTGATGTGTATTTACTGATTTTTTTCTCCTGTTCCTATAAAAATACAATTTGACATACAATTTTGGCAGGTATCCCATTTTATAGAGCAAAGAAATTCTGTGCTAAACAAATTGTTGTGCTAACGGGTTCCATGAAATTGGGCCCAGTTGCTGTCGACGTGTGCGTAGCGCATTCATCGACAGCAAATGATCAGTTGCGCAACTAGCGGCAACTGGGAGCATCCAGCCATGTCTACATTTCCAGAGCGTGCACATCGACACGGCAACTCGGTAAAGCCTAGAGTACATTGACCTTGCAACTGGAAGCAACTGTTGCTTGCAGTTGCTGTCGATGTGCGCGCACGTGATCAGATGCACATGAGCAACTGACAGCAACTAGTTGCAAGTACGCGTACATCGACGCAACTGACCGCAACTAGTTGCAGGTACGGTACGCGTACATCGATGCAACTGACCGCAACTAGTTGCAAGTACACGTACATCAATGCAACTGACCGCAACTGGGTACAACTAGTTGCCAGAAAGTTGAACATGAGCAACTCGCGGCAACTGGGATTTTTTCAGTTGCCAGTAGTTACGCGTACATGTAGATCGACCTTTTTAAGCCTTTTTGCCGCGAGTTGCTTCCAGTTGCCGGAAACACCAGTTGCCACGTCGATGTACGCTAGGCTTTACAGCTAGACACATCATGGTTCCTTTGTGGGAGAAATTGCCAACTGAAGGTGTTTTTTTTAAATGTCTGCAGACAATTTACCATTCATTCAACACAAAAACATGCATGAATTTTTCATATCTATATATGTGGCTGAAATTTCTACAAGGCAGTTTCTCAACGATATTCTATAGTTCTATGTTGTGCACAATTATTTTGTGATAAAATCTTATTTTTAGGGCAGTTCTTCATAAATGCACATCTAGATAGAAACTTTGCATTAGGGAAAGGCTCTAACATTTCCTTTTTGACTGAAGTTCCTCTTTAAGCAAAGGGAAAACGAAACTTGATGTACATGTATGTACTGGTTTGTATGCACAACAGTGTGATTGCACTTTTTACAAATTCTTTCCTGGTGAAACATGGTGTCATATTAAAAGCTCATTTTGCAGACATTCACAAAAAGAAATTATGCTGACACAGATAAATTAAGTTGACAAGGCACCTGCAATCGCTAGGGGGGAAAATAAATGAGGCTTCATTGTATTTCATAAACCTGGGGTCAAAATAGCCATGGGAATGAAGGTTGTATGTATGCGTACTAGTTTCGTTTATAAAGGCAAGTACATGTACTGGTAACAACCTAAAAATTGACAAATGGGTCTTTCCACAGTAAAGGGGGCATTTTGGCAACACAGACCATATTTTCGAGGGAATACTTTTGTCCGGTCTCAAAATAAAAGAAATAAGTTTAAGTTGTTCTGGAGAGATAACTTAATTAGGCCCAAAGAGGGTTACATAATAATAATAATAATAATAATAATGAAAATTTATAATGCGCCGGTATCCATCAAAAAAGATGCTCATGGCGCAGTATGACAACATGCCTTTCTAAAAACCCTGTGTACAAAATTCCAATATACGCTCGTAACCGGGCCTAAGTTATCTCTTCAGAACAACTGAAACTTATTTCTTTTATTTTGAGACCAGACAAAGGTATTTTCTGGAAAATATGGTCTATGTTGCCAAAATGCCCCCTTGGCTTTACCGTGGAAAGACTCATATTCAAAGAACGATGCAGCAATGCTTCAGAAAACCTTTAACCTTTTTGTGTTAAGTGGATGCTAAAGAGATGATTGTGCACACTCATTTTATAAACCACTTCTCAGCAGGACAATCCTCTCTATGCCAAAAACATTGCAAAATGGCCACAACTAAAAATATTTATGAATAGGAGTACATGTATGTACAATACTCATTGTCTCACTACAGCTGTTCAAAAGCCCAAACTGATAAGCATTAACAAAGCCAAAGTCTGTGACATGATAAGACTTTTTGCAAGGTTTAACAATTTGTTTTTAACAGTTAATAATGCCTAATCAAAATCAAATTTGATAACTACCCATGAATTGATCGGCCTATTGAGCTCGTGCCAATGACGTCATTTTGGGAGTCAAATAATGTCGCGTCATTCAGGAAGCAATGTGCGTGCGTGCGCGTTGTGTGTGTCCATAGCGCGTGTAACGCGCTATGCTGAGGCTCCCATTGGTGAATTAAACCGCTTTACGCCCACCAGAGACACACACAACCACATGCACATCATTTCCACAATTACTCAGCATTATTTGACTTCCAAAATGGCGTATTTGCACGTGTTCGAAGGGGGTCAATAGGCCTTTTACACCGACATCCATGTTTGTGTGGGCAGTACGAAAATTACGTCATGACCACTTGTGGCACTAAATCGTGGCAGTGTGACTCGGGCTTTAGGCCGAGCTTAATTGCATTATTGTTTTTAGCCTAAAAGTTGCAGTAGGTTTTAAAAAAACAACATGGATTATCAATGCCAAGTGGTCCAGCAAATCGAACACAAGACATTGGTTAATTCTGCAGGTCCTGAGTTAGTTTAAAAAGTGTCTAAAACAACATCTATTAGGCCGGCTATAACTTGTGCGTCAGTATATCTGCAGTATGTATATTTTTTTCTTATTCTTTTGTTTCTCTCCATATTTAATTATGTTTAACGTAACAATTATTCGTTGAAGTAAAACAGGCCCTTGGTCTTGTACAAGCCTCTGGCTTTCTACCGAGGACCTGCCATGCTTACGGCATACATTTCTTAAAAGTCAATTAAGCTTTTTCTAAGTCATTTCATGAATGTACATGCATGTCTACTCCAAAGTTTAAATTATTTTATTACATGAAAACATGTTCTTGTATCCGTGAAGCATGGAAATAAATGAATGAATGAATGAATGAATAGTCTTGGCTCCAAGACCATTGTCGTTTGTTTGTTCTCGTAGGGCACGTCCTCTATTGTGCAGTTGACTTCGACAAAGGTCTTGGCTATTTGCTTTAAGGCTGCTTAACTTTTTCTTTGTTTTGAGCATTACACAACACACTGGACTAATGGCTTTACATCCCTTCTGAAGGATGGAGCAAGTGTGTTTAAGTGCCTTGCTCAAGGGCACAGGTACCCCAGCTGGGTATCGAACCCGCAAGTCAGTGACCCAAACCACTCGGCCACAGTACCCCACATGAACCCTTGGGAAAGACACTTTGCCATAAATTACACTACTCACAATAAGTTAGGGATATCTGTATGTTGTGGTTTTTTTTTTTTTTTTTCCCCACCTATTTTGTGACAAGTGGAATGCATACCCTCGATAAATATATGGGTCTTTCTATAAATTAGGGGTCCAAAAGTGTGACATTTAGTGTCCCCTGTTACACCTGATTATATGTGCTATTATTCTTCATACAAAAATCATTAAAATGGCTATTAAACCATTTTGTCTGAATTGTACTCAATCTTTGAGATGGAAAGTATTTAAAGAATGTGTCCTGAATTTACAAAAACAAGATGCAACAGGGGACACCAAAATTGGACCCCTAATTTATAGAAAGACCCATATGCGTGCATCCCACATTATCCCTAACTTATTGTGAGAAGTGTAAAAATCACACACCAAAGCATACGTTTTACAAGTACACACGCAGTACTTGAAATTGGGTATGGACACATGTCAGTAGCTACAATAAAACCAAGCTGAACAAAACTAACAATCTTCTACTTTCAAGTCTGAATTTACGACACAGGCAAACACTGAACTACTCTACAGATTGAACTTACACATTTTCTGTCATTAGGATCCATACTGTTTTATGACATCTGAAGCGACTGCACTATCTGGGTTTAGGGTTGTCTGAATATTTGGAGAAGCGTCATGTGTATATACATGTATATTGGTAACAAAAGTTGAGCAAAGTCCATTCATAAGTAACATTTGCCCCACTTCAGAATTCAACTAACCTAATTCAGGGGTCGAAATTACTTTTCACAACTTCAGGCAAGTTTAGATTGACATTTACTGGCCCATTTTGTGGCCCGTTGGGGGCGATGCAGCTGCGCTGCTCCCCCCACCCCCACCCCGGCCTCGTTGCATGATGGCGCTCTCATTCTGGTGCACGACACCAACAGCTGTAAGGCCTTGGCAAGGCTAAGACATTATGAGAAACAAAAAACTGTGCCTAAGATTCAATGCTTTCAAGAAATGTTGCAAAGGCTAGCCAATGTCGTATTTGGGCTGGTTCCCTGGCAATACTGCATGGAAAACGAAGCCATATTACTGTGGGTAGTCAGGGGGCTACTTTCATGCACAAGAGGGCGCCCTTGTAAAAAGGTGTGTGTACACTCATTTATATAAATTTTAAAAAGAATCATTGCATTGGACAGTTGGAACCACTTCTATCTTCCATCTAAGCAGGGGTTTTAGGGTTAAATGGTTCATTAAAATTTGGGAACATTGCAAATCCTGTATGTGAGCTAAATCTGAAAGTGAGAAAATGCGATTTGTAGAAATTTCAGCCACATACAAACTATGCAGTAATACTTCGGAAAACCATAAAAATCCATGCGTTTTTTGTGATAAATTAATGATAAAATAATTTTCAGACAATTTTTAGAAACCCAAAAAAGCACCTTCAGTTGGCAATTTCACCCACAAAGATACCATTTTACACAGGAAAAAATAATGTGGTATTTGTTACCATTGCTATCAACACATTAGTCTGGTTTTTCTCGTCAACTGGTGAAGTAAAATTTGGGGTCACTGCAAATGATGTATTGGGGCATTAAAGTGTATCTCAGCAGAACTGAATACACTTTTCCCACCACATGCCATGCATGATGCAGCATAATTGGTTACTGGGCCAATAAATAACATTAAAATTTCATCAATCGCTGTAGGTTTTATGAAAGTACATGTAACACCATTAATAGAGAGCTTCAGTTTGCCAGTTTTTCATAATAAATCTCAAGCCACATCACATCTGAAATGTTGCTTCATACACACTTTAATTACATGTATGTGTACGAAACAGCTAGTCTAAATTTACTGTGTGCCGGCCTTCACTACTGCATCAACGAGATCTCCTGCTAAATTCATTTGCACACAAACAACTGCAAACCGGAATGCGTAACATTCAAAATTTTACAAGGCTGTGTTAGTAAACTCTTCATTCCAAAATGCACAAGCAGTTGCTGGTCAGTGACATTTTCAAATTGTGCATTTAATGCTTGGTGAACCAAATGATGAGAGGAAATCTGAGGAAAACACTATAGTGGATGTATGATGATGCACTGAAATATGAAGAAAGAACTACCGGTACACACCGGTACAGACATTTTGAGCACTACATAAAGAGTTTTGGTTCTGTGTGTATGGTACAGTACATGTACATGTATATTGTATGTATATCACACAAGTAACAGAGCATTGAAATGATTGTTAACTAATCCAATTGACCTCCCAAACATTTGGAACCAAACTGACATTTTCAGTATCTTCAAAATATTTGCTCCAAGTTATAAATTTTTGCAGTGCACTTCGGCTATGTTCAGACGGAGAGCTACTTTTTTTAGCCCCAATCCAAGTAGCGGACTCAGCGGAGGTTCGCTGGAGCTAAAGTGAGTTAGTCACACGGTGGTGATAACTCTGGAGCTACAGTTTCAGAGGAGCTAAAATGTGGTCAAATTTGATGGCATATTAACATTGGCCAGATGCCACAGAGTGAGGTCAGTTGCGTTCAGTCAGTAAAAAACGGTGGAGCTAAGTCGTAAAAGGAAACCCCGCTGTGCTGAAAGTAGGGCTAGCCCCACAAATTTTCGGGGCTATAGTTTGGGGAGGGTTAATTAGCTCCGGAGCCAGCTCCAGAGGTGGAGCTACAAAAAGTAGCGTTCAGACGACGGGAGTTAAGGGTGGAGCTAGCTAGCTAGCTCCAGAGCTAGCTCCAGAGATAGCAGTTTTAATGTCTTATAACAACATATCAATGAAAAGATATTGGGTGATCCATTTTCGCCAATCCC
This sequence comes from Henricia sp. BOLD:AAB3569, assembly GCA_037783545.1. Classification (NCBI taxonomy): domain Eukaryota; kingdom Metazoa; phylum Echinodermata; class Asteroidea; order Spinulosida; family Echinasteridae; genus Henricia; species Henricia sp. BOLD:AAB3569. The sequence continues at coordinate 2,820,912 of JBBELK010000060.1, forward strand.
CTCAGAGAATTTGGTAAATACGTGTATGTGTAAGTGTATGTGTACTTTTCTTTCAAGACAATAGTTAGTTTTTACGGTACATGTAGTTCTTTTAATTTGAGGGTGCTTTCATCCACAATTTGTGAGTCAGTGACTAAAACCGCTCAGCCACGGTACTTTTCCATGTTCAATTGTGACATGGTAAATTACAGTTATTTGTGATTTTGTGATGTGAACAAATTTACAGAAATCTAAGCTTTACCCAGCAAAACCCAGAAATGTTGAACTTTTCACGGCACTACATTGTATGCACTATAGGGTCTACTTCTTTACTAAAAAGGGTATTATTGCAGTGTTGAAATCATTGGATGAATTAACAGACTATAAAATATTTTTACTGATAATTTAGAGACGAGAAATTGCTATTATTGACGAAAGTAGTGTACAGAAAAAAAGAGGTGAAGCAAGATGCACCATTTCACTGAAAATGAAATTTGGTGATTAAACACCTAACAACTAGCAGTACAGCATGCTCTAGTTTGTGTAGCTTATAATGCTCAAAGTAGATCAACACAATAAATCAACACAACACTGAAAGTAAAAGCAACTAGAGGTATGTCTGTTGATAACAGAGCATATGGCTTTCCGCTTTTCTTTTTTTGTATGTTTGTATGCATGGAAAACTGCATGCTGTATAATACTACATGTACACTTTGTACAATATAAATACATACTGTACATATACATGTACAATATGCACAGTGACAAGATTCAAAAATTCATAATAAATCAACAAATCATGCATGTCATACTAATGTAACTTGGTATGTTACATGTTAATGACCAGGTCCAGGCACCTGATAGTTTTCAAGGTCATACGACCAATGGAGAAAGTGGAATTTCTTTTCGTTTTAGAACGACAGGTGCCAGTGTATACACACTGAATACAATAGAATTACATAACAACTGGCTATATAAACGCCACGTTTGCTTCAGTAGCTCACTCTCGGTCAACCGTGTCAACTTTGCAGTACAATCCCGCCCACCCCATTTTCCCACTTCAATCAGAATTCGGACCTGGGGAGTGCACCCCTGTCGAGTGCCCTGGATGCACCCACGTTTCCTCCAATGGCTGGGGGTTTTTCGTGGCCACCGAGCGCCAGCACACATTGCTGGTCCGACACTCGACCCGAATTCAGTTTCAGTTCCGAGACACTTTATTGTCGAGACCTAGATACTGTGAACTTTTTTATTGTTTACAGCTCGCAATTCATACATCCAACTTGGTTCAGATGCTAGTTTGATAGCCTCTAAATCGATAGGCCTTTAACACGGCTTACACCAGACGTGTATAATTATTGTTTTCAACCACATTTGAAGGACATTACATTTGTGCATATAATTTGATCCTAATCAAGCTGATTAGCGGAGTTTAAAATAAATCGAACAGCAAGGTTCACACAACGACCTAGCCACTGTTCACCATTGGAAACATTTGACCTGTTTTTGTCCTTTTCTTGTCTCACATGAGGTATAAATAGAAAAGAAATGAATTTTCTGACGGAAGTATGGAGGAAGAAAGTAAACGACCTTGGTTAATGTATACTTGAGGAACTCTTTTTTGATTACGTCTTGGTGACGTCACAATATTTAGCTGATAATATACATTTGACCAATTCAAAATACGTTTTGGTCTTTTTTCAACTCGTCACTAGAGGGCGCTGTTTCGTGTGACGACTTAACTTTTTGTATTTTTTGAATGCCCAAGGGGTCCTGAAACTAACACCGTTGACACGATCTCGGCATCGCTTACCAGTTTTAAATGACAAGGCAGCCTCGTTTTCGACCAATAGGAAACAAGATTCAAGGTCAATGTCTCTGCATGAAATTTAGACCTTGGATAGTCATGACCAGTGCCGAAAGAATAAAGATTGTATCTCAAACGGTTGAATTTTTACAGATTTTTCAATTTGTAAGGCATAACATTTCAGACACATGTAATCTGACACCTGGTGACGTCATCAAGATCTAACCTCTTTGGTATAGTACTTTACTATGGGTTCCTTATTGTGACTAAGTTTGATGATGATCCAAGCTTTGCAAGCGACTCTTCTAGCACCGAGACAGACTGTGTGCTTTGTCTATGGGATAGTGCAGATGTATGCATATTGTACATGCTTATGTACACTCGTATACATGTATATACTGCACTGTGTGTATGCTGTAGTATAGGTTGCCAGATTCAAAAATTCATAACAAATCAACAAATGACGTCACACTAATGTAACTTGGTATGTTATATGTTAATGACCAAGTCTACGTCCCTGCTCGGTTTCAAGGTCATACGACCATTAGATGAAGTGAACGACCTTGGCTAATGTATGCTGTACAAACGGGCTTATTTCATGACGTCATCGTTACGCCACCAAATTTTGCTGCTAATATGCGTTAGACCAAGTCACAACAAACCTGAAACAAAATATTTGACCTTCATCGGCCGCTTCGTTCTCTAGATATAGCTGTTAAAAGGATGCACGTTCAAGCGAGTGTAATTTGACACCTGGTGACGTCATCAAACTTTTGAAAGTATGGGCGTATTCACTGACCCTCAGTGAACATATGCACCAATTTTGGGCCAATTTGCAAAAACTTCGCCACAGACATCTCTTCAAAATAGGTTTTGGCCATTTTTCAACTTGCCGCTAGAGGGCGCTCTTTCGGGTCACGACTTAACTTTTGGTATTTTTGGAATGCCCAAGAGGTCTTGAGACTAACACTTTTGACCCGATCTCTGTATCTGCTACCAGTTTTAAATGACAGGGAAGCCTCGTTTTCGACCAATAGGAAGCAAGATTCAAGGTCAATGTCTGTGTATGAAATTTAGACCTTGGATAGTCATGACCATTGCCGAAAAAATAACGTTTGTATCTCAAACGGTTGAATTTTTACAGAAGTTTCAATTTGAAGGCCATATATTTCAAACGCTTGTAATCTGACACCTGATGACGTCATCAAAATGTAAACACATTTGTGCAGTACTTCACTATGAGGTGATTGTTGTGACCAAGTTTGATGATGATCCGAGCTTTGCAAGTGACCGTTTTGCCAGGTAGAAAGACCATGCGCTTTGTCTATGGGGTTTTGGGAGAAGAATAAAAAAAGCTAAAAAACTAGAGGTATGTCTGTTGATAACAGAGCATATGGCTTTCCGCTTTTCTTTTTTTGTATGTTTGTATGCATGTAAAACTGCATGCTGTATAATACTACATGTACACTTTGTACAATATAAATACATACTGTACATATACATGTACAATATGCACAGTGACAAGATTCAAAAATTCATAATAAATCAACAAATCATGCATGTCATACTAATGTAACTTGGTATGTTACATGTTAATGACCAGGTCCAGGCACCTGATAGTTTTCAAGGTCATACGACCAATGGAGAAAGTAAACGACCTTGGTTAATGTATACTTGAGGAACTCTTATTTGAGTACGTCATCGTGACGTCACAATATTTAGCTGATAATATACATTTGACCAATTCAAAATACGTTTTGGTCTTTTTTCAACTCGTCACTAGAGGGGGCTGTTTCGTGTGACGACTTAACTTTTTGTATTTTTTGAATGCCCAAGGGGTCCTGAGAATAACACCGTTGACACGATCTCGGCATCGCTTACCAGTTTTAAATGACAAGGCAGCCTCGTTTTCGACCAATGGGAAACAAGATTCAAGGTCAATGTCTCTGCATGAAATTTAGTCCTTGGATAGTCATGATCAGTGCCGAAAGAATAAAGATTGTATCTCAAACTGTTGAATTTTTACAGATTTTTCAATTTGTAAGGCATTAAATTTCAGACACATGTAATCTGACACCTGGTGACGTCATCAAGATCTAACCTCTTTGGTATAGTACTTTACTATGGGTTCCTTATTGTGACTAAGTTTGATGATGATCCAAGCTTTGCAACCGACCCTTCTAGGAGCAAGACAGACTGTGTGCTTTGTCTATGGGATAGTGCAGATGTATGCATATTGTACATGCTGATGTACACTCGTATATACTGCACTGTGTGTATGCTGTAGTATAGGTTGCCAGATTAACAAATTCATAACAAATCAACAAATTACGTCACTCTAATGTAACTTGGTATGTTACATGTCAATGACAAAGTCTACGTCCCTGCTAGGTTTCAAGGTCATACGACCATTAGAGGAAGTGAACGACCTTGGCAAATGTATGCTGCACAAACGGGCTTATTTGATGACGTCATCGTTACGCCACCAAATTTTGCTGCTAATATGCATTAGACCAAGTCACAACAAACCTAAAACACAAAATTTGACCTCCATCGGCCTTTTCGTTCTCTATATATAACCGTTAGAAGAACGCATGTTCAACTGAGTGTAATTTGACACCTGGTGACGTCATCAAACCTTTGAAGGTATGGGCATGTTCACTGACCCTCAGTGAACATATGCACCAATTTTGGGCCAATTTGCAAAAACTTCGCCACAGACATCTCTTCAAAATAGGTTTTGGCCATTTTTCAACTTGCCGCTAGAGGGCGCTCTTTCGTGTCACGACTTAACTTTTGGTATTTTTGGAATGCCCAAGAGGTCTTGAGACTAACACTTTTGACCCGATCTATGTATCTGCTACCAGTTTTAAATGACAGGGCAGCCTCGTTTTCGACCAATAGGAAGCAAGATTCAAGGTCAATGTCTGTGTATGAAATTTAGTCCTTGGATAGTCATGATCAGTGCCGAAAGAATAAAGATTGTATCTCAAACTGTTGAATTTTTACAGATTTTTCAATTTGTAAGGCATTAAATTTCAGACACATGTAATCTGACACCTGGTGACGTCATCAAGATCTAACCTCTTTGGTATAGTACTTTACTATGGGTTCCTTATTGTGACTAAGTTTGATGATGATCCAAGCTTTGCAACCGACCCTTCTAGGAGCAAGACAGACTGTGTGCTTTGTCTATGGGATAGTGCAGATGTATGCATATTGTACATGCTGATGTACACTCGTATATATACTGCACTGTGTGTATGCTGTAGTATAGGTTGCCAGATTAAAAAATTCATAACAAATCAACAAATGACGTCACTCTAATGTAACTTGGTATGTTACATGTCAATGACAAAGTCTACGTCCCTGCTAGGTTTCAAGGTCATACGACCATTAGAGGAAGTGAACGACCTTGGCAAATGTATGCTGCACAAACGGGCTTATTTGATGACGTCATCGTTACGCCACCAAATTTTGCTGCTAATATGCATTAGACCAAGTCACAACAAACCTAAAACACAAAATTTGACCTCCATCGGCCTTTTCGTTCTCTATATATAACCGTTAGAAGAACGCATGTTCAACTGAGTGTAATTTGACACCTGGTGACGTCATCAAACTTTTGAAGGTATGGGCATGTTCACTGACCCTCAGTGAACATATGCACCAATTTTGGGCCAATTTGCAAAAACTTCGCCACAGACATCTCTTCAAAATAGGTTTTGGCCATTTTTCAACTTGCCGCTAGAGGGCGCTCTTTCGTGTCACGACTTAACTTTTGGTATTTTTGGAATGCCCAAGAGGTCTTGAGACTAACACTTTTGACCCGATCTTTGTATCTGCTACCAGTTTTAAATGACAGGGCAGCCTCGTTTTCGACCAATAGGAAGCAAGATTCAAGGTCAATGTCTGTGTATGAAATTTAGACCTTGGATAGTCATGACCATTGCCGAAAGAATAAAGTTTGTATCTCAAACGGTTGAATTTTTACAGAAGTTTCAATTTGAAGGCCATATATTTCAAACGCTTGTAATCTGACACCTGATGACGTCATCAAAATGTAAACACATTTGTGCAGTACTTCACTATGAGGTGATTGTTGTGACCAAGTTTGATGATGATCCGAGCTTTGCAAGTGACCGTTTTGCCAGGCCGAAAGACCATGCGCTTTGTCTATGGGGTTTTGGGAGAAGAATAAAAAAAGCTAAAAAAAAAAAAAAAAAAAAAAAAAAAATCAGAACAGTTTCAAAGGCTTTCCGCAGGAGTGCGGAAAGCCAAAAAAAAAAAAAAATCAGAACAGTTTCAAAGGCTTTCCGCAGAAGTGCGGAAAGCCAATGAAGAAAATATTCCCATGTTGACAATAGGAAGGAAATATGAAAATGAATAATGGAAAGTCACAAATGGAACTAAAGAACAATGCAGCATGCATGCTTTTTTGCTCATTCCTACATGCTTTTTTTATTTTTAAAATCATCCCAGCTTGGAAGATGCGATTCTTTCTACCTGGTCAGCCATTTTGGGTCCAGAAGGATGCTTGTGCAGTCGGGGTATGCAGTCACAGATTTAAAAATGTGTTTAGGAGGAGGCATGTACAAAGGAGAAACGATGGAGCTTGGCTGTGGCCAAAACCACTTAAAACCTGCAAAATGTGAGCGGTGCAAAAAATGACACATTAAAAACAGGACATAGGAGAGCTTCACAGTGGTGTGCATGCAAATTAAATAGAAAACAAACCAACAAACAAAAAATACCAAGTTTGGAAATTTGTGGAAGCCACAGACGCAATGCAATGACTTGCCCCTTTTCTCTATGGGTCATTCCATGAAGTTGAGGAACACGGTTTCCGTGTTACATCCACAACCATTTTTACTTTTCCCTTGATAACCCCATGAATCAATACTATTCAGAAATTCAAGCTGTTGGATGAGAGAAATTTAAAACATTCATTACTTGTAACAAAATCCTCATGGATTTAAATTGTCAACTACATAGAATGTTGTTCAAATGTAGGTGTGACATTTGGTGCTTTTTAGCAGATTTTCTTGAATCACAAAGAAATTTAAGCTAGAATCCTCCAAATTCAAATTAAAAAGGAATGTTTAGTTTGAGAACTGTGTGTTAATTTCATATTAAACATGAAAACATTTGTAGTTGGAGACAGTGAAAGCAGTTGAACTGTATTGGTTTCCAAGTTACATCCACAACCACCACTTTGTTAAATAATTCAAAATGGCGGCACTTATTTGTCAACACTGAAGACTCCCAAATTACCCCCAAACAGTGTATAGCCACCACATCATGCAACATCGTTATATAAATGATGACTCATTGCTCCCTTATTTACCATTTTTGTGGAAATGAAGAAATGTCACACTTTGTTCCTCAACTTCATGGAATGACCCATATGGACATTCTCCATTAAACGTCTGTGAATTACAATGTACATTTTGTATTCCTAAAATTGCTTTACGTACATGTACTTTTGGCATGCTTGGAAGCAATGTTATAATATCTACTAAACAGCCCAATTAATGTATCACTTCGAAGATGAATCTTTTACGGAGTAAGGGCATAACATATAGCTTAAAGGAGCTTGTTCAGATTGTTTTATAGAAAATGGATTTCGTTCTAACCTAACAATCATGTAAAATACCTCCCCAAAATACTATCCATGGGGAGAAAACATGAAATTTGGAAATGTGGAAGCAAAAACGTCGGTGTAATCACTGCACTGTTTTAAGTATAAACCAATGAATTACAGTGTAGTTTACAAAACGTCGGTGGTTTTTTGACAATATCTTACTATACAGATAATGAGAGCACGAAACTTCATAATGGCAATGAGAAAAAAAAAATAACACGACATGATAACCTTTACAGATAAACAGCCAAATCTTTGCCAAATAATACACAGTACTGTACCGGTACCAATAAAAAAAATGGGTGTTTTCCCAGTTGAACAAACTAAATTCTGTAAATATTAACGATAAACAGGATGTAAAATGGAAGTAGAATGGATTGACTTCATGGTGGATTGTTGTGAAGTGAACCATACCTGACCCACAGTAACACACCATACAGCAGCACTTTATGCAGGTAAAAATATGGAATTTGGGACGTCAATATTATATTGAAACCTCAAATTATTGGCATGCCATACAGTCTTCAAGTGGAAACTTTTAACCAGTTCAGTTTACTCGGTACTCATCGGGCAAATGTCAAGTGTAGAATGACTTTTCATGCAGTTTTGATTTCTAATTTGGACTGTGGACTTTCAGTCAATAAAATCTAATTTTAAAGCAAAAGCAAATTTGTCAGTTGTAAATAGGACTGTATCATTTTTCTCAAGTATTTATGAATTGATTACGATGGAATGTACGTGGCCTACAGAGCTGTACAGGGCCTATACTTACCGTACACTATAGCACACCGTATACCAATATTCAATTAGCCTTTTTAATGTACAATGCAACATTTGCATAATGGCTGGTGATCCTAACTCTTCACTTTCAAATGGAGACTGTGCAGTTTAGAAAGTCACATACTACAATGTATGCTATTGTTCCTACACCATTCCCTAGCAATCAATAGTATGGATGCTTTATGCCATGTACGCTGAACACAGTATTGATTGTGTATGTACATGTACTTGACACCTGTTGCATGCACCACATAGCAACAAATTTAGTCTGGTCAAGTGGATACTAAGTATGCATGTGTAAGGAAGTACGTCAGTACACCAGACGCTATTCATGCGAAACGCGCAAAAGGCTACACGTAATTTTGTTAAATCATGATACATTTTTACATTGTACACAGGTCTAGGTATAAGAAGTCGTGAGTGCTAGGTCAAGTTTTCGCGACCGTAAGAAGAAATCTGCGGCAGATAGGCCTACACGCTCATTAGAATACAAAGACACAATGGAAATTCCAGGCTAACACAAACATTCCAGGCGGTATCTGGGCACCGCCAGGAATTTCTATTGTGTTTTTGTATTTTAATGAGCATGGATCTGCCACAGATTTCTGCTCATGGTCGCAAAAACTTGACCTAGACTGCGCGGGTCACATACAATGTATGGCAGCACATACATGTACAGTATACCTATGTACACCCATACATTTCACAGTTGTCATTCTGTATAGCTGCTACATGTAAGACACCCATTCTATACACACTGTAAATCATGTACAGATGCAATGCTTCATCATGAGTCACCAATTGAGTTACAATGTACATGTATGTACCTCCAACATTATGGATAAATATCCTGTCATCACCGCAGTCAATAGATATGACCAGACAGTGCAGGCTACACACATACACAAACAAAACTCAAATTGACCTGCATGTACATGTACAGATAATTAGGCTACAAGTCCCCCAAGCAAGGTGTTCCAGACACTGGTCACCAAGCTTAAATAACACCTTCACCACTTTTACAGGTACATGTGTGTACCCATTTGCTACCGGTACTTGGTGCCTTGCCTAAGGGCACATGCACCATATGACCTGGGTTCGAACACACAACCTGCAGAATTAATGCACCACTGCTTCAGTTAATTTCTCACACAAAATACCATTTTGGACTGAAATAAATTCACGTGGTGTTTGGTACCATTATTATTAACACTTTTAGTAAGGTTTTTCGTGTCAACTCGTGAAAAAAAAAATTAGGGTCACTGCAAATGATGTACTATACCTTTAAGCGTGGGGTACCGTGGCCGAGTGGTTTGGGTCATTGACTCGCATTCATAGGTGAAAACTTAGGGTTGCGTGCGGGTGAAAACTCAGGGTTGCGGGTTCGAACGAACCACCACACCCCCCTTAATCCATGTCAGTCCATACAATCTTAAACCGTGTACGCATTTGACTTGTTTTACGGCAGGTTTTACCAAGACGATGGTAAAATGAAAAATGGCTAAATTTTACTGCTGTACGTCCGCATTTGGACTTTTTCGACAAGGGAATATTTACCGAGACCGTGAGAGAGCATGCGCAGTGTCCCTTAGTAGTATGACCTTCACTGCCCGGACGTACGCTCCAGAGCGCTTTTACCGACTTGATGTGTCCGCATTGGACTTATTATCGTCTCGGGAAAAGTTATCTGGTCAATTTTCCTGGGCAGCAGTTGGCCAGGAAAAGTAACCGCTGGACTCCGGAAATGTTACTGAGAGGAAAACTTCCTACATGTAGGCTGTCTGCACTGGATTAAAAATGGGAAAAGTACCCATTGTCTCGGTAGGTTTTCCCCAAAAAAGGTCCAATGCGGACAGACCTTTACACAGTTCAGTTATAAACAAAGTACAGTGTAAACATGTTATAAACCACAATCTACACCAATCAAAAATTGCATTTCTTACCTTCAGCGTTTTAATTATCCCCTAAAGTAAGATTCGTGTAATACAGACCACACCACTACACAGAAACATTCTAAATTCTGCTGAATTTAATATACTAATATTTCCCCCTTCCAATCCCACACAATAACCAACTTTCAAAGCAAGTGGGTGTGACAAAATTCACGGCTCTAAAAAGCCTGGTTGTGAAAGTAGTTCAAGCGTGGGGAGAAATGTCTACATCCACTGGCACTACCAAGTGTGCATATTCTCCACAAAAGCTTTGGAAATCGTTCACCTTGTGTAACTTTGTGAAGTGGTTGTTTGTCAGATTTAACAAAGGGCACTGAATTTTCCGATTTATTTTTATTAAAGAGGACTTTACATGATAACAGTTCCTGGAAAATTAAAGTTTTTTTTATGATACCAATTAAAACTATTAAAGTGGAATCTTGCTAAGACCTTTTGTTTTGCTGAGAAACTAAGTTTGTTCAGTTCGTTGCGGGCGCTCGCCCTTTCAGGTCTTTACTTGCAAACTTTCTTGAGCACGCGACTCACTTCGAAGCTTCGCAGAATTCTAAGACGCGCGCTGATTTTTTCCGTTCTTAACTGTTGTTCGGTGCATTCTGCCCGTACGTCCTAACTTTTCTGGTGCGTTTTGCCTAGTATTTTTTAGCTCTTTAAAAGTTAAGTTGCATAGTTGAGCGCAAGCCAAAAAAACATGTTGTTACATCAGTATTAAGTTAATATAGGCATGCCTACGGTACATGTAGTCATGATGATCAATAAATTGACGAAAGAAAAAAAATCACAACACATTCTTGCACATCATTTTAAAAAAGCGATGTAAAACACTCAGCATTATGCAATTTAAACTATTTTACTAGACCTGAAAGTAGGCCTAAAGCTTATTTTCGGAAAGAATTCTGTTTACTGGTCGCCACTTAATATTTTTCTCAATAGCCCATGACTCAATAACCACTGAAAAGCGGTCATATGTTAAAAAGAAGTGAATAGCCACCCTTAGGCCCCAGGGGGCCACGTACTGCCCATTGACATCTGGATGCCATCCGTGACCAGAAATCCATGTAAAAAGGGTATTTTTTTTACGATTGGGCGCTGTACCGATACTTACGTGTACGTATCGTGACTACATGTAGGGTATAAAAAACACAGGAAAACTAAAAAAAGGGTACTTTAAAAAAAACATTTTCCAGATACATAATACGGTCCTTGAGAGGACTTGGGATGATAGAATGTTTCGCCTGCAGAGCTTCAAGTGGGCGGAAAATGGAATCATTGTGCTGCATTACACCAGGTACAAAAGCGTAAAATACACCTGTGCTGGGTATAAGTATGTTACAAAAAAAAAAAAAAAATCACTTCAAAATCACCCGAGTTCAACATAAACGATATGAACTGCAAGAGCACAAAAAAGAAATTAAACGGCGCAAGAAACATCTTGATATGTGCAACATTTATAAAATGATGCTTTGGAAAGAATTCCGTTTACTGGTCGCCACTTATTCTCCTTATAATGACTTAACCACCAAAATGTGTCAATATTTTAATGGGAAGTGATTTTAGGAGTGAAAAACACTTAGACCATTTTCCTTGAAAATATTTTTCTGCCCTGTCCCATAGACTTAACACACAGCATCTCAGTGACGACCAGTGAACAGAATTCATACCATTGCTTTTGTTTTTGTATACTTCAACGACAGGTTGTTAAGCCCTGTAAAAGATGATGACAACGCGGAGCAGCGATCGCGCCTGTTGATGGTAGTTCATTGTGCAACACGATTGGCCTTATTGTAGGGCCTATTTGAAGTTGTTAAGGGGTGCATTTTCGGACTGTGGAAATTAAGTGTTTAGGGTAGTTTTTTAAATCCTCTGGTCACGCATGGCATACACTTGTCAATGACAATGTGCAGTGCTCCTCCTTTGGATGGAATTGTGATTTTTAATGAACCTTTGGTCATTTTGCATGCTGCTCATTTGACCAGTAAGAAATTGCCAGTCTAAAAAGCTGTCTTGTTTTTAAACAATGGGTAGTCGAAAAACACACCACTATTTCACTTCATCAGTGCTTGGATATTCGATCAATTAATGCTTTGCTGAAACATGTCACGTGTGTTTTTTTGTATTGTATTAAACTGTCCTTTTTATCCCAGTAAACTTGTGCATGTTGTTAAATAAACAATATATTTTGTCACTCGGCTCCACAATTTACAATTTCCTGCAATAAAACTGCATTGGACGAATAATGAAACACTATGGTCGATTTCCACATCATTAAGACCTCATCTTGGTGGCCAAGCTGCACCTCATCCATCGGTCCTCCAGTTTGGGGCTTGATGCAGAATAAAAGGCAATTACCTCGGCATGTGATTGTTTTAAAGTTTTGCCTGGCTCCTCCTCGGACGCAACTTTTATATTAAAATGAACCTTATAATTATCCGGTCGAATACCCCCCTTTTACCCTAGCAAAGCAATAGAAGTCATGGAAGTAGGTACCGGTACCTACACACTCAACCACCTGTTTATATCGGCGGCTGGGCGACGTTGGGAGATGTCAAGAAACAGCTACTGTACGATCAAATTATGAAATAAGGCCCATGTTACTGCTAGATCACACACTGTACACGTACTTGCAAATATAAAAAATTTCAGTAAAAATAAAAGTACCTTTTTTGGTAGATTTTCGGATGATTTCTGCGAAATGGTTTATAGCAACCTCCTGCCTTCTGCATGCAGCACGCACGATGTGTCAATTGAGGGCGCTATGCTCAGTACACAGATCATGCATCAGCATCGGCGTCGCCAGACTTTTCCCTGCAGCCCTACTTAGTACCCACCATGTACCGTACCACTGCATCTCCCTCATCTTCAGTTCAATGATAATAAATGGTCGAAGATGCCATAAACATCATTATCCTTCAAGTTGCTTCTTATTGGTGCGTTGGAATTAATCAATCATAATTATATTGTCTTAGAGTTGGTTTAAACCCGGAGCGACAGTGTGGCGGTTTTGTCTACTTTATAGGCTATTCGTTTCATCTTCTTGGCGTCGCTAGAGTCACCCTGGCCTGAGGAAAGGTTTTTGGTTTATACCGCGTTCTTCCAGCGGTAGTTTTGAGAACTTTTGTTCTCGTCATTTAGTCAAATGGATGTCAAATTTGCGATCCATAGGTGGGCGTGGACCACGCAAGTATATTCAGCAGTCTGTTCAACTCACTCAGCAACCGTAAATCACGTTTCTCGTCGACGTAAAAGGTAGGCCTATATACGTACGAGTGCCTGCGCCAATTATTGGATTCGATAAAAAAAAAAAATTTTCCCTGACACTTCTGGATGATTGTACTGTGTTGGTGCGGTCGTCTTCCCTCTAGCGGCACTCTTTGGGTAGGGCCTACTCGGGTTCCTCAGGTATCGAACATCGTCTTCAGATTTAGTGCCAGTGTTTACTTGCAACTGTTAGTCCTATTTAGAGAACGCACGGTGGTGAGGAGTTGGGATGCATTTTGAAGATAGAAGATTTTAAAGATTCACGCGGCGGCCGCGGACAGATGGTTCATCAGCACCAAATTGCAAAATTAGCAGTATCTAGAGTGGCATTTCTGTGCACGGTTTAAAAAAAATCCCGCAAATCATATACTCTGACCGAAGATGCCGAGAGTTGGAACATATTTTATCTGTCAGTAACGTACGCGTGCACAAACATCTCTTGTGGCAAGGCGGACTATACGTCATTTTCCGTAAGTCTTAGAGCCGTTGAGGCAAGGTGCACCATCTGCCTGAAGTGCTCCCTGAAAACCGACCTGTACTTCTAGGGCTGTTTTGAGAAGCGCGGTTCAGAAGTTATAGTTCAACCCACATGCACAGATTAAATCAGGTTGAAATCTCAAAAAAATTGGTTTTCTGTAAGCCTTTAAACTGGAGGATTCTCCAAGAGACAGGAAATGTCACATCCTGATATTCATCGTTGTGAGAATTACAACTTTGATAAGCTTTGTTTCTGTCATTATTTAATTCTAAAGATCTTGGTTATTTCTATCCTAATTATTTTTTTATTTCTTACTTCTTACTAGATTTTATTGGTTTCTTTGTTATCCTGTGAATGTCTTATTTTTATCTTTTAACTTTTTATTATTAATAATATCAGTGTTATACTTTTGTTTTAAAAATCAATTTTAGCATCCAGGTCCCTTAAGAAAAGCAGTTCTTTTTATAACTGAGAAGGCTACCCTGGTTAAATAAAACAGATAATAAATAATACTTTGATCAAAAAGAGCTGCGTTCCGAAAACGGAATACATGAACATTGCAAACGTTTGCAAGTTGCAACGTTCGCCAACAACTAGTGCCCTGATTTCCATTGACGAGTGCACAAAAGCACTGTGTAACCAGTGGCGAACGTTGGCAACGTTTGCGTAAAGCGTCGGTCCCAACCCGCCGTACTTGCAAGTGCGTGCTGTCTACTTGCAAAAACGTGGGCAAACGTGGCAATCGCACGGAGATCGTACGTTGTAAGCACGTTGTAAGCACGTACAACACCTTGCGCAACCGTGCGGGTGACGTGCTTTGACGTACTCCCTCCCTGCTCCTGCCACTCCCTCCACACGTTTTCAGAAAAACGTGGCGGCCGTGGCCTCCCAAAAAAACGTACGGACTAAAAACACGTACGGTGGGTTGTGACCGACGCTTAAGTGGAACGCCGCGGCAGACCCGGTCCATTGGACCAGGACGTCATTTCTGTGGACTACAAGTGATTGGTCGATCAGTGCCTTGTTATCCACAAGTTCACTGTACATTGCATTCTTTCTGTTCTGATCAATTTTTTTATGTTTTAAGAAAATAGCACTGTTTTTACTTCTTGAGTACCGAGAACAGGTGGATTCATGGGTCGCTTTCAGAAACCTTTTGGGGATGGAGGCGAACAACCATGCAGGCACACTGGACTACGTCGAACGCTGCTTTCAAAAGTTCAATTTTGATTCGAAACAGATTTTGAAAATACTTTTGCTGCAAAAGTAGACCTATAGCACATGTCAGGGCAACGCGCTTGGTCTAAACATGGAGGAAGAATGGTCTAAATATGGGTCTTTCCACAGTAATGGGGTACATTTCTGTAATGCTAGGAGTCCACTGGGCCAGCGCCAGTTGGTGCCAGTTTGCGCCAATGCAATTTGCTGTGGCGCCTAGTGTCGCCAATAAGGTGCCTAGTGGCGTGTATAGTGGCTCAAACTGCCTCCCAACTGGCTCGTGGTGGCCCGTAACGGCACCAAATTTGAATGTGGCGGCAAGAAAATTTCAAAATGTTTGAAATTTTCGTCGCGCCACTTGCATCGAGCAATCAGCGCCAAGTGTCCGCCAAGTGGCACCAAATGGCGCGAACATATCGCCCTTTGGCGCAAACAATCCGCCTATTGGAATCCACTGGAATGTAATGGCGCGCGCCAAGTTGAGTCAAGGAAGCACTGGAACCGCAGAGCCAGAATACCAAAGGCATTTTCAACCACACGCCTTGCCCTGGACAGCCTGTAGTTGAAGATCTTCTGCTGTTGGTCCATGTTACGACGGCCATAGGGCTTCATCATGTACGTCCTCATGGCGAAGGCATCGTCTCCCACGAAGAAGTACGGCATATAGGGTGCTCTTCATCATCATGGGGAAGAGGAGCTGGATCTGGGATGCCTAAAGTGCCAGCTTCAATGCACTCCTTCAGTTCACTGTTGTTGTAGATCTGGGCATCAGACTGATGGCCAACCCCACCCACATCGATCCACAGGAACTGGTACTTTGAATCTACCAGAGCCATCAGGACAACCGAGAAGAACTGCTTGTAGTTGAAGTAAAGGCTGCCTGATTTGTTGGGCTTCTGGAGACGGATGTGCTTTCCATCATAGGCTCCCAGACAGTGAGGAAGATTCCATCTGGCTTCAAAATCACCTGCAACCTCAAGCCAGCCTTCATTGGTTGTGGGGAGGGAGATGACTTCTGCAGCATACTCATCCACTATCGCTCTGGCTACATCAGGGACAAACTTCTGGATGGTTTCCTTGCCCACTCGGAAGTTGTAAGACAGCTCGGCATAGGTGGCCCCAGTGGCGAGATGGCGCAGGAAGACGGACAACTTGAGACCAGGGGGAATGGCCTTCCTGAAGTGTGTGTCCTTCTTCTGCAAGTGGGGTGTAAGCCTGACCAACAGGTCATCAAACATCTCTGGGGACACCCTGGTGTAGTTCTTGAACTTCCTCCTGTCATTCTCCCTCAGCTCTTCCATCAAAGTGTGGTACTGTCCACGTTCGGCCCTCAACTGTGGGTGGAGCATGGGTCTAAACCACCAGTTGTGCTTCCTTTTCTTCTTATGAGGCTCTTCTTCTTCAGGATTGGCCAGCATAAGTTGATAGGCAGTGGCCACCTCAGCATCTCTCATCATCTTCTGATGGAGCAGCATCATCACTCCAACATTATCAAAAGGCTCAGACATATCAAAATTGTAAATATTTAGTAGAGATGTTGTTCATACAGCAGCTGAGGAGGGTCTGAACCAGGTAGCCGATGGCCGGTATTTATATAGTCGGCAAGTAGCGCCAAGCGGCGGCAAGTTCAAACCAATTTGGCGACCTTTGGCACAAACTAATCACCAAGTGGCGCAAAGTAGCCGTCTATTGGCGCGAATGGCGCCAACAGGGTGAATTTTTGAATCAAATGGCCGTGTAATGGCGCGAACTGGCGCAAACTGGCGCAACATTTTGGAGCAAGCCGGGTGGCATTTGGCGCACGCCATATGGCACCCAGTTTATTCCACTTGGCGACACATGCCGAGCGGACATTAATTCGGCGCCACAGCGAGCCACTACGCGCCAATCACATAGGCCTAATCTTTGGCGCGAACTGGCACCAACTGGCGCTGGCCCAGTGGACTCCTAGCATAACATTCAAGATATTAGGTCCCAGTTCACTTCAAATTTCCTAATTTTATCTTTAAATTATCAAGCTAAACTGAGAAAATAACTTTTTCACCAAGGAGTACGAAAAATAGTCCTACAACATACATTTGTGAAAACCCCGTGCCTCCCCGCGCTAAAAGCAATGCGCCCCCGTGCGCACCCCCACCCCCACCCCCCAGTTAAAAAAGAAAAATGCGCCCCACCAGCAATTATTATGGCCACAAGATTATACCAGAGCATTGCGGAAGATACCACTGGAGACTGAACGGACCATCTTCTCGTATATGATAACCAGCATTGGCATGGATCCGAAGTCAGGCCAGGGGATACAAGCCATTTATTTCCAACAGAGTCAGCGATATTTAAAGTAAAATTAGCGTCTACAGCAGTTTAAATTTGAACGACAGAATATTTATACCAGAGGGAAATTTTATATGTGAAGCAGGCCGCTGAGATCAAAAGAAGAAAGACTGCAATTAGCTTTACTGATCACGACAGAAAATCAAAATGCTGCAAACTGCAGGAAGTTTTCAGAACTCGTGACGAAGATTGGTGAGAGTCATCGCCTAGGCCTATGTCCAACAATTTATCCGGAACTTACGTTCTTAAGAAAAAGAAGGCTGCTGACACGATATCCAAGGAACCACTTGAACCACGATCAGATCAGATCACAGAACGACGAAGCAACAAAAGGTTTCTTCGCTGCTGTAAATATACGTAAATGGAGGTAAAAGGTAAATGGATGCCGAGGAGGCCGCTTTCGGAGCCAGGGTGAACAAGATAAGTTACGTCGGGGGTATAGTTCATTGTGAACAACGACAGGAAAAGCGCGCCCCAAAGAAGCGGAGATATCAAGCACCATTGCCTAAAACCGGAATCAGCCGCAATGAAGACAAGAATGCAAAAGAACATATCACAAAGTCGATATGGTCGTGCAATCAGAATTGCCTTATAGCTTGGTCCCAAGTGCTGAATGCTATCAGGAGTGTTACCATACAAGAAATGTCCCGTTTTGTGAGAAAACAGTCCACGTGCGCTAAGCATCTGACTCATGTAATGAAACGGCTGAAGCTTTTTCGTGGCGTCCGATAATCACCGAGTGTCGAGCAGCTGTCCAGAGAGTATGCCATTGTTGAGCGTTGTACAAGGAAGTTTAATTTCTCGGGGATGTGAGGATAAATTGCATTGTGAAGTCCCCTCGTTACATCGGTGTTCTCGTTCCCGGAATGGGTCTCCTATTCTCCATGATTCTGAAGATGAGGCGACAACATAAATTAAACCACATTCTTTCCTTCGTTAGCATATTGCTGTACAAGAACGGTTGCAGTACAAGAGCTCTTGGTGCGCTACATGGAATAGGCCTTTGCATTGGGGCTATGTCGACCAGGCGGATAATTGACAGATAGAAATTAACAAGTGAAGTTGATATGTCTCTTGCAGAACGGCCCGGGGGATTCACAGTAAAGTGATGGCTGTCAAACAAAGAAGATGACACGTCAGGTGAAACAGAAGTGATGAAACTACTTGATAAGGGAAACCAGGAACTACCTATCAGTTAAAGAAGTGGAATCAACTGCTAAATGCAGATGAAACAACTGAATGACGCATCATCTTTCCCAGACGCCTTACCCCGTCAAATCCTGCAGGCTATACCCCTGTGCATTTTTTTCTTCAGATGCGTCAGAAGAGGCTTTTGGTACTATATGCGCATATCTCAGATGGCCAGTCGTAAATGGTAGATTTCATGTCAGGTTCATCACAGCCAAATCACGAGTTTCACCTTTGAAGAAATTTACCATTCCTCGTCTTGAACTACAGGCAGCAGCTATTTATGGCCACGAGATTCCAGACCTTTATTGAAGAGACCAGACTGGATAATGAACGGACAATCTTCTCTGATAGTATGGTAGCTTTGGCATGGACTCGCAGTCAGACCAGGGGATACAAGTCATTTATGTCCAACAGAATCGGTGAGATTCAAAGCCAGTCGGATCCCTCT
This sequence comes from Henricia sp. BOLD:AAB3569, assembly GCA_037783545.1. NCBI lineage: Eukaryota > Metazoa > Echinodermata > Asteroidea > Spinulosida > Echinasteridae > Henricia > Henricia sp. BOLD:AAB3569. The sequence continues at coordinate 2,839,995 of JBBELK010000060.1, forward strand.
CAATGGAAGATGATGTGTCACGCGGAGTAAATTTACAGCAGCTTAAATTTGAACGACGACAGAATATCCACCAGAGGAAAATTTGATATGTGACGCAGGCCGTGGAAATCAAAAGTAGAACGACCGCAAGCTTTACTGATCACAACAAAAAATCAAAATGCTGCAAACTGCTACAATTGTTAGAGTGGCGATGATTGGTGAGAGTCATCGCCTATGTCCAACAATTTATCCGGCACCTACGTGCCAAAAAAACAGAAGACTGCTGACACGATATCCACTGATTCACATCGTTCACTTGAACCACAAGAGTTGACAGAAGCAACCAACTACTGGATCATCAGAACACAGAACGACGAAGCAACAAACTGCATGGTACGTCTGTTACGATTGCTTCGCTGCTGTAAAGGCTGTATGTAAATGGACTCTGTAGGAATAAAGCATCTGATGCCGAGGAGGCTCTCAGAGCCAGGGTGAACAAGATGTGTTAACATCGGGAGTTTAGTTCATTGATTGTAAACAACGACAGAACGAAACGCCCGCCCCAAAGAATCGGATATATCAAGCTCCATTGCCGAAAAGACGTCCGCTAAAACCGGAATCAGCTGCAATGAAGACAACATATCACAAAAGTCGATATGGTCGTGCCTTCACAATTGCCTAATAACAAAGAAGCTTTGTCTCAAGTGCTGAATGTCACCAGGAGTGTTGCCATATACAAGAAATGTTACATTCCGTGAGGAAACAGTCTATACGTGCACTAAGCATCTGACGCATGAAACGGCTGAAGCTTTTTCGTGGCATCCTATAATAATCACCGAGTGTCGAGAGAGTATGCCACTGTTGAGCGCCGTACAAGGAAGTTAAATTCATCGGGGATGCGAGGATAAAATGCGTTGTGAAATCCCCTCGTTACATCGATGTTCTCGTTCCCGGAATGGGTCTCCTATTCTTCATGATTCTGAAGATGAGGCGACAACATAAATTAAACCTCATTCTTTCCTTTGTTGGCACATGGCTGTACAAGAACGGTTGCAGTACAAGAGCTGTTGATGCAGTACAAGAGCTCTTGATGCACTACATGGAATAGAGCTTCTGCACCGGCGGCCATGATGGGGGCAGGTTTTCTTATTTAAATAATGTAACAATAGAACCACAAAGTACCTACTCATGCATGACACACGGTGACGATGTGACTGCCCCTGCCATGGCCGCCGTGCAAAGGCTCTATTGGCCTTTGCACTGGGGCTGTGTCGACAGGCGGATAATTGACAGGTACAGCGCAGCACATTGTCAGTATGAAGACATCACCGGAGGTACATGCCGGTGGCCGATTTTTACAATCCGAAATACAATCCGCAAGTCGAATGGATGGGAACATACGCACGTAAAATGGACGGAAAACAATTTCAAAGGAAGACAGTGTACATGTAATTATGGTAACTGCCACAACTTATTGAACATTGGCAATAGCGACGTCACGGCAGAACTACTGCTGGGTCGTGAAAGTGCACAACTTGGCCAGGACGGCACTGCATGTTTTGTAAAAAAAGATGAAGCACACAGTTGAGTCACAGAAGTTGGAAGCACTTTCCTTACACACAGTGCAAAGGTTACACGCAAAAGGCTATAGCATTCCACAGGGGTCATTTTGAGAAACCAGAAATCCAAGGCATCGCGTTGAATTTGTCCCAAGAGATCATCAATGCCTTCTAGAAGTGATGGAGCTAGGATGCCTTATCACTGTTGGTACCTCGCAAGAAATCGAACACAGACAGGTGCACACATGCAGGTTGGTGACATGTCACATCTAGTAATTGGAAACAACACAATCCAAAGAAAGTCGTCTGTAGGAGTCGAGTTATCAAGATCACGCAGGTCTACTTGGTAGAGTAAAAAATGTGAGAATCAAAACAGTTAGCCACGAATACGCTAGACCAATCACAAAGATCGCACTTATTTACTACATGTACATGTATCTTGTTGAAGGACAAGATGACTAAAATGACCTTATCAGGGTGAAGGATGTTGCACTGAGCCAGGAGTTGTGCACTGTAAATTTGATGTGTTCATGTCAGTCAATGTTAACACCATCTGGTGTACTGTTAAACGTTTAACCAATACTGTTTAAAACCTTAGTTGTGTCACTGGCAGCTTACTAAAGCTAGAGACTCCTAGCCAAAGAATTTGAATTTATAAGTCAAGATTATAAAAAAAAAACACACAGAATAGCAATATGAAATTGTCTCTCCACATTCGTAGCCTGTTGAATTTGGTTTTTACTCAAAGCATAAAAATGCTTTAAGTTAAGGTATTAGTAATCACTATTCTTGATACCTAAACTACCTTGTTGCACAACTAATTGCCATAACATGGTACAAATAAAAGAATATAAATGTGTCTCGTCAAATGTCTATTTCAAAATTCATTTCTAGAAAATAGAAATCTATGTACAATGTATATCAGTAAGTGCTACATGCATATGTTTATGTCACCAAATATATTCACACACAATCTTGAACTTGGCATGTCTTCTGACTAATATATGCTGACTGAAAGTTTGGTTGTCATTTTCAATGGTAATCAGGCACCATACCAGATGTTGTGTTCGTTACTTTGCCCAGTTGCGCCACCATGCAACACAGAGAGAAGAATTGGGTCTATAGGGAAAACCTGAGGGAGTATACCAACTGGGCCTTATAGGCTCAGCTGGTAGAGCATCTGCCTAGTGGGTCAGAGGTCTTGGGTTGGAATCCCGCTAAGGGCCTTAAAATTTTTCTATCATCCCTAGTTTGGTTGTTTCATTTCAATGGTGATCAGGCACCATACCAGATGTTGTGTTCGTTACTTTGCCCAGTTGCGCTGCCATGCAACACCGAGAGAAAAATTTGGTCCATAGGGAAAACCTGAGGGAGTATACCAACTGTGCCTTATAGCTCAGCTGGTAGAGCATCTGCCTAGTGAGTCAGAGGTCTCGGGTTCGAATCCCGATAAGGCCCTTACGATTTTTCTTTCATCCCAAGTTTGCTTACAACAAGAAAAAGATCACATATAATATTTGTTTTCATTCCTAATAATACAAGCTTCCTGGCAGTGAAATCTTCTATTAAAGCCACCTTGATAAAGAGGCCACCTGTTTATAGTGGCCACCCGTCTTGGTCCCAAATGCCATTTGCGTAATGCTAATGCAACCTTTATAGTAAAGGGGCCACCTGTTTATAGTCTCCAGTTTGTTATGGTCCTAAGATACGTCCATTTTATTAACGAGGTTCGACTGTACATTAACAGCCCACAAAAGGTTAAAGGGTTAATAATTTAAAGACAATTTGAGATTATCACATGTGAATTGCTTCTATATATACACACACAACATCAGAATATCTTTCTCAGCATTTGCTTATTGAGTCGACAGTGACCTGAAAATGTGCATTATAAAAATAGTTTACCCTGGTTACGGACACAATTTTGTGCTACATGTATTTTGCACTCACTATAGAACCTAACGGCCATTACAGAAGGCAGGTTTTCATATTTAAACGATGTGACAATAGATCCACAAAGTGCCTACTCGGTACTCGTGCATGACACACAGTGACAATTTGACAGCCCCCTGTCATGGGCCCCCGTGCAAAAGGTCTATACCACTGCACAAGAAAACCTATAAGATTGCATTTTGACACAGGATATTTTATACACTATCTACCATCACATCTCGTCTCTTGAAGATTTTATCAAGTTCCTTTTCCAGATTCTTGTTATTGCCTCGAATTCCATTGATTACCTTGGCGGACCACTCGAAATATGTCTGAACACGTTCCTTGGTCCAGCCTTCGGGTTCGTTCTTCTCCAAGTCGCGCAGGTTGTACAATTTATCTGCTAGTTTGACGAGTTTTGCCTTGGGGCAGATAAACGGCGATTGCGTCACTTGAAGGTATTTGCGCGTCTGCCAGTGTAGCGTTTTGTCGTCCGTGACGTCGGCCACGATATCGCGCACTTCTTTGCCGAAGTGTTCCTCGATTTCTTCAAAAGTGGTGTCCGTGTCTTCCACAGTGTCGTGTAAAACAGCTGCCTGTGGAAAGAGTTGATGTTCAGTGGCCAGGGGACCAATTTGTTTTTGCAAGGAATTATTTATGGTACTATTAGCTGTTAAACTGCAACAAACTGACTCACTCATTTTACAACTTTGTCTAAAAAAATTACATACACTTATTACCATTCTGAAATTTTGCACTCTCAATCCGTATATTTTCGTGGATATTGTAAACAAAATGTTATGTTTGGTAAACTAATTTATTTTGTTACTATTATTATTATTTCTTTCTGGTACTGAAACCAAGGATTTAAAAAAAAGTGCCCATTGCACTGTCGATGTCGCTCGCTAGCGTGAAGAAACCCATGAGGAGAATTAGAACCGGCCAGAGACACCGGGGAATCCCCTTGCTCTTCACGAAAGAATGCTCTGGGATCTTTAAAGTGCGTCACCTAACACATTAGACCAATGGCTTTACATCCCTTCCGAAGGATGGAGCAAGTGTGTTTAAGTGCCTTGCTCAAGGCGCAGGTACCCCAGCCGGGTATCCAACCCGCAACCCCAAGTTTTCAGTATTGCGAGTCAGTGACCCAAACCACTCGGCCACGGTACCCCATAAAGCACTGCAGTGAATACACAAACCTTTTTGCTTTAACATCCCATTGATAGTATTTTGTGGATGTATTTTATATGATTGTTAGGTTAGAACAAAATCCATTTTCTGGAAAAATCTGAACAAGCTCCTTTTAAATGGACAGAAAAAAAGAGAGAACCTGTAACGTAGCGAGGTCAGAAATTCCTCCCTCCTTGGCCAGAATTCTTGCCACTCCTGAAGCAAATGATAAATACAATCAATGATGCATATTAAATAAACTATTCAGGCCTACATGTACTTTAATTATTTTATCAAGTTTGATTTTATGACTTCTGCCATGTTTTATAGACAATTTACTTAGATAGCTTTGGGAAATAGGGTAATCATGGTAATTCAAAATTGCAGTGCACAAATTGCAGCTGCAGTGCCACGAGTAGGACTTTGTTCAAGTACTTGTTCGTGAACAAGATGAAAAATGCCGATATATTTTGTCCAATGTTCTGGCGCAGAACATTGTTACAAAATGCACTATTAAACCGATATCATAAGTAAAACGCAAATGATAGGCCTACATGTACATGATTCAATGCGCTTGATGTCCACGAAGCAATGAGTATGACGAAGTCAGGAAGTGTAACTAAAACTAGGGATGGGATGTGGGATGGGATGTGGTTAACCGTTTAACCGAAAAAAAACATGAAAAACTGGTTTTGTCGATTGTTTAAACGAAACCCAATTTTAAAGAATTTACAATCATGACAATAGGGCGCTTTCACAGGGGTCAAAAGGTCACTGGTCACTATTGCTTGTCCTCAAAGATCGGGAGAGAACGTGGGGAAACACACGTGGCTGCTTGCAGAAAAGCACGTGGCTCTATTGTTTTCTCCCAATCTGGATTCTGGAGGACAGGCAATAGTGACCCGTAACCTTTGGCCGGCCCCCTGTGAAAGCGCCCTATAGACATAGTTTTCAGAGGGTTATTTGTATTAAATGACTTCATGAAATTGAAATAAATTATATGGGGTCGTATACGTTACGTCGTAGTAAAATTTTACCAGATAAAGGTTCAATGATTATTTTGGGGGCCTAGGAGTATTGTGTGCATTGCAAATGCATTTATAAACACCAGAAACAATCTTTAGTGTCAGCCAAACAGTTAACCGGTTAACCGACACTTGAAAAAATTGCAAACCGGTTTCTGAATTTAACCGTAGATTCCCATCCCTAACTAAAACTTTCAAAAATTACCAATTGGATGGTTTATGTATGGTGTCTTTTCTGGATCCAGTCGCCGTTGTTTTGAATGCTTCACTGCAGCGAAATTCACGCAGTCAATTAATTTAACAAGCATATTTTCCTCAAAAATTTCAGACATTTTGTGAACATGTGTTTTTTAGCGCCGCGTACATTAACAATTGAGGGCGCTATAACGGTGGACCGTGGGCCACGTGCACTGCTCAGTGGCTATGTGGTCAACTTCTGTTTAGACAGCGAACCCATGCTGAGCAACTTTATCACTTTAAAAAAATTGGATTTAAAACACATTACATTTCTCTGTTTGCCGAAGTTGTTAATTTAGAGATAGGTAATAAAATTCCACATGAAAATTTATTGGTAAACCGGGGGTAGCTCTAAGTTGTTCCAAGATTGCCTCAAAGTTGTAACTTGAACAAGTGCTCAAAACATTTCGCACCAATGAATTCGGACATGTTCAGTGAGTCGGGACATGGAGGCTCGCAACTTTTAAAATTTACGTTGCTGTTTTATGGCATATATTCGGCAACCGAGGGGCCCTTTATGCGATTATGCCATCAACTAAAGACGAAGAGAAGCAGTGGGAGGAAAAACCCCAGGGTAACCCTCTGGGGGAAACCCACGCGGTAAAGTATAGGGACTGCAAACCGAATTCACAGGAATCGAAGCCGGACGTCAGATGTGAAATGCGGGGAAAAAATCACTATACGCCACCGGCCACCCAACCGCTCTAGGAACTAATTAAGATATGCATATGCAGCACGATATGTGGCAAACGGACTCCTCCCTACTATTGTGTCTCAAACATCCAAGGAATTTCCAAGGAATTCCTTTAAGTTTTTAGGGGCGATTGGTGCGTTAAACAAAAGGGAAGAGTGTGTTGAGGTATAGGGGCGTTAGGGGGAAGTCCCTCTGCCACATAGCCTATCGTGCTGGGTATAGGCCTAAAGCTAAAGATATGGACAATTAAACCTTAATAGTCGCCCCATCGATCGTTGCAGACGTCACCGCGACATCATGATTAACTTTGTTTTGCAATATAAAAAAATGTATGTGCCATAACTTGATCTTGGAACACATAAAACTCGGCGTAGGACATAAATTCAGTCTAGTATAGTACAGGCTATATGACATGCATAATGATATGTGATTTAGGAAGGTTATACTTTTAGTCACAGTGAGTTCACAAAATATCGGCTATTACTCCATGATGAAGGATCCGTTGACATTGTAACTTCGAAACACACTATAACAGAGTCATAAGCAAAAGGCAAGACAATTTTCAATTTTCATACATTTTTTCCCCGGAGCCGTTAGCTTTGCATGTAGGGCCTACGGCTTTATGGCGATTGATGAAAATCATATCTATGCCATTTGGTGTTCATATATTAAAGTTCTAAAAATTAACTCACTCCCCCCGTAAAAAGCGCATAACCTGATAAATTTTCTTGTGGAAATCAATCCATATGCCATTGATATCAGTCTAATAAAACATATTATTGTTCGTATGTTAATTGAGGTTTGTTTTGCCCTTACCCGACGTATGTTTCATCATTGTCTAAAAATATTTAAGAACATGTAGTTGACGTTAAATGCTGATGAAACATACAGCTGGAGGTATTTCATCATCATTCCCACGATCCCTGGCCCTCCGTTTAGCATGATAGTGCTTACTCGTCAAATTCAGACTGTATACAAGGCCAGACCTACACTAATGAACATCATAAGCCCAACTGAGCCTGACAGCGAAATGTGCTGATAATGCTATGTATTGCAGTAAAGGTCACCTTGCGACGTACTCCATGTTCCAACGTCACACTTTGTGTCGAGGTTGGGCCGAATATACATACAAACTAGCAATAAGCCAGTTCGGAATCTCGCGCGCGCAATGAACGTCTATGGGATTGTGTCAAGGTCATTTGAGATAAACACAGGTCATTTGAGATAAACACAATGCATACCGCTTTGTTTATCTCAAACCAAAGTCGGCAGACGCATGCGCAGTCGAGACTCCGAACTGGCTTATTGATTTTTCTAGGCTTTTACTAACATTCTTATACATAAAAATAAGCAAGAGCTCACAAGCAAAAGCTATACTTTTTTTTAAAATGAATTTAAAGCTCAACTCCTGGAAAAATATGCAATTTATAATCTTATTGGTGATTGATGCGTCTTTTCAAGACGGTTAATCTCGGGCATGACTTCATATATATAGCTTCTTTTGCGTTTGTTTGTTTTGTTTCTTTTGCACACGCATTCCATGTATAGACTAATAATCATTGTCTTCTTACTATTTAACCTTGATATATGTAACCTTGCGTTTAATTTAATGCTGATCAATTAATTTGTTACTTTTTTGATTTCGACCGAATCAATCCATTTCGGCATGATTTTATTTTAACGATCATGTTTCCGTAATAGCCCGTTATGTTAAATGTTCTTTTTACATGTACTTTTACTTTCTTTGATTTATCTGTACTATCACACCAATGTAGTTATTCACTATTATTTCCTCTTTTGACTGCAATATGTGTTTACTTCTAGGGAATCCACACTCGACAAGCTTTGCTTTTTGTGGATTTCCTCTGTACTCATACTTTCCTTTTGTTCCCCAAAAATTATTATATATGTTCTGTGTATTGAGTATGGAAATAAAGTGATGATGATGATGATGATACTTTGAAGCAAAAGCAAGAACTAATTTCCTCCAATTAAGCAAAAGCTTCCCATATTAGCAATTGCTCAAAACGTATAGGCCTACATAAAAACAAGCTTTTGCTTTTGCCACTAAGCATTTGCTTGTCACGGTAGTTTTTCAATTATAAGATCCCATAGGATCTTATAACTCTTGCTTATCACACAAAATTTACCGTTACCAACGTTTAATCAATCGTTAACAATTGATAGGTGCATAATTTCCTCCCGATCATAGACCTTCTGTTTAAACAAAGTGATTCCCACAGAGTGGCACACCCTGCCTCAGTGGCTCTTACGGATGCTGGTGCTGTCTGCCTTGCCACAAGAGGTGGTAATATATGTACACATAATAGACCGTATCGAATAGCTGCCATCTTGTAGGGCAGCCTTTTACATTTAAATTGATCAAAATTGAACAATGAAAGCACAAAATAAGCAACCATGCATGTCCTCTAGGAACAAAGAAACTGCCCTACAAGATGGCAGCTATTCGATACGGTCTATTTGTACCGACTGCTAAAACGTTTCTTTCACAGCCTTCTTGATCTCTTAATCACAGTAAAAACATGCGTTTAATAAATTTTTTTTATTATACAAAACCAAAGCGCAGCATAACATAGTTCTGTTTGCTCAACAAGCTAAATTAGGTCAAGATTTGAGCTTGTATCATGGCTAACATTTTGATAAATACGTTGGAGAAGAAAACTTATTGGTCTTTTATTTACAAAATTTGAAGCATGAAGTTTATAACATTTCGCTTGCAGAATATAATATTTGAAAAAGCCAACAATTATACTTGAGATTAAAATTTCAATTAGTTTACATGACTTATTGTCCAAATGTATCGTACAGGGCTGTGCCAGATATTCTAGTATTCTAATATTGGATCAATATAATGAAATATTCAAATACTGATTTAAAGGAATTTTGATTGAATATTTGCCCAGCCCTATACAAGATAATTTGGAAGATAGAAGACTAACTTAAATAAGTTTGAGCATAAGCTCTCGTAGCAACAATAATCAGATGAAATACACCTGATGCATCTGCCTGCATCTGATAAAAAAGTAGTTGTTGCTACTTATTTAAGTTAGTCTTAAAAAGTGCTACTTTCTGAATTATTTTGTTAATCTACAGACTAACAGGGCTTTTCTAATGTTTTATACATGCAGACTGAGTTTAACTGGATGCATGCGTTCTGGGTGTGGCACCTCGAAAAATAATTTGTTTTTTAATTGATAATTTTCTAGAAACATAATCGACCAACGTTTAGTTATTGAACAATTACTGTCAATAATTCGAGGCGTAGACTTTGTACCAGATTACGAGTTCATTGATACAAACGGAACAAAAAGACCAATAAATCAGTTTTAAAATAGTTTACCAAGTGCTCTCATAAAAAACATGTACGTTTATGTTTGAAAACAAATTTTTTTAAAGTCAATTATTTTTGGTTTGATCTGGTATAAAGCCGTTTCTGACATGGTCGCTTTGCACCATTGGTACTCGGTCTATCCATGAAGGTATTCTGAATGTTTTGTTGTCATAAGAAAGAGGAAACGGTCAAGAAACGGATGGTAGTTGTCGTTTTCCAAAATTCTCAGTCATTGTTGAGTAATCAGCAATTTGATCTTGGTTTTCTAAGCCCAGAAAGGCAGAAATTTCAAACACAATTTTGGAGAACAATATTAACATATCTACGGCTCATAATTCCAATTTAGTCAATTAGTAGACAAGGCAAATTGAAAAAAAAATACACATGTGGCTTTTTAATTGAAAAAAAAAATTACAAGCTGGGTACAAACTCACAAACGTGTCTGAAATAAATAATTTGTTTACCTCAAAAATGACAATTTATAATTACCATAACATGACTATTTCAAAATTTGAGGCAACACACTATGAGCAACTAACAATGGAAATTTGGCACAGACCATTGTTAATAACAATGGTTTGTGCCCAATTTCCAATGTTAGTTGCTCATAGTGACAGTTGATAATCGACATTTTGAAGGCTCAGAATCTAATTAATAAAATTGATATTTAGTTTTTTGAAAGGTCAATTTAATAATGACATTTTTATTCAGAATTTATCATGTTACTGTCTGTAACATTTCCAGGGAGAAAAAAAAAATGTAAATTATCAAGCGCGCTTCAAAAAAAATTCAATCCTTTATGATTTAGCAGAAGCCAAACCAGCTGCAGTACTTAGCACCATGATTAAAAAAAACCATATAATGGAATGAAATTACCATTACCGAGAAGCACACATTAATGTTATATTGATAAGGGATATGTTGGCTGCACTGTTTAATACTAAATTAAAACTTGACTGCTGCCCTTTAAAGTGTATAAACGGGGTATTTTAATTTTACCTAATGTGCATTTACCAAGTTCAATTATGTAGGGTAAATTGCTTATTACTACTACTACTACTACATGTACTTTGTTGCAGCAGATTTGATAAATGCACAAATTTTATTTGCTTTGCAAAAGTGGGTTACCAGCCAAAATTGTATGTGATGTGTGTTACTATTGACTGGTATTTTGCTACTGTTCTAAGAACACAAGTTGACATACAATTTTTGCTTGTAACCCATTTTTAGAAATTTCGTGCTAAGCAAATTTTCGTTCTTATCAGCGCCATCAATGTGACCCCTGTTGATTAGTGTCTGGTTTCAGACTCTTTACCAATGTCTCATTACTGACTTTTCTGATGATTAGAGTCTGGTTCCAGATTTCCTACCGATGTCTGGCCATGAAATCCAGCATGAAGTCTGTTAGTTTGTTGACCTCTGGTACAGTCATGGCATTGTATAATGATGCGCGCATTCCTCCGAGTGATCTGTGTTCAAAGGAAAAAGACCAATAAAAAAAATAGTACCACAACCTGCTCGCCAATGCTTAATCAATCTCCACAAAAAAAAAGAAAAAAAGAAATAAGGGCGTGTTTGTTTCATGACAGATCCGAATCCGGATCCCGGGTTGTTTTACCGCGCAGAAACAAACGAAGCTGCTCTTAACTCAGATCTCAAGTCACGTGAATTGCAATTTATTTACCAAATCTGTCAAATTTCTGTTCCAAATTTCACCCACGACATTCATCGTAAATAAAAAAGCAGCCTAAATTTGTTTGTATCGCTTATATCATGTTTTTGTTCGACACAATTTTATTCACACAAAAATCCTCGCGATATTTACGTCGCCATTTTTGATCTAGCGCTGAATCATATTTCGAGAAGGATTCCACAGATCACAGATCTCGATCAGGATCTGCGCGAAGTGAACAAGTTCACCTTGAATTTGCACAGATCTGAATCTGGATCCGTCCGAAACAAACACGCCCTAAGTTAAAGGCCTATTATATCATTTGCAATGACCCAAATTTTGACTTCATAAGTTGGCAAAGAAAAAAAAAAACATTTGTCCAGGCGGCGCGCCCGGACAAAACCGGTAGTGGAGAACACTGAGAACATTCTTCAATACCCTCACAGGTACCCATTTACTCCTGGGTTGAGAGAGGCAATTTGTGACAAAGTGACTTGCCCAAGGACACACGCACCATGAAAGTTCAATTACCTGTGACCTTTCAGCGACACCATCCCAAGCGTCTGACACTCCTCAATGAATTTCTTTTCCAGTTCCTCATTGCCTTCCATTCCCCCAATGCGGAATATGACATTCATGCGACTGCGTGCCGATTCTTCAATGGGACAATGGTAGAAGTCGTTTGAGCCCTTAATGACGTCATAGACCATGCTGGATTTCTTCTGGCTCTGTTCCGCCATCTTGGGTGCCCCACCTTGTTCTTTTAACCACTTGAAGACCAAACCCATGATGTAGATGCTGTGAGCGATAAATGTGACAAATATAGAAAAAGAAACCAATACATGTCGTTAGCTTCCAGAAAATTGATTTCATTCTAACCTAACAATCATATAAAATACCTCCCCAAAATACTATCCATGGGAAGAAAACAGGAAATTTCCAATCTCGAATTTGGATGTGATTATTGCACTACTTTATGGAACGGATTAATTAGTTTACAAAACATCAGTGGTTTTTAGACGATATCCTTGAAAATAAATAGATCGAGAACGTGAAATTTCAGAATGGTAATGAGAAAAATATGACAAATGATATGGTATCAAAATCTTAACACCCGTGGTAAAAATGGGGGGCTAAAAAATGTGATATGGACACGCTCCTTTTAATAAAGGTAATACACAACAAGATTGGCTTTTGTTATTTTAAGAAATTACATTAAAATCCCATGTACCTTCCTGTTGCAGTGTTCTCCACTGCTAAATATTTTGTCCGGGTGCACTGAGCAGCGCCCTCATGCAGTGAACACTGATTCGCCGCATGAGGGCGCTGTTCAAAACAATTGCATGCAACTGCCATGGAGGATTTTGTCCGGGCGCGCCTGTGGAGAACGCTGCTGTTGGATGAGAGCACGTCACATGGCCAGTCTTAAACGGACGATAGAGACTGGTTGGCCCCGTTTGAAAAACGTTCTTGTGTATTGCTCTAATAAGTGCGAGTCAAAAAGTGCTTTAGCATGTCCTTGTCTTTACCGGTAAATAAATTTTATTTTCGGATTTTTTAGTACCAAACACCTATTTAAATTTGGTATAATTTGGTATAAGTAATTGAATTCAACTACTATACTGAATTACAAATTGAATTTAATAAAATTTGTAATTAATCAAAAGTAAATGTCACGTCCTGTTAAAGGTTTATTTGACATTATGTCACAGGTGTTCAGTCACGGGTGTTCCCATTACGACTGCCAAGTCGGACCTTTTACGGTCTCCATATTGTGCTGTTTTAACATACGATACTTGAATACCAACACCAACATATTTAACCTTGTTAATTAGGATTTATTTTGCCCCTACCTGATGTAACTTGATCAACACTGTATACTGAGTGCTTTCCTGAGACACTATGAGAAAAACTTCATAGCGTGCTCGGGTGAGACTCGAACCCATACCTCCTGCATACGAGGCAGATGTCTTATAATAACCACTCGACCACCGAGCTGGGAGGTATTGAATGGCTGGTTCGAATCATTTAGCAGTGGGAAACGCAACTGATGAGAGATGGTGATTTAGCTTGCATCGAGGAGAATGAATGTTGATTTGGGTTTGTTTTGCCCTACCCCTAGAACTATGGGGATATTTAGAAGATTGATTTAACAATTTGGTCGTGCAGCAACTTTAACAGATGGACATTAAAACATGGCTAGCGCAATAACCTGCTGCCCAATTTCCACCAAACTTCGTCTGATGGTTCTTAAGAACCTAACCTTGCGTGTGTCTATGGATTTTTGGCAGAATTTGTCCATTAATTATCAAAAATCCAAAGTTTACAAGTCAATTACAATGGTATGTCATGCAAAAAATGCAAGTTGCAACCGCTGTTGTTGACTTCTAAGATGGATTTTCGAGAATTATGTGGACAAATTCTGCCAAAAATCCATAGACACACACAAGGTAAGGTTCTCAAGAACTATGAGACGAAGTTTGGTGGCAATTGGGCAGCAGGTTTTTGCGCTAGCCATGTTTTAATGTCTGCATGTTAAAATTGCTGCACGACCATATTGCTAAATCACACTTATGGGGGATATATGTATATGGGTAATTTCCAAAATTAGGGGTCCAAAATGTTTGGTGTCCCAGTTACGTACGACACTCTCTGCTTCAAAAATAACCACTTACATGTATGACCACAAATTCTCAGTAATGGACTGTGGCCTGTGATTATAGGGGGCAGCACAATTTTCTTGAATATTTTTTTCTCCGATTCCTGAAAAATATTCATAATAGAAGACCGTAAAGGCTCATAATTTGTTCCATTATATTGAATAGGAGTTTGGTGTCCCGGGTTACCTACACCAATGAAAATTGGCTGTAGAATGAGTTTGCATTAACCTTGGTGCCATATTTACACACAAACATTAAATTTAAGTGGCATTTGTTGAAATAAAAATAATTATTATCTACTGGGAAACCACTTTCAATCACTAAAAACACTTGGAAATCTTAAAAAGCATGTAACACTTTTGGACCCCTAATTTTGGGAATGACCCATATCCTCTATAGTTCTAGGGTTAGTTTTGCCCTTACCCAATATAACTTGATTTTGACCTTGACATCCGCCAATAGAAAAATATATCACACAGTATGATAACATTTGTAATGCATTGTACCTGTAGGTGGGTGGTGTGTTGTACAAGGAGTTCATGCCAGCTTGCACCTTGTAGTCAAATATTATAGGGCATTCCCTCATTGCATGGCCTATTAAGTCATCTCGGACGATGACAACTGTAACGCCAGCACATCCGATGGTCTTTTGGGCACCAGCGTAGATCAGCCCAAACTGAAATCAGATATTTAAAAACAATTATTGTGTAACATATTCTCGTTCAGTGATTGGTTAAAATTGGATCACATGACACCCAATAGTTTAATCATTTCCGTACATGGACAAAGTTAAAGTGCATTAATGGTCGAGTGTACTTTTGCAAAATAACAATTTAAAAGTCACCTTTGAAACATCAACGGGTCTTGAGAGGATATTTGAAGACATGTCACACACCAAAGGTACCCCATTGGTCTCGGGCACAAAAGGAAACTCAACGCCTATTCAAAATGACAGGCAAATATACAATTATTATCAAGGAGTTAAAACTGAAAATATTACAGTTGAACTTTAATAAGAGAAATGGGTCTTTCTACAGTAAAGGGGGCATTTTGGCAACACAGACCATATTTTCGAGGAAATACCTTTGTCTGGTCTCAAAATAAAAGAAATAAGTTTAATTTGTTTTGAAGAGATAACTTAGGCCCAAAAAGGGTTACAAATAGTGTGACAACATGCCTTTCTAAAAACCCTGTGTACAAATTTCCAATATACACTCATAACCGGGACGGCCTAAAATGTAACACAAGTGTCTGTCCCGGTTACGAGCGTATATTGGAAATTTGTACACAGGGTTTTTAGAAAGGCATGTTGTCACACTTATTGTACCTTTTTGGATTTTGTGTACAAGAGAATGGTAAAAAAAGTCCTGTGCACAGGACTTTTTTAGAAACCCACCTTTGGTTGTCAATTTCCAACATGAAATACCATTTTTGACGGAAATAAATTTATGTGGTGTTTGTTGTTGTGTTTCCTGCTGCTTATCTAACATGAATTATTGTCATTACACAAAGACCTTTTCTGGAGCTAAGACAACATATTTATTCTCAGGATCAACGCTATATTCTTACTCACTCAATGCACCGGATGCACTGTTGCATTGTGGGTACATACACACTGTTGCAAACATTAAAGGGACACTACAATATATAACATTCCTCCCCTCTTAGATTTGTGACCATATGTTAAACCTGAAAAATGTAGTGACACTAGCACTAGAGAAAAACAGTCTTACATTTTTGTGTTGAACTTTAAACCGTCCCAAAAATCACATTTTACATTATTTTTGTTTTACTCAAACTTTAGCAAAACCGAACTTATTTTTCTTTTAAATTCAAACTTTGATCAAACGCTCCTTACTTTTATGGTTTCAACTCTAACTTTAAAAACTTGACAAAACTATTGTCTACCAAAATTCTGGTTAACTTTAATTCTGGTTAACGTCCCAAAAATCACATTTTACATTATTTTTGTTTTACTCAAACTTTAGCAAAACCGAACTTATTTTTCTTTTAAATTCAAACTTTGATCAAACGCTCCTTACTTTTATGGTTTCAACTCTAACTTTAAAAACTTGACAAAACTATTGTCTACCAAAATTCTGGTTAACTTTAAGTGTTAAATCCCAATCTTGTTGGAGGTTTTCTAATGCGTTGTGGATAGCATTTGGCATTTCCGGTTTCTGCGCTTTGTGTAGGTTTATCTGCATTGACTACAGGAGTCATTGGTGCTGATTCTGGCGGGGTTACAACTGGCAAAGTGGGTGCAACCTCAGGGAATGGAAGTGCAATGATCTCTGCAGAGTCCAGTTGGTCTGAACGCTTACTGGGACCTTTGACCATGTGATCAACGTGTACATAACGATACTGTTCTCCGCATTTCACAACATACGACAGTGGACCAAGGCGTTGTAAAACTTCTGCCTGGACCCACTTCTCCTTCCCGCGAAAGTTTTGAACCATCACGAGATCTCCTGGAAGAAATTCGCGAAGCTGACTTTTACCATCGTGGGCTTGTTTGCTTTGGGCTTGCTTCTGCTCAACTTTTTTGGCCAATGATGGTTTTATCAAACTCAGACGAATTCTTGGCTGACATTTCAAGAATAACTCAGCTGGTGCGCAACCGGTTGAGGTGTGTGGTGTGTTTCTATACACCAGCAGAAAATTTGCAACTCGATGTTGCAAAGTCAGTCCAGAGTGTTGGCTTGTTGCTAGTGCTTGCTTCAAAATTTGCACACTGCGCTCCGCTGGTCCATTTGTAGCTGCATGGTACGGTGGAGTGAGCTTGTGCTTGATGCCGTTCAATGAGCAAAAACGCTCAAAGTCTCTTGAGATAAAGGCTGGGCCATTATCTGTTACCAACAGTTCAGGAAAACCGTGAGCCGCAAAAATGGGCCGTAGAACTTCTATCAGTGACTCGGTGGTGATGTTTGGCGTGATGATTACATCAATCCACTTTGAGTAGGCATCTTTAAGAACAAGAAAATTCTTGCCTTCTTTCTGAGCAAAGTCTAGGTGGACTCTCTCAAACCGCCTAGTTGCCCACTTCCATGGGTGCAGAGGGGCAACCGCGGGACGATTCTTCACTGATGCGCAAACACTGCAATCCTTTGCAATTTGTTCGATGTCTGCATCTAGCTTATCCCACCAAAAGTATCCGCGTGCAAGGGATTTCATACGCGTGATGCCTTGATGCTGGTCATGCAACTCATTCAAAACCCGAGCTTGTAGTGATGCCGGAACACACACACGGAGTCCCCACAATAAGACTCCACACTCAGTTGACAGTTTATCCTTGCGTTTCGCATATGGTTGCAATTGTTCATCAATGACTTGAGGCCAGCCAGCCAAAGTGTACTCGTATACACGCGACAACATAGGATCCCTGCGCGTAACTGTTGCAATCTCCTCAGCCGTCACTGGGAGCTTTTCAATCAAATTGAAGCGAAAGATATGAGGTTCCTCTGCAGTTGTGTCTCCATTGGATGCTGGCAAACGAGACAGTGCATCAGCATTCAAGTGTTCACCTGTGTTCTTGAACACGATGTTGTATCTGTACGCTGATAGGATAATAGCCCATCGCTGAAGTCGTGCTGCTGCCAGGGTAGGTACACCTGATTTAGAACCCAAAATTGACAACAACGGTTTGTGATCCGTGATCAAGGTAAACTCTCTACCGTACAAATACTGGTGATATTTCTTAACACCAAAAACTAAGGCCAATGCTTCTTTCTGTAGCTGCGCATAGTTCTTCTCACTGGTTGTCAATGTGCGCGACGCATACGCGACAGGTCTTTCTTGACCATCCTCCATGATGTGCGAGAGGACCGCACCAATACCATAAGGCGAAGCATCACATGCTAACAGAAGAGGTTTGGTTTCATCATAGTGTGTTAACACGGTGTCCGACAGCAACTTTGCCTTTGCTGCTTCAAATGCTCGGTCACATTCTTGAGTCCATTTGTATGGTGTGTGCGCCCTCAGTAGTGCGTTAAGTGGGTGGATCATGTCTGCCAGATTTGGGATGAATTTACCGTAGTACTGAACCATCCCTAGGAAAGAACGTAGCTCTTGCACGTTGTTAGGTTTAGGAGCATCAGCAATGCCCTGTACTTTGCCAGGTGCTGCGGTTATGCCATTAGCACTGATGACATGCCCTAAGTACTTGACTTGGCTTTGCATGAACTTGCACTTGGACTGTTGTAGTCTAAGTCCATGGTGCTCCAAGCGTGTCAAGACTTCTTCTAACCGTTGCAGATGTTCTGGTTCATCTTTTCCCGTGATAAGAATGTCATCTATGTAGCAGATCACACCGTCCATACCCTGCAAAATCTGATCCATTGCATTCTGAAATATGCTAGGCGCGCTAGCGACTCCGTATGGCAATCTCGTATATTGCATCAGGCCGCGGTGCGTATTGATAGTTAAGTACTTGCGCGACTCGTTATCAAGTTTCATTTGCTGATACGCAAGCTTGGCAAATAAATCTTGTGTAGTTGGTAGTGGGTACTTATCTACATCAATGCAAGGGTTAATAGTAACCTTATAATCCCCGCAAATACGAACACTATTATCTGACTTGGGCACAATCACACATGGTGCTGCCCATTTTGCATGGTTAACTGGAACTAAAACACCCTGTGCAACTAACTGGTCCAACTTGGCATCTATGGATGGCTTTAGTGCATACGGGACAGGCCTAGCCTTGTGAAACTTAGGGGTTGCGTTTTCATGCACCCTCACTCGAGCTTCATGCACCTTCATAGTGCCCAACTCATCTTGGAAAACAGCTTCATGTTTGCTGCATATGCTTTGCACTCCATCCGATGCATGGCTAAAGAATATGGAATGCCAATTTAGCCGTAGCACAGCCAACCAATTTCTGCCAAGCAGGGGTGGTTGGTTGCATGCCTTCACTACCACAATAGACAATACAGCATCTTGTCCATTATACCTTACTTTGACATCTGCTTTACCTATTACATCAAGCTTGTCTCCTGAATAGGTTGTCAATTTATCTGTACATGGACCTAAAACAATGTGGGAGAGGTCACTTTTGAACACATGCTCTGGGATAATGGTCAGAGCAGCGCCCGTGTCTAACTCAAACACAATGGGAATTCCGTCTATCCCCACTTTGACTTTGATTGGCTTTGAGTTACCTTTGACATTAAACATGCCAAGGTCTGGTTCCACTGGTGGAGGATCAGGTTGTGTGTCAACAAATTTGGTATCACCTGCACTTTTGGTACTAGGCTTTGACCTACACACTTTCGCCAAATGCCCGAGTTTACCACATGCATTACACTTGTAGGTTTTGTACCAGCAAACTTTTGGATCATGATCCCCACCACACCGGTAACAATGCAGTGTACCTTTGGGTTTACCAGTGCCACG
The DNA here is from genome assembly GCA_037783545.1 of Henricia sp. BOLD:AAB3569. Taxonomy (NCBI): domain Eukaryota; kingdom Metazoa; phylum Echinodermata; class Asteroidea; order Spinulosida; family Echinasteridae; genus Henricia; species Henricia sp. BOLD:AAB3569. Next base: position 2,859,669 of record JBBELK010000060.1, read on the forward strand.
TGAGCTGCCTTGACCCTTACCCCATGACCTTTGGTTTACTTTGGGTGTATAAACCTTGTTTACTGCAGAAACCCCAGTGTTTTTATAATTTAGCAAGCCTGCATCCTTTGATGCCGTTTCGCAAGCAATCGCGAGAGACGAAACTCTGTCCAACGTGATGTCAGTTTCTGCTAGTAATCGTTTTTGAATTGCCTCTGAGCGCAATCCACACACAAGGCGGTCACGTAGAGCTTCGTTTAAGAAGTTTCCAAAATCACATCGGTGCGCCAGTCTACGAAGCTCGGCAACATATTCGCTGATGCTTTCGTTCTGATGCTGATCCCTCTTATGGAATTTGAAACGTTCCGCGATAACCAACGGCTTTGGTGAAAGATGATCACCTAATAGTTTTATCAGCTCATCATACGTCTTGCTGGCAGGGTCAGCTGGTGCCGCCAAACTCTTCAACAATTTGTAGGTTTTCGGCCCCGCTAAACTAATGAGTGCCGCAACTTTCTTATTTTCCCCAATGTCGTTTACAAACAGGTACTGCTTTAAACGATCAGCATATGATGGCCAATCTTCCTGAGTCTCGTCATATGGCTCCATTCTTCCCAAAAATCCAGCCATGGTGAAGCAATGTCGAAGGCAATGTGACGATTAAATGACAACAATGTACATGTACTCTCGCTGTACGTACACGCAAAACACAGCATGCAGTTTTACACTAACGTTAGTTCCGCACAAACTTTTTTATCTGCTTGTTTAGCGAAATTTCTTCTCGACACAGAACAAATAACTGCTACCGAGTAATCCCGTCCTTCGTCGCCACTGTTGTGTTTCCTGCTGCTTATCTAACATGAATTATTGTCATTACACAAAGACCTTTTCTGGAGCTAAGACAACATATTTATTCTCAGGATCAACGCTATATTCTTACTCACTCAATGCACCGGATGCACTGTTGCATTGTGGGTACATACACACTGTTGCAAACATTAAAGGGACACTACAATATATAACATTTGTTACCATTGCTATGAACACTTTTAGTAAGGGTTTTTCTTGTCAACTCATGAAAAACAAAATTGGGTCATTGCAAATGATACAATGGGCCTTTAAAAGTCAAACAGGGAACATGTAGTAATTTGGTGGTTTTGCATATTTTATATGGACTTTTCTTTTATGTCTGCAGGATTTTATAATTAATTGTGAAATATAAATAAAGATAAACTTACCATTTACCGTCTCGTTGTCACAGTAGTAAACATAAGAGGCTTCTGGATTCAAATTCCATTTGTCTTGACTGGGTATTGCTACAATCAGATAATGAAAAATTGCAAAATTGTAATTATTACATAATTATACATAATAATACCGTCATTATACATAATAATAATGACCTCTATAGTGAATAGGTTGGCATGGATTTGCTCCCCCCGCCCCCCCTATTGAGGTAAGACCTCTCTTCACGATAGGCCATCAGTGTAGCTAATTGGTCGGCATGGATTTGCCCCACTGCATTGTTGGAAAAAGAGTGGCAAGCACGAGATTGTTGTGATGCTCCGACGGGATGCCCAGATAGCTCAGTTGGTAGAGCAGTTGGCCATGTATTCAATGAACCAGGGTTCGAATCCCAGTCAGGCATTGCAATGTTTTTGTGTTTCTAAATTCATCTCTAATTGTCAATCCTGTCATATACCCTAATTATACAAAACTGTAATTGTTAAAAATTTGAATGCTCAACATCTATAGTTATTTGCCAATTTCAATGCATTTTGTAAAGGTTACGTAACGCATGTCTGGCAGACCCAACAAAGTCACAAGCCTGGACAATATGTGCCTTTACGGTTCCCCCACAATTCCCTGCGCACAGTACATGGGGCAGCGCATGATGGAACGGAATTCTAGTACACCGCACAGAAGCACTAAGCTCCGATTCCCCTGCACCCGCAACTGGCGCACGGTGCCTCATCGCGCCGTAGTGTGACCACGAGTTTTCGACAGTCCATGCAGTATTTCACCCCTACACGCTGATATACCGGTAATCTCAATACAGATATACAGTAGGTTGAATCTGTATCTGAGCTCTATATTACCAGTTAACATTTTGTATAAAAAACACAAATTCGGCACGTTTTACGAGTTTGAAGTGGCCGAGAGCTCCACTCCCCTGCGAAATCCCATTCGTTTTGTAGAATTCCGTCCAATCATGCGCTGCCTCATGTACTGCGTGCAGGGAATTGTGGGGGAACGTATTGGTGCAGATGAAATTTACAATTCTTCACATGAATGCTGAGAAATGTTGCTGCTCCATTGGTGGCTAATATGCAAAATATTGGCAGGTTAAAAAATGTGTTGTTTTTGTTTTTGTTTTTTTAGCAACACCACACATGTACAAGTATCAAGGCTAACTGTGATGGGTTTTATCAATGCAGGGTTCAGTGGGATCTGCAGTGTTCAGTGCACATAAGAGAATTTGTAGAAATAAATTTTGTTTCAGTATAATTTTTTTGTTTAAGTTGTACCGTATTTTTTCTAAAAATGGTGTTGCGTCAGGGCCAATTCAGTGCCAGATATTCCTGAAATTATAAAAATAATACATTTTTTTATGGTCAAGGAGTACATTTGTTCGAAGAGGTTTTACACTAGTGTCATAACACTATCTGCTATTAAACCTTTCGGGTTATTTACTTAAGTTACGACTTCAACTATTTCTTCTATTTTGAGAGAAGATAAAAGCATTTGTAGAAGAAAAAAATAAAATCGGCCGCCAAATGTACACCTTGACTGTAAAAAAACCCAATTTAAAACCTTATACAAAAATGTAGTTAGATAAAAATAAAAGTGCATTTTGGCCAACCTTGGCTATTATTTGAAATCTGCCAACTGGAACCCTAGTATGTAAACAATTCTGAATTTTTGATGCCCTGGGCCCCCTGTAAGCATGCCATTCACATCTCTATAAGGGTCTTTCCTCATTCACTGCTATGCTTAGGTGCATTCAGACAGCCAAGGTTTAGGTTGGACGAGGTGGCCCAAAGATAATTTTTAAAAATGCTATAAAAAAAGGATTTTCTTGGAAGGGCCCATTGCTGTTTACTCACTTGTATACTTGTCCAGTTTGGGGTACACTGCGTTAATTTTGCCGTATTTCTCAGCTTCTTTCGCAGCTTTCGCTGACCACGTTCCGGTGATGACATAATCGGCCGTACCGCTTCGCAAGAGGTTCATGGGTACCGCACTGAACTGGCCAGTTCCCCCACCTTGTAGTAATAGGATCTTGTAGTTATCTGGTATTTTTCTGTGGGATAAAAATTTAAGATATCGGGATTGGAAAACTGTTACAAATGACGTTATTTCCAGGTGTGATTGAGGATGTGTATGATAAAACCAACCTGTGTTTAAGTCGGCTCAGTACCTCATGTACGTTCTGTGAAAATATTGATAAACTGTGTCTATGCTTTCCGAAAATTGTGTGAAGCCTTCGTCCTATTTAGCCTGGTTCTGTAGTTATGGTAAGTCGTTTACGAGCCCATACTGGCTCATACGGCCAGTACTCATACCTGGTTTTTGTGGCATGGAGTGACTAGGAACATAATACAGTAAACTCCGGCTAAGTCGACATCGTACAAGTCGGCAAATCGCCTAAGTCGGCCGTCCGACGAAAGTCCCGATCGTCTATAATGCATTTCTATTGAAATGTATGTTTCTAAGTCGGCATTTGTAAGTCGTCATTTCGCCCAAGTCGGCATGTTATTCTCGGTCCATTTCAACAAAATGCAATACAAAATCCTTTGTGTAAGTCGGCACTTCAAAAAACCACACAATATGGCATCGATTTCCTTCCCTGCGGTTTTCAAAAACTGTCGAGTGAAAAGACAAACACTGCTTAACTGACGTCTGTTAATTGGCACGCATGGACCGTGGTCGCCAGTGTATCGGTGTCTTCATGTTACAGCCAGGGCTGCGTTAGAAACACGCGAACATTGCAAATGTTTGCATCGTTCGCCAACAACTTTGCATCGTTCGCCAACAACTGGTACCCGGCTTTCCATAGACCAGTGCACAAAAGCACTGTACCAAAAAAACGTTAGCAACGTTTGCGTATGTGGAACGCAGCCCTGGCCATGTGTGAGATTGCGTGCACTCAAAAAGGGGTTTCCCCTGTACGCATGCGCACTTTCCATTTTGGGGGTCGTCATATGCATGTACATGTAGAACTTTACACGTGCTTGCTCACGCACGCGCGTATTTAGCGTGTCCATAAAAACACGATGTTGACATATATCAATTAAGGATTTCGTTGCTGGAATCGACCCCATTTGCTGGTACCCATTTATACACCTGGGTGGAGAGCTAGAGAGACAACGTGGAGTGAAGTGTCTTGTCCAAGGACACAACATGGTGCAATGACCAGGCTTCGAACCATGGACTTCTCGACCGAAAGTCTGTTGCGCTGTCCACTAGACGACAACGTATCATGGCAAAGTGCCTTGCCTAAGGGCACACACACCATTGATGGGCCAGGATGGGATTTGAACCCCCAACCCGTGGACCTAACCCAAGTCTTGGATTCCATCTGCAATACCAATCGGCCTTGAAAACGGTAAACAAATATTCCCATGTAAGTTATATGATGCAATGCTTATAATGATTAAGTTTTGCACCAAGCATGTTTTACTTTTAAGAAACTTCCAATAAAATTCTGCCATTTATTAATAATATGGATTGTTTTCAATTTATCATGTTTGTGAACAGACAGAAGGTTGGGGCATGTTTGTAAAATTGTTATGATTATGATAATTATTACATTTCTTTAGCGCATATTCCATATGAGCATGTTCACATGCGCTATACATTATTATGAGTTTACAGATGGGTCATTCTATAAATTTGGGGTCCAATTTTTCTGTCCCCGTTACATCTGACATCTTGTAAAATGTTGTATTTTGTAAATTCAGGACATATTCTTTAAATGCTCTCTATTTCAAAGAGTGATTACTTAAAGTATAATTCATAAAAACATGTTTTGAAGGCATTTTTAATGATACTTGTATGGCAAATAGCAGTATGTCAGGTGTAACGGGGACAGAAAAATGTCACACGTTGGACCCCAAATTTATAGAATGACCCAGAAGCTAAGTTACAAGTATCCTCCACCAAAACATCGAGATACATAGGTGGGTGGCGCCATTGGCAGGTGGCGCCATTGGCAGTCGACGGCCAGAGACACCGGGGAATCCCCTTTTACTGTTCAGGAAAGAGTACCTCTGTGATCTTTTAAGTGCGTTACTCAACACACTGGACCAACGGCTTTACATCCCTTTCGAAAGATGGAGCAATTGTGGTTAGATGCCTTGCTCAAGTAGCCGGGTATCAAACCCGCAACCCCAAGTTTTCACCTGAGTATTGCGAGTCAACGACCTAAACCACCTGGCCACGGTACCCTTTACTTTTAGAAGGCTAAAAGTGTTGTTTTTGACGTTTATATTGGGACGTTATCATTTTCTATATAACACTTTTAGCCCCTTAACATTTTAACCCCCTTCGTCGTGTGGAACATTCTTACACGCCCTCAAGAGTCCAAATACCCATGTGAAAATTCTTACCGTAAATTCCAAATCAGACATTTAAAAGCACACCATGGGGGTCCTTGTAATCTCAAGACTTCTGTACCCTTGTCGTTCATTGTCCATGATGACTCAAACATCAAAAAAGGATAAAAGGGAGCAAAATCTGAAGTAAAATTTTCAGCCAGCGTGATACACAGACTTTATGCTAGGCCGCGTCAAAAGGAAAGTAGTCCCACCAACGCGGATGGATTTTGTTTAGCCTAGACTGGCCCCCTGTCCACATATTGACTTCCCCATGCGTTGTATATGAGCGAGAGCAGCGTAGCGCACATAGACAGGGGGCCAGTCTAGGCTAAACAAAATCTATCCGCGTTGGTGGGACTACTTTCCTTTTGACGCGGCAAAGTCAACATGGTCAAGTCTCCCGTCTGTCCAGATTTGTCGAGGGTATAGAAGTCTTGAGATTACAAGGACCCCCATGGTGTGCTTTTAAATGTCTGATTTGGAATTTACGGTAAGAATTTTCACATGGGTATTTGGACTTGAGGGCGTGTAAGAATGTTCCACACGACGAAGGGGGTTAAAATGTTAAGGGGCTAAAAGTGTTATATAGAAAATGATAACGTCCCAATATAAACGTCAAAAACAACACTTTTAGCCTTCTAAAAGTAGGTACCCTTAATATAATGTTTAATATAATGTTTAATGTGCAAGCAGACTATATGCAAATTCTGCCAGCTCACATCATCTTTGGAAGGAAAAAATCCTTACTTACAGCAATTCTCGGAAGTCCTGTTGTGTTTCATGCACAATTTTTGAAAATTCAGCCGATCGATGACTAAGTTCTGACGGAAAGAAAATTTCAAGATTACAAAAGCGATAAATCTATAAAGACTATACAGCTAGGTGAACCCCCTCGCCCCCCAAGAAAATGTCAACGAAATGCAAAATTTTCTTCGGGTAACAATCATATTTGTTACACATTAACTTGAGTCTATATGCACGACTTGTCCACCAAGTTTCAGGGCTGGGGGTCGAACCCCAAAGATAAAAATCTGGAGGTTCAGGTCTCGTGAGTACGAGTGCGCGGCCCATTTTACTTTACACTTCCTACATGATGAGACGATCTCCAAATTATTTTAACATTTTAATTACCATAATTACATGTATGCACTAGAAAATTTATATTGCCTTACCCATGACACTAAATCCCATATTGTTGTAGTTCAACATCTCATTCTGTGCATGTTTTAAAACCTGGGGGAAAAAAAAAAAAAAATCTTACATATATTCAGACCTTGTGTGCAAAACATATGAGAGTGGCTGAAAATGTTTTAAGTGTTTTCTCACAAAATTTGGGTTTTTCCATCAAATTTGCACTTACCGATGCTTGATGAGTCATTTTAAAGAAAACAAACATTTTATCAACTTCTCAACTCTTACCCAAATTTGTGAAGAAACACTTTAAAAAATTTGTCTATATTATAATATGTTTTGTACGCAAGGTCTAAAGCCGCCAGCATAATTAAATTTCATTATATCATGGAGCATGGAGGTAGGAAAAGATATCGACATTTATAAAAACTCATTGAAAACTAGAGCTTCGCGTTTGTGTTTTTTACAAACGCAAGGTGATCGGGTGACATAAACATTGAAATGATGATGACGACACAGTTTTAAATTGTTTGAAAACTTGAGTTGTTTGATGTTGAAAAAGTATTGGAATTCTCAAGACATGACTCTGACTATTCAACGCTAAAATTGTGTATCTGATGACGTCATAATTGTCAATCTCATCATAACGTTACTATTGTGTGCACAGATTGTTCAAGTATCTACTGAAGAACAAGTTTTGACATATAGGCCTAGGCCTATATGTGGTGAAAGAATCTTTTCAATATCTATTACAGTTCTAAAGATTTTGTCATTTGAGATCATATTACTGTAGTATATCGCCGTGTGGGGAGTTGGGGTTCAATTGCATCTAGATTAAACTGACGCTTCAGTCAACTTGAGTTGCGGTCCACCATGTCCATTTTATTTCCAACACAGCAACGATTTCCAGCATGTCACATTAACAGTTTTCGGGGAGAAGACATATTTACTCTGGTCCGCCGACTAAGGCTAGCCGTAAATAATTACACCCAAGATACAACAGCTAAGTCACCAAAAGTAAATGTCCTTGTGCTATCTAGTGTTTATTCAACTTTCCTGGCGATGATGCCACGGAAACTAGCAGTTTTACATCTTCAAAAGTCCAATTTTCTCGGTTGTAAATCAAGCCCTGCTTATTATGTATCGTCTGTCTGACTTATTCACTACTCGCGCACGTACGTGTATATCATTGGCCGTGTGGCCCAGACATTATGACCTCTGACCCGAGACAGGCCGCCTTGATACAAGTTCTATTATTAGAAGTCCAGCACTATATATGGGCGCAAATCGTCAGATTAGTGGAGGCTTGGCATAGCGCCCTCAAACGATTGAGTTAGCTTAATTATCAAGGGACCCAACAAATAATTTCTCCACATTACGTAACCACCGTGCACGTGATGACGTCATCAGTAGTATATATGTAGTCATAAAGTCAACATGTGAGGGAACATTTCGTTCCGTAGAAAAATGGTCAAATTCCCTACCACTTTGGCTCTATTTGCATTCAAAGTGCTAAAAAAGTGTACATTTTCGAACCTCTTCCGGTTTGGACCGGAGGTTTGGGTCACACAGGGGTCATGCCATTGTATGACTTGTTCAGTTCATTGCGACCTATCATGCTGTGAAAGAATTGTTCAAGTATCTATTACGATTCTTGAGATATGAATTTTTGAAATAATAACCATTTAATTTTTGTAATTTGACACCTGTGACGATATCATGACGTCACAATGTTGTGCACAAATTGTTCAACAATTTGATAAACATCAAGTTCTTAAATGTGGCGAAAAATTCACGCAAATATCTGCTGTAGTTCTCAAGATACAGCATTTTTAAACAATTCAGCTCCAAATTTGCGTATTTTGACACCACATTACGTAACTACCGTCCATGTGATGACGTCACCAATGGTATAGTCAAAAAGTCCACATGTGTGGAAACATTTCGTTCCGTAGAAATATGGTCAAATTCACTACCACTTTGAATCTATTTGCATTCAAAACGCTTTAAAAAATGCACATTTTCGAACAACTTCCGGTTTGGACCGGAAGTAGGCGTCACACAGGGGTCATGACATTGTATGATTTGTTCAGTTCATTTAGACTTATCATGTTGTGAAAGAATTGTTCAAGTATATATTACGGTTCTTGAGATATGAATTTTGGAAATAATAACCTTTGAATTTTTGTAATTTGACACCTGATGACGTCATGATTACGTCACACTTGATGCCATCATGATACTATACATTCTGGTGAAAGTCTGCCGTAGGGCCTATGTCTGTATCTAATTTACTAACGATTCAGCTTGGTTTGATGGGCATTGTTACTGGTAAGTGTAAAAACTGAGATTCTCAGTTTCGTTGAACTTTGACCTCCAATTGACCCCAGAAGGAAGGGTCAGATGACAATGCCCACACAAAGAAAATTGTAGAACAGAATGTCATCTATAAACCTGCCAAATACGAAGATCATGGGTCACGTGGTTTTCAAGACGGAAGCATTTTAAAATATGCATATTTTGGTTTTTTGGGGGGTGTAAATTGATACTTGATGACGTCACGATGACGTCACGCTTGATGCCATCATAATATTATACACGCTGGTGAAAGTCTGCCATAGGACCTATGCCTGTACCTAGTTACTTAAAGATTCAGCTTGGTTTGATGGGCATTGTTGCTCAATAAGTGCAAAAATTGAGATTTTCGTTTTCGTTGAACTTTGACCTCAGATTGACCCCAGAAGGAAGGGTCAGATGAAAATGCCCACACGAAGAAAATTGTAGGCCATGATCTGATATATAAGCCTGTCAAATACGAAGATCATGGGTCACGTGGTTTTCTAGACGGAAGCATTTTAAAACATGCATATTTTAGTCATATTTGGGTTGTAATTTGATACCCGATGACGTCACAATGACGTCACACTTCAGTGCACACCTTCACATTGGGATTGATGTTCCTACCAAGTTTCAAGTTGATAGCTTGAACCGTTTTGAAGAAAAGCTCTGGAAACGTTTGAGTGGAAAAAGAAGAAAAAAAAAAAAAAACTAGAGGTATGACGTTTGTTGTTACAAACGCCAGGTGATCGGGGTAAATGAACATTTTGTGATGAATTTCAGACGTTGTTATCACCTGTGGAATGGCAAAAATGGAAGTTCAGCAGCCGATTTCACGAAACTTTACTCAATTGCGCAAGTCCACTTACGCCATTACTTGCGCAATAACTTATGGCGTAGGTGGACTTGCGCAATTGCGTAAAGTTTCGTGAAATCGGCTGCTGTATACACTAATCCGGTAACTAATATCTCCTCCCTGCATATCCGCCATAGCTGGGGGGTTGATAGCTTGCACCGTTTTGAGATATGAATTGTTGAAATAATAATCTTTGAAATCTTGTAATGTCACACCTGTGACGACATCATGACGTCACAATTTTGTGCACAAATTGTTGAACAATATGTTGAACATCAAGTTCTTAAATGTGGCGAAAGAATCATACCAATATCTGTTGTAGTTTTCAAGATACAGCATTTTAAAACATCTCAGCTCCAAATTTGCGTAATTTGACACCACATTACGTAACCACCGTCCATGTCATGACGTCACCAATGGTATAGTCAAAAGGTCCACATGTGTGGAAACATTTCGTTCCGTAGAAATATGGTCAAATTCACTACCACTTTGAATCTATTTGCATTAAAAATGCTAAAAATTTGCACATTTTCGAAGAACTTCCGGTTTGGACCGGAAGTAGGCGTCACACAGGGGTCATGACATCGTATGATTTGTTCAGTTCATTTAGACTTATCATGTTGTGAAAGAATTGTTCAAGTATCTATAATTATAATTTAGGCAGTTTCAACCCTTTTATTTTAAAGCCCACATCGATTTAAAATCAGTGTCAATTGAAAGAGTGGTTATTGACTAGAAGAAATCTGTTTATTTTTTTCAAATCGGATTTTGCATTGCGAAGCTACAGTCGGTTTGGATAATTGAAAACAGGGTAAAAATTCATCGGCAGGTCAAAGGTTATCCTATGTTTTTCTTTATTTCTAATTTGGCACCGACAATGGTCACTGTGGCTTATACTTTTGGTTATATATCTTTGCTCAACTCTATCCTGGATGGCCCAAAGTTGGTACAAACAACAGTTATTAATATATGTACAAGGACAGATAATTAATTTATATTTTAAATACCTCATTTGCATAATAAATTAATAATTTATGCAAAAACGGTCAATTTTCAAGGGAAAACTAATTTTTCTCAAATTTATCTCAAGCAGGTTTGATTATTACAATGCATCTTGCATCATTTAATTAAAGTATTTACTTTAATTAAATGATGCAAGACATTGTAATAATCAAACCTGCTTAACTACAGATAATTAGTTTATATTGAAATCCCATAATTTGCATAATTTATGCAAAAATGTTGATTGTTAAGGGAACCTTATTTTTCCCCAATTAATGTTGAAAAATAGATTGATAAGAGATACTGATATAATCAAATCTGTCTATTGTCAAGATTGGGACTTGCATCAATAATTTAATTGACATAATCAATCACTGTATGTGTTAATTACCAAGCCAATACTATTTTGGAGAGGTGTGGATTGAGGGCAGCAAAAAAGAATGACAGGAAGCGCATCCACACACAAACTGTACAACTTTCCAAATTGCTTACAAAGTTACATTAAATACAAAACAGAGAAGAGAATGACGTATTATTCTTCAGAGATAAATAATTTATGTTTTGATCAAAACAAACGGATGTGGAGCCTAGAGGTTATATTTAAATCTTTACAAATAATAGTAATTACAGATGTTACTACGGGCAGGAGGCTCAACTATGGATGACGATTCTGCATCATCAAGGGACTCGTACTACCCTTTTTCATCTTCAGGCTCACTGGTGGTATGTCACAGGACGAGGACCACAGAAAAGCTGCAAAAATAATTGACAAAGAATAATATTACTCAACAAATTATTTGCCTTCATTTGTTAAGTAACAACTAAATATCTTTAATTGGTGTATCTGATATCACGTATTGTCTTTGAATGTTAATAAATTCAATATCAGTTACAAAATTGGCACACAATTTTGCACAGATTGACGTAAAACGCAGGTTTTCTAACGCTGCATCATTGCTTGTTTCACGGGAATTACGAGATCATCGCGTATGCAGTGGGCACACCACCGCCGTACGTCCCGGCCCTACACACGGCGTGGAACTCGGTCGTACGTCGGTGTGGACATTGCACGCGAGCGAAGTCTCGGATTCCTGCTCAACATGCCCTCCTAAAAGTACATTTTTGCGACAAATGGTAGGCCTTACGGACTTTTTGTCAGTATGGTAGGATTGTTTAATGTCTACTTTTGTATACATACCTTGTCGCTTGGTGATTCACGTTGATTATGGATCGCTTTATGGACGAGAAAAAATGTTTTTGATCGCAAAAGTTGCAACCCGCGGTCGATTTTGTACGCGAATGGACCCCAGGCTAGCTGGAAGCATACTCTTTTCCGATGATGACGTTTCTAAGCCAACCGGCCAATCAGAACGCGCAAATCTTTACCCGAAGTGTTCCGATCTTATTTAGCCCGATTCGTTTTAGCGTTGAAGTGTGTACCACTGACACGAACTCGCCGGAAGTTGTGTGTGCCCATAGGAATGTGCAGTAACCACGGGCGCTGTGTGTGGAGTATATGGGGCTCTCTGTTTACGATAACAGAAGTAGTCCGTCTGTGGAACAGTATTACGGTTCTTGAGATATGAATTTTGAAAATAATAACCTTTGAATTTTTGTAATTTGACACCTGATGACGTCATGATACTATACATGCTGGTGAAAGTCTGCCGTAGGGCCTATGTCTGTATCTAATTTACTAACGATTCAGCTTGGTTTGATGGGCATTGTTACTGGTAAGTGTAAAAACTGAGATTTCCGTTTTCGTTGAACTTTGACCTACAATTGACCCCAGAAGGAAGGGTCAGATGAAAATGCCCACACAAAGAAAGTTGTAGCACAGAATGTCATCTATAAACCTGCCAAATACGAAGATCCTGGGTCACGTGGTTTTCGAGATGGAAGCATTTTAAAATATGCATATTTTGGTTTTTTGGGAGGTGTAATTTGATACTTAATGACGTCACGATGACGTCACGCTTGATGCCATCATAATATTAAACACGCTGGTGAAAGTCTGCTATAGGACCTATGCCTGTACTTAGTTTCTTAAAGATTCAGCTTGGTTTGATGGGCATTGTTGCTCAATAAGTGCAAAAATTGAGATTTTCGTTTTCGTTGAACTTTGACCTCAGATTGACCCCAGAAGAAAGGGTCAGATGAAAATGCCCACACGAAGAAAATTGTAGGCCATGATCTTATTAATAAGCCTGATAAATACGAAAATCATGGGTCACGTGGTTTTCCAGACGGAAGCATTTTAAAACATGCATATTTTAGTCATTTTTGGGTTGTAATTTGACACCCGATGACGTCACAATGACGTCACACTTGTATGCACACCTTCACATTGGGGTTGATGTTCCTACAAAGTTTCAAGTTGATAGCTTGAACCGTTTTGAAGAAAAGCTCTGGAAACGTTTGAGTGGAAAAAGAAAAGGGAACTAGAGGTATGACGTTTGTTGTTACAAACGCCAGGTGATCGGGTTAAATGAACATTTTGTGATGAATTTCAGACGTTGTTATCACCTGTGGAATGGCAAAAATGGAAGTTCAGCAGCCGATTTCACGAAACTTTACGCAATTGCGCAAGTCCACTTACGCTATTACTTGCGCAATAACTTATGGCGTAAGTGGACTTGCGCAATTGCGTAAAGTTTCGTGAAATCGGCTGCTGTATACACTAATCCGGTAACTAATATCTCCTCCCTGCATATCTGCCATAGCTAGGGGGTTGATAGCTTGCACCGTTTTGAGATATGAATTGTTGAAATAATAACCTTTGAAATCTTGTAATGTGACACCTGTGACGACATCATGACGTCACAATTTAAATGTGCACAAATTGTTGAACAATATGTTGAACATCAAGTTCTTAAATGTGGCGAAGGAATCATACCAATATCTGTTGTAGTTTTCAAGATACAGCATTTTAAAACATCTCAGCTCCAAATTTGCGTAATTTGACACCACATTACGTAACCACCGTCCATGTAATGACGTCACCAATGGTATAGTCAAAAGGTCCACATGTGTGGAAACATTTCGTTCCGTAGAAATATGGTCAAATTCACTACCACTTTGAATCTATTTGCATTCAAAATGCTAAAAAATTTCACATTTTCGAACAACTTCCGGTTTGGACCGGAAGTAGGCGTCACACAGGGGTCATGACATCGTATGATTTGTTCAGTTCATTTAGACTTATCATGTTGTGAAAGAATTGTTCAAGTATCTATTACGGTTCTTGAGATATGAATTTTGAAAATAATAACCTTTGAATTTTTGTAATTTGACACCTGATGACGTCATGATTACGTCACACTTGATGCCATCATGATACTATACATGCTGGTGAAAGTCTGCCGTAGGGCCTATGTCTGTATCTAATTTACTAACGATTCAGCTTGGTTTGATGGGCATTGTTACTGGTAAGTGTAAAAACTGAGATTTCCGTTTTCGTTGAACTTTGACCTCCAAGTGACCCCAGAAGGAAGGGTCAGATGAAAATGCCCACACAAAGAAAGTTGTAGCACAGAATGTCATCTATAAACCTGCCAAATACGAAGATCCTGGGTCACGTGGTTTTCGAGACGGAAGCATTTTAAAATATGCATATTTTGGTTTTTTTGGGAGGTGTAATTTGATACTTGATGACGTCACGATGACGTCACGCTTGATGCCATCATAATATTAAACACGCTAGTAAAAGTCTGCTATAGGACCTATGCCTGTACTTAGTTTCTTAAAGATTCAGCTTGGTTTGATGGTCATTGTTGCTCAATAAGTGACAAAATTGGGATTTTCGTTTTCGTTGAACTTTGACCTCAGATTGACCCCAGAAGGAAGGGTCAGATGAAAATGCCCACACGAAGAAAATTGTTGGCCATGATCTGATATATAAGCCTGCCAAATACGAAGATCATGAGTCACGTGGTTTTCCAGACGGAAGCATTTTAAAACATGCATACTTTGGTCATTTTTTTGTTGTAATTTGATACCCGATGACGTCACGGTGACGTCACACTTGTATGCACACCTTCACATTGGGGTTGATGTTCCTACCAAGTTTCAAGTTGATAGCTTGAACCGTTTCGAAGAAAAGCTCTGGAAACGTTTGAGTGGAAAAAGAAGAAAAAAAAAAAAAGACAAAGAAATCGTACAATATCAATAGGTGATCGGGTTGAGCCCGATCACCTAAAAAGAAAAAAAAAAAAAGACAAAGAAATCGTACAATAGTAATAGGTGATCGGAATTAGTTCCGATCACCTAAAAAAAAAAAGAAATCGTACAATAGTAATAGGTGATCGGAATGAGTTCCGATCACCTAATAATTAACTTACGGATTCCGGGATTTTGGCCGGACCTGCAGCGAAATTTATAACTCTCGTCGGTCCGTTCATCTTGGGACGGTACGCTTTCAACCTGGCGTGTAAATGGAAAATGACAGCAAAAGACTTGACTCGACTGTACACACAAGGCGCGCCGGCAGGAAATGAACACGTGTGAAGTGCCGCGCAGGCCGTACGCGTTGTACGTGCACAAAGTCATGTACTGCCGATGTCATGTGTACAGCACAAGTAGTAAAATACGTGCATGTCCCGCGGAAAATATGTTTATGCATGCTGCAAAAGGACTCATTTTGATTGGCGGAAATAGTGAATTACTTATAAAACAGAGTTTTAATTGGTTGATCGCAGACAGACATGCAGGTTAATCATGTCCACGACGGCCGTTTGCTGCATACTTTGGATTATGTAAAATTGCTCCAACTACACTACAAAAAGTCAGAGCACGCTCCACGTGTTGTTGATGTCGCGCGGAAGTTGGAGATGCAGTTGTCCAGTTTTGTGCGGGAACACCGTCCTTGGAGCTGGCAAGGCGGGTCTGACGAGATGGTCAGAGTTTTCTTGGCCTTACAAATCTCAGAAACGAGCATGCCCATCAGGGCACTCTACATAACTTTCTTCTCTTTCTTCTGCGCAAGTTAGTTCTGTTTTTCCCCCTCCATGCTCGGACAATTATTAATCTCTTCCCAAGTTAGTTCTGTTTTTCCCCCTCCATGCTCGGACAATTAATCTCTTCCCAATCCCAGTGTCAAGACTTTAGCTTGACCATGGTTTGACGGCCTGTGAATCTTGAAGGATTATGCAGATTGACATGCGAACTTGACTAAGAAAAGTTGAAATTGCCATCTTGCCAAATTTGTTTGTTCACCATAACATTTAAAGTCGATGTGCTATGTGCTGTTAATTCGTGTGTTTTTAACAGGAATGTTTATGTTTTTTTGTTCATTGCAGCATTTCTTGGAGATGGGTGGGAGATGGGTGGGAGATGGGGTTAGGGGCGCTGGAATATCGATCCAATGGCAATGGCATGCATGCAACAGTTTTGTTTGCAAAAACTCATCAGATAATGCATTACTAATTGTCCCGAGAAGTAATTCATATATTTTTGTTGTTGTTAAAAGAACGTCAAAATTATACGTCACACAAGTACAATGTATACCTTGAACATGTTGAATGGATACTGCTTGCAAATATTTTTAGTTCTACAACGGACCCCATAATTCGTGTTTCCTGGCTCACGTTCCTCCATTGTTTTACCACGGAGCCCAGAAAGGGCAATTGTTTCCAGCGTACCACAGACTTCATAAATTACTTAGTGTTTTTGCTGACTACACACATTCCACAGCCGTACCCCCAAGACGCCGTATAATTAGTTGCTCGGCAAAAAAACAAAACACGGCATTCTGCCTTTTTGACGTGATTATACCTAGACGTCTCAATGTGTTCTAAAACACGTGCCGAAAGCCACCACCCGACTACTCGTCCACGAGTACACAAGATCACGCACGATTGACTTTGGAGTTTGGTCGCGACTCGCGAGTAAAATCGTGGTAATTTTCACGTTAATTTTCTTGCCATCAATTTTATCGTTGTGAAATCGTGTGCAAGAGTACACTTTACTTGTTGAACGCTTTTCGATTCTCCAGCGGTAACTAACGACACGTCGGAAACAAGAAGCACTTCACGTCTCAGACTCAGGTCTTCAGTTCCAGCCGGCAGCGCCAGCTAGATTAGCGACCAGTGCAGTGGCAGTGACAGTGCAGTTCAACCGGTGATCTGCCGTTGATTTCGTGTACAAATTCCCCATTGTGCAATTAGCAAGAATGGCTTTGTGTTCGCTGCGCCATCTTCTCTTCGCAGGACCTTCCGTACAGCATGTAAGTTCATTTGTTGGTAAGAATTTACAACTACAAGTCCCCCATCACTGTTTTCCAAATTAATTTGGCTGCGAAAACTATTATTAAAAAATATGGTATTTTTTCCGTATACATTGAACAAAGATTTGAAGGAAATTACCTCCTGGAATCAACAAATAATCTAATTTTAAGATTATAGGCCTACCTCCCACTTAAACTTTTGTCGCAAATGTTGCTTTTTTTGGTAGAAAAATCACATTTTCTCCTTCAAAAATTGCTTCAGTTAGTGCACAAGATAACCATTCACGCGTGCGCACAGCGCTCTATGTTGTTGCACTTACGCATGGACCACTCGCGCCATAATTTTGTGCATTACTTTATGCAGTAATTTTATCATTTATTTATCTCAGAAATGCAACATCCTGAAATGCAACTCGAACCTCCTGCATTACTAGCACATATCTTAACCACTCGACCACAAGTTTGCCAGCATTGAATGCCCAATTTAAAGCCTTCGGCTAAACTTTTGTTTTGTTAATTGTGCTTCACCAGATGTTTGTCTCAACTCAGATTTCTCTAAAAGAAATTAATCTAAGTAAAAGCATTTTAATATTAGGAAGAAAATAACTATCGAAGAAGCATGCATTTTCATGTTTATCTTGCAGGTGTGTCGTGCAGCATGTAGTCAGCAGGCCACCTTGAAGAGTCGGCAAATGCCAGGCTGGACTGGCCAGGAATCACTGGAGGAAATTGATCCTGAAATGCTCTCTCTCATCAGGGAGGAGAAAAGGAGACAAGTCCGGGGTCTTGAACTCATCGCTTCAGAGGTATACTGTGTGCTCCTTCCCAACAATTTATGCATTATGCATGAATTTGAATTTAAGGAGAGGTGTCAGAGGTCATACAAAGGTCACTCCTACAACTTACAAGTTAACAAAATTTATGCTAAACATGATGCACTTGCGCAAGTGGATCTGGAAAGTGGATACTTACAGTGCATGTTCTGTGATATCAGCTGGGGCAAATTTCATAAAACTGTTTAGCAGAAATTGTTGCTAAATCAAAAATTTGTTTGCTTTATCAAAATGGGTTAATAGTAAAAATTGCATGTCAATTTGTGTTTTTCACAAGAATATCAGCTATTCTTGCTAAGAACACAAGTTGACATACAATTTTGACTATTAACCCATTTTTATAAAGCAAACACATTTTTGAATAACGGCTTTATGAAAGCTTTATGAAATTGGCCCCTTGGGGCCAATTTCATAAAGCTCTTTAGCAAAAATATTTGCTTAATCCAAAGTTTCTTTACTTTATAAAAATGGGTTCGCAGTCAAAATCTGATGTGATGTGTATTTCAATTTACTAGTCTACTCCTATTCTTGCTAAAAACACAGGTTGACATACAATTTTGACTATTAACCCATTTTTATAAAGCAAACAAATTTTAGATTAAGCAAATTTTTTTGCTAAACAGCTTTATGAAATTGGCCCCAGGGTCATCACGTCAATTTAGAATAATCAGGGTTGAGTTTGGGGAGTGGGGGCGAGGATAGGGTGGGATGGGGTAGAGGGTGGGGACTGGGGAGATGGGATAGGAGGTAAAGGGTGGGATGGGAGATGGGGTGGAGATAGGAAGGGGGATTGGGTGTGAGATGGGATTGGGTGTGATATAAATTTATTTCTTGAACATTTATTTTATGAAGTCATTACAAATAACCCTCTGAAAACTATTGTAAATTCTTTGAAATTGGGTTTCGTTTAAACTTTTGGCAAAACCTGTTTTTCATTTTTGTTTCGGTTAAATGTCTCATCCTTAATGTACACATATTCCTAACTGCCTAATATGAGTATTGAATGTACAAACAGTATACGTACATTTTGTCTGTATGTTTTACGTACATGGGTTTGCATTGTATAGTGCACTAGCAGTCCTATCATGTATGTAGGTGCATACATACCGTTATGTTTAAAACTTACATAAAAGCAGGGCAGAGTGCAATAACTTCATTCTTACTTTAGAAAGCCTGCATACAATGCTGTACATACCATGTCACATGTCAGATATTTGTAGGAAGTACTGCCCTGGATACAATGTAGGTTATCATACCATTGTCGGGGAAAACTTAAAGGAGCGTGTCCAGATTATTCTGGAAATTTGATGATCATATAAAATACCTCCCAAAAATAATATTCATTACAAGAAAACAAAAATATACAAAATATTAAGGTGAAACGTCTTGATCGCAAGTAGTGACATGCATCGATATCGTGCTGTTTTGCTTCCATACCAGAACTCAAAATCGGACTGACATGACTAAAGTTGGCTTTTCCAACTATATTTCATAGTGCTAATAGCTATAGCATAATTTCTACTCACATTGGAACCTCCATGCAAAATATCCAAATGCACAGGATCAGTATTTTGACTAGAAAAATACTTTTAATGACCCATTGTTTAACTGACATTGAAACGAACTCATGCGGACATGCTCGTACCCAATCGCGAGTACACTGGTTCCTGCTCCACATATTCCACATACAACAAATGAATCTCATATTCATTTGTTGTATGTGGAATATGCGGAGCGGAAACCAGTCTAAATGACGAGCCGACAAAACGGTACAGTGCCACCAGCGGCAAAAATTCATAGTGGGGTGCATACCGCTGTGTAGCGATTTTCCCCCAGTCTACAGGCCTATGCTTTAATTTAGCAAACGAAAGCCAGGAGTTGCATTAAATAGTTTGTGAATTACCTTTCTTTTGTTGACAGAATTTCTGTACTCGAGCTTGTTTAAGTGTCCTCAGTTCTTGCTTTCATAACAAGTACTCAGAAGGGCTGCCGGGAAACAGGTGAGAAAACTGCTTGATTTGGTTGCATTCTCAAGTTTCAGATGGTCCTCTTTGGGGTTCAAACCCGAGACCCTTGAAATACTGGGCAGATGCTCTACTGGATGAGCTATGGCACACACTGTATGTTTCCTGAGGTTTTCCTAAGGACCCAACTTGAGGGGGTATACATACATTGTGTACCACTGTGCCTATAGCTCGACCAGTAGAACATCTGCGTAGTGTGTCAGAGGTCTCGTGTTCGAATCCTGATGAGATCCACATGAATTTTCTCTCATCCCACGTTTGCTTATTTCATTTTCCGATTTGCGGAATAGGCTATACCACTGTATGTGTCTCGCATAGCTCAGCTGGTGAAGCATCTGCTTAGTGTGTCAGAGGTCTCGGGTTCGAATCCTAATGGAACCACATGATTTTTCTCTCGTCCCATGTTTAGTTATTTCATTTTTTGATTTGAGGAGCAATATTACTACTGCTTGTTTAGTTGCGAAAGTTATTCTTCATCCATTGAATATTTATAGTTTGTCATGCAGTACACATATCCATTTTAGGGGGTGAGGGAGGGCGAGGGGGGAGGGGGAAGTAGGGGTAAATTGTAAAGGACAGACTGACATTCTAAACATAAATTCAAAAACTTCTGCATGGAAGCATAACAAATATATATTTTAACTACCCGTTTGTCCACACTTTACAGCATTGACCTTGTCTATACATACATGTTGGAAAATGCTATAGAAAGAGCCTATTATAAAATAGTTCATGAAACAGCCGTTGGTTAAATTTCCATTCATTGTATCAACAATCTGATTGGTCAAAGAATTGTCAGGCAACATGTGCCCAGTTCAAAGGTGCTTTTGTGAAATCCTGGAGCATGCTAGTGGCAAAAGATAGTAGTTTTCCACCGAGACTATTGTAATTGTGTATTTTTCCATAAAAGGCAGCATGAAGTCTGAGACAAATTTGGTTGTTGCGAGATAATTCAGAGTCTTTGTATGGAAATAATTTATATTGTTCCCTAGTACAAATACCCACAGGTCTGCCATGCTTATCTGCTACTGGCCTTGTACATGTATATGATTAGATCTTTGTCAGAAATTGTATTGAAATTTGTTCCACTATGAGCACATTATGGGCAGAAAATTGCCACAGTACGAGTTGAAAGTTGAGTGTACTTTTCCAGAAAAGAGCTTGATACTTATGTACATGTTTTGGGGGTTTTGCAGTCTTAATTAAAAATGCTGAATCTGTAAAAAAAATGAGTGTAAACACAATACATTGTATCATCCACTTCCCTGTCACATTCAGAACTTTGAACAAAAATCCAGCGTTTCAGTTACTATCGTGATTTTATTTAAAATTTATAAAATCGTTAGAGACTGAAATTCTATATCTGCATGGCTATGTTTGGACAAATTAGGTCAGTACATATTGGTGATTATACATATTGTAGACCAAACATGCTTGTCAAAACTGCAATGACATCAGTCCTTTAAAAAGCATTGCATTAAAGGTAACAGTCGTTATTTTTGAAGTTGAATAAATGCAGTTGAATAAATCCAGTTCTTATTGCTTTTAGAGCACTGAGACATTGCAATTAATACAATGGGCAGTAAAACTGATAATTCATATTTCTAATTTTGGCTAAAACGTTATCTGACCACAGGTCTAGTTAACTGAAATGTTAAACAAGACCAAAGATAATTTTCACAGATCACAACTGCAAAAATGTACAAACATTTTCATTTTTGGGGGAAAAATTGACTGTTTGACAGAATATTTGGATTTCAAGATCTTAAATTTTTCATCAGTGCTTATGGTACACATAAATCTTCTGTTTGGGCCATTCCTTGAAAATGGTATACACCGTCTCCCTTATATCGTTACACCTCTGGAGATGATTTTAATTTATAAATACCGGGCTTCAAAAACCAGTTACTTATGTATGGTCTCATGGACCAAACAACACTGATATTACCCAAAACATGACGAGAGCGATAGACCTTTATCATGGTGCGGTCATCTTCCTTTTTCTCTTATTAAAATGAACGTAACCAAAGCGAGGCTTGCAGGAAAAAAAAAGTTTGATTCCGTATTGAAATTGTGTGCATCACAATGGGACAGGCGTTGCGCGATCAAGAGAGCGCGCAGCATGGACAGTGATTCTCAACGGGAGATTACACGTGCTATCGCGCATTATAGCACAGGCGCACTGATCGTACCCGACACGTACTATGGGGAACAAGACAAAGATGGACGCACCGTGATAAAGGTCTATTCAATTAACATGATTTAACTAGTGTGATCTTCTAAATCCAAGTGCAACATCATACATGTAATGTAATTTGAATTGATAATTTCATAATGTAATTTGAATTGATTAAAGGACAGGTTCTATGGGTAAACTAGCAGCTACTTTTTTCCCAAAAAAGAACCAGACGATTTTCCCAAAAAAGAACCAGACGAATAACTTAAAATGTAACTGTAAGAGTTAAAAAATGACTTGAAGTTCTCCCTTATATTGTTAAATATTTTTCTGAAATATCAAAATTGTTATACCAAGATATCTGACTGTTTGCAAATTATTTTAAATATTCTACACTATTTATAAATTGCAGGGAAGTTTCTTTTTAAAAATGGTAACTTTGAAAAGCCATATGTTCAAAAATGCTTTAAAATGTCACACTTTGACTCCCATTTTTATTGAAAGACCCATTTCTGAATTTCTATTTTCTCCCAGATACTATGGAGGGAATGAAGTCATCGATAAAATGGAGATACTATGCCAGGACCGTGCCATGGAAGCATTTGATCTGGACCCAGAGAAATGGGGAGTCAATGTGCAGCCATACTCGGGATCACCAGCAAATTTGGCTGTGTACACCGGGCTGCTGAAACCACATGATCGTATTATGGGGCTTGATCTGCCGCATGGTGGACAGTACGTTATTAAAGTTATACCCAAGACATTGTACTAAAAAAGTACAACTCGTACATTATTGTTCTACAAAGAACAAGAAATATTTCCAACTGAAAAGTGGCAGGTGCGATCCAGGGGTTTTTGAGGTCAAACCCACCCCTCCCCACCCCCTCTCTGCTCCGACACGAACAAAATAAATGCAATGCATTTTCTGTGTGTCTGCCTGTCCGTAACAAGCTGACATAAAAAAACCTGACTGGAGCCGCCTCTGATTGGATAAGAACTTTCTTTATAGATTTTATGAAGTTTCATAAACCAAGCTGTATTATTTTGCCTGCCAATAAACGACAGAGGGCGTGCTATATGTAATCAAGTGACGTCACGGGTCACCCTGTCTATACTTCATGTATGCAGCTCTCAATGGTCTTCTATTTTTTCAATGCCTACAGCTTGACCCATGGCTTTATGACAGATACCAGTAGAATATCAGCCACTTCAATCTTTTTCGAGTCCATGCCATATCGTCTCAATGTAAGTTTAACATTATTTGTATTTTGTGATTTGTTCGTAGTTATCGTGGCATATGTACATGTATGTCCGTGTGTGTGTAGAGTGAAGTTGTGTGTTGAGTAATGTTGTATCCTCTGGTACCAGCATTGCACTGTTACATACGTGGGTCTTTCCAAAAGGGGGCATTTTGGCAACACAGACCATATTTTCAAGGAAATACCTTTGTCTGGTCTCAAAATAAAATAAAAAAAGTTTAAGTTGTTCTGAAGAGATAACTTAGGCCCCAAAAGGGTTACAAATAGTGACAACATGCCTTTCTAAAAACCCTGTGTATAAATTTCCAATATACGCTCGTAACCGGGACGGATACTTTTGTTACATTTTAGGCCGTCCTGGTTATGAGCGTATATTGGAAATTTGTACAAAGGGTTTTTAGAAAGGCATGTTGTCACACTATTTGTAACCCTTTTGGGGCCTAAGTTATCTCTTCAGAACAACTTAAACTTATTTCTTTTATTTTGAGACCAGACAAAGGTATTTTCTGGAAAATATGGTCTGTGTTGCCAAAATGGCCCCTTTACCGTGGAAAGACTCGCATGTACAGGACTAAGTGTTGTAGTTAATTTTAAGGCATCTTCTGCAAGTAAGGCCTAATATGCCATTTAACTTGAGATGACGAAGGAGGAGTTCCACTTTTAGAAGTGGGAGGAAAACCCTCGGAGAGACGGGGCTGGGGGGGCGGGGGGAGGGGGGGAGGGGAGACGGGAGACGGGAGAGGGGGGACGGGAGACGGGAGACGGGAGACGGGAGAGGGGGGGGAATAGCCTCGGGTAACACACGCCCAAAAATTGAACACAGGACGCCATAGGTGAAAGGCGAGGAAAGAACCACTATGCCAACCCGACCGCCCTAAAAGTGTATTAAAGTAACTTGATTCTTGTTTCCATTTCTCACAGATAGAAACCGGTTTGGTTGATTACGACATGTTGGAGGAAACAGCGCGTTTATTCCGGCCGCGTATTATCATCGCTGGCTACAGTGCATATCCACGGAGACTCAAGTATGATCGCTTCCGAGAGGTTAGCTTGCCAATATTAACTCTTCTGTGTTTCTACAATTTAAGTATCTTGCCCACAGACACAAACACATTGGAACTAGTGAGGCACTAGTGAGACTCGAACCCACAACCTCTCGATCATGAGCACAGCTGTGTGCTCACTAGACCACACATGCTATGAAATATTAAACCTTCGTTACTTTTTGGTTTACCTGTTTCTTGTAGATATGTGACAGTGTCAAAGCAGTCTTGATGTCAGACATGGCACACATCAGCGGTCTGGTAGCAACTAAAGTTATTCCTTCACCATTTGACTACTCGGACGTTGTAACAACTACCACTCATAAGACCCTTAGAGGGGCACGGTAAAGAGAAAATGTTTGTTGTCTTCAGAAAAAAAGGGCTAAGATTGTTTATTTTCAATGACCCCGTTCTCACTAGAGAGATCGCTTCATTCGACGAAGATTAGTTAATCATAGTTAGTTAATGAAACGTGTGTTCATATATCACTTTTAACGAAGATCGAATGAAGCTGTGGGAGGTCGTACATGTGCGTCGCACATCAAGCGCTTAGCTTCGAGCATCTAGACGCGCTGTGGTGATTTCCAGCGGCGCGTCAAAAACAACTCTTGCTAGGCGCTCGACACACAACGCGATTGTGCAACAGGCGCGCCAAATTCCTTCGTCGAACGAAGGGAGCCGTTCACATTACAAATTTGCTTCGTCGAATGAAGCGATCTCTTCATCGAATAAAGCTATTTCCTTTATCGAATGAAGCGATTCTAATCATCGTCCAATGAAGAGACGTGTGTTCACATCAGGAAAACTCATCATCGAATCATCGTCGAACGAAGCGATTTCCCTATTAAGAACGGGGTCTATGAGCCCTATACCTAGGATTCATGGGGCTTTATAGAACAGAATGTAACCACTGAAACTATGGACATTATTCTTACTGTATGGAAACAATGTTCAGTCATGTCATTTAAATCATTTCTATAAAATGTAACTTGGTGATTAAGAAGGTGCCAAACTATTTGTGTTTCAAGCCTCATCTTCGCAACGAGACTTGGAATGCATGTGTAGTCGGGGACCCTTCCTTGCAGCATTATACATTATGCAGAATCAATTCGGAGTGCTTGACTTAGAACAAAATGACTTGCGACTTGACTTGAAAAAAAATTGACTTTTTTACAAACCTGGTGTAAACATTCTTAGATGCTAATTTCTAGCCTCTATTGTTTTGCTTCTCAAACCAAGAAAGCATACATGTAATAATTTCAACAGGTTCCAAGAGGAACAGTACACGGTCTGTCATAATCTGTATTATGCAGCAACAAAAAGAGAATTTACCAGTGAGTAAATTTACTAATAAATGCATGTTTTTAATTTGACTATGGGAAGGCAATTGCTGTACACAAACAAAACTAGTGATTTAAAAATGTACATGATAAGGTCCAAAAAAAAAAACTCTGTTTAGCGTTAGCGCATGCATCACCTTCAACCTTGCGCGTCCTTTTCAACCCTGTGCGTCAAAGCTTTTTTTTTTTAAACATAAAAAAACCCACAACTATATTGTTAGCGCACGTGTCACTTTTAACCCTGCGCGTCAAAATTTTTTTGGTTTTTTTTTTTTTAGTGTTTCGATTAAAAACATGCCTGTTGGCTTCATGTCAATTTCACTTTATTACTTTGAATCAAAAAAAAAAAAAAACCGCGTCACCGCGTCATTTTGGGAGATTTTAACTTACGCTAAACATAGGTTGTTTTTTTTGGCCTAAGCACACTACTCACAATAAGTTAGGGATATTGGTATGTTGTTAATTTTGGATTGTTTTCTTCAAAAATATACAAAATCATTCAAGGGAATGCATACCTTCCATAAAATATCCGTGTACACCCAACAATATCTCTAACTTATTGTGAGTAATGTAATTAAAAAGTTATACATTTGTTTATATTAAGGAAAGTAAGAGCTTTTGTTTATTGATTGATCATCAGGGGTGGCATGATCTTCTTCAGACGAGGGAAGAAGGGCGTTAGTAAGAAGACAGGCAAAGACATCATGTATGATTTTGAGAAGAAAATCAACCACGCAGTCTTCCCAGCACTCCAAGGTGGTCCACATAATAACTCAATTGGGGCGATTGCAGTGGCTCTCAAACAAGTAAGTTTTGGTCGTTCGTGATTGTTGAGTGATATCAATTTTGTTTGTAAGTTAAAGGAAAAATATACCCCAAGAAACAAGTACAACTCGTACATTATTGTTATACATGAACAAAAAATATGTCCCACTGAAAAGTGGGTACGAACTTCACCAAGAACAGCAATTGGAATATGGATCGTAGTATGGACCACGGTCATTTTGTTTGAAAACTGGCGAAGGAATGATGTTTGTGTGTAAAAGTCCTTTGTGCATTCCTATGGCAATTCACGAAAATGTTGTATGCAAAAACGTCATTCTTTGCCAAGTTTTTGGACAAAATGGCAGCGCCCATAAACCATTCTTTTTGAAGTTTGTATCCATTGTTTTTTGTTCATTGTATAAAAATAATATACGACTTGCACTTTTTGAAACAATGTATTTTGTTTCTTGGGTATACTTCTTAATTCTAAATCTGATTTTCCAAGTAAGAATTGCACTTCCAAATAGATACGCAGTTAAGCTATGTCCACACTACAGTGAATGCATAGTTCCAACCTGTCAATCAACCGAACCCGCCGACCAATCACAACAGAGCTAGCAGATATCACCCACATAGGTCAAAGTGCACTGTTTCACAACAACATCACGCGATGTTCTGCCCCATATCCGGGTGAATGATCCGGGTGAATTTTTGGTTTCAAGGCCTGTCGTTTCAATGTTCAAAGATACGAAAGCACGTATTTCATGATATGACATCCCTGTATTACTAGCCCTTTACTCGTTGTGTTCTAAGATAACTGTCGACCCTGAAACATGAATACCTTTGGGTTTTCTCCAATGAATCTGTGCTTTCCGTTGAAAGTCCCACTGCTTTGTGTGTTGTGTGTCGCCATTTTGACAATAGCGTGTAAGCCATAGCAACAATATCCAAGGGGGCGGGGTTAACTGGGCAAAATCGGAACTATGCATTGTGATAGAAATGGGAACCGAACAGTGGCATCGCTGAAAGTTGAAACTTTTTTAAATTTTGGCATTTACCGGTAGAGGCTGCTGCTGTTGTTTTCTATCCGCTGTAGTTGAAACTTTGGGTGTTCATTCTACCGTCGTAGAATGAATTTGAATTTTCATGTATTTATGAGTTCTTGGTTCCTAAACATCAATTGCAGGGCAAAATATCCTGAATTTGGTTGCAGTGCAGCCAAAAGATGTTGACATTTTTATATGATTTTTCCAATTTTGGTGAAGAAAGTGCTCATTTAAAACTCCTTGCTCTTTTTTGCAGTGTATGAGTCCTGCTTTCAAGGAATACCAACAGCAGACTCTTCTCAATGCACAGACGATGGCACAAGAACTCCTGAGGAAAGACTATTCCCTCGTATCCGGTAAATACCTAGGAAGTCCTGTTTCTCCAGTGGACATAAACTCATTGTATTGAAACTTTTTGTATTGAACCTTTAAAACAATCTCTGTGGAAAATTATTTTGTTCACTGAAAATACATTTTTGCCCTTTGTAATTACAATTCTTTATTCAACTTTAGGAAATCATATACAGAACAAAATAACAAAGACAGTCAAAATAAATAAAGGACACATACAAGTGATCTGGGGCCAATTTCATAAAGCTGTTCAGCAAAACAATTTGCTTAGCAAACAAATTTGCTTAATCAAAAATTTGTTTGCTTTATAAAAATGGGTTAATAGCCAAAATTTTATGTCAACTTGTGTTCTTAGCAAGAATAGCAGATATTCTTGTGAAAAACACAAATTGACATGCAATTTGGACTATTGACCCATTTTTATAAAGCAAACAGATTTTTGATTAAGCAAATTTTTCTGCTAAACAGCTTTATGAAATTGGCCCCAGGACATAGTAAATCGAGTCGTGAAAATGAGGCCGTACATGTCTCTGATGAGGGTCCGCGGTTCGAATCCCGGTGGAGCCAAGTTGCTTTTCACTGCATCCAGATTTCCCAAACTCACGGACGTTGGTCCACATTTGTATCAAAACATAGTATTCATAAAAATGTTTTTTAAAAAGTCATTATTTGAGGTCATCGACCTTGAAATTAAATCAAGTCACTGTTGCTTGTAAGTATGTGGGGTGTGATGGCCGAGCGGTCTAGTGTGTCGAACTTAAGTTCCTGTGCTAGTACTAGAATGTAGGTTCGATTCCGGGCCGCGACGGGTTGTGGCACCTGTGCCCTTGAGCAAGGCACTCAACCACACTTGCTCCCATTCCTGTAATTGGCGGTCTCTCCGCTGTTGGATGTGGTAAATAAATAAATAAATAAATAAAATAAAAACGACTGCATGGGGGCTACCATAGTCTGCATGCTGTACCAACGAAATCTGGTGTGCTATTGGTTTAGCGTTTAACTCATTTTGTGAAGTTTGCTCAGAATACAGTTTCAGTGATCTACAGTAGCTATCTACAGGAAACACCAATGCGCTTACTAAGAAGTAGTTATGTTTGGGGACTTAGTGGGGGGTTCTTATCATAGATCAGTCAGTGTTTTTTTTCTGAAATGATCAATGTGTTTTGTTGAATGTGACAGGAGGAACTGAAAACCACTTGGTGCTTGTTGATCTTCAATCCAAGGGAATTGATGGGGCCCAGGCAGAACACGTCATGGAGCTATGTGCTATAACGGTCAATAAGAATACCTGCCCTGGGGACAAGAGTGCAATGCATCCAAGTGGTCTACGGCTAGGTAAAACATTTACTTCAGTTTGTTTATTTTTGTTTAAGGCTAAAAAAAAAATATTTACTCTGACTAAACAATTGAGGCTGAGAAATATAACATTCTATCAGTCGGTACAGTATGAACATCTCTTGCGGCAAGGCTGATTGCACCAGCCTTTGTAAGAGCCGCTGAAGCAGGGTGCGCCACTCTACCTGAAGTGCCTACCTGTGCTCCTGCACTTCTATAGGGCTGTTTGGGAGAGGCGTGACTCCGTAAGTCAGCTCATCCCACACAGGTTTAATCAGGTTGAAAACCCTACAGAATTGGTTTCTGAGAGGCCTTTAATACTGGATTCTCCGAGAAACAGGAAATTTCACATTTCATTACTGTGGGAATCACTTGGTTGAAACAGGTCCTCTTGGACCTGGAGGAAATTACTGAAGCGGAACAGTCTTGAAAGTAATTCCAAAGTGATTGGTCAATCAGTGCCTTGTTATCCACAAGTTCATGGTATTCAATAAACTCCTGTTCTGATCAGATGTCCTCCAATCAAATGATCTCCTTAAAGGCCCTATGTATCATTTGCAAGATAAAATTTTTACAGATTCGTGGAATAAGAGTGTAACATATCTAAGGAAGAATGTTGGTAAACTAGCCTGAAGAAATTTTAGCTACTTAGATGTCTCAATGCTTCAGAAAACTTGAAAATCTATATATGTGTACAAGTGAATGGTAAAAAAGTCCCGTGCACGGAACATTTTTAGAAAACCACCTTCGGTTGTCAATGAAATACCATTTTGGACGGAAATAAATTCATGTTGTGTTTGTTACCATTGCTATCAACACTTTGAGTAAGGTTTTTCTTGTCAACTCATGAATAACGAAATTGGGTCATTGCAAATGATACAATGGTCCTTTAAGCATTATCTAAAACAAACAATGAATGCTTTCCAAAATACAAATATTTTAATTTGTTGAAAAACAGAATGTTTCAGGACCATAAAAACAAAACACACTTATGATTTCTCCCATCCCATATTTAGATATCTTGTTGATGATTTTCTTTTCATTAATTTCACCAGGGTCCCCAGCCCTGACGTCTCGCAACTTCAAAGAAGACGACTTTGTGCAAGTGGTTGAGTTCATTGATCGCAGCATCGCTATCGGACAAGAAGTCAAAAAGATAACTGGTAATTATGACACTAGGTGAAATGTCTCCTTAAATATTTTCACACACAACATGGTAAAAGGTACCAGTAATTTTACAGTTCTGTTAGCAGTATTTGTTTGCAATTTAAGTTCAATTTCCAATATGAATTCTCCAAAATTTTGCATGGATAATTTCAGAACCTGAGAAATCAGGTTGCCATAGCAGTGCTTTCCTAGCGTTCCACCTCTTTGGCCCTGGTTCGAATCCCGTCCGGGTCATTAGGTGGATTGGGTTCTCAATCCCTACTTGATTCTCTGGCTTTCCTTTCACCTCTAAAACTCCTGATAAGGCCCTTACGATTTTTCTCTCATCCTAAGTTTGTTTCGTTTCAATGGTGATTAGGCACCATACCATACCATATGTTGTGTTCATTACTTTGCCCAGTTGCGCCACCATGCAACACCGAGAGAAGAATTGGGTCTATAGGGAAGCCTGAGGGAGTAATACCAACTGTGCCTTATAGCTCAGCTGGTAGAGCATCTGCCTAGTGAGTCAGAGGTCTCGGGTTCAAATCCTGATAAGGCCCTTACGATTTTTCTCTCATCCTAAATTTGTTTGTTTCGTTTCAATGGTGATTAGGCACCATACCATACCATATGTTGTGTTCATTACTTTGCCCAGTTGCGCCACCATGCAACACCGAGAGAAGAATTGGGTCTATAGGGAAGCCTGAGGGAGTAATACCAACTGTGCCCTATAGCTCAGCTGGTAGAGCATCTGCCTAGTGAGTCAGAAGTCTCGGGTTCAAATTCTGATAAGGCCCTTACGATTTTTCTCTCATCCTAAATTTGTTTGTTTCGTTTCAATGGTGATTAGCACCATACCATACCATATGTTGTGTTCATTACCTCTAAAACTAGGGATTTTTCCCCTATCTCTAACACCTGGTTACCTTGCTGAAAAACCTCAGGTGGCTACAGAGCAATGACTTAAGTTGGCTATTTCCCACAACTCGATTCCTTTAGAGGATCATATGAATATTTACAAATATTGACTGCAATAAGGGGAATGGTTAAGATTATAGGCCCACGGTGATCTTAAAGCCATAGTCAAAGGCATAGTCATGGTTTCGAGATCACAGAGGGCCTATAATCTTAACCATGACCCAAATAAAAAGCAGTCAACATTTGTTTTATATACCGAAAGTGTAGATTTTTGTCATCCGATTGGTTAAAAGTAACGTTAAACCTGAAAGTTGTGTGGTCCATCAAGTTTCGATTTCGGTTGGTATTTACAGCAAAATATTCACCTTTCACTGTTGGGACCTCATCATCTACGAGAGATCAAAACGACCTTGAGATACCGCCATTGCCGGCCTGATGTCTAAATGTTTAGCTGCACAGTTGGTGCACAGCTATGCTACACATGCGATGCTAGCGTCCGGAACCCGCTAAGCTGACTATGCCCGGGGCATGGCAAAGATTTTGCTGGCCATGCCCGGGGCAGAATCAGAATTCTACAGGCGCGGGATCTAGCTAGTTCAATGCCACAACCCCTCCCCCTTTTAACGAATAAGATGACAGGAATCTACACAAGAGGTATATAATAAAAAATAGCTCACCAGACCCCTTGTTTAAGCAAGGGTAACTTTTGATCATTAAACATTGAAAGGAAATGCAGATAACTTTTTATTTTGTTTCGTCTCCGAGAAATTCCAATGCAAACATGATTTGAGGTTCATCTTAAATTTTTTCCTTTTTTGTTACCCAAGATGGAAGCAACAAAGCCTTCTTTGCAGCCCTGGAAACCAATAAAGATATATTGGAGAAGATTGGCAAAGTGCGTCAGGATGTGGAGGAATTTGCCGCCCAGTTCCCAATGCCGGGGTATGATGACTTCTAGATGCTACTGAAGTGGAATACTGCCATACGTCAGATACGTCAGCAAAATGGAGAAATTACAGTTGAAAGTCATTGTAATCAACATTTGCAGGTCTATAAAACACTGTTTAGTAGTTTTGAAAGTGGTGAGAAAATCACATCGCCGCTGGGCCCATGATTTAACCCTATGCTACTTTGACGTACTGTTTTGAATTTGTTTAAGTACTAAAGTTTTTCGGCCAAATTTGTTCAACCTCCTACAAGTTCCCTTTTCAGACAGAGCCAAAAACCTTTAAGCCCGCGCGAAAGCTTGATCCAGATTTTCCAGGGAGAACCTAGACTGTCTGGCAGGTCAACATATGTTTGTGTTTAAAACAAACGCCGTTCAATTCAAGGGGCTTCACCAGAGGAATTCAATCATCTAGTTACTATACAAATATTTTCTTATGTTTTTCAGTATTAGGCAGTGGCACATCTGGTTCATTATGAACAGGAATACAATGGAACATGCAGGACCCACTCTTTCCTATAATGAACTAGCAGCCGATTTCACGAAACTTTACGCAATTGCGCAAGTCCACAAATTATTGCACAACTTGTGCCACAAGTTGCGCCACATTTAGATATGGCGCAACTCACGCCATAAAATGTGGCGTAAGATAGAAAAATGTGTCATAGGACAGTGAAAAATTGCGATAATGCAGCATGTGCTTATTTACCGCATCGTCAACAAACTGAACCCCGGCCTTCTGTTATCCCCGACCTTTTATCATCAGTGAAATCTGCGACGCAACGCATGATGAGCAAGCGACATGAGTGTTAGCAGCCATGACGACAGTGCAAAATTTGTGAAAAACAACGACGTATGTATGACTATTTGATCAAGCACAAACATCAAATAGTCGTTGTTATAAGTGCTAAAGTGAACGTTGCGCAGCTAAGGAGAGTTTCGTAAAATCGATCTTCGGTTTATTGCGCAGCTATGGATTGCCGTTTACATGTTGGCACATGTGAGATTATGTGTACGAAATCTAACATGGTTCATCGGTGAATAACATAGTAAATTGTGTCTGCACAAATTCAAGTTAATATTTATTTTATCCCACTCCTAAAAGAACGAGCATTTTTTTCATTCCAAAGCAGCAATGTTTTAAAAGCGACTGCGAGCAGATATTTGTTTGTGTTGGAACAAATATTACATGTATTCAAAGTCAGTAATTTTTATTCACTGAATGTATGGTTCAGTACTGCAACATTTCTTAGCATTTGCCTTCCAGAATCTATCTCGAACTATCTGATAATCTGCATTGAATGTCAAATAAACCTGAAACTTCATCTTTTAGATCAGACATTTGTTGTGGCTAACACTAGTCAAAATCTCGCACCCCCGAGATTGTTATTTACCCGGGGCGAGTTCAACCCTGCTCAGGACCAGGATTGAAAACGGTAGTGTGAAACGGCGAAGGTCACTAGAAAGCTCGCTAAGTTTGATTTGCGTAAAGACCATAACAAGGTGAATAGGTCAAACTAGATGCTTTGCGCCTTTAAGTGATTATTATGATCATGCATCTTTTTAATTATGTTTTTAAACATACGCTGGCATGCATAACACGTGCGATTCTGATATTTTATGTCTTTGAAGCTCCATTGCCCAGTATACAAACATCAATTTTGTCAGCTATGTCGCAGAAAAAAGTCTCGACGCTTTGAGAAAAGGCGAGCTGTAGGAAATTTGGAATAAAAAAAAAAAAACATACAGAATCAACTTAGGCGGAAACTGTTTTTGTGATTTTCAGTGCGTCGTTTACTCCATATTCCCTTCACTTCGCATGCAAAAAGGCTCACTATAAATCCAGTGATTTCATTTGAACCGAGACTTGGTTCAGTGCGCAAGATATTTAACCTCGAGTTGTGAAATTGAGCTAGGAACCCTATGCTTTCATTGGCGCATTATTTCCCCGCAAACCATTTACAAAGTGAAATGTTGTTTGCTAACACCACTATGGTGTTGTGACTGTAAATGATACATTGGCCATACTAATAATTAAAAAAAACTTGATTAAACTATTTACTTTTTCTTTTCTTTCTCCAAAATTTATAAAATTACTTACATGTATTTCTCAACAAGTTATTAAAAACATTTTAACGGATAAGTATTCTTTCTCTCCTTGCCTTTAGATAGTCTTTTTATTAAAATAAATATATTTTTGTCTCAATCTTTGTGTTAGGATGTCGGTTATTAATGTAAGCTTTTTATGGTGGCAATTAACTGTCTTTTTCGTATTATTAAAGCTCTCTGTCGATTGCAACAAAAAGTGCTTGCGTGTAGTTTTACATTCCTTTTGACAACGGAGGCTAGAAAGTTACTGTAACATGAGCATTTTCTTGGCTGAAGGCTACGTCAAACTGGCCACCTTTTGTTACTTGAACTGGTTCAACAATGTAAGGACAATATGTGCAACCATGCATGTCCTCCAGGAACAAAGAAACTGTCCCACAAAATGGCAGCTAATCAATATTTGTTCTACACATACTTGGTCTGGAACAATGCATCATTAAAGGACTCCTGAAATTGTTTTTTCATCCAGACTTATTTTTTACAATATATGAAGGGTAACTATACTAACAAGAAATTTTAGTTTGAAAAAGGAAAGCAATATTTAACTTTTTTGCAAAAAGAGGGCGCTGTTTTTTTTAGTAACCCACCAGTGAAAAGGATAAAAATTAGAATTCAACCTCCAGTTTGTTTTCATGAGTAAGAACAAAAAACACTTTAATTTTAAAGGAAGGGACAACACTTGCAAAGGGTTGCCTAACTCTGTACACTTTATGTAAGTCGCCATCTTTTGCAGTTCGCCGCTCAGACTCGAGAGGGCGTTAGTCAGGACACAACATATTTTTACATACTTAACGGCATATGGGAGTCGGGGGAAACAGGGCATCAATCTTGACGTCATTAATGCAATCGTTGCATGGTTGACGTCATCATCCATTTCAAAAAAGTTGTCTGCAGACATATTTTTTTAAAACCACCTTCAGTTGGCAATTTCTTCTACAATGGTACAAATGTACTATTTTACAAAACAAAAAAATAATATCGTCTTTGTTACCATTACTATCAGTCAACAATTTCAGTCTGATTTTTCTTGTGAATTTGTGAAGTAAAATTTTGGGTCACTGCAAATGATTTATTTGGCCCTTAAAAATGTGTAATTAGACTTTCAAAATTTTGATTACTTTAACCAACTTACTTTAGCATGGGTTAAAGAAATAAAAATCCTATTTGAGAGGCCCTCTAAGAAAAGCGTTCTGTAAATACATGTAATCCTCGATGCTTATACAAATTTCATAAAATATTAATTTACAAAAATTTGGTACAGTGTACAAACATTAATATGATAATCTCATATGATTTTTAAACAGAGCCATTACTTTCAGCTTACATGCTTGATGTCATTATGATGTCATTCCATCCATCAACTGTTTTGTGTGCTTGAGTTCTGAAAACAAAATCAGAGAATAGAATTTTATCAATTAACAACCATTAATAAATAACTTAGACAGTTTACGAATCCTCATTGGCTGAGAGCACATCACGTGGCTGGTATTAAACAGAAAATAAAGACCAGAGATAAAGACCGGTCGGCTGGCTCACGTTTGTGCCCGCGCCCTAGTCAGTGCGTATGAAACATGCACATGCACACGCACACAGAAAATGTACGCTCCCGAAAGCAAAATGTGCACTGTGACAGAATCTACCCGGTCATGTGCGTGCGCTGCACGTAAACAACTCGATGCACAGCTAGCAGTTTGAAGGAACAACGGGATGAAGGGAAAAGTGAATGCAAAACATGGCAAAACGACAGGCTAATTTTTGTGAGTTTTACTGATTTACACAATAATGTATTTATGAATGGGATTTAAAGTGGGTTTGGCCAGTCTTAAACAATCCGTTTAAAAACGGCTAGGGGCCTAAACGCTGATAATGACCCTCAATGCCACTGTTTTGCCCATTTTCCTTGTCAATTACTGCGAGTGTAGACGTCAAAAGCAGTAACAAGTGAATTTCCCCTAAATGTGTTAACAAGTCCTCCGCTACACCGATGTGGAAATCTTGGTGTGGTTAAACAAGAAAGATCAGTGTGGAAGTCAAGTTAGCCTATTTTTCTTAGGATATGTGCAGCAGACAAAAAACTATATAGTTGGCCCAATGACTAGGGGGACAGGCAGAACTTTTTATCAGCAGGACCTCACCAGGCTATTTGGATTGGCTCATAAAACTCACCACTAAGAAATATCCTGAATTTATCAGCAGACATGGTGAAGTTTGTTGGTTTGACAGAGTTGTCATCCGGATTGCGTATGTGCAATCTAAGACGTACACTCGGCTCGTTAACATCTCTCAGCTCACTGGAACCTATAATGTAGTCCACTCGCCAGTCAACACCATCAAGCTTCGATACTTCACAAGGAAAAAAGAAAAGTAGGACAATGCATACACCACTAATACTTTTGCCATGTTTAAGATTGAACTTTAAAGGCAGTACACATGATTGGTATCTCGAAGAATCAGAAATGTTCACAGATTTACACATAACTTACACGATATAAGCATGATGAAGGTAGAAAACGTTCCCTGAAATGGTTTTGTCTGAAGTGCTATAGTCTTTGAGAAATGAGCAAAACAATTATTTGTTGTCTCGCGAGACGTAAATTTAATTCGCCCTGAACCACTTCGCCCAAGTGCCATTTCGCCCCAAACCACTTTGTCCAAACACTACTTGGCCCAAAAGCCACTGCATCCTAAAACAACCTCGTACACAGGCCATGGTTCAGGGCGAAGTGGTTTTGGGGCGAAATGACTGCAAACCCTTTTTTGGCCGTTTTCTCAAAAGTTAGACGAAGTACGGAGCTGGTTTTTGCTCAGGTTGGTTTTAATCATGCATATCTTCAATCACACGGGATAAAACTATTTGTAACAGTTTACCAATCATGTATACTATCTTTAGAGACTACGTGACTGGAAATTTTAAAAAAAATACATGTAATCAAAGAATAATGTTGATAAACTGCCTTGTAGATATTTTAGCCACATAGAAAACCTTAAAAATCTATGCATGGGTTTTGTGTTAAATGAATGGGAACAAAAACGCAAAAACGCATTGAACCTATGCTTTTACACTCTTACTTACCTCTTAAGCTCTGTTCTTTGAACCTTTGCTGCAATGCTTCTAGCTTGTCCTGGTAGGAGCGACAAATTGCGGTAGAGTGCTCTGGTTGAAAATAGGATAATAGAACACATTCAACTCACTGGGCTCAACAGACACCCCCAGCTCACTGGGCTCAACAGACACCCCCAGCACACTGGGCTCAGCACACTGGGCTCAACATACAGGCACCTCCAGCTCACTGGGCTCGACAGACACCCCCAGCTCACTGGGCTCGACACCCTCAGCACACTGGGATCAACAGACACCCTGGGCTCACCAGGCACCTCCAGCTCACTGGGCTCAACAGACACCCCCAGCTCACTGGGCTCAACAGACACCTCTCAGCTCACTGGGCTCAACAAGACACCTCTCAGCACACTGGGCTCAACAGACACCCGCCCAGCTCACTAGGCTCAACAGACACCCTCAGCACACTGGACTCGACATACAGGCACCTCCAGCTCACTTGGCTCAACAGACACCCCCAGCACACTGGGCTCAACAGACACCCTCAGCTCACTGGGCTCAACAGACACCCTCAGCTCACTGGGCTCAACAGACACCCTCAGCACACTGGACTCGACATACAGGCACCTCCAGCTCACTAGGCTCAACAGACACCCCCAGCTCACTAGGCTCAACAGACACCCTCAGCACACTGGACTCGACATACAGGCACCTCCAGCTCACTAGGCTCAACAGACACCCCCAGCTCACTAGGCTCAACAGACACCCTCAGCACACTGGACTCGACATACAGGTACCTCCAGCTCACTGGGCTCAACAGACACCCCCAGCTCACTGGGCTCAACAGACACCCCCAGCTCACCAGACACCACCAGCTCACTGGGCTCAACAGACACCCTCGGCACACTGGGCTCAACAGACACCCTCAGCTCACTGGACTTAACACACACCCTTAGCTCACCTTTAGGGAGACCTAGCTGTTGTAACTCATTTGACAGCGATTCTCCATCTACGTTGTACTTTGCAGCACTGGACAGGATAAAGCTCAGAGCAGCTATGCTAGCTTTTACGTCACTGCTGTCTAAAGGTAGAAAATAGTAACAAAAAAATTGTATTATTTTTAATGTAGTCACTTGTTGGAAGGTAAGTTAAAGGAGCGTGTCCAGATCACAATTTTGAGCCCCAGTTTTTTCCAAGGGTGTTGAGATTTTGATGCCTGTCATTTGTCATATTTTTCTCATTAACATTCTGAAATTCTGCATTCTCACTCCGCATTAGGGTGTCGGATTGGTGTAGTGGTAGAGCGCTCGTCTCCCAACCCACAGGTCATGCGTTCAAATCCCGGCAGGGGTATTCTTAGTTCATCCAGCTGAATGGGTAGCTAGTCTACTAAAGACCAAGCGAAGGTACAGGCGAAAAGGAACTGGCCACCCTATCACCATGCCTTTGTTTGACACCCAAAAATGTAGTGATTGTTTGCAGATGATTGCAACATTGAAAATACGTACCATATTTAGCATCAGCTGTCAACTTGTAAACTTTCTCATACTGAAACACAAATAAATAAGAGCACATAACTTATTCTTGAAAATCATTTACGATTTTTTTTGAAATCTTTATCTTTTACAAGGGCTCGCAATGTGCATTTCATACCATCTTGTCACAAGTTGTGCTTTGTGTGCAAATCAATGCAACACATTGACACTTATTATGCCCATGGAGTGACTAGGAGCATTGCTACTTCCCCTGGATGAGATGCCCATTGACCAAGAACAATGATGTGACCGACCTGAGCCAGGGTTGTAGTCGAGTCTATCACAAATCTTTCACAAGTCCAGAGCAGATAAAATCACAAGTCCGTGACAAGTCCCACACAAGTCCAGTAACAAGAAGCAAAGGATGAACACGCACAAAATAATGCCTTTGTTGGGGTTCATTTAAATAGCTTGTGACTCGAATTAAGACACAGGGACTTGTGGTGGACTTGTGAAGACTTGTGATGGACTCGACTACAACCCTGCCCTGAGCACCTTGTTTTGATAATTATCATTATCATCTGT
Source organism: Henricia sp. BOLD:AAB3569 (assembly GCA_037783545.1). Lineage (NCBI taxonomy): Eukaryota > Metazoa > Echinodermata > Asteroidea > Spinulosida > Echinasteridae > Henricia > Henricia sp. BOLD:AAB3569. The sequence goes on from JBBELK010000060.1 coordinate 2,899,209, forward strand.
CAACAAATGAAAGTAACTTACGTCTATACTGTCACCAAGTAGGTCCTTCACAATTTGCGCACAAAGTAATTTCATCTTTACTGATGTCTATGGGGGAAAAATGCAAGAAAATTCTTTCAACCTCATTGTTTCTCAGTTTTTACTTTTGGTTTTCTTTTAAGAAATCTTACATGCTGTACAATGATGAGATTTTGGTATATCATGTGTCTTATTTTTGTCATTACCATTGAGAAATTTCGTGCTCTCCACATGTATTTTCAAGGATATCGTCAAAAAAACATTACCGTTTTGTAAACTAATTTATACAGTTACATAAAACACTGCAGCGATTCAGGGATGTGATTTGTTCCAGTTTTTCCCGGAATAATCTTTGTCACAAACCAATGAGACAAAAGAAAGTTCCGGAAAAAAACGGAATAATCACATCCCTGGCGATTACACCAACCTTTTGGCCTCCACATCCAAATAGGAGATTGCAAATTTCCCATGATAGTATTTTGGGGAGGTATTTTATACTATTGTTGGGTTAAATGCATTTTCTGGAAAAGTCGGAACAAGCTCCGTTATTGTTAATTAATACACTCACAATTTTGGATAAAATACTGATTTCTGCTAGCACCCAGTCTGGGCAGTCAAGCCCACCACAGAAACGAAACCTCTGCAGAAAAAAAAATCAAAACAGATTGCAGTGGTTAATTAATGCGAGGTATGCTTTTCTGTGCTAATGAAATGTGCAGGTCCCTAACTGTTTAATATTTAGTGTGCACAAGTTTCTGTGCTTCATCATATGACATGAGTCATTTAATATTTTTTCTCTTATCCCATCTGGTTACTTCATTTCTGAGTTGACTTGGCATCACACAAAAAACTGTTTGGCGAGTTTTAATAAAAAATGGTGAATCCAGTTCGTTTCTTGTACTATGTTGCTTATTAGAATAAACCCTTTCATGGTTATCGACGCCATGTTGTTCACGGGGCAGTTCGAACACGCGTTGCTGTGTGCGTGCGCGGATCGTATACGAATGCATTGTTAGGTCACTGTGCATTAGCTACGATACGCACATGGCAACGCGTGTTTGAAGTGCCCGTGAACAAGATGGCGTCGATAACCGTGAAAGGGTTTATTATATGGTTCCTATCTATGTACTACTTAAAATATCGTGTTATTTTGCATTTTGTAGCGTGGGCATATTTTTGCCCTTTTCCTTTCTGCGATACTGTTCAGCCTTTGTGCAAAGTCACTCGAGCATTATTTTCAAAGTATTGTTAAACATGCACAAACCTATAAGACCAAAAAAATTCCAAGTTTTTCCCGAGGAAAATCTTGACATTTCTCCCACCTATTACTTTATGTTTCTATTATTTATCTTTTATTGGACATGGTTTATAGGTTATATGATATACACCCTATGTGTGGCCGCCTGGCCGGATATGCAATTCAACAACAACAAACAAAAATCATACCATATTGGCAGAGAATCTTGAACCAGCACTGTCATTACATGTAGACCACTACAGCCTTAAAGAGATCACTGAAATAAAACAGATTTTTAAAGAATTGTTTATAAATACACAAGTCACTCAATACATTTCCTTACTTCTACTTCTAGGGTTTTTTGAACCCAGATCTGAACAGATTTGAGGTGCATTCGTTCACTTCGCGCAGATCCTAATCAAGATCCACATATTCCACATACAACGATTGAGGACCGGTCCTCATATTCAGTCGTTGTATGTGGAATATGTGGAGCGGGAACCAGTCTAACCGTCACGCCACTATCTACAAGTTAAAGTTTTGCACACGATCCGAGACAACAACGGCTGTGAGCATACCTCCCCGTTTCGCTGGAATTGTAGGCTAAATTTTGATCGTGGCTCGTTATTTCCCTCAAGGACCTGCGTAGTGGTTATATGCCTGACAAGGTTGGGGTGAGTCCCAGGGGGAATTTGTGTCACGGGGAGAAAATGACACATTTTGATTTGAAGTTTTTTCAGACATGTGTCAGCTAGCGTGTTCATGTTCATACGTAGCCTCGGCTCTAACAGATTACCACATGATAAAATTCGAGCCGATGTAACCTTGTCTAAGGTTACCTCAGCCCTAGCTTTATCATGTGGTTATTCGGAAGTAGGGCTGAGGGAACTTGTCAACATGAACAAGATATATCAAAACATTGAAATCAAAATGTGTCATTTTCTCCCCGTGACACACTAATTCCCCCTGGGACCCACCAAAACCTTGTCAGGCATAACCACTACGCAGGTCCTTCAGGGAAATAACAAGCCACGATGAAGATTTAGCCTACAATTGCAGTAAAAAAGGAGGTCTGGAATATGACAGCCGATGTAGTCTTGTGTACAAATTCAAGTCTTGTGTACGATGTGTCTATCCGTGTACAAAGGAATAGCAATACGCGGTTAGTGCACAGACTGGTTTTCAGATATCGTGTTCATGTTGACAAGTTCCCTCAGCCCTATCCGAATAATAAAAGGGAAATTTATAAAACCCGGAGGTCGGAGGTGGTCGGAGGTACCCAAAGGTACCCGGAGGTAGATTGTTTTTGCTAACGTGTAGTTGGTGTGTTGACGGTGGCTCCGGAGCTACGTGGTATTAAAATAACAAGCCGGAGGTAGGTTGTAGCATGTACTACACGGTCACAATAAATTCTACCTCCGGGTTACCTCCGACCTCCGGCTACCTCCGTGTTTCAACCACACCCTAATAAAAGCTAGGGCTGAGGTAACATCGTTAGCTAGGTCAAAATAGGCAATTCCGAGGCATCTACCGTGCATGGTAATCTACCCGAGAAATTTTCTTTTTGAAAGAGCACGAATGATGAAGAATGCATAGCGAATATTGAACTTTTTCTTTCCCATAAACAAGCTAAACATGCTAAACAAGCTGCGGTTATCCATCTACAAATTTGTCAGTTAACTCATCGGCATATCAACAATCACATAGGCCTTATTTAATATCACTTACTAAAATTACTAATTGTTAAAGTAAAATGTAGATATGAGATGCCTACATAAAACCATCTGACAGTAAAACACCAACCTACTCCACCCACTCTGCAAATGTGCCAAATTACCATAATTTAATTAAAACGTAATAAAACGGTAAATAGTTCCGAATAAAGGCCAATAAATATTTTATACTAAAACATATTTTACTTGATAATCTTATTTTTTAAAAACGTATAAAAATTCAATAAAAAATTAAGAAAAACTGACAATTTTTGAATGAGACTACTAAAATTCAAGATGGCAGCCTCCATGTGCGGCTCTGACTAACCTGCTCACGCTTGATTGCTTTTAATGTTTTACTGCTTTTTTGTTAAGGATACATATACCAGGTTACTGTGTTAGTATTTTTTGGGGGCATTTTTCCCGTATACACATACAAAGATTTGAATGAATTACCTCCTGGGGGTGGGGGGAGGGGGATAGGGAGGGGGAGTGCGGGGGTGCGGTGAGGGGGGTGGGGGGAGGGGGGTGGGGGGTGGGGGGTGGGGGGAGGGGGGGGGGGGGGGGAGGGGGAGGGTGGGGGTGGGGGGGGGGGGGGGGGGGTGGGTGTGGGCACCCGCCTTGAAAAATCGTTGCACCCCCACAGTCGGCCCCCCTCCAGCTCCCCCCACTGGAAATTTGGCAAACGGATAAAAAGATGTGGATTTTTAAAAATATACATTAATTCATCATTGAACACGGATTTGGGTGAATTTATATATTGGAATCGATAGCTTATTCAATTCTAAAATATACTTCCCACGGACACTTCCGTCGGAAATGTTGCATTTCTGAGATAAATAAATTATAAAATTACTGCATAAAGTAATGCTCAAAATTACGGCGCGAGCGGCCGTGCGTAAAAGCGTGACAACAGATAGATGCCGATGTGAATGCAATTTTTGAAGGACAAAATGTGATTTTTCTACAGAAAAGCAACATTTGCGACAAAAGTGCAAGTGGAAAGTACATCTTAAAATAAGATGATCGGTTAATTCTATGAGGTACATTGTAATTTCCTTCAAATCTTTGTTTAATGTATATAAAAAAAACACTTTTGTTTTTTACTTTAGGCAGGTCACTTGGAATTTAAGGACGATAGCTTGGTCAACTTGATGATGATAATTCTTTTATCTTTAGACCTTTTCCTACCTCCATGTTTTTAGACTAGACCCGTGAACACTGCTTCGGGTACCAGGGGTAGCCTACCTCTACGCCCTGCGATTGTGTTTAGAAATACCTGTGGAAATCTCAGCAAATTTTTAATTTGTCCCTTGTGCCTGATACTTGGCCAATAGATACTCTTACCCAAACATATCAATATTCCGAAGAGTACTCGTCAATCTGATGTTTACTTTCGGAGAAATTCTACCTCAGGATGTCCGTGCACGCACACGGAAATGATGCCAAGATGTTTACTCCAGTCATAATATGTTTACATTGTGCACAGATTTTACATCATCAGACTCGACGTTTTCTGAATCATGGCTTTGAAGACAATCACTGCGAGCTGCCAGCTTGTGAGGAGTCTGTTCAAGATTGCTCCTGTCACATACGCAGGATGTCAACAACAAAGGGTAAGAAAATGCCCATGATCATGCTGATAGATTCCATAATTCCCTTTTTTTTGGGTGGCTTTAAAGGCACAGGCTCGTCAGCAATGCGCGCGCGCCAAATTCGTGCGATAAAATACGCAGCTCCATAGCAAATGCATGGAGCAGCGTATTTCTTGGCACGAATTTGGCGGGCGCGCATTGCTGATGAGCCTGTGCCTAGTATTCCTTTAAAACTATTCGTTAAAAATTCTTGATTGGCTTTAATTGTTTGACAAAGATATGCTTTGGAAATACAGGGACCAAATGTTTGTCCTCAAAAATCGTTGCTTGTTTCACTTAAGTCATGTTATGCACTTGACAGACAATGTCAGCTTTTGTCTCGTACACTGTCAACTTTTGTCCCTTGTGCAACTTGTTTACGTTGGGTTTGAGACTCAAAACAAAGTTTTGCAATTTTTATTTTACTATCCAGTTCCACAATTGGAAACTGAATCTCTGAAACCAAATGGTTAAAAAAAACGAAAACGAAACAAACAAACAACTGGACGTGAAATTTAAGAAAAAGTGTGAAGCTATGAATACAGTTTATGAAAGCAGAATTGATCCGAACAAATATTTGTTTTAGGTAGTTCATCCACATTGTTCTAATAACTCAATAGCGCTATCATGTAACAAAATATAAAGGTTTCAAACTTCTTTGTGATTGTTGGAACCGCATAAAAAAACTAGATCAAAGAGAATTAAAATACTTCTTTTGCAGGTAGAGTTCTGGTCTTGTTACGAATTTTAGTGTGAAAAATCTTGTCTTGCACATAATTTGTATAGTTGGTTTTGAAGAATCCAAATATTTGGATTTTGGAATATTCAGATTTTTGAGATCAATCTATTCAGTTTCTTACAACCCTAAGATTAACCCAAATAAATATGTTTGAAACTTTATATTTACTACATGTACATATTGTGAACATTTCTGACGTGTGTATTAATTCTTAGAATGCTGTGAAATTGCGACGTCTCTTCCCAGCCGAAGTACCAAAGATTGGACGGAAAAACCGTCCCCTGAAGAAACGGCACTACGTCTATGCTTGGGAAAGGGACACGATACATGAACCAAATCCCAAGCTTCAGGTGATATTGACAGAAGATGTGCTACGTAAGTACAGGGTGTTTAAAAAAGTCTGAACATTTAGATTGCTTATATAATTCTGGAGTTAATTTCATGGTGCTGCTAATAAGCGCAAACAAATTCTGGGCACAGTTTTGTAAAAAAGGTTACCAGCCAAAATTTGTATGTCAAATTGTTTTCTTAGAAACGGTAGTAGAATATCAGTAAATACACGTCACATACATTTTTTGCTGGCTACCAATTTTTGGTAAATAAAGCAATAAATTCTGTACTAAGCAAATTTTTATGCTTAGCAGAGCCACGAAATTGTCCCCATGGGCCAATTTCATAAAGCTGTTCAGTACAAAAATTAGTTTAATCCAAAATTTGTTTGCTTTATAAAAAATGGGTTAATAGTCAAAATTGTATGTCAACTTGTGTTTTTAGCAAAAACAGCAGAATACCAGTCAATTGTAAAACACATCACATAAGATTTTGACTACTGACCCATTTTTATAAAGCGAAACAAGTTTGGATTAGGCAATTTTTTCTGCTAAACAGCCTTATGAAGTTACATGCCGCTGCTTAAGCGCTAGCTGAAAACATGTGCTTACTGTAGCAGGGGGGTGGGTGGGGGGAGGGGGGGGGGAGGGGGGGGAAATGGGGGAAAGTCGTGTACGCGCAGCAAGGGCCCGGGCTGCTGGTGCGGGAGAGCCATGGCACGGGCACAAATTTCCATTGAAAGCTAGATAAGAAACGTTTGGAACGCGTGCGCGCATAGCTTGTTTTGTTAACGAACAACATGCGTGATAGGTGTGGGCCACTTGACAGCACCCTCACGCATTCAGGAATACGGTCCTCTGGTGTTGGATGATTTGGATCGTCTCCCGAGGTGCAGCAGAAGTCCCAATTATTTGTATACAATCCAGCCCAACCCACCATCATTGCACAAACCAACCTTCCTCATCATTCAATAAAAACCCAACACTCTTTTTGCAGGAATTGGTATGAAAGGGGATTTGGTGAGTGTGGACAGGAGCATAGCTCGCAACAAACTCCTGGACAAGAATTTAGCTGTTTATGCCTCGCCGGAAAACATTAAAGAGTTTGCTGCAGAGAGGAAGGTAATTCAACAAGTCTCAATGCACAGTTCCGATTTTGCCCAGTTAAACACAGTCAAAATGTCCACACATACGCTGCACAAACCAATGGGACTTTCAACGAAAAGCACAGGTTCATTGGGGAAAACTCAAAGGTATTTATGGGTCGACAGTTATCTTAGAACACACTGAGTAAAGGGCCAGTAATACAGGGATGTCATATATTATACAAATATTGACTGCTGCTTATTCGGGTCATGGTTAAGATTATAGGCCCAAGGTGATCTCGAAGCCATGACTATGCCCCGAGGCGGAAGCCGAGGGGCATAGTCTTAACCATAATCTTAACCATGACCCGAAGAAGCAGCAGTCAATATTTGTTTTATATACCGAATGTGTAGATTTTTGTCATCTGGTTGGTTAAAAGTAACGATACATCATGACAGTGGTCCTTCGAGTTTCGATTTCGGAAGCTGGTCTACGGCGGAAAAGTTGTATATTTACAGCAAACATTTGTAGCATAATCACCTGGCACTTTAGTAGCACATTTCACCTGACACAGTTTTCACTGTAGGCCACTTCTCTTATATTCTTAAGGACTTCATCATCTACGACAGACGTCGAGATTCCGCCATTACCGTCCTGATGAATGTTTACGTGAAGCGCCCAGCTGCATAGTTGGTGCACAGCTATGCTAACACATGTAATGCGCGCGTCCGGAACCCGCTAAATGACTATGCCCGGGGCATGGCAAAGACTATTGCCCGGTGGGCATATACGCGCTGGGTCTAGCCGATTCAATGCCCCCACTTTTAACCAATCAGATGACAGGAATCTACGCATGAGGTATATAACATGAAATATGTGCTTTTTTACCTTTGAACAGCGAAACGCCCGGCCTTGAAACCAAAAATTCACCCGGATCACCGCATACAACATTGTACAAACTGTATGTGCAGAAAATTGCATGTTGTTGTTGTGAGGCAATGCACTTTGACCTATGTGGGCGATATCTGCTAGCTCTGTTGTGATTGGTTGGCGGGTTCGGCTTGATTGACGGTTGCATACAAGTAAATAGGGCCCCCATAGGAACCAATGCTAAATGCCCAATTTTCAAAAATCATTTAAAAATACTCACAACTCTCTCAGCGTCTGGAGACAACAACCAAAATACTCATTGAAATCTCATCTTTTTGATTCTGTTCAATTTTATAGGGGTAATCCGTCACTTTTACTCCCTAATTTCCACATGAAACAAAACTACCCCTGCAAGAGTGAAAATTGCCAAACAGACCAGTGCCATTTTGGAAAAAAGTCACATTCGCTACTGGGGAAAATATGGCAACTTTCACGAGCTACATTCTCCAAAATGTTTGTAGTTGGAAGAAAAAATACCCCACATCACGATGGTGGCCAGTTTCCCCACAAGACCACACTTGTTCAGCTCACAATTCTCTCTAATGTAGAAGAATTTGAGGGCATACAAAATATTCATGAGCTCGCGCACAAATCTCTGCCTATTTACTTGTGTGCACCCTGACAGGTCGGAACTATTCATTAGTGCAGTTTCATGGTTTAATAGCTACATTTTTCACAATTTTAGTGAAGTTTCAAGGGCAGCGCCAGCCATATCAACAACTTCAAGTGGATACTAAGTTTGCATGTGAAAGGAAGTACATCAGTAACACCAGACGCTATTCCAATGTATCCTTGATGTGCTCTTACTGAATATGGTAACCACAGTGCTTCATTCTTGATTCATTTTATTTATTCTCCAACAGGAAAAAGAAGATGAGGATGTCACCAGCCTAACACCAACGGCACTTAAAGTAAGTGGAAATTATTCGAGGCTGATGCGTGTTGTTTAACCCTGCGGTGCGCGTAGGCGATCCAGGTACCTCGTTACAGGAGTGTACCAGTCGACAGCTGGCAGTGTGTAACTCAATGAACGGGGCATATACCCCTGCATAAATGGACTCTTAGGATATCCAAATTCTTTTGGACGGTCTAGAGATTGTATATAACCAGGTGCGGATCCAGGAATTTTTACAGGGGAGGGGGTGGGAAGGGTGGGGGTTGGCTATTAAAATGGGCAGTCAAAACCTCCCTTTATTCCGTTTATAGCTAGATACACTTAAAAAAACGTGCACTTGAAATGAACGTGCCCAACAGATGACAGACATCACTCCAGTTCCCAATTGCTAAATTTCATCAATTTCATCAACTGCATCAATTACCACCCCCCCCCCCAACCCCCACCCCGATGCCAAGGCCGTTTGTGCATAGTCAATGGGGAATTCCCATGTGGGACTGCTGGCCTGGTAGCTTGTAACTGATACAGCAGGTGAATGAACTTAAAGAAAGGAACAACACTTGCAAAGGGTTGCCGTATGCTTCATATAAGTCGCCATCTTTTGCAGTTCGGCGCTCGGACTTAAAAGGGCGTGATATTTTTACATACATGTGTACTTCACTGCATGTGGGAGTCGGGGAAACAAGGCATAAATCTTAATGTCATCCGTGCAATCGTTGCATGGTTGACGTCATCATCCCTTTCAAAATTTCAAATATGGTGCAGCACATAGTTAGTTGCAGAGTTTATCATCAAAATGAATTGTGTTGCCGACGTTGAAAACAAGATTCTCATGTAGGTTTATGCACCGGGCAATACATCAGTAATATTTTCCTTTAAGGATGTGTATGATAAAACCCAACCTGTGTTTAAAGAAGTTGTTCAGATTTTTTTTTTAAATAATTTTATTCTAACCCAACAATCCTTCAAAATACCTCTCCATAAAAATACCCATGAGACGAAAACAGGACATTTTCAATCTCCAAATTGGATGTGAAAGAAAAAAGGTTAGTGTAATTACTGCACTGCTTTATGGAACCGGATAAATTAGTTTACAAAACATCGGGGGTATTTTGACAATATCCTTGAAAATATATGAATTGAGAGCGCGATATTTCAGAATGGTAATGAAAAAAATTGGACCAATGATATCATCGTCCTGTTTAGGCTGGTTCCCTGGCTTTACTGCATGGAAAACAGAGCCATAAAATCAAGTGAGAGAGTTTGCTGTTCTATAGTTTCCATACTGGTATGTTTGTCTTTCTTTGCACTCACAGACCATAGAATATCTAAAGAAGTGCAGATTGACCGTGAGGATTCGCCAGACCCCTGAATGGGATGTGCTGCCCAAGGAAGCTGTCATTCACGCATTCAACAAAACTGTAAGCAGAAGTTGATTTTCCTGAACAATATAATATAGGCCTCACTATACACTACAGTACCATGACCGGGCAGTTTTGATTACTGTACAGGGTATAGAAACACCCTGTACATTCAAAACTGATCATTTTAATTGTACTTTTATGGAAAGTACTCGGCAACATTTGCTGCGTTCTTTGGATAGGATTATTTCTCTATTTTATCCAATGGGGCGACACTTATTGTTTAGAGAGTCATATAAGGGTGACGCGGTTGGTTAGGGCGACAATTTGGCGTAGCCCCAATATTTTGGAAGTCAAAAACCTTTTTATTTATGTCAAAGACCATCTTTTTAAAATCGAGAACCATTTTTATTAGGTGTGGAACCATTTTTGGAACCTTTGGGTTACAGAAATTTGGTGTCCAATCGATGTCTTTTAGCCGAAATTTCGGTGGTCGTCTGGCAAAGTCTTACCGGTGGGTCGCCCCTTTGCTGCATTAAGTGATATTATTATTATTATTTCTTTCTTTCTGGTATTCATACCAAGGATTCCTCAATAGTGCTCATTGCACTGTCACTCGCAAGCGTAAGGAAACCCATGAAGAATTAGAATTAGAAATGGCCAGAGACACCGGGGAATCCCCTTGCTCTTCACGATAGAATGCTCTGGGATCTCTAGAGTGCGTTACCATTACCTAACACACTGGACCAACGGCTTTACATCCCTTCCGAAGGATGGAGCAAGTGCGATTGAGTGCCTTGCCCAAGGGCACAGGTACCGCAGCCGGATTCGAACCCGCAATCCCAAGTTTTTACCTATGATTGCGAGTCAATGACCCAAACCGCTCGTCCACGGTACCCCACAGCTGTGAAGCTGTAGGTCTGTTGTGTATTAATTGTCTTATAATTCTTGTTTTCCTTCTTTCTTGGAGAAACAATCTGTTACACTCAAAATGAGAAGTATACCTAAGAAAAGACATTGTGTTTTAATAAATAAATTAGTGCAAACCGTTCATTATTGATAACCCCTTCAGTCACAGGAATTTGGACAGACAGAGAAGTCCCTTTCAACAAATGTACACATGTGACCAAAGAGGTTAAACGGGAACAAGAAAAATTGCAAACTTCACAAAGAATGGCAATTGCAACAATGTTTTCTAGTATGTGCACTGCCATTTTGTCCAAAAATGGGCGAAGAATTATGTTTTTGCAGACAACTTTTTTGTACATTGCTATAAGAATGCAAGAAGGATCTGTCTGCAAAAATGTCATACTCATTCTGAAATATCGTCATAAATTCCAATCTTGACTAAAATAAAGACAAAAATCATTTATTTAATTGAAATTCACTGCATTATAATGTTCATGCCGTTTGCTTCTGGTTGACACGACATTAAAATGAGCATTTCACTTCAATATACACCAGGCCTTGTGTTTGTGGAAATGGCTGCCGTAGCATGATAGTGAAACCATTCAGCCAGTGGGATTAAAAGACTAGTTTATTCAGGTTTAATCACTGGCTGAATCTAGCCGCGAAGCCATACCGTAGTTTGGAGATGACTTCGCGGCTAGCTTCAGCCAGTGATTAACCAAATTGCTTTTGCCGCGACAGTTATGGGCCACCGTATATAGTGGAGTACAGTGACGTCTAATTTATTAGGCTAGTTTATTGACATTTTCTTCTTTTTCTCTGCACCTAAATAACTACATGCTTTTGTAAGTAATGATTTGTTTCATACAAAAATTGCAATTCTGTATTGACCTGAAGTATCTCTCTCATTTGTTCAGCTTGGCGTGGTGGTACCTGACCATGCCTTGGAGCTACCTGATGATCCACCCATATCACGCTTCGGTACCTACACGGTCAAAGTGACAGTCAATAAAACGGAGACAGTGCCGGTAGAAATGGATGTCTTGCTTTACATCAACAAAGCACGCAAGAAACAAAAAGCTGAGAAAGCGGCCGCAGACACATGAACAGACAGGTTAAAGACAAGATTGAAAAGGATGTTAAAAATGGCATTATCTCCATGCATGGTTAACCACATGACACTGGAGGATATGTAAACACGTTCTGGCAATGTATAGTGACAGGGAGCGGTTGACAAGTTAAAACGTCGGCTTTGTCGCTGTCTTCCACGATTCGTCCACCATTCATTGAACTTGACGGCCTATCATTGTAGCAAATCTCGCTCCGTGGCGTCCGCCTCGAAAAGTATGATTTTTTTGCTGAGAAGATTTATACAATGAATGTAGAAATGACTCTTGAGCGAATATTTGTGGTGCTTGACCTGGTCTTAACTTTTGGCCAATCACATTTGCCCTTTTTTAAAAAAAATTGGTATTTTTGCCAAAAGATTCTGGCGTTAACTCGTTAACTTAGACACAGTTCATTGTTTTCCCGGAATGTAGATGCGGTACTCAGATGACTTGACAGGCTGGTTTTTATCATACATGTACACATCTTAACTTGAGGTGTAAGATGTGTATGATAAAAACCAGCCTGTTAAGTCATCCGAGTACCACATCTACATTCCGGGAAAACAATGAACCGTGTTTCAAGAAATTGTGTGAAGCCGCTGTCCTATTTACATGTAGAGTGGTTCCGTGGCTATAGAGCTTCTGCACAGGCGGCCATGACAGGGGGCAGGTTTCATATTTAAATGATGTGACAATAGATCCACAAAGTGACTACTCGTGCATGATGCACAGTGACCATTAGAAATGATACGCGTACGGGAAACGTATGCGGCTCGGAAAGATCGAGTGGTTGTATTACGTGGGTATTAATCTGAAACAACACAAGTAATGAGAATTTCACATCAATATGCTCATGTACACATGCGCTCATTTCTTGAATAAACACGCAAAATTGTGATACAACCACCCGATTTTTCCGAGCCGCATACGTTTCCCGTACGCGTATCATTTCTAATGGTCCCTATTGTGACTGCCCCCTGTGCAAAGGCTCTATACTGCACGGACAACGAAGCCATAATACCATGGTTGTAAATGGCTATACGTGCAAATGTCATGTTTTAACATCTGAATGACAATTTCTCTACGTCGGTTCAGCCAATTAGCAAGAAACAACTGCAATACCGTGATTTGAGACCACCAGTTGGCTTCATAGCTCAATTGGTAGGGCATCTGCACATTAGGCAGAGGGTCCGCGGTTCAAATCCCGATGGAGCCAAGTTGTTTTTCACTGCATCAAGATTTCCCAAACTAATGGACATTTGTATGGAATCCATAACAAAACAAAAGGAGATGGCACAATTTTTATATGCGTATGTATTTCTTTCCAAAAATCTGACGTAATTAATAAATAAAATAAAGGGAAAATTCAAACTTCAAAACCAGAGTTTTTTTTATAAGTAAAGAATAAATATGCTCTTAATCAAATAAATTTATACCTTTCTAAATATTGTTACAAAGCAATATTTAAAAGTTTACTATTTTCAATGAGCATTAAATTATGCTCAAATATTCACCTTAAATACCTTGGAATTATTGTTCAGTTCTAATCCGTATTGCTGAAACAATCTGACCATGCAATTTTAATGGGAACGGGCAAACTTTTATCAAGGGATGCTGTCCTAGAAGTGAAACAGGAATAAAACCTGGCACAATGGTCGTTTACTGCATTATTTTCCACACACACGTTGGCCCTACCCGGGTTCCCACATTCAGTGTGAAAAATGTTGCTGTTGTGCCCAAATATTAGACAGCCCTGGTATAAATAATTCTCTGGATTAAAGCACTTACATATCAAGTGAAACTATGGCAACAGTGCTTATTTAAATACAAAGTCCTGATATTAGCGCTAAACTAGTTTTTAGATAAACTGATCACAAGGAACTCTCACAAATTACTACAAGCTGTTGAAACGGAGTATAAAAGGGCTAACTATCGAGTGTTCGCCGCACACACATCAAAACAGATGTCATGGCGGATTGCGTCGCCGATGAATATGCCTGTTTCTATTGAGACCCATTTATCAGAAAATGTGCTCAGTAGAAACAGTCTTCCCCGGTAATTTTCCTTCTCGACACCAGCAGCCAGCCAAACATGTTTGGTTTCGAATGACTCAGCTGTACTTCTGAAGTGTTTTAGAGGGGAAAATGGATTAATTTTGTCCCGGCGCCGTGCCCGGACAAAACAGGTAGTGAAGAACACTGGATGGCTGTCCTGTTAAATTTGCTTCTGAATCACAATTGCATAAACTAATTTAATAACATTAGCCCTTGCTTTATAAAGTAAATTTGCAAAGTACATTCGGCTTTTACGGTGATAGATGTCGCGCATTATCAACTACATGTGCTTGAGCAATTCCAACATTTTTTTTCGCGATTCCATTCCATTTTGAAAACAAAATTTAGCACTAAGGGGCCATTCAAAATAGTAAATGTTAAGAAATTGTGGGTCAAAAGAAATAAATCAAATGAGTGAACCTTGTTTCGATATCGTTATACCCAGCACGATATGGGACTAAAAGGAATTCCTTTGAAATTCCTTGGATGTTTGAGATAGAAGGGGGTGTACCTTCTGCCCTATCGTGCTGCATATGAATACCGTATGGTACCTCGGCTCTTCCGCGTGCCCGGAGATCGCGTAAACAAATCATTGAACATGGGGACAACTGAACGCACTGGTACCCATCAGTTATTAAAGGGCCTGTGACATGTTAAACAACTTTGTGCCTAAGCTATGCTTCATAATGACGGATTACTTGTTCAGCAAGACATACTATTGTTCGTTTAGATGTAAAATCAATAAAAGGTGGCCTTTTTCAACTTTGAAGATTTCATTGCAATAAATCACAGACAGAGGGCGCTGTTTTGAGTGCATCACATAAGGAAGACAGAAGGGAAAAGTTAAGAATAAACATAAGACGTCAAGTTGGACTTGTGGCAAATTGCTGCAGTTTCTACCCCCAGTTTTGTCATGGCTTATAGCAGGCAACATGTAAAACAAACTCAAAGAGCCATGGATTACAAAAGTTTCAGGAAAATTGAGAAAAAAAGTGGAATCCTTTGTGCACAGTTGAATGTGATTTTCCTGTGTTTGCCTCTTGTGACATCGTGACCTTGGTCATGAATATGCATATTTTCATTAGCATAAAAACTAAAAACCTTTGTTTTAACCCCCAAAGCAAGCTCTAAATAGGATTGTTATGACTTTAACTGAGTAGAGTGGTTTTAAAGCATAGATTTCATTGATAAAAATCGTAAATAAGGGGCCCTTTAAGTTGCCTAACCGAGAACGTTTGCACCTCGATGTTGTTGTGTAACGGTGACACTTTTATGTTCCATTGAATGTAGGACATGTAGAACGTTCGCTCTTCAGGAAAGCGAGTAGATTGTGCAAAGGTTTGTACGTATAGACATACTGTTGTGGGTTGTGTTGTTCAAGATTTAAACATCGAAATTTGTGGGGAGGGTGGGTCAAAACAATTTTGAAAAAAGATCGAAACTTTTTTTAAAATTGGAAAAATATCTCACAAACCTGAAATTTTATGATTTTTGTATCCCTTGATATTCAGTACTTCCTGGAGTGGCCAAGATAATTTGAACCAATTCCTCTAAAAGATGGAATCATGATTCCAATTCCCAACTTCAAATCAATTCTAATCAGCCCAAGCCAATAAATATTGATCAGTAATGAGGGCAATTCCCAAAATTAGGGGTCCAAAAGTGTGACATGCTTTTTAAGATTTCCAAGTGTTTTTAGTGATTGAAAGTGATTGTTATTTCAACAAATGCCACTTAAATTTAATGTTTGTGTGTAGATATGGCACCAAGGTAAATGCAATTTTCATTGGCGTAGGTAACCTGGGACACCAAACTCCTATCCAATACCATGGAACAAATTATAAGCCTTTATGGTCTTTTGTTTTGAATATTTTTCAGGAATCAGAGAACAAAATATTCAAGAAAATGATGCTGCCCCCTATAATCACAGGCCACAGTCCATTACTGAGAATTTGTGATCATGAGTGGCGATTTTTGAAGCAGAGAGTGTCGTACGTAACTGGGACACCACCAATTTTTGACCCCTAATTTTGGTAATTACCCATGTGCAAAGTAAACCATACAATTTACAACTTTCTTAGAGAGCGGGCTCAAGCTTTGAAAATGAGTTACAACTCGCTGAAACTTTCCCTAAAAGCACTATTAAGTAGTAAAAATGTGAAATGCCATTCTGCTAAATGTTCGAACCCGTAGAGAATACTGCTACCAGTCACAACACGGTAATGTTCCTCCATTTTTTATCCGCATAAAAATAATGAAACCTGACAATACAGACACCTAACATCATAACCTTGATGAGTCTCCATTGAAGAAGTTGTCATGCTGGAATTGCTTATACTCCGGTTGGTCTAGAGCTCGATTCGCCTCAGCAATGTCAGACTTGATTGCGCTAATTAGTTCATCTGTGAAAATAAAGTGAGTAACGTCAAAATAACTCAAAAATATATTTAATAATGGAATAAAAGTGTGTTTTAACAGTCTTAAAGATAGTATACATGATTGGTAAACTGTTACAAATAGTTTTATCTCCCTGTGTGATTGAAGATATGCATGATTAAAACCAACCTGAGCAAAAACCAGCTTCATACTTCGTCTAACTTTTGAGAAAACAGTCAAAAAAGGGTTTGCAGTCATTTCGCCCCAAAACCACTTCGCCCTGAACCATTTCGCTCGAACCACGGCCTGTGCATGAAGTGGTTTTGGGGCGAAGTAGCATTTGGGCGATGTAGTGTTCGGACGAAGTAATTTGGGGCGAAGTGGTTTGGGGCGAATTGAATTTTCGTCTCATGAGACGAAAACTAATTGTTTTACTTATTTCTCAAAGACTATAGCACTTCAGACAAAACCATTTCAGGGGAGGATTTTTACGGTAATCATGTTTATATTGTGTAAGTTAGGCGTAAATCTGTGAACATTTTTGATTTTCGAGATACCAATGATGTATACTGCCTTTAAACTGCAAGTTTAATACCGGCCGGGGACCTGGAGGCTGATATTAATGGCCCGAGCCCCCACATCAATCACAAAAGTTGGATCTTTTTTATTCTCATTTTGTACTCACCTAAGGAAGAAAAGTTCTCCTCTGGTCGTATAAATTTTAAGATGATTATACTGAGAGTTGAGCCGTAGAAATCGTCCTTGAACTTGTGAATTATGTGTGTTTCCTGTTATTAAAAGCAAACAAAGAAAAATGATACGACAGTTAAGTACTAGGAGAATGGAAAAATGTTTAAAAATGGGGAAAAAATATTAAAACTCAAGCTAAAACTCAAGTTACACTTAAAGGGCCAATACGTCATTTGCGGTGATCCAAAATTTAACTTCATGAGTTACTAAAAGTGTTCATAGCAATGGTAAGAAACACAACACGATTTTTTGTGTGTAAAATAATACCTTTGTGGGAGAAATTACCAACTGAAGGTAGTTTCTTAAACAAAAATTATCCCATGTTTGGTCTGTGATCCGCCACACACATTTTGTTTTATCATACACTCAACACAAAAACTGCACCATATGTAGCTTAAATTTCTACAAAGTAGTTTATTAACATTCTTGTTTAGCTGTTGTTCAAAGAATTCATAAAACAAAATTTCATCTGCAAAATGATATACAGTCCATGGATTTCAGCAAATTTTAAAATTTCTGAATTTTAAAACATTTACTTTGTTTTTTCAGACCACCCACTAAAGATCCATTTGAATTCGCCAACAACAATTACACTTGAACCTCGTGAATAAGTGGTTCTTGGAACTTGGTACATGTACTAGATTAGTCCTCAGAGCACCCAAACCGCCCTGCAGCTTTCTCCTCAAAGGGCCAAAAACCGCCCAGTATTTTTTCCATGTTTAACTCAGTGAAATTCAAGTTTCAGCAAACACACTCTCAATTTATGGGCATGTACTCATATAGCTTGACTCATCCTTTTTCAAATATTATGTTCAATAACAGTGGCTACTATTGGATAACTTTGGTTGTTGACCTTGAAAAGAAACATTACTTAATAACTTTACCCAAAATGTTCCGAGGAGTAATAAGACACACTGCTTGTTACCAGTGAGTGCTACTGGGGGACGTGTTACAACAATTTTTGTGAATTTACAACTTTTTGGAATAATCAACGAGTTTTGTAATTTTTTGACCACTTTTGTGAAAAAGTCATGGTTTTGTGAAAAACACCCCTTTCTGTGTATTTCAAGCTCATGGGTTTTGTTAGCCTTTGTTAAGGCCTCACAGCTGGGTGGGTGTGTCGCGCGCCAGGACGAGAGTGCCACGGGCCATGCGACGGGGACGGGGGAGCAGCGCAGCTGCGACGCCTTTGTTGTCCCATAATAATTATTTATTAATGTATTACAGCACCCCGTTACATTATTCATTCCTGCGTTGTTGTGCTGCAAATGTATGTTTGAGTTGGCGCGTGCGCGTTGTATGCGAAGCGCGCATGCGTGCTTACAAACCGGTGCGCGCGAACCGATTGGTTCGCATTGTTAGCTATTCAGCGCAACACGCACACTGGGTCATACGATCATTAGTATTTTGCTACCCGAGAGGTAGCAAAATACCAAGTCGCCGAAGGCCGGGCAGCTGGCGCTGCTCGTCCCGTCCTCGTCACATGGTGGCGCTCTCGTTCTGGCGCACGACACCACCACCATTTCGAAAATTCACAAAACTATTGACCTATTCACGAAAGTGTTAAATTCACAAAAAATGGTTGCAACAGGTGTACTTCCAAATACTGAAAGGCACCCAGGCCCGTTTTTTCCATTGACTTTAACATTGGCGTATGCATTGGCTCTAACACCAACACCCACCCACCCCCTTCCCCCTCCGTGCATATGTACTTTATGGATGACCCTTTGGGTTAAATAGCAGAAACATTCTATTATCAGCAATAAAAGCAACGAAGAACAAAGGATTAGGACCTAAAATGTTTCTTGTTATCAGCAGAATAATGTATTTAACAGTACAAGTCAGTATTTTGAGGACGAGTACGTACCATTGACCTCTTGGTGTTTTTGTAGTAAGGATTACATCCTAAACTTAGCACCATCTTGTGCACATCTCCCTGATCCACAGACGCCCAACCACAGTACACCCCAGTCACTAGCTCAGAGGGTAGTTTCTCCACAACCTCCTCGGGGTAATTAGCTAGGGAAATAATAGTTGCAAATTTGATTGGAACTGACAACTTACATCACATTATTATTACATTAGCAACTTTCTAATAATATACCGTACCGAGCAACAAAAGTAATGCAAAAATGTCTGCACTTTTTTTACTGAAAAGAAAAAAAGCAGTCAATCTGAGAGTGGGAATTTTCAGCACACACATGCTTTAGGCCAATGAAATTAGATTACTAGTTTCTCGTCAACCATTTATCAAATTTTGGTGAGGGATTTTTTTCATTATTCAAGGAAAAATACTACCTTTACACATACACAAGCAGCCATTTAGAAACTGATTATGAAGGCTCTAAACTCACCCAAAAATGGTTTGGTGCCAGTATCAATTCCATTGAGTTATACCGGGTAGCTTGTGTTTGAAGGAACAAGTTGAGATGACAAAATCATGGGAAATGACAAAGGAGATGTCCGGTTTGATATGAGAGAGCAATATGAATATAAACACAAAAGCTGCAAAACACAGATCGCGACTGCACAACTCAAATGGAAACTTTTCACTTGGGAGTAGTTTGCATCTGATTTTTTCCCTTTTTTTGGAAAAATAATGACATTTTTTGGTGCGGGGTCAATATTTTGAAGTCAACTTAATTTTAAAAACAAAATGTCAAATTTTGATTAAACTGAGGATTTTAGTTTCTTTTGTTGCTACTTCTTGCATGTAAATGTTGCAAATTCCTTCCTTGGGAAAAATCATCACATTTAGATCAGGTTTATTTTATAACTTAGTGTGGCTGTTGGTCGCACTAATTTAATGCTGCAAGAACATCACCAGGGAGTGTCAGGAACCATACTGTCAGAAAAATTATATTTGAAAAAGTTTAATTTTTAAAAATTTAAAATTAAGCTTTAATTCTTGAAGTTCAACTTTAATTTTTTTTAAAAATAGGTAAACAAAAAATTGATTTTAAAAATTAAAATTTAATTTCAAAAATTCATATTTCTTTTCTATTCTTATAAATTAATTTTTAAACGTATAAAAGTTTAGTATTTCAAAAATTAAAGATTAATTTTTGAACATTGATTTTAAAAACTAACTAATTAAAAAAGATTTTTTAAAGTTGAGGGAATTTCCCTGACAGTTTCTGGCGATTCCTGATGGTGATGATCTGTGGTTGTACATACGTACAAGTTATTATTATTATAATTATTTATTCGGCCTTCGTACAAACATACAACATACTATTTAAAAAAACAAAACAAACAAAACTAAAAACTAAACTAAACTTGAGGAAGTTGGTCCCTGGGGCGAGCACTTATCAAGTAGAATTTCTCGTCATTCTGTCCAGTTTTAGTTGCTTTTGTATTTCGTTGTTCTCCCAAATGGCAATTAATTTCTGAATTTCCTCATCCCCCAGATTTGCCTTTCAGCTGACATAGCTGATGTATAAGCTGATAAAAGTGATACTGGGCAATGGAACTCTAAAGACATGAAATATCAGAATCGCACATGTTGAAAATGTTATGCCAGAGATTTGGACTAATGGGAAAAGGCCTTTAGATAATTTGGTATTTTTTTCCGTATAACCATTCACATGTGCGTGCAGCACCCTCTGTTGTCGCGCTTACGCACGGACCGCTCGTGCTACAATTTTATGTATATTACTTTATGCAGTAATTTTGCCATTTATTTATCCTAGAAATGCAGCATTTCAGACAGAAGTGCAAGTTTTTAAAATTGGCTGGAAATTTTCTTCGTATACATTCAAATATTTAAAGGAAATTACCTCCTGGAATCAACACATAATGTAATTTTAAGATATACTTCCCACTTGCACTTTTGTCGCAAATGTTGCTTTTCTGTAAAAAAATCACGTTTTCTTCTTAAAAAATTGCCTTCAGTTAGTGCACAAGATAACCATTCACGCGCGCGCGCACCCCCCCACTGTTGTCGCGCTTACGCACAGACCGCTCGCCGCGTCATTTTGTGCATTACTTTATGCAGTAATTTATCATTTATTTATCTCAGAAATGCAACATTTGCGACGGAAGTGTCAGTGGGAAGTATATCTTAGAATTGAATAAGCTATCGATTCCAATATATAAATTTACCCAAATCCGTGTTCAATGTATGAAAACAATACCGAAAAAATACTGATAATAATGGTATTTTTTTCATATACATTGAAATGTTGCATTTCTGAGATAAATAAATGATAAAATTACTGCATAAAGTAATGCACAAAATGACGTGGCGAGCGGTCTGTGCGTAAGCGCGACAACAGAGGGCGCTGCACGCGCTCGTGAATGGTTATCTTGTGCACTAACTAAAGGCAATTTTAGAGGAAGAAATTGTGATTTTTCTACAGAAAAGCAACATTTGAGACAAAAGTGCAATTGGGAAGTATATCTTAAAATTACATTATGTGTTGATTCCAGGAGGTAATTTCCTTAAAATCTTTGTTCAATGTATACGAAAACAATACCATAATAATTTAATATAGGCCTAGTAATGTACCTATCAATTGTTCCCACCCCCCTCCCCCCAGGGGTGGGGATCTTGTCACGCAAAAAGTGACAATCCCCACCTCTTAGGTGGGGTAGCTCAGGGGGAGGGGGTAGCTCGGGGGGAGGGGGTAGCTCGGGGGGAGGGGGTAGCTCGGGGGGAGGGGGTAGCTCGGGGGGAGGGGGTAGCTCGGGGGGAGGGGGTGCAATTGATAGGTGCACAAGCCTGACAAGGCCCAGAAAAAAAACATTCCATATTAAACAAAACGGTATTTTTTTCGTATACATTGAACAAAGATTTTTAGGAAATATCCTCCTGGAATCAACACATAATGTAATTTTAAGATATACTTCCCACTTGCACTTTTGTCGCAAATGTTGCTTTTCTGTAGAAAAATCACAATTTCTTCCTCTAAAATTGCCTTCAGTTAGTGCACAAGATAACCATTCACGAGCGCGTGCAGCGCCCTCTGTTGTCGCGCTTACGCACAGACCGCTCGCCACGTCATTTTGTGCATTACTTTATGCAGTAATTTTATCATTTATTTATCTCAGAAATGCAACATTTGCGACGGAAGTGTCAGTGGGAAGTATATCTTAGAATTGAATAAGCTATCGATTGCACTATATAACTTCACCCAAATCCGTGTTCAATGTATACGAAAAAAATACCAACAAAACAACCTAGCTTTAGACAGCCCACCTGTTGGAATACCTAAATCCTTGCTGCCACGACCAAAACCTTTTACAACTTTACCCTTAGTTATATAGGGCAAGCCGGTCATTTTTGAAATGTGTCGGCTCTGTGAAACCAGAATTTTGCAAGTCATCAGCAGGATAGGATTTACCGGTACGCACACTATACATTGCAGCACTACATTGTACTGCAGCATATGCACGAATATGCATTTAATACGCACACGTCCCACGTTCTGCCGGGTACCGAGTCTAGGCTCCAGACGACTTTCGTGGGCACCAAACTAACTTCATTGCAATTACGGTGCTCTGTAGCTGCCATCCTACTTATTTTATTAGGATAACAAGGAGCTGATTTATGTAATACCAGCACTCGGTAGGCCCTACCAGCGCTCTCCTAAATTGTGGTTTCAAATTCTCATTACCGTATTAAATTTTAATTTGTTTGAATAATGGTCTTCTTGATGCAGCCAGTGGACAGCTAAAATAAACGAGGCGACTGTATCAGGCGGGAAAATAAAGTCAAACACCCTCAGGTCGACCTGAGGTCTGCGCCTGCGTATCTCTACATATTTTAACTTCGGCGGAGTGTTTTTTGTGATTCTGTGATTTTCAGTGCGTCGTTTCACTCCAAATTTCCTGCAAACCGCCTTTTTCTCAAAGTGACGCGCGTTACATTTACGTGCGAAGGGCTCAATGTTAAGCCACCCTAATTGATATAAATCATGCACGCACCGTCGCCAAGGTAACTGACATTTAAGCGGGCCTCCCACACTGTGCGATTTTTGCCACAAATTTCCTACGAATTGGTACGATTGTGTATAGACTCTACACACAATCGTAGCAAATCGTGGCTAATCGTACCTAATTCGTGGCCAAAATCGCACAGTGGGAGGCCCGCTTAAAGGCCCAGTGTATCATTTGCAATGACCCCAAAAAGTAATCGACGAGTTTACAGGGGAAAAGTTCTGAAAGTAAAGATTGAATTAATAGCAACTACCCAAATGAAAGGTTTCCGCTCAAAATGATATAATTTTACCAGAAAATAATCCGTAAAGATGAAATTATTTAGATCGTTTGCAAACCGATTTACTTATTTTTGGTTCTCATCTACGCGGTCCAAAATGTTGATGTCTTTCTTTTGATTTATAATGGTTTTATTCGCAGAATCGCTCAAAAACAGATCATCTACAGGGCCTTTAACAATCAAAGCAACCCACAATGATTTGTTTCCATAATCGATGTCGTACAGGAACTTCTTGTATATTCGAACGCGGATATAATATCATTAGTCGAATTGCCGTTGTCGCGTGACCGTTGCGTATTAGGCCGAAAATCCATGTAGGCCTGCCTACGCCTACGACGTACGTATACCCGTCCTGCGTTGTGCGTGGCGCACTGTACGAAAATAATACGGACGCGCGACGCATGTTTTAAACAAGCCCCACATATAGGGCATTCAAATCGTCATCAAAGTTGGATTCGCTTTGGTAAATTGTTGTGATAATAACATTGTACACTGGCAGACTGTCCGGTCGTTTGTCTTATCTCGTACAAAGTAGAATTTGTCTAAGTAGCCGCACTCTGTTATATAATCTTGGAAACTGTTTGAAGGAGCGTATTTCAAGCCATTTTCCTCGGCGGTCTACGTAGACTGGAATTATACCGTATTTGGAGCTGAAAAGCGGTCTACGTTGGACTCTGTTCAGACACAAATGAGAGTAGACCGTTTTCGGTTGAACCGAAGTTAGTCCGCCTTTAGTACTTTGTCTGAACGTACCCAATCGCTCCCTGGAGCGTATTAAATGTTAGCGGACATCGCACTACAAATAGCGCAGCGCGCAGTACGCGCACATGCATATGGACATATCCGCTTTGCTTTTCGAACAACCGATGTTTACGATACGCGGCAGGCGTAGATCAGAATGAGTGTTTTGTATGGCCTCTAATTGTTTCCGCGGGGGGAAGTTCGTCACGCACGACATGTCGGTGCGACCGTAACCAGAAACATGTTTCGACGTACTCGCGTGACCATTTGTGACCAATCACAACGGAGCTACGCAGACAGCGCCCACTTATATGGGCTGCTTTCGAGCGCTCGTCCCTGGTGCTCCCAGGTGGTGGAAATGTTACGTCACACACATGCTTACACACGCTTTCGGGCGAGCACCATGGAGCACCTGGTGCCGCGCTCGAAAGCAGCCCTAACTATACGCTGCTGCCGTTTACGAAACAACCGGTCTAGTTACAGACTTGACATCAAGTCTAGTGATCCGATAGTGAATTTTGGTTTCAATGCCGCGGGCGATTTGCTGCAGTTCAAAGGATAAGAAAGCGCGTATTTTATGGAGTAATCATGTGTGTGCTAGGTATAGGATAACCGTCGACCTTGAAACATAATGCCTGAGTTTTATTTTTCAATGAATATGTGCTTTCTTCATTGCTTCGTGTGTTGTGTCGCCATTTTTGCGATGACTTGTGAGGCGTAACAACCGTAACTAAGTGGGCGGGATTAATTGGACAATCTCCGAACCTTTTTTTGTTTTTACTGATTCAACCAATAAAAGACTTTGGTTGCTGATTCATGATCAAAGCTGGTCAATGTTTCAGTTTCACAGAACTCCATTGAAGCTAGAGCAGGAGCCAAGACGGAGCCAAGACGCGTATAACCACGCGCCTGTTGCTGGGCACCTCATTCGCATGGTTTTAGGCACTTTCCCGTTGAACTACACGTAAAACCTCGCGCATGCGTACTTTCTAAATGTTTTTGACGATCGCGCGTGTCTTGTTCGAACACGAAACGCGCACGCGTTCAAAAGCGACCCATACACAGTCGTTTCTTATCTAGCTTTCAATGGAAATCTACGGTGGGCAGTTTGGAGCTCCGTAGTTCGTCACAGGCTTGATGTGTGCTTAGGCGATTTCATTACAAAGGCTAGCGAAAGTGCGCCATCGCGCGGTGAATTGTAGCCAACTGCAAAATAGTCTGGTTATCGAAATATCTTGGTCTGAATCCTGACCTCTCGGGCGAGGCTGTATCATAGCCTTGTTCTTTCTGTATGCGATGTATTTTATGGGCGGGGGACTCTTTATGTTAATTTTTCGAACAGAGCACCGAGACGCGAAAGCTCATTGGTTAACGGTTGTTTTGACAAAACAATACGGTGCCGTTTGAAAAAAAGCAGATTTTCCGTACGTAGCCTATACCCAGTTGGTAAGTTCACAAACACGTCATACCTTTACAGAAAATATGTGAGGGATATCTTCTGGTCTTCGTGAAAGTCACCAATTTGCAATTTGTAGGCTGCATAATTCAAACTACCGTTGATTTCCTCAGTTGTAACACTACGTGTGATGTCGACATAATTGCATCAGACAGGCCTACATACTGTACACTACACATGTACACGGATACGTACGACGTACGACGTACAAACGTTTATGCACGCACCATTTGAGCGCGCCGAGTAGTGAGCTCTGATTGGATGTTATGTAAGATATGAATATTTATAAGCACTCGGGTTTCGCATAAGTAATTCGTCGGACTTCGAACGCAGATATAAAGAAACACATAACAAATCGAATACAGAAAGAACAAGGCTATGATACAGCCTCGCCCGAGAAGTCAGGATTCAGACCAAGATATTTTGGTAACCCGACTATTTTGCAGTTGGCTACAATTCACCGCGCGATGGCGCACTTTCGCTGCATAGCCAAAGAACATAAAGAAAGGTAAGACCCAAATCGAGGTGGAAAAATATGGTTTTTCGTTGCTTATAGCTCGATGCTTTTCTGTAACTTGTTTGATGTCGGTCACTTTGCAAAACCACAAGAGGGCAAAATTGCCTTATAAAAGTTATAGGCCTAAATGGTAAACTGATTAATTTGAACCCTGCATAAACACCCATTTTATCTAACTTAGATCTCGGTCTGAGATTCGCTGGTACAGTCGATTGTCCGGTTCCGCAAATGGAAATTGTCCTAGACCTAGGCGCCTGGTGGCACAAAAACGTATATTTTATGGAAAGGTATTCATCCAGCTAGAAATATCCGGAATTTATTCACCTAGGCTACAGTGTAGGCCTATCACAGTTGTTCGTTATTAATTCATCACCTATCAATTGTCCTCCCCCGCCCCCCGGGCTACCCCACCTAAGATAGGGACTTGGAACTCTGTGACGTCATCGCGCGCGCATTGGGTACACTAATACTGGTCAGTTTCGCAGTGGATTTCTGCCGTATGTAGCCTTGTCCAAGACTAGAGCTATAATAATGTGCAATTCCGTGAAGAATTTGCCTGTATGCTATGCAGCGAAAGTGCGCCATCGCGCGGTGAATTGTAGCCAACTGCAAAATAGTCTGGTTACCAAAATATCTTGGTCTGAATCCTGACTTCTCGATACAGCCTCGCCCGAGAAGTCAGGATTCAGACCAAGATATTTTGGTGACCAGACTATTTTGCAGTTGGCTACAATTCACCGCGCGTTGGCGCACTTTCGCTGCATAGCATACAGGCAAATTCTTCACGGAATCACACATTATCATAGCTCTTGGACAAGGCTATATATAGGCCTGTCTGATGCAATTATGGCGACATCACACGTAGTGTTACAACTGAGGAAATAAACGGTAGTTTGAATTATGCAGCCTACAAATTGCAAATTGACTGACTTTCACGAAGACCAGAAGATATCCCTCACATATTTTCTGTAAAGGTATGACGTGTTTGTGAACTTACCAAAGTTCTGGGTATAGGCTCGAACGGGGCGGGGGACAATAGACCTTATGCATAAGTAAAATCATGACATTTTCCCTCTTCATTTTGCATTTTTATCATCAAATGTTAGGTGTAGGCAAATTAAATAATGCAAATCTCTACACATAAGTTAAGTTTGCTTTTAGCAGAAAGGTAAAATTGGGCAGTTTACAAGTAGAGAGGCAGTCTCAAGGCTTTCAAGCATGTCATGCTCAATTTGGGGTTACCAATTGGTAAAATTGACAATTAGGAATAGCTGCCATCAGTCACAAACGTTTTAACAATAGATGCGTACAAAAATAAAAATAAAAAATCTTTATAAGTTTCTTTTAATGTTCAGTATACATACGTTGGTCCTATCCCCCATAGTTCTAGGGGTACATTGGTCCTTTAAATGGTAGGCTTGAAATATGCCCTGATTTTAACCTGGAGTCAACCTGGACTCAACCTGGACTCTAATTTACTGGATTAGAGTATAATATAATTTTGCTTTTGAAGAAAACTCGGCTAGTGTCGGAACGTGAAGCCACTAATTTTACAGTGTGATTTTTACTACAGGTCCTGCTGGTTGGTAAGCAGTTTGCAACAGTTTTGTGTGCTAATTATCTGATAAAAGCCTGAGTCGTTCATTGTTGTTTTTCATTGTTTTTTCCTTTCAGGTTCTCCATCAAATGATTTTAACCCAAAAGTATTCATCTCGTATCACTTTTTGTGATTCATGATCCACACAAATAGCTGAAGCATGTTGAAGGTAAAAGCTGCCTTATATTGCTTTGGGAGACATCGCCTAAAAACTCCATTTACAGTCACCAGAGAATGCTTACGATTACGACAGCACAGCACTGGCAACAAAGCACCATGGTACAGCAAGCACAGGACAGCTATTTCTTGCGTGGTTATTGGAGGTGGAATGGTTCTTGGTGTTGGGCTTGCGGCCAGTGTATTGTATCATGCACCCCAAGTAATGTTAGCAGGATGCAAAGAAAAGAAAAAACATAAGAAAAGAGATAACATTGATGAAGGGTATCTGAAGGATGCCAGGGGTGGAGCGTTGAGGGTTGCGGATGCTGTGACTAAATCCAGAGAGTTGCTTGAGACGACGAAGGATGAAGTTGGGTCACCAGGAATTGTGGCAGCCGTTGCGGTGAATGGGCAACTGCTGTGGGCTGAAGGTAAGTGATCTTTGAAACTAAAACCAGGAACTAAACATGTGACAATGTGACATAAGGTGACATAAGAAAATAAATTGTGTTGGAAAACCAACAAACTGGAGATATGACATTTTTGCATATTAATTAAATTTCCAAGGTATTGAACATAACTGGGAGAACAGGCTAAAAAGACTGCAACAGAACTAGGCGTCCCAAAATGTTAATTTCTCAATTAACAGCAATTAGCATTTTCATTCATAAAACTTGAATCTTTAGATAAAAAATATACTCTTCCAAAAAAGAAACACAATTTTATTAAAATATTGATTCTTGATAAGAACAGAAATTTACAGTAAACGTGTGGATATTAACAAGGCACTGATTGACTAATCATTTTGGAATCTTTTTCATGACCATTCCACTTCAGTGATTTTGTCCAAGTCAAGTGGACTTGTTTGAACAAAGTGATTCCCATAGCAATGAAATGTGACATTTCCTGTTTCTGGGAGAATCCTGTAGACCCATTTTGTTGAGTTTTCTACCTGATTAAACCTGCGTGGGATGAGCTTCCCCCTGGAGCCATGCATCTCCCAAAAAGCCCCAGGAGTGCAGGAGCTCAGGGAGGCACTTCAGGCAGAGTGGCGCACCCTGCCTCGGCAGCTCTTTTGGAGGCTGGTGGAGTCAGCCTTCCTACAACAGGTGGTCTTGTACGTTGCTGAATGATTAAATGTTATCTCTCGGCCTCCCCGATCTTTCGGTATAATTTGTGTTTTTTTTTTTTTAATCATTTAATTATACCCCAAGCAATGACCCTCTACTTATTCTTGGGAGAAGATCAAAAATTAATTTTAAACCCGTTTATCCAAGGCTTTGGCTATGCTGATGTGGAGAACAGGTTGCCATGTACGAGCGACAGCGTGCATCGCATTGCTAGCATCAGCAAAAGTTTCACCATAACGGCTGTGGGCAAACTCTTGGAAGAAGGAAAGCTGGATCTAGACAAACCAATACAGCATTATGTGCCTGAATTCCCTGAGAAGGAGGTTGATGGACAAAAGGTATGCACTATTCTTGTGCTCAGACCTGATGGAGTTGCTCACCCAACAACGGCCAATTTCATGGAGCTGTTTAGCAGTCGATTATGTGCTAATGGAGGCTCCGGCTATTCAGCCTGCGGCTATTTCATGGAGACTGTTACCTTATTAAGCACTGCTATAAACGTTTGCCAGATTCAAAGGCAAACGCAACCATGCACGTTTCCAAGCACTTGCATGCTTCCAGTTGCTGTCGATGTGTGCCCACATGATCAGACGCACTCGTGCAACTGATAGCAACTAGTTTCAAGTACGCGTACATCGATGCAACTAACCGCAACTGGATACAAATAGGTAGTTGCCAGAAAGTAGAACATGAGCAACTCGCAGCAACTGGGATTTTTCCAGTTGCCAGTACATGTTGTTGCAAGTGCGCGTACATCAACCTTTTTAAGTAACTGATCAGTTGCTCCCAGTTGCCGCCAGTTGCTTCTAGTTGCCAATATTTGCTTCCACAGTAAAGGGGACATTTTGGCAACACAGACGATATTTTTGAGGAAATTTAATTTGTCTGGTCTCAAAATAAAAGAAATAATTAATTTAAGTTGTTCTGAAGAGATAACTTAGGCCCAAAAAGGGTTACAAATAATGTGACAACATGCCTTTCTAAAAACCATGTATACAAATTTCCAATATACGCTCGGAACCGGGACGAACACCTGTGTTACATTTTAGGCCGTCCCGATTACGAGCGTACATGTAATGTATATTGGAAATTTGTACACAGGGTTTTTAGAAAGGCATGTTGTCACACTATTTGAACCCATTTTTGGGCCTAAGTTACCGGTATCTCTTTAGAACAACTGAAACTTGTTTCTTTTATTCTGAGACCAAACAAAGGTATTTTCTGGAAAATATGGTCTGTATTGCCAAAATGCCCCCTTTACTGTGGAAAGACCCACATGTCAACTACTGCTGTATTCGTGGTGGTGTTCTATTTCTGCAGGTTACCATTACGACAAGGCAACTGGTATCCCACCTTGCCGGAATCAGACATTACAATAAAGACTACATACAGAAGCTAGGGAACCACTCTAAAGATGTCAGTCCTAACAAAGATTCAAAAATCGACCCTAACAAACACGTGACAAAAAAAACCACCGGTGATGTTAAAGAGGATGACGCAACACAGAAAGAATTCTATGCAAACAAGGAATACTCGTCTGTGATCGATTGCTTGGATATATTTAAAGATGATCCTTTGGTGCATAAACCAGGTTAGTATTGTGGTTATACGTACATAAAATCAATTAATCTGCAATTTGTTGCTAGACCTGACCTATCTCAATTTCAAAAAAATTATTTATTCATTTTTTGAGGGGAAAGGGAGGGGCGTTGGGTGGAACATTGAAACGTTCTCATTTCACTATGAGGCAGCCCGGAATATACCGAGCAGCGAAAGAAACGCAAATTTTCAGCTTAAAGGCACAGGCTCGTCAGCAATGCGCGTGCGCCAAATTTGTGCCATGAAATATGCAGCTCCATAGCAAAGGCAAGGAGCTGCGTATTTCGTGGCACGATTTTGGCACGCGCACATTGCTGACGAGCTTGTGCCTTTAATCAAAATTTCTTTTGTAATAAAGTTGTAGGCCTGTGCATTTTCGAATAATTGACTATTAAAAATTCAATACTTTTTTCGATCGAAAATTTGATATTCAATCCGTAAACTTTTTCAAAAATGTTCGCCAATTGTTTTTGCAGTGTTATCTGAACCTAAAGTTGTTTGGAGTGTATACTTCCTGTGTGGGTGCTATGCAGGATGTTTTCGATTCTTTCAGCAGCCTTCTTCGATACCGAATCAGCCGCCTCGATGCATGCTCAATTTCCTTCTAGCCATGAGTCCAGTGTACAAGTTACAACATTGAACATGTATATGGGTCTTTCTATAAATTAGGGGTCCAATGTTGGTGTCCCCCGTTACATTTTACATATTGTTTTTGTAAATTCAGGACACATTCTTTAAATACTTTTCATCTCAAAGAGTGAGTACATAAAGTACAATTCATACAAAATGGTTTAAAAGCCATTTTAATGATTTTTGTACGAAAAATAACACATTTCAGGTGTAACGGGGGACACCAAATGTCACACTTTTGGACCCCTAATTTATAGAAAGACCCATATGGTTTGAGCTGGGATTATGCAAATTAAAATGTGAGGTCTATGGTTGGGGGCGGTACACTTTTTGGCTTTTTGCATAAATTAATGTTGGCTCCGCCCTGTACAAACCATAAGTCCTATGTTGTAACTTGTACATTGGACTGTGGTTGGACACGCAATGTGACATCAAAGAAAGCGTCCGTTTCGGCAACAAAAAGGGCTGCGTTATTCAATAAAAACATCCTGTAATTCACCCACAGGATATTCATTCTAAAACACTTGTGAACTGGATGATGTGTTTGATTTGATTTGGGTTGGTTTGCACATGAAACAAAAAGGTCATTCCGAATATTCGATTTGGGAAAATGCTATTCGAACAAGATCGAATATTTGATATATGATTTGTTTGGCACACCGCTATAAAGTTGAAATAGACATATTTACATAACAGCTTCATTATACATGACATGACTGCATACAGCTTCTGTGTGCTGAAAATTCCCACTCATGTATGAGTCTGCACTTGGTGGATCCATATGGTCACATCATTTAAATATGAAAACATGCCCCCGTCATGGCTGCCAGTGCAAAGGGGGTATACATGAACAAAGCTATTCTCTTTGATATCAAATCAACAAGCAGTTCCGCACCTATCGTGAAACTTCACACATAGAAGCACAAGCCATTCTTTCTAATGTAATAATTCCATTTTCTACAGGGAGCAAATATATGTACACCACACACGGCTGGACACTGGTCAGTGCCGTAGTGGACGGCGCAGCAGATGAAGACTTCGTCGATTACATGAAGCGAATCTTCAACGACCTCGGTATGCCCCATACAGTGCCCGACAAGGCCCAGCCAATCATTTACAACAGAGCTCGAGGATACGCAAGGAACAAGAAAGGGCGACTTGTCAATACACCAGCGGTCAATTTGTCTTGCAAGTGGGCTGGGGGTGGCTACCTGTCTGACGTGCGGGACTTGATTCAGTTTGGCAATGCGATGCTGTATAGCCACCAGTACTCTGATAGACATAGAGGTATGATGCAGTTTTATTTTGTGAAGTAGTTATCCTGTTGGTAGTTGGAAACAGGGTGTTCCAAATAAAATAATGAATGCAACATCTGGGGCGCGTTTAGCCCCGCGAGTAGTGCTTCGGGAACCCTCCGCCCTGTCGTCTAATGTACTCCAAATCTGTGGCAAACTCACGCAAATGAAATTTGTCCCATGGCTCTGATATTTGCTCAATAGGTGCACTCACCCCAGTTTGCAAAGATTCCGAAGAGTACGCATCGATCCGATGTCTAGTTTCGGTGAAATCGTGGGGAAAGTTCGAGACCCCGTGCGATGAAATAACGACTTTCACAAAAAATCAAATGCTCGAGAGCGGAGAGGTCAACACTAGACTGGTTCCACATCCTCAATTTACTCCCCTTCGTCGTAAGACGAAGGGAAGTAAATATGAGGACAGCGAACCAGTCTAGATTGTGTTGACCTCTCCGCTCTCGCGCATGGTGAAAGTCGGTATTTCATCGACGGATCGGGTCTCAAACTTTCCCCACGATTTCCCCGAAACTAAACATCGGATCAATGCGTACTCTTCGGAATTTTTGCAAACTGGGGTGAGTGCACCTATTGAGCAAATATCAGAGCCATGGGACAAATTTCATTTGCGTGAGTTTGCCACAGATTTGGAGTACATTAGACGACAGGGCTGAGGGTTCCCGAAGCACTGCTCGCGGGGCTAGGGCGAAGGTATAAAAAAAATACCCAATACCGGCGTACGTATTGTGCTATTGAACGCACCCCTGGTATGGTGCCTAATCACCATTGAAATGAAACAAACTGGGGATGAGAGAAAAATCGTAAGGGCCCTATCAGGATTCCAACCTGAGACCTCTGACTCACTGGGCAGATGCTCTACCAGCTCAGCTATAAGGCACAGTTGGTATACAGTTGGTATTTTTTCCCTATATAATACTAGCCCTTACGATTTCTCTCTCATCCCAAGTTTAGTTGTTCCAAAATAAAATAAAATATCAAGTTCATGTCATGTAACAGGCTGTTCAGCAACGCATAGTACCGAGATTGCCCAATTAACCCTGCCCACTTAGTTACTGTTGCTACGCCTCACAAGCCATCGCAAAAATGGCAACACATGCACGAATCAAGCTGATGTACACTAACATTTCATTCTGAAAATTAGAAATATGTGTGTCCCGCTTTTTGTGGCAACTGAAAAGTGTGCATTGCAAAACACAAATTTTACAGATTTATCACTTTGATATCTATTAAATGAAATAATTAATGACCCTGCTGAAAAGTAGGGTCAAACTGCAAAACATGGCGACTTACATGAAGAGTATTTAAATACATCAGGGAATAAAAGTTGGTTTGGCCAGTCTTACCACTGTATGTTTAGTATACCGGCTGGGGACCTAGAGGCTGAGAATGGCCTGAGCTGTAAGGCCCCCAGCCGGTTTTAAAGATACTGTTTAAGACCGGCAAAATACACTTCTATTTTCATTTATATATACCTTTTTGTGTAAATCAGTAAAACTCCCAAAATTCTTCGGCAATAAATGTTGCAGTATTTTCCTACATGCGTCGTGCGTGCGCGTTGTTCAAAGTGCTGAGTGCGAGTTGTTTTTGTTCGATTGTTTGCTTTTGTGCATGTGCTGGTTTGTGTGTGCGTGCGCGTGTTCCATACGCGCTGAAACTGACTAGGGTGCAGCCGCGAGCCAGGCTCAAAAGTGTTTAAGACTGGCCAGGCCTTTATCATCCGTTTAAGACTGCCTACGTGACGTACTCTCGGCTAATGGGTATTTAAAAAGTGATTTTTTAAATGGTCAGAAAGGATACAGTTGAAAAAAACCAGCTTTTGTGTGTTACTTTTTAAACACTCTTGACTGTGCTTGCAATATTTTAGATAAATAAGCAACCTGCTGCAAGCATTTTCTCATCTTTTAACGCAGATGCTAACATGTCTCCTGGCTACTTGAAACCAGAAACCATGAGGATCATCTGGTCTCCCGTAGCCAACACCAAATGTGACTGGGATAAGGATGGCTTCTACGCGATGGGATGGGCCGTCAGGGAGAAAAGCGATCACAAAGGCTTCTGCCCGGAAAAACATCACATGGTGTCGCACACAGGGGGCGCTGTTGGCGCTAGCAGTGTTCTGCTCGTAGTAAACGGGGACGAAACTCAAAACCATGATAATAACAGCAGTGGACTGCCGAAGGCCAGTCCCAAAGATAGCATTGATGATACGAAGGACCGTAGCCAAGGTAAACTACATGTAAATGCCGCATCGTCCAAAGATTGTTTGTCTTTACCGCAAGGAATCGTGGTTGCTGTAGTTGCGAACCTCGCTAATGTGAACTTGTATAAGACCGCAGTTGAAATTGCCGAGTTGTTCCAAAGAGTGGATCGTTGACTGTTACTAACAGCTGATGCAAATTTTTGAAGTCTACGTAAATGCTGTTTGAATTAAGGTGCTTTTTGTAATTACAATTTTTTAAAAAATGCTGCTCTGAAGTACTGTATTGAACGGTTCATTTTTAAAAATTACTCTAAAATTACTAATTTTTAAAAGTTCTCCTTTTAAACAACTAAAAACATAGTGGCTGCACCTTTAAAGGGCCCCTTATTTAGGATTTTTATCAATGAAATCTATGCTTTAAAACCACTCTACTCAGTTAAAGTCATAAAAATCCTATTTCGAGCTTGCTTTGGGGGTTAAAACAAAGGTTTTTAGTTTTTATGCTAATGAAAATATGCATATTCATGACCAAGGTCACTATGTCACAAGAGGCAAACACAGGAAAATCACATTCAACTGTGCACAAAAGATTCCAATTTTTTTCTCAATTTTCCTGAAACTTTTGTAATCCATGGCTGTTTGAGTTTGTTTTACATGTTGCCTGCTGTAAGCCATGACAAAACTGGGGGTAGAAACTACAGCAATTTGCCACAAGTCCAACTTGAAGTCTTATGTTTTTTCTTAACTTTTCCCTTCTGTCTTCCTTATGTGATGCACTCAAAACAGCGCCCTCTGTCTGTGATTTATTGCAGTAAAATCTTCAAAGTTGAAAAAGGCCACCTTTTATTGATTTTACATCCAAACGAACAATAGTATGTCTTGCTGAACAAGTAATCCGTCCTGTCTGGAATGCCCCATATATTTGTGTACAAAACAAATGGCATTCATTCCAGAGGCTTTTATCACATAAACAAACAAATGTCATTTTTTTCAAAGGTAAAAGACCTCTGGTAGACACTTTGATAAAGAATTTTGCTCATCCAACGTGATTATTACCGTACACCTCAGTGCAGTACAAAGTTAAGAGCTTTTAAAATCACCTTTGTAATTTTTCCACACATTTATTCATTAATTGTTTTATGTGCAGATTAGGGTTGAAGTCTTTCACAAGTCCAGAGCCGATAAAATCACAAGTCCGTGATAAGTCCCGCACAAGTCCAGTAACAGGAAGCAAAGGATGAACACAAACAAAAGAATGCCTTTGTTGGAGTTTATTTGAATAGCTTGTGACTTGAATTAAGACCCAGGGACTTGTGGTGGGCTTGTGAGGACTTGTGATGACTTGTGAGGACTTGTGGTGGACTTGTGATGGACTCGACTAAGTAACCCTGGTGCAGGTGCTGTGTAAGAATTTTTTTTAATCTTTAACTGTAGCCATGTAGTATGGTGGCAATAGATTTTTAATAGGTAATTTACAAACGGGTACGTGTATGCCAAATATGGCATAACACCAACTTGAACTTCCTTCTCTGCTTAACATCACATGATTTCGAAAATAGCCCATGTAGACAAGTTTGACGTGTAGTTAAACGTACAGAAAACAGTTGTTTTATTCTCAGATCATGTTACTGTGGACTTTTTAAAAATAATCTACATACATGTCAGTCTAATAAGGTAATTTATTGCAACAAGTCATAGTTAACAGACCTAATTTCCCTCATTATGATATTAATGTTTAAAAATAGCAAACAATGGTGGGGAAGCAGGGCCGAGCGGTGTGGCATGTTGAATCCAAGATCGTGGTAAATCTACAGATCGTGGGTTCGAATCCCACCCCGGCTCGTCCATGGTGCGTGTGCCCTTGGGCAAGGCACCTTGCCACGAATTGTCTCTCTCCACCCAGGAGGAAATGGGTACCTGTGAGGGTAGTGAAAGCTGATGTGTTTGATTAGTCCCTGTGCGCATAAGCTGCACGTGACTGTATTTGAGAAGAATTAAGGAATGATACTACTGAGCCCAATGACCAGGGGTAATAATGCAGAAAGCGCATTGAGAGTTCCGTCAGTTCTGAAATGCGCTATTTAAGAACTGCCTATTATTATTATTTATCTTCTTTAAGTTATGCTCAGAATTATTTTACATGTATTTTAAGCAGTAACACAATATATTAACAATTTGAACTATGCAGTCAGTGGCAATAAAAAATAAATTTATAAAATGCATCAAATGATCAAATAACAATAATTTATAGTGTTTACTTTTCGTCCCCCTTTCAATTCAGACAAAACAATTATACACTCATTAAGCACAGGATGTTCGTGTTACCTCAACATTAACTGCTGTGGAGGATTTCTACAGGAAATATAACAAGCCTGCTAACATGTATGACAGGAAGTTAGACAATAGTACTTTTGGTAACTTTATAGACCCTAAAACATGCACTAAAATTAAAAACCCACTTAATTGTTTTTCCACAACAATTAGACATGGCTGATTGTAATAAGATAGCATGAGAGAGGAAATTGAAATTGTTAAACAAGCTGAGGGTGAGTGCTTTTTGGCAATTAAAATAGTTTTGAGCTGGATGGCAAATTGAAAGTGTTGTTGACCCTCTGACTTGGACTCGTGACAAAAG
Source organism: Henricia sp. BOLD:AAB3569 (assembly GCA_037783545.1). Lineage (NCBI taxonomy): Eukaryota > Metazoa > Echinodermata > Asteroidea > Spinulosida > Echinasteridae > Henricia > Henricia sp. BOLD:AAB3569. The sequence goes on from JBBELK010000060.1 coordinate 2,936,545, forward strand.
TATGAATAAGTGGTTATTTTTAGGGTTTATGACCCAGGGACCGCCGGGGTGAATAAATTCGATACAAATGTGGACAAATATCCATGAGTTTGGGAAATCTGGATGCAGTGAAAAGCAACTTGGCTCCACCGGGATTCGAACAAAAGAACAGATGAACCTCGAAAAATACGATGAGAACTCTGCATTGTGCTTATAACAAGGACAATTTTAGGCCCCAATCCTTTGTTTGGTTTTCATATCTGATAATACAAGAGTCATGTAATCGGAAAATCCCAAAGGACCTCTAACGAGATTCAACTGTATATAGGTGCTTGACTTAAACTTGACAATTGACATAAGACACAAAACAGTAGAAGGGGCCAGTGAGTTACTGTAATATTACCATATTTTTCTAATAAAGTGACATTGGGGTGTACAATGACGGTGCATCGACATAACAATATTTTACCGCGCATGGTTAATGAGTTCAGTTGTTTTCCTTCCTCCATGCTTCAACTACAAATAAACCCTGTAGGCCTATATCATCACCACGTTTGTCCGCGACCCGACGAGACTAGACATGACGTCGCGTCTGGGAGTTGCGCCACGACTATACGATTCAATCAATAGACCGTACCGAATAGCTGTTATCTTGAAGGGCAACTTTTGTTGTTTAAATTGGCACAAAATGTGCAACCATGCAGGTCTTCACGTACGGAACAAAGAAAGTGCCCTACAAAATGGCAGCTATTCTATACGGTCAATATCCGTTGCGTCGTGGGCCGTCGGCAAGACTGTACTGCTAGAAACTCGAGGCACCCGTGTTGTTAGGAGTAGCAAGACTGAACGTTCAGTTAATACAGTCGGATTTGTGTGGAAAGCCCATGCAACGACTCGATCATCAATAGTTAATTAGCCAATCACGAAGTGGCACATCTAGTTTGGAAAACGCTGGAGGTGCCAGGGCATATCGGTACACGTATTTTGTTGTTTTCAATACAATAAAAAAGAGGGAAATTTTGGAGAAATTTGTTTGTCTTTTTTCGTGAACATTTTAAATAAAGGAGAAAGATACACTAAAAATTGGACTGGAATCTGTCCAAGCTACAATCCAACAAACGCAAGACAACTAAACCTGGAGACGTAGACTTAAATCCTCTATCATGCAAGGGAAGGCACATAAAACAGAAATGCAGTTAGCCTAATGCACTTTAGAAATGTCTTTCATAAACCGGTTCGTTCTCCATTGCTTTCATGTGAGCCGGTGCCGGTTCATGGGGATGAAACGTATTGCCGCCAATCTCCATGTACACGCTCTCAGTGTAAACGTTTTCATTCACGACATTACTAATGGTAGGCCTATCTAAATTCGGATCGTCCTGAATTGCAGAAGCCCGCATGCCCTTATCATCATTGCCATCATCGAGATTGTGTAGCGCGAAAACGGCACCGTCTTCTGGCTGTGGGCTGGACGGTGCTGACCCCCTCGCTGCCGCATCTATACGCCGCTTCCACTTGCCATACAGGAGCCCCAACCCCACTGCTACAAACAACACAACGATGCACAGCATGATGCCGATCACGAGCGTCAAATGTGACCATTGCGTCAGGCCGTCTTGGTCCGGATTCTTAGCCGACTTTTTGCCTTGTTTCTTCGTCTGATCAGTAATTGTACGGCTGGTAGCTGTTGGGAACAGCGCGGCTCTTGTAACACGAACTAGGGAGGGTAAACTACGCCCGGTGATGTTTAATTCATTCCATGCTTCGCACATCACCTCCGTGTTAGTATCTTCTACTGCAACTTCGTGGATGTTGAAGGTCGCACCGGATTCGTCTTCGCTGAATACGAATCGGTGACTTTTCTGCAGGTCTGCAGTTACTCCGTTCTTGGTTATCAACCATCTGTAGGACGTGACCTCAGGAACAGCATCCGCGGTGCATTTGAACACTGCATCGACGCCTTCCTCCAAAATTTGCAACCTCGGAGAGGTGATGGTGACATTTGTTGGAATCGCCAGTGGAACCACTGAGCACTTGATCCCCGATTCATCGCTGCATGTAAATTCTCTGAAATTGTCCAGCTCTGTCACAGTCCACTCTGCGTTGGGAGTTTGGCCCGGGCCCGGTTTTATTTTGCCCTTAGGCCTACTGCCGAGATCACTCTTCTGTCGTCCACGATTCCATGATGTCTTTCCGGGAGTACGTGGGGATAAGCACTGCAGGGATATCCTATCCCCCACACTGTGAAACCCAGGTGGCTCTACCAGGCAAACAGTCTCCGAATCTGGTCTTGGCGATGCTGTAGGTCTATCTTGTAAGACCGTCAACGTAGCATTGTTGGATTGCAACCAGCTCCCACCACTGTACTGCCAGCACTCGTAGACGGTCCCACTGTCCCCCAGAGTAACACCGCGTACGCGCAAAGAATAAACACTGGCTGTCCTCTCGATTGTATACTGTCTTTCGTAGCTGTCCAAGCACTTTGAGACATATGAGAACTCGCCCGTAGATACCGTGTATCGGCCCCAGTAGAAGAAGCTACAAGGGAGTTCCGTGCCGCACCGGAACGTGGCGTCACCGCCCTCTGTCACGGTTACATCGGCCGGGTGCTCGGTGAAAACTGTGGCACTGCAGGTTGCACCAAATATCACAAGTAGCACAAATGTCCAAATTTCTAACACGTTTTGTCGTGTCATTCTGCTTCAGGCTTACAGCACGTCCCTCATGAATTTAGTAATTTAGCAATTAAGCCGACGAACGCAATTACCAACAGGTAAATGGCCACGCGATACGTGTCTGTTGGGCCCTCCGGCGTACAAAATTTGTGCTTTACATCCAGATAAAGCAACTTCTTTTCACAATTTCTCCAAATCATGAACTTTGCGTTAAACTGTCCACGAGCCTGGCCAAGTGACAAAACAGGCTTGATCGTTTGTATAATTTCTAACCAGCCAAATGAGCCGAGTTCTTCATTGAGTATTAACCACAATAATGAAATTGATACCTGTTGCAGGATGTCCCAACTGCATCGTGATTATAACGTAGCCGGAAGCTTAACCCTTAAGCTAGAGTTCAACTGAGACAAACATGTCACGGACGTTTATCTTATCTGTCTCTGTTTCCGATCAGATGGGATTTCAAACAGTGGGCCAAACTATATACAGGGTGACACGGCAGCCTAATAAACGAAGAGATACTAATAACCGTGCGTCCTTTATTTTTCTAGTTGTGAACCGGAAACAGTGCAGGCCAGTGTAGACCTAAATTTGTCATGCTTTAAACTGAAGTAGCCACTGGCCCCGACCTGATGCACTCTTTGACAAAAGGCCTTTTCACACTACAACCTCTCAACCCGGGGCGAACTCAACCCTGGGTGAACTCCGAGACCGCCCCGGGTTGAAATGCCAATTTTCGCATGCGTAAGTGCTGTCCCACGCCGGAAATAGTTCAAATGTTTCGAATTCATCATCACTTTTCTGCCCTATTTCTTTTTTGCTGCTTGTGTTCCAATTTTTTTACAACAGAAAAGTGCAAAAGTGAATGACGGACGATGTAAAAATAGCCTATCAAAACGGAAGCTCTGATCTTCACACATTAACGTGCATGTTCATGTGTACACCGCCGCTGGCGGGGCCGCTAAAACATGTACCTGAACACATTCATTCAGCTGGTATAGTATTCATGCAAATTATTTAAAAAACGGTAAAATTTGCGCGCTTTACATGACATTTGTAGCTCACAAGTGGCAAGAATCTCAACCCGGTGCGAACTCAACCCTGCTCGTTTCACACTACCGTTTTCAACCCGGGGCGAGCAGGGTTGAGTTCAACCCGGGTTGAAACCAATCTCGGGGTTGGCAGGGGGTTGAAATTTCTCAAGTGTGAAACGTCGCTTTTTTCAACCCGCGCCAACACCGAGATTTTTCAAGTATGAAAAGGCCTAAAAACGCATAGGATCAAGGGTGTAGTCAAGATTTTTCCGAGACCTTTTAAATCAATCAGAATAATTAAGTGATGGTGAAGAAATGAAGTGGGGTACCTGTGCTCTTGAGCAAGGCACTTAATCACACTTGCTTCATCCTTCGGAATGGATGTAAATCCGTTGGTCCAGTGTGTTAGGTACCGGTAACGCACTTTAAAGATCCAGCATTCCAGTGTATCTGGCCGTTTCTAATTCATCATGGGTTTCCTCACGCTTGCGAGCGACAGTGCAATGGGCGCTTTTGAGGAATCCTTCGTTTCAGTACCAGAAAGAAATAATGATAATAATAAAAGATTTTTAATTGTGTATTAAATGCTTTTATACCAAGGCTTGGAATGAAGATTTCATTAGTACTACACACTGTACAACATAGTTGTAAGAGTTCTTCCATTCGCGACCAATTTTGTTAGCCAGGGGAAAAGGTCTCGAAAGTCTGGCGAGACATTTCCGAGATCTTTGACATTAAATTAATTTTCTCATGGCGACGACCGAAGTCTTCAAACTACATATAAAACGGAGAACACGGTCGGGCTCGGAAAACTATATAAAGTTAATTAAGTTTACTAATAAATTGAGATCCTGATGAGAAGTATATTTAGAGGCTCAGTAGATGCTTTAAACTGCATTACGTCATACGTCAGTCAACATATATCCTGAAAAAGGGGTAGAAGTCTCTGCTTGAATCGATGGAAGGAGATGCCAACTGTTTTCAAATGTCGTAATTGGCGTGTTTGCCCGACAGAAATCTGTAGGCTATCTGCATATTCCTTTGGTGCTACTCCTTTGTTCTCCGTTTGTCCTTTAGCACCCAAAGATATTTATTCTGTTCCCTTATTTTTTAAGCAAAGTTAAGATGGTGTCTGAACGATGCATCGATTAATATTATTGCTGGCCTTTCATCTTCCCTTTGCAAAAGGTCATGTAGAGATCAGAAGCAAATAATGATAGGTCACAATATAAAATACCACTTTTCAAATTGGGGGTTACATGACATCCTCCATGCCTCGGCTAGGGCATCTCAAGAGGGCAACTGGTCAACTGCCTTTGTGTCCCGTATGTGCTCGGTATTTATGTGATTTATTTTTAACATTTTCGTATATATAAAATTACAAAAATGTTTAAACAAATATATGAATGTCTTAAAATGTTATACAATTTAGTAAAGCGCGCATATTTTTATCAGAAAATTTAGAAACCCTTTTTTTTTGGCAGTGGAGTATCAAAAGGTCACTGGTTTTGTCAACGGGTGTGCCCGTCATATTCTTCGTGCTCGTGTTTACAGCATGATCGATGCAAGAGTAGAGGATGCCTGTCGTCCGCTTTCAGGCAACAGTAAATGACATCTTCAATTTCTCCGCCGACGATGCGGTATCGGCGAGGCCGCAGGTGATGACGTCACCGCTCGTCACCGGCCCGACACCAGAGGGCGTTCCTGTCAACACAAGGTCGCCCTCTTGCAGCGTGATGTAGCGGCTGATGTAGCTCAGGAGCGCGGGGATCTTGAAGATTAAGTCTCCAGTGTTTCCATTCTGTCGCGTCTCGCCATTCACCTTCAACCAGATGGTCAGGTTATAGGGATCTGGCACTTCACTCTTGTCTAGGAAGCCACTCACGGGACATGAGGTATCGAACATCTTGGCCAGACTCCAGGGATTGCCCTTCTTCTTGGCAATGTCCTGGAAATCCCGGGCTGTCATGTCAAGGGCGAGGGCATAGCCACCAACGTGATCCATGGCCGAGGATTCTGGGATGTTGCTTCCCGGGCTGCTAATGACCACGCCAAGTTCAACTTCATGGTGGAAGTTTTGACATCCAAATGGAATCTGCATGTATAAAAAACATCAAGACGTCAAGATGACAATGGAATGTAACAGACAACTTTGAAATAAATCAAAGCAATTAATGATTCCATTTGGAATTGTGCACGCGTGTTTCAAGTTCACTAAGGCATCAGTTGGTTGGTCAGCTGGTGACTTGGTTAGTAATTAGCCAGCTGGTCAGTTGGTTGGTCTATCAGCTGGTCCGTTGGTTGGTTATAGACAGTTGGTCGGTTGGTCAGTTGGTTGGTCAGGTATAGCTGGTCGGTTGAAGTTGTTTAATCAGTTGGTCAGTTAATTGGTTGCTCAGCCAGCTACTGGTTGGTTGATCAGCCAGCTATCTAATTCAATAAATTGACATATAATTGGGATAAAATTGATATTTTCCTCACCCGTATCGGAGTTCCTTCAGTGACGTAAGCTGTCGTGGGTTTTAGAAAAAAATATCGGTTCTGTTGGCAACGCATTTCCGAGCTCGGCAGCATGAGCGCTGGAAATAGATTGAAATATTAATTATATTTAATAAAGTTCAAATTGTTTAACTGTGTGATCTTATCAAATCAACAATGTCCATATATATTTTGAATCCATACAGAACGGATGCCCAAGTTATTTTTTACACTAAACCTTTTTGAGGCTACAAGTATAGGGACTACTAGGCGTAAGGCTTGGACTTTAGAGTCCCATCAGACAGGAAAAAGTTAAACTATGTTTTGTGGTTAGTTTTGTTCTTGGATAAAAATGAGTAAAAATGAGTATACAAAATTACATACATTATACTTATAAAACGGCTGTAGAGGAGGTTACACATGACCCTTGCCCTGAAACATGTCACACGTTGGCTTTTAGCTAATAGTTTAACGTAAAAAAAAAAATATCATTTTGAGCATTGGAACAATGTGTAAAAACTGTTTCGTATAAGAGATACAAGAGTACGCCAGGAAATTCCGGGAGTATCACGTATCACGATTTTACCGATGCCTGGCCGATTAGCGCAAACAGCCCATATCAACTGTCAGACTGTATACGTTTGATAAAGTCGTTCGTGACCCAAAAAGGAACAACCAGTATCACGTCCTGACCTCGTGGGTGCCGCTTAGTGTACAATATTAAGTGAAGCGAGTTTTATAATTATTCTTACGCATAATTGCGACCAACGCAAAGGATCTTCCGGCCAGTCTCAACGAAGCGAGAGAGATTCGAAGTTGCCATGTTGGATGCCTAGCCTTGGCTCAAGTCGCAGGATGGGTTTTTGCCATTAAAGATTCGTGGTGTGAAATACCGTGACAACCAATCGCAGTTCATTTCAATTCAATTCAATTTAACACACTCATTCCTAGTCTTTCGGAAAGACTGCCTTTTTGCGCGCAATACACGATGTACATAGACTATTCATCATTGGCCGCCAGAGGGCGCACCTGAAATACAGTCGAAAAGACAGTCTTTCATATTCCGTATAAATCGCTCGCAAAATACCGAGCGAATTCCTGGCATACCTTTGTGTGACACGTTGAAATGCGTGACGTCATCTAATTTCCATAATTCACAACAGCTCTGGTCTGTCTGGTACCCAGAGTACACACTGGACAGGACAGTGCATACAAATGTCGCTGCTTTTCCAGTCGCTGATCGATCGATCGATCAGCAGTCAGCAGGCAAACATGATATGAGGCAAACACGTTGTCCACGGACAAAGCTATCTTGCGCGTTGCACTCAGTGGCTCGCCTGTACCGTCGCGTCGTCCGGGCCTTACCGCTTGCCGGCCTGCGTTGCTCGTATACGGTCGGGTTAGACCCGTGAACGGGTCTACGGTCGGGTGTGATGATTGGGCGGCCAGTGAAGACGAAGCATTTCGTTCCAAGTTGATAATCGAAAAGTTCAAAGGCTATCAAAGACTGGCATTTAGAGATTTTCTTAGGGAATGTTCTGCTTGGTCACGATTTTTTTTCATCGCTTACGCATGGAGGAAGAAAACGACTGGGATTGTTTTCTTCTCCTCTATACTATATGGCATGCTTTTCATATTATTGGCTTCGGTAAAAAAAAAAGTGCTAAACGATTTCAGAGAAGTTATCCACTACTATTTTTCCCTAAAATGACTTGCAAGCATCAGTTAGTTTAGATATGATAGAAAAAAAACCGAAATTTAGGAGTGAATTAATCTGAGTGAAGAACCACCCACTTTCTTAAAAACTACTAGGCCTACTAGTAATTTCACTCACTATCACATGCTTTGTACACAATGTTTGAAGTATTATAAATTGTTGGGCAGATTTTAAAAAATTTCAAAATGCCCTTATTAAATTTTTGTAAGCTTAATGTTGAAAGGAGTCTCTCAAAGCCACATGGTTTTACAAAAGTAATTGTACATTTTCTAAAGTCAAATATGACCCATTTGATTTTCATTTAGGCCAACAACAAATAAGGCAAATTTTTGTGACCCAAGGATCGACCTTTTACGGCCTATTTAAAACAATACTTTTTTTCTGATTCTTCGTGCATGTTTTTGTTTTTACAGCAAGCAGAATTGCAGAAAATTAATTAGAGCAACTTGCTTGCATTAAGCCTCCGAAAATATACTGGAATAACGTTTAATGGAACAAATTTAAATTTGATGTTTATTAGTTTACTAAATGTTTAAAATTTTTACTGATGGCTCCCTCAATCCTAACTCGAGTGCTGTAGGATGCGGTTTTTATATTCCAGAACTTAATTATTCTAAAAGTGTCCGGCTTAATAACGGGATTTCCATTTTTACAGCAGAACTTTTTGCCATCTTACTAGCACTCGAATGGATAGAGGAAGTTAAGCCACTTTACATATGCATCTTCAGTGACTGCCTTAGCGCTATACAGGCCATCACTAAACCGATCCCACAAAACAAAATCATATGTGACATTCGTCATACCCTAATAAACATCCGACACCAAGCCAGTACGGTTTGTTTTGAATGGGTACCGGCCCACTGTGGGATTTCCGGTAATGAAAAGGTAGACGCTATAGCCAAACTTGCCATGCAAAAGCCCAACATCGATCACTGTATCCCCTATACAGATACCGAGATCAAACAATTTCTCAAAAAACAACTTATTGATGAATGGTCCAATACTATCCCTAGACTTGACCCCTCCAAACATTGTGAACTCGGACCTTCTTTTACTTTCACCAGTTGGGGGAAAAAACGCCCTCAAGAAATTGTTCTCCACAGACTCCGCCTTGGCGTCTGCAAAGGCCTCAATAAATTTCTCTTCTATACTGGAAAGCATATTGACGGCAACTGCGAAACATGTGGGGTCAGTGACGATGTTGGTCATCTTCTCCTTGATTGTGCTAAATTTAATAGTCAGAGACGAGTCCTTCAAAATGCTTTAAATCAATCTTCTACTCAAATGACATTAACCCATATCCTTGGTCAAAAACACAACTGCCATCACATTCTTAAATTTATACAGGACTGTAATGTTAGAATTTAGTATTATTGAAACGGCCTTTTTGTTTTTCTTAATGTTGCGCATGGACAAGGGATCATGGGAGGACAGTTGCGCTGGTGATTGGACGGGCACAGTGCCGCCCTTTCATCACCCGGAGGTATGCGGACCTGCGAAAAGTACCAGGTGGGAGCCTTGTGCTCTCACTTGGGAAACGGCCGGCCTTGCGGGACCCCTTGTGGCACTGTTGTCTGAACAATTACTGGCGCTCCTCCCCCCCTTAACCCCATGCATTTTCTTGTAAATTCCTCCTTTTTTTTTTTTCAGCACTCACAGTCTCTCATCGCTCTTCTTTGCAACCATATTCACTCTTTGAAATTCTGGGTCCAATAAGTTCTATGACAATCGATAAGATAGTATCGATTCTGACGAGCTGAGCTGAGCATGCGCATATGGCACAAAGGGCACACGGATTGCCATAAGTGCCATTAACTTACAACAACAACAACAACAACAACACGGACAAAGCTATCTTGCGCGTTGCACTCAGTGGCTCGCCTGTACCGTCGCGTCGTCCGGGCCTTACCGCTTGCCGGCCTGCGTTGCTCGTATACGGTCGGGTTAGACCCGTGAACGGGTCTACGGTCGGGTGTGATGATTGGGCGGCCAGTGAAGACGAAGCATTTCGTTCCAAGTTGATAATCGAAAAGTTCAAAGGCTATCAAAGACTGGCATTTAGAGATTTTCTTAGGGAATGTTCTGCTTGGTCACGATTTTTTTTCATCGCTTACGCATGGAGGAAGAAAACGACTGGGATTGTTTTCTTCTCCTCTATACTATATGGCATGCTTTTCATATTATTGGCTTCGGTAAAAAAAAAAGTGCTAAACGATTTCAGAGAAGTTATCCACTACTATTTTTCCCTAAAATGACTTGCAAGCATCAGTTAGTTTAGATATGATAGAAAAAAAACCGAAATTTAGGAGTGAATTAATCTGAGTGAAGAACCACCCACTTTCTTAAAAACTACTAGGCCTACTAGTAATTTCACTCACTATCACATGCTTTGTACACAATGTTTGAAGTATTATAAATTGTTGGGCAGATTTTAAAAAATTTCAAAATGCCCTTATTAAATTTTTGTAAGCTTAATGTTGAAAGGAGTCTCTCAAAGCCACATGGTTTTACAAAAGTAATTGTACATTTTCTAAAGTCAAATATGACCCATTTGATTTTCATTTAGGCCAACAACAAATAAGGCAAATTTTTGTGACCCAAGGATCGACCTTTTACGGCCTATTTAAAACAATACTTTTTTTTCTGATTCTTCGTGCATGTTTTTGTTTTTACAGCAAGCAGAATTGCAGAAAATTAATTAGAGCAACTTGCTTGCATTAAGCCTCCGAAAATATACTGGAATAACGTTTAATGGAACAAATTTAAATTTGATGTTTATTAGTTTACTAAATGTTTAAAATTTCACCCTTTTCAGTGCTCTGAGGAGAATGCTTTGAGAAGGCCCATTAATTTTGTGGATATAAAGCTGTTTTTACGAATTCCAGGGAACAGCATACTACTTTGTAGATAGGACAGAAGCCCTTGAAGGAAATTTGCACAGTTTGGTTAACTAAACAAAAAATGGAAATGTTTGTCAACATTGTCTGATTCATTAGTTCAATATTTGACTTCAAGTGCAGAAATAATTTCATTTTTTAGGTTGAATTCCATATCCGACCACTATAAACGTCTTTATTTTATATTAAATGAAAAATAAACAATGCATGTTAGAACAAGTTTGATGATAAAAATGAGAAATAAAATTATGACATGTCTGATTTTAGGCCCCCAGCCTGGATTTCCATTGTTATAAAACCATGTAAAATTTTAGTTTAGTTGTAAAAACCCAAAACTAAGAAAGAAAAATTTTCATGATTTTTAAATTTTTTCCCACTGCTGTCCAACATTGTCCAAGGAAATGTTCGTCAACATTGTCTGATTCATTAGTTCAATATTTGACTTCAAGTGCAGAAATAATTTCATTTTTTAGGTTGAATTCCATATCCGACCACTATAAACGTCTTTATTTTGTATTAAATGAAAAATAAACAATGCATGTTAGAACAAGTTTGATGATAAAAATGAGAAATAAAATTATGACATGTCTGATTTTAGGCCCCCAGCCTGGATTTCCATTGTTATAAAACCATGTAAAATTTTAGTTTAGTTGTAAAAACCATGGTGTAAAAACTAAGAAAGAAAAATGTTCATGATTTTTAAATTTTGTCCCACTGCTGTCCAACATTGTCCAAAGAAATGTTCGTCAACATTGTCTGATTCATTAGTTCAATATTTCACTTCAAGTGCAGAAATAATTTGAATTTGGAGGTTGAATTCCATATCCGACCACTATAAACGTCTTTATTTTGTATTAAATAAAAAATAAACAATGCATGTTAGAACAATTAAGTTTGATGATAAAAATGAGAAATACAATTCTGACATGTCTGATTTTGGGCACCCAGCCTGGATTTCCATTGCTATAAAACCATGTAAAATTTTAGTTTGGTTGTAAAAACCATGGTGTGAAAAATAATAAAGAAATTTTCATGATTTTTAAATTTTTCCCACTTCTGTCCAACATTGTCCAGAGAAATGTTCGTCAACATTGTCTGATTCATTTCAATATTTCACTTCAAGTGCAGAAGTAATTTGAATTTTTAGGTTGAATGCCATATCCGACCAGTATAAACGTCTTTATTTCGTATTAAATGAAAAATAAGCAATGCATGTTAGAACAAGTTTGATGATAAAAATGAGAAATAAAATTATGACATGTCTGATTTTGGGCACCCAGCCTGGATTTCCATTGCTATAAAACCATGCACCACGGTCACTGCATGCACGAAATTTTTTTATGGCCCGATATCATTTTCGCGCGGCACGGTGAATCACTGCACACGTACAAATGTACACGGCAAGTTACCATCCCACATGACCTAGTTATGGAGGCATCGCTTTCTCTTCTACGCAGGCGCCCATAATTTTTGACCTTGCTGTTTAATTATTCATGTGCTTCCATAAAGGTTATCGAACTTTTTTCTTACGGAGTAATCAAGACCGAGTTTTCGAGTTCACGTTGTAAGTGTAGGTACGCCCTCTGGCGGCTAAAATGAACAATGTGGGGATCGCGAACTCGGTCTTGCATCAAGACTAGACGCGCCGGTGATCAACTGTCTGCGCCCGCCCTCTCGCCCGCGGCCAACAACGGTGCGCCGACATCATGGATAGCTAGGCCTGAATTTCACCGTTGTAATATAAAATGGTGGTTCTTATTGCTAAAATTATGAAGGGAGGAAAAGTGATGTAAACTAAAAATTTAAATTTATTATTATTATTATTATTTCTTTCTGGTATTCATACCAAGGATTCCTTAATAGTGCTCATTGCACTGTCACTCGCAAGCGTGAGGAAACCCATGAAGAATTAGAATTAGAAATGGCCAGAGACACCGGGGATGATCCCCCTTGCTCTTCACGAAAGAATGCTCTGTGATCTTTAGAGTGCGTTTTCATTACCTAACACACTGGACCAACGGCTTTACATCCCTTCCGAAGGATGGAGCAAGTGTGGTTGAGTGCCTTGCCCAAGGGCACAGGTACCGTAGCCGTGGGGAGGTTCGAACCTGCAACCCCAAGTTTTGACCTATGATTGCGAGTCAATGACCTAAACCGCTCGGCCACGGTACCCCACATTTGATAGGGAAATAATGCAGAGATTTTATTATTTGGAAAAACTTTGACATTTTTTCAAGGCAGTCTGTGAAAGTCGGACCCTCCGGATCTTTGTTATAAATTGATATTTAACGAACAGAAAGTACCTAGTTTGACTTCTTAATACGCTTACATACCTTTTACCACCATGTATTGCACCAATTTGTAATCATACACCACATCGACTATCCACAAAGTGAAATTTTCGAAGAAATAGGCGTAGGAAGTGAAGGCCCTCAAAAAAAAAGATCTTTAAAAATAAGGCCTGTACATGGCGGTAAAAGGTATGAAAGCTTATTAAAAAGTCAAACTAGGCACTTTCTGTTCATTAAATAGCCATTTTTGAAAAAGATCCGGAAGATCTGGAAGGATCCGGAGGGTCCGTTTTTCACCCACACCCTTTTTTCAAGCATTTATCACTCATTCAGTTTACTTAGTCAGTTAGTCTTAGTCACTGGATTGTGGACGACTTATAAATTCTTGGCGCTTGTTAAAAATTAGACCGGTTCCCGTATCCCAACTCGCTGTTAACATAGTTAAACGGCCATCTCGACCATTGTGCTAACTCAACCATTTACCAACTTGACCGTTGTGCATTGAGTACACACAGCAGTCGAGTTGGTAATGGTAAACGGTCGAGTTAGGCGACCGAATGATTATAATCTTTAGGTCTGGGAACTAGACAAGGGCAGTGCGCCACCTAACGTCTGCGAAGCCGAAGGGTATAGTCCTAACCCTGCGGACGTTAGGTGCATGGCCATGGGCGCACGCAAAATGAGTACCTGTACACGCATGCCCTAGTACATGTACGTAAATCACTGCATGACGATATCGATCGATTAATCAACATGTCATTGCACTTGCGCTGTTGCAATCCCGTAACTGTAGCCATTCATTATCGCGTTACGGTTACCGTAACTATAGCCACTGCGTTTCATTTTTTGTATTTGCCCTTTTAATTTCTGGATTTCTTTCATCCAATAGCCACAGTTCCTGATCTGAAGTGAAGATGGATTCCTTGTCCGATTTGTCGCCCTCTGACCCCGAGCAGGACTTATCGGGAGATGAGGACAAGCCCAACATGCAGGGCCTGGGACTTAAGGTTGTCGATATTCCTACTGAAAATGGAAGTTACGGCTCATCAGCAGCAGCAAAACAAAGGAGTGCTGGAGACAGTGGGAGGTGTGTGATCATCAGTCACTAATGCCAGAATAGTCTGAGTAACTAAACCCTAAATACCACTTTTTTTTACATGGGGACATGCTGGGCTATATTTGGGGTCCAAGCGGCTTAACGGGTATCGCATGTTCGTTAATTCCCGGCCCACACACCCAACAAACGCAACATTTTTCACCCTCAAAATGGTCACAAATACACTTACTAACCCACTTGGACCATTAATGTAGCCCGGCACATCCCCTTGTTAAAAGCAATATTTAGGATCCAAGTTACTTAGACTAATGCCAGATAGAATATAGTTTCAAATGTTTTTACAGTAAACTCTCGTTAAAACACCCCCTGATATAAAGCTCTTCTCGATATAAAGCTCCTTTTTCTAAGTCCCGGCCATTATTCTCTGCATTGTGTATGCACTGGTTATAGTGCTCTCTGGATATAAAGCTCAAATTGTTTCGGTCCCTTGAAGAGCGCTATAATGAGAGTTTACTGTGTACTACCATTTGGTGGACGGAATAATGCTAAGGCCGAAATCTGTAACATATAAGTATACTTTCCTAAAAAGAAATGCATTTTTCTTAAAATATATTTAAAGTTTATTGATCAACCAATCACTTTGGAATCGCTTGCAAGATTGTTCCGTTCAGTGATTTTGTCCCTGGAGGTCTATGTGGACCTTTTGAACAAAGTGATTCCCACAGCAATGAAATGTGACATTTATTGCTGTGAGCTCTGGCAGCCTTGTTTCAGATGCTGAGTCATTGTATTTCATCACATGTCATTTCATTTGCAAATGTTATCCTCAATAATTTGGAATTCTTTTTTTGAACCGTATAATTTTCCTTGTGAAGAAAAGTTGGCATTTTTTTCAATCAAAGCATCTGCTAATTTTGTTTAATTCCAGTAATGATAATTTATCGGAGGATGGTTCTGAGTTGTCCACTCACCGGTCAGGCCATTCACGATCGTCACCGAGTAGACGTAAGAAGAAGCTTCACAAGCTGAAACTGAAGGATGGTTCCATCATCGTGCTCAACCCTCCTGAAGAGCTGCTGAAGAGGTCGGAGAGCAGAGCTAGGAAGCATGCAGGACTGGGACAGGTGGGCAATTACACTGATTGGGATTGGTTGTCACGTGAGCTTAACAAGCCCTACAATGGGATAAACCCCTCAAAAGGGACATAACCACACCTTCCAGAGATCACTCAAGATACAACCCAATGCAAACCCCTGCCAGGCTTGTCCCAATAGGCAACGTTAAAGGAACACACCGGGTTTGTTGGGCTATTGTGGGCTCGAAATAGACCCATACATTATTCTGAAGCGCTTTCCAGAGTAAATTAGATATATCCTGAAAAGACGCCGTCAAATTTGGCTGTTTTTGAGCATTTAAAAAAAATTCAAGGTCACGTGACTTTTCGGAACCAGATTCTGGTTCCGAAAAGTCACGTGGTCTTGTGAGTTAGTTGTATTTCCAGTCGTAGAAACCAGTGCAAAGTGCGAGTTGCTTTTGTTATTCGCGGTTGGTTTCTCTTCTTGTTGGAAAATAATGTCCTACGAACACTATACATACCGTATTTTCCAATTTGTACCCAAATATGCAAACAGATTTCATAAGAAAGGTTTCTAGGTGTTGATATGGACGAGAGAATCTCTCAGATTTTCGTGTCTTCGCTTCGTGTTAGCGGCGATAAATATAATCCGAAGAAAAAAACAACATAGGCCTATTGGGGGCGCTAAAGACACCAAAACGTTGCGTTCAGTGTGCTTCCTCGAGTCAGCGCTGACCTCGGGGATCATGCAAGCTTGTGATGAGTCAGGGAAAACAAGGATTCGAGGTTAAACACGTGTCGACCCATATCGAACGCCACCTTTATTTACAAACACATGATACCTAATACATCGCGACGGCTGGTAAAGCGTATAGCCCAACATTTGTCTCTTTTGTTAATTTTAAACATCTCTAGTTAATTACGTGACATTTTGATAATTGTTTTTCACAACGACCATCGAAATATTATTGTCAAGGATGCTAGATTGCTACATTATGTTAACAGTAAGCCGGTGTGTTCCTTTAATTTAAAGTTGCAAGTATTATGCCAAACTGGCCCATGTACTTGCAGCATTACGCATATTTCAGCTTGTGGTTTTTCTTTATCGACTAACTTTCTATAGGTTGAGCCAGCCCTGGAGGAGTACATACGCTGCACTGCCCTCTGTCGTCTGGTGTATGGTGACGGTCACTGGAAGTTAGCACAAAGCCACACCAATCTTGCCTATGCTTATCTGACACTCAGAGGTACTACTCTTTTTGAAATTTTTTATTAACTTGAGGAAAAAATTCATCCAATTTGGGATTTAAAACTGATTCTGTGGTCCGAGGTACCAACATGAATCATTCTTTTTTTCGCCCATGGGTGTTGATGAGATTCTAATATATAATTCTTAAATTGTTCTCAGTTCCATTTTGAAATTTCGCGCTCTCAATCTGTATATTTTTAAGGATATTGTAAAAAAAACACCGATATTTTGTAAACTAATTTATCTGTTCCATAAAGTAGTGCAATGCTTACACCAACCCTTTTGCTTCCACATCCAAATTGGAGATTGCAAATTTCCTGTTTTCTTTCCATGGATAGTATTTTCGGGAGGTATTTTATATGATTGTTAGGTTAAAACAAAATCCATTTTATGGAAAAATCTGAACAAGATCTTTTAATTGTGGGGATGCAATCTTCATTTGTGTCCCCTGAAGCATGAGTTCTCTGTACAGTTAAAAAATAAATAAAAAAGGAAAGAAACGCAAATTATAATCTGACCGAAAAATCAAGGAGGCTGAGAGGTGTAACATTTTGTCGGTCAGTAATGTGTATGAACACCTCTTGTGGCAAAGCTGACCGCACCATTGGCCTCCATAAGAGCCACTGAGGCAGGGTGTGCCACTCTGCCTGAATTGCCTTCCTGAGCTCCTGAGGGCCGTTTTAGAGTTCAGCTCATCCCATGCAGGTTTTATCAGAGCCCTTAACTGTGGAGTACTATGGCAGAGCGGTCTAGTGGATCGTATTCAAAACCTGGGTTAGTTGCAAAGGTAGTGGGTTTGAATCCTGGTCCGGCCCATCCATGGTGCGTGTAACCCTTGAGCAAGGTACTTTGTCACGCATTGTTTCTCTCCACCCAGGGGTAAAATGGGTACCTGCTGCTTGCACTGGGGAAGGAGCAGTAGTCGGCTCTATTGCCGGGTAGCCTATTAAAAAAATGCAGACTCAAAAGCCAAGGAGTCGGGAGATGAGCGCCTGCAGCAGAGCGCAGAAACCGCACATGCCCCTTCCTTTCCTTAACTGCAGAATTCTCCTAGAAACAGGAAATGTCAATGTTCAAACAGATCCACTTGGACTGGGACACAATCTCTGAAGTGGAACAATCTTGAAAGCCATTTCAAGATTGTTCAAAACTGCCAATATTTTGCAAATTCACCATCACGGAGCACTGAAAGTTCACACCATTCATGTTGAAGCATTGTTAATTTCATCTGCACCAATGCATAGTTCCGAGTTTGCCTAGTTAGCCCCGCCCCCTTGGATATTGTTGCTATGGCTCACACGCTATCGTCAAAATGTCCACACACAACGCACAAAGCAATAGGACTTTCAACGGAAAGCACAGATTCATTGGAGAAAACTCAATGTTTCAGGGTCGGAAGTTATCTTAGAACACACCGAGTAAAGGGCCAGTAATACAGGGATGTCATATCATGACATATACGTGCTTTTGTACCTTTGAACAACGAAACGACCGGCCTTGAAACCAAGAATTCACCCGGATCATCGCAAACAACACTGTACAAATTATATGGGGCCGGCAGAACATATCGTGTGATCATGTTGTTGTGAGACAGTGCACTTTGACATATGTGGGTGATGTCTGCTAGCTCTGTTGTGATTGGTCAGCGGGTTCGGTTGATTGACAGGTCGGAACTATGCACTGTCTAGGCTTGTGACCTTGTTGGGTCTGCCAGTTGTCTTGCATAACATTTGCGAATAAAATGTGTGTGTTTCTTTTTATTTTCATGTTTTCTAGGTCTGGCACCCCAAGCCCAATACCAGGCAGAAGCAGCCAAGAAGATCATGCTGAGTGGCCTCCATGCCTCTGACTCCAGCGACTGCAAAGCCGACCTGCTGGCAGTCTTGGTCAAGATGTACTATGTGCTTGGACGAAGCAACACCATCCACGACAAATATCCTTTGAATTCAAGATATAATACATGATTGGTAAACTGTTAAAAACGACATTATTTCTACTCATAATTAAAAGAAGCCTATGTTGAGAAAGCCACAGAGATGCAGTAGTACTTCAGTAAACCTTAAAAATCCATGTGTGGTTTTTGTGTATAAATGAATAGTAAATATAAAACAAATAAAAAAGCACCTTCAGTTGGCAATTTCTTCCAGAAAATGATGTATTGGGGTTTATTAAAGGCTTAGTATATATTTGCAAGATGAAACCTTTTGCAATTTTTTTGAATAAGGACATATAGTTCATCTGAAAACAAATGTTGGAAAACCAGTCTGCAGAAGTTTCAGCATAAATGCATCAGTGCTTCAGCATATGTTTTAAATCGATACATGGTTTTTGTGTTAAGTGAATGGTAAAAAATGTGTACGTGCACCTAGGTGTGAACTCACTGACAATCGCGGACGTCCCTTTGTTACTCTTTACATAGACATAGTCTATTTTTCCTTACTCTCGTTGGTTTTGTACAGGAGCGAATCGCGGACGTTCGCTTGTCAATCGCGGACGATATTGTTCTCTTTGTTAGACCTCCCTAAAACATCCACGATTGTTTGGGAGAACAAGCGCACCCTTTAAAAAAAACCCACTTTCCTACTGAAAGTGCCAAGTTAGACAGAAATAAATTCAAGTGGTGTTTGTTACCATTGCTATGAAGTAAAATTTTGGGTCATTACAAATGATACATTGAGTGTTTAAGCATGTACATTGACGGATTTGATTGGAACTGGGTATCCTGTAATGGTCAGCTTTTTTGGGTACTCTTAAAGCTAACAAAATGTCGCATTTCCAAGCCCGGAAGTTAGGGTCTCATCTTTTCATTTCATCAAGCGGAAAGACTTTATTTAAGTTTTTTCTAAAAAATTAAAATGCCCTAGATCTACTTTTTCATAAATGAGTAAAATGTGGAAGTATTCAAACTATAGGAAAAAATAAGTGAGAAAAAACTGCAATACCGTGTTTCGAAACTACCAGTTGGCCTCATAGCTCAATTGGTAGGGCATCTGCACGTTAAGCAGAAGGTCCACGGTTCAAATCCTGGTGGAGCTAAGTTGTTTTTCAATGCATCCAGATTTCCCAAACACATGGACATTTGTCCACATTTCTATCTGGAAAATAAATGAATATACGTATCAGTACTAAAAGAACAGTGTGGATGTTGGACAGCCCTTTTTCAGTGTCATGCAGAAAAGGGATTTTTAAAAAGGTTTTAGGAAGGTTTTGAAAAGTTGTAAACTACTTGTTTCGCTTTTTACATGATTTCCTTAATGCTGTCTCTGCACATACCCTGAAGCCGAACAGTGCCTCATGAAAGCTGAGAAGGTATCGGAAGAAAGAGCCAAATTGACTCGCTCGGTGGGATCAGAGCAGGAGCAGATGGCCATATACATCGCAATTGCCATGGGAAAGTAAGTATCACTGTGTTCACACTGGATCTAGCAATCTCAGAATCAGATCAGCCCCAGTAGGATCAGAGCAGGAGCAGATGGTCATATACATGTACACCACCATTAGCATGGGAAAGTACATGTAAGTATCACTGTGTTCACACTGGATCTAGCAATCTCAGCATCAGATCAGCTCAATGGGATTCAGAGCAGGAGCAAATTGCATTATCTCTGTGTGTGATTGAGGATGTGTGTGATAAAATCCAATCTGTATGATAAAAACCAACAATGAAAAACTGCGTCCATGCTTTCAAGAAAATGTGTGAAGCCACCGTCCTCTTTAGGCTTGTTTGCTGGCTAAACTGCACAGAAAACAGAATGAGACTACAGGTTTAAAAAATGAGAAATCTTTTATTGTACATTCGTATCATTCTATAAATTTGGGGTCCAACGTGTGACATTTTTCTGTCCCTGTTACACCTGACATACTGCCATTTGCCAAACAAGTATCATTAAAAATGCCTCCAAACCATATTTTTATGAATTGTATTTTATGTAATCACTCTTTGAAATAGAAGGCATTTAAAGAATATGTCCTGAATTTACAAAATACAACATTTTACAAGATGTCAGATGTAACGGGGACAGAAAAAGTGGACCCCAAATTTATAGAATGACCCACATACCCCAGACAGTTTACGCATCCCTATTGGCTGATAGCATGTCACGTAGTCTTAAACGGATGATAAAGACCCGAGCCGTAAGGCGAGAGTCATTATCAGCCTCTAGGTCCCTGCCAGCCGGTATTAAACATACAGTTTAAGACTGGCAAAACACACTTTTATTCCCATATTTTCTCCTACTTCATGACAGGTTATATGCCAATCAGAACAAGCATGCCCTGGGCTCCAGCTACTATGAGAAAGCTGTACGACTGACAGAGAAGCTGAATGGCTCAGATAGTATGGAGCTGATACCCATCTATCAGGACTTGGGCAAAATATCCTTTAAAAGACTACTTTTACCAAAGACGTTTGGCTTAAGAACCTGTGGACCCAGTTTGTACAGGTCCGGCAGGGTCAAAGTTGACGAAAAATTTATATTTCTGAAAATGTCTCAGAAATTATCATAAAGGCAAAAATTAAGGTTTGTCCTGAACCTGTTTTGGCTGTTTTTAAAAATAGATTTCTGAAAAAAGTTTTACAGGTCTGGGGTCATCGACGCAGACATGGCCGGAGTGATCAAAGTCGATCGAAAGTCAAGTTTTCTGAAAATGTTTCGGAAATGATCCTAAAGAAAAATTAAGCATGTCCCAGACCTACTCTCGCAATTAAAAAAAAAATGTCATGACAAAAATTAAATTTGACGGGACCAGAGTTGTCGACACTTGCATGTTAAAAAAAATATTGACTTTTCTAAAAATGCCTCAGAAATGATCCTGAACGAAAATTAAGCTTGTGCATTTTTTATATTTCAGAATTTAATGGTTGAAGCCAGGGGTAAACATACACACGTATCCTTATTAATTGTGCACACAATTTTGTCTTCTTTTACCTTGTATTTTCCTTAATGTGTTTTGCTGATATACTTGGAGCAGAGCAAAGGTCAACATGCCAACCATGACAAGGCTGTGGAGTATTACCTACAAGCACACTCAATCACTGTAGCAAGGTAACAAATGCAATTTGTTGTATGATGCTTAAATGATTGGTATCTCGAAAATCAGAAATGTTCACAGATTTACGCCTAACTTACACAATATAAACATGATGACCGTAGAAAACTTCCCCTGAAATGATTTTGTCTAAAGTGCTATAGTCTTTGATAAATGAGCAAAATAAATAGTTTTCGTCTCATGAGACGAAAATTCAATTCGCCCCAAAACCATTTCGCCCAAGTGCCATTTCGCCCCCATGCCATTTCGCCCCAAATCACTTCTTCCAAACACTACATCGCCCAAATGCTATTTCACCCCAAAACCACTTCGTGCACAGGCACGAAATGGTTCAGGGCGAAGTTAGACGAAGTACGGAGCTCGTTTTTGCTCGGGTTGGTTTTGATCATGCATATCTTCAATCACACAGGGGGATAAAACTATTTGTAACAGTTTACCAATCATGTATACTATCTTTAATCACCATCAAAACAACCAAACATGGTATGAGGAAAAAATCATATGGTTCTCATTGGAATTTGAACCCAAGACCTCTGACTCTCCAGGAAGGCACTCTACTATCTGAGCTATAAGGCACAGTGGTATACTCTCTCAGGTTTTCCCTACAAAACAAAGAAAAATTGGGTTCGTGGAGTAAACCTGAGGAAGTGTACTAAATTTAACTGAGGAAAATTCACAATAACTTTAGTTCCAAGAACCCTCTGGCAATGCGAGACCCTTCATTTAAAAGGATTTTTAAAGCCTTTTAACAAAAAATAAACAAATGCGTGTGATTAGATTTTTGTGAATCTGCCTAATACAGATACAGTGGACAGAGTGAAGAGGTAGCAGAGACAGCATTCAAATTGGCCTTAGCCTACTCTGAACAGGCATCGGCTGAAGCAGAGAGTAAGTATATAGTCATCCTCTTGCAACAGCGCCTCTTTAACGCACTCCTCTACTTGTACCTCCAAGCCCCTGTTGAAGTTCGGTCCATTTCAATGTGGCATCCTCTTGCAACAGTGCCCCTTTAACGCACTCCCTAACTTCTGCGTACAGTGGCCCTGTTGAAACAGGCCCCATTTCGCGGTGGAACAAGCGACAGAAATCTTGTCGCCTCTGCTGGACCAATCAGGACGCCTGGCAGTGCATTGCAGCATGATTGCAGGCATTCAAATGTAACGCGCGCAGATTGTGAACACCGTGCATGCATGTGATACATGTACTCGGTAATGCTGGCCGTTGTCCGCGTTGGCGATTGAGTGCTATTTAAAGCATACTGGGGAATCCGTTCCATTACATTCGTCAGCATGCATCCCTGTTATTAATTTGAAAAACTGCGGAGTAAATTAAGATCGTCCTTTGAAAGTTTGGTAGGAATGGGACAGTCATAAGAAACGGAACCCAATACAATTTCTGGAAAGTATAGAAATCGTTTCTTTTCGGCATAACATGACCGAATTTATTAAATTACATCAAAATGACTCGGGTGTGAGTTGGCTCAAGACAACAGCCGGCTCACTCCACAGATTTGCGTGGATTTCCTCAGGGTATTGTTACGTCGCTTTGCAGAGTGGAAATTCCCTGAGATCTCAGGATGCGATGTGGAAGCAGCAGCAAAAATCTTGTCACTGCTATGGGCCAATCAGGACGCTTGGCATTACATTGTAGGCGTTCTAACTTCACTACACGTGCACAGATTGTTAACACAGTGCAGTGTAATGTAGTAGTGGCGCTGGCATGTCTGTGCTAGCTCAGTGCAGACATTCCTATCGACGGGCCGGGGGGCAGTCCATTCCATGCATTACATTTATCGTTCATCGCTCCCTCTTATTGATTTGAAAAATGTCGCCAGAAGTTTCGGTAGGAAGAGGTAATATTGGAACAAAAGCTCAATCCAATTTCAGGAAAAGTATAAATGTATTTCTTTTCAGAGTAGCATGACCAATTTAACTGACTTACATCCAAATGACTCATGTGTGCATTCGCTAAGGCCAAACAAAATAAATAGTGCGTTTACGGTAACGGCCTAAACAAAATCCAGGTGAGTAGGCAGGAAAATAATTTGATTTTGTCTTTTTTTTTTACATTTCAGTTCATGCATTTGCGTGTTGTTTTGCAATGTTTGAAACTCACTATTAACACTATATAATTATGTACGTACAAGTGTAGAAAATGTTATGTTCGTTGGAAATTATTGCAAATAGTGCTCATTTAAAATTATCAACTTGAAAATTGGCAATAAAAAGATTGAGTTCGGCAATTTGGCCTAAAAAATTCCAGGTAGGTCGGGTTACCGTAAACACACCATTTATTTTGTTTGGCCTAAATGTAACAGCTGCTTAACTTTCTGGTATTCATCGGGGGATTGTGATGCGCTTAGCGGAGTGGAAATACCCTGAGATTCCAGGAGGGTATATAGTCAACTTGTGTAAAGTTGAGCAGTGATCTACATGTGACCAGTACACTGTCTATCAAAAGTTATATTGCACTCCCAGCAAAATATTCTCTGATCCTTTGGGATTTATAACAACACAACCAGTACGGTAAACTGAACATTTCACTTGATGTTGCATGGATGCTTAACTGGACGAATTAACAAATGCAGTACATGTATTTATTGGGCCTTTCTGATACTGTGCGGTAGAGAGTTCCAATCCCCTGAAAATACCGAATGCGTAAAAGCCAATTATTATTATATAAAATGAAGCTTACTTTATTTTGTAAGATTTCTGCAAGATCGTATTTGTTTGCTGTAGGAAACTCCAGACTTTTTACTGCGTTTACAAATTTTGCATGCGTTTTTGTTACTATTATACAGCATTTTTGATACCGTACTCGCGCACGCGTGGCATGCACACACAACACATTCACTTAATACAGGTACACACCGGCCTACTGTTTACATAATTTAGTGATACAGCATCCTTGACAATAGTTTTTTGATGGTCCTTGTGAAAAAAGATCATCAAAATATCCCGTAATTAACCACAAAAGTCTAAAATTAATAAAAACAGTCAATAGTCGGGTTATACGCTTTACTAGCCGTTTACTATCGCGCGAGACTCGCGACTTTGTCGGAAATTATTCGATTCCCTCTTCACTTGGCAGCTTTTTGCTTTGGATATCTCTCATTTTTTGCTGAAGATTTCACTGGACACCGAATGGGTTTGTCCGTTTTCTGTAGAGGAGCTTACATTTATGGTTTGTCCTCACGAACGTACAATTGTCACATTGTCCGGTAGAGTGTCCGCAGCGGAACTCGCTTCAGTTCCTCAGACTTTGTGTCAACATTTTATGTTTGATTTTTAAGAGTTATGTTAAATTTTTTTCATAACCTGAATAAATAGTCTCTTTTGTCAAATACTCATTAAAACCAGAGCTGAATTTGATACTGTACTGCAGTAATAAACTCCAGGAATAAACTATCACACGGCCATAAGGCTGAAAATAAAACTAACTCCAAGAACACATGATTTATCCGAACCAGAAATCTGGTTCCGATAAATCATGTGACCTTGATTTTTTGAAAAATGGCAAAATTGTGTGGTTTCTTTTCAGGTTCTCTTTAGTTTATTTCGGAAAGACTTTCAGAATCATGTATGGGTCTATTTCGAGCCCAAAATAGCCCAACGAAGCTGGTGTGTACATTTAAAGTGCCGGGAAACAGTTTGCCAGTTCAAAATAGCCCAACAAAGCCAGTTTGTCCCTTTAATATGTCAATGTTATTTATAAGCTTCATGCACAATGCATTATGTGTGTGCATTTTGATGCACTCGTTGTGATGCACGTTGGTATATTTTTTTCTACCGCACAGTATCAGAAATCCGCGGTATCTTCAAAAGCTTTATGTATAATAATTTTCCTTCTTGAATAACAGCAACTGCTGAGCACCACCTGGATGAGAGTCTAGCCATCCGGCAGGTGTTGTACGGTCCACATCACCCCACGACTATCACCACACAGGAGAGTCTGTGTAAACTACTCATCAGAACAGACCGAATAGAGGTCAGTAGATCATAAATGATACCAGTGGATTATGAATGGTAAATGGTCAATAGACCGATCCAGTAAGCTCCGCCCATTTTGGAATTGACCAATCACAGCCTCAGGTTGAGGTAACCAAAAAGTGGATCTCCATTTTGGTTCCCCGAGTCCTCAAAATTTTGTGCACAGAGCTATGTCGAAATGCAGCACGAGTGACGCAAAAACACCATAAACATCATTTTTATCAGCGCAGAGGACCCTAGCCGATTTAAAACGGATTGTATAAGACTATCCTAATACTTTTAATCCCTTCATAAATGTGTTTTTGTGTAAACTGGAAAAACTCACAAAAATTAGCTTGTCGTTTTGCTATGTGTGTCGAAATTTTGTTGTTCAATCGCGCGCGTTACGCGTATTGCAGGCGTGTTGTATGTGCACGCACACGACCGGATATTTAAGTGCATATTTTGCTTTCGAGCGTGCAGTTTCTGTGTGCGTGTTTCAATACGCGCTGACCAGGGCGCTGACGCACGGTGCGGCGACGCGACTCTACTGCACACGTGCCTCCCATGTGTGGCATGTTGCTAGGCAATTTCTAAATGGGCGGAGCTTACTGGATCGGTCTATTGGAGCAATTCAGTGGCTACATGTATACAATGGACTGGGTATTGTAACTTCCTGAATAAAGCCACCGTTCACCATCTTACCTTGCCTAATATACTACTTGCACTAGAATACTTATTACAATACAAGTGATCATATGCACTGGGAGACCAATCACGGCAAAGCATTGTCTTGCCTGGTTTAAAATGGCTGACATGTTGCTTTAATTCTGGCATAGCCATCTGCTCTTGTGGAGCATTTTCCATGAAGTGGAAATTGGAGGTTGAATGCCAAAGGTCATTTTTTCAAAACTAAGGATTCCTTGTATCTTGGTACTCGTTACAGCTGATAATGCAGTAACCAACAGAATGTTAATACATTATCAGCCAATTTCTGTTACATTATTGGTGACAACAATTGTCTGACTGAGGAGAATGGGCTAAATATATGGTTAAAAAAAAGAAACGCAAATTATGCTCTGACCGAGAGATTAGTAATGCATATGACCACCTCTTGTGACAGGGTAGGCTGCACCAGCCTCTGTAAGAGCCGCTGAGGCAGGGAGCGCCACTGCGTGAAGTTCCTCCATGAGGTCCTGCACTTCTGGGGCTGTTTGGGATAAAAGATGAAAATGTATTTCTTCAAGCTAAAAATCGTGATCAAGTAAAAGCACTTTCGTTTTTACAAGCTGAGTGCATGCTCAATAATTTAAACGTATCGCAACGCGCGTGTGCGGCATCTTTGAATGAAAATATGCTGGTGAGTATATTTTACACATGTATATGCGTCTATTGCCGTGTGCATGTACGGGCATGACTGTTGACACCCAAACTTTACCGGATGTTCTATGTCACGGAAAGCAATCAATACAATATGGCCATTTTCTAAATGTCTTCAGATGATCTGGCTATTGTTAATGTTGTAAAATTTGTCCCTCTTTGTCTTGTTTTTGATGCAGGAGGCGGTTTCCTTGCTAAAGACCATCGTTAACTCCAAGTGCGCCACGTATGGTGATTTCAGTGAGGAGGTTGGGGAGACCTACAAGCTGTATGGGTCTATCTTACTATCACAGGGACAGCTGGACAAAGCCATGAAATACTTCAAAAAGGTCAGCAAATAGGTGTGACGTCAGTTGCCAGGGTAACTGGGTCTAAACATGCGCAGGTATTATGAAACATCCATTGTTAAAGGTACACACCTGCCTACTGTTTACATGATTTAGTGATGTAGCAGCATTGACAATACTTTTTTGATGGTCGTTGTGAAAAAAAATCATCAAAATATCCCGTAATTTACTAAAGAAGTGCAAAATTAACAAAAACGGTCAAAAGACGGGTTATACGCTTTACTAGCCGTTGCAACTACGCGCGAGCTTCACGACTTTGTCACAAACGATTCGCTCTTCTCCTACTCGGGATATCTCAAATTTTCTGATCACGATTTCACTGAACAGCCCGGCTGACCGATTAGGAATTTCCGTTTTCTCTGGAGAAGTTTGCATCATGTGTTTTCTTCATGAACGTACACCGGAGCAACCAACCCGGCCGTGTGTGTGCATCCGGGATATTTGCCGTGCTGCGCGGTGCAAAATATCCTACACTCCACCGTAGTTTGCCATACTAGTACGCGCTTGCTGAGTCCCATTCTCCGGACTATCGAAACAAACATTTATGTTCAAATTTTCATACTTATGTTCAACTTTGTTTCATACCTGTATAAATAGTATCTCTTTTGTGAATTACTTATAAATAGTGGGGACAAATCAGAGTTGAATTTGGTGCAGTTCTGCAGTAAGAAACTTTCATGCGACTGGACAATAAAACTAACTCGCAAGACCATGTGACTTTTCGGAACCAGAATCTGGTTCCGAAAAGTCACGTGACCTCTGTTTTTTGAAAATTGCTCAAAAAATGCAAAATTCCGTGGTTTCTTTTCAGGATATGTTCAGTTTATTTCAGAAGGGCATTAGGAATCTTGTATGGGTCAATTTCGAGCCCAAAATAGCCCAACGAAGCCGGTGTGTACCTTTACAGTGCTGGGAAACAGTTTGCTGGTTCAAGTGTAGACCCAGTAACCTTGGCAACGACATTTTCATTTTAGTACTCTATATAAAGGGCTGAAAAATTATGTCAAGCTTTGATCATTGCAAAATAAGGCAAAGCTTTTTTGTTTAAAGGCAAAGCTTTTCTGCAGTTATTATTATTATTATTATTATTATTATTATTTATTTCTGGTATCCATACCAAGGATTCCTCAATACTGCTCATTGCACTGTCACTCGTAAGCGTGAGGAAACCCATGAAGAATTAGAATTAGAAATGGCCAGAGACACTGGGGAATCCCCTTGCTCTTCACGAAAGAATGCTCTGGGATCTTTAGAGTGCGTTACCATTACCTAACACACTGGACCAACGGCTTTACATCCCTTCCGAAGGATGGAGCAAGTGTGGTTGAGTGCCTTGCCCAAGGGCACAGGTACCGCAGCCGGATTCGAACCCGCAACCCCAAGTTTTCACCCATGATTGCGAGTCAATGGCCCTAACCACTCGGCCACGGTACCGCACGGTACCCCAATTGCAAGTCATGCAAATGTTTTTTTTTAACAAAATGCATGCAAAGTCCTGTTAAGAGGCCATGTCAATGCATGCATGCATTAAGATGACGAAAGGACCCGTCTCAAAGTGTCAACAACTGGTCACCAACCAGTGGCCCTTAGATTTTCCACCTTGTAATTGTGAGGTTGGTAATCTTATAACCACTAGCCACGGCACTCTTCAAAACAAAATGTATCTTAAAACAACTTCAGTGTCTGTCATTTTGTCTTTTGCTGCAGTGTTACAGCATTCAAAGCAGCCTGTATGGACCCAGTCATAAGAAGTCCAAAGCCACCCAGCAAACTATTGATATGCTTCTAAAGTGAGTACACGTGTTACAGTGGATTTATGAACTCCATGCATTTATCCTGCTGTGGAGTGCCATGAATAGACCCTACCTGTACTCCTGCGCTTGTTCTCCCAAACAATCGTGGACGTTTTAGGGAGGTCTAACAAAGAAAACAATATCGTCCGCGATTGGCAAGCGAACGTCCGCGATTCGCTCCTGTACAAAACCAAAGAGAGTAAGGAAAAATAGACTATGTCCAAACAAAAGAGGAACAAAGGGACGTCCGCGATTGTCAGTGAGTTCACACCTGTACGTGCAGATTAAGGAACTGTCCGGCTATTTATGCATTCCAATCCTCGTCTTGACAATGAGATTTGGAACGCAATGGTAGCTGGCACCTTTCCAACTAGCAGTCTGCATTCTATAGAACTCATTCAGAGGACACGATTGAACCACCCTTATGCATAAATAAGGCCTACTTTATAGGCCGAGGTTTAGTCAAATTTTCTCTGCTTGTGGCCTAGCTTATAAGTCCGAAAAATAATGACATTTAGGAAAATTCTTCCGTGGAGTAATATTTTTCTGATCTAACTTTTAGGACCCCAGCACTGGAAGCCAAAGAGAAGCAGAGTAAAGCAGGGCAGCTCAAGAGCCGACCTCGGTTTTCAGCCACCATCAAGAGTGGAACTACTTAATGGAATTACGGTATTCACTTGTGTGTGCCTTGGGAGCAGTTCGACAGAATTAGCTGGGGTTATGAATTCCGTTCACTGATCACCACTGAGTATTTTCAAGGAAATTATTGAATGTTTTTTACTCCTTAATTCACTTTGCTTTAAAATATTAACATGTTTTAGTGGTTATTGATTGCTTTTCGGTGACGTCACGCCTTCCGTCCACCATTTTGGTTGGCATTTTTCATGACGCACGTGGCTCGAGTGATAACCGGTAAAAAAGAGCAAGAAAAGCGAATTGGTTGCACTTATACCTCCCTTGCTTAACCTTGCTTTATGTTGTTGTGCCATGGCTGTTGTATCGATAAAGATAAAAACGTATTTCTTCAGGCTAAAAATCGCGATCAAGTAGAAGCACTTTCGTGTTTACAAGCCGACTGCATGCTCAATATTTTGAACGTATCGCAACGCGCGTGTGTGGCATCTTCGGATGAAAATATACGCTGGTGAGTATTTTTTACGCTTGTTCATGTGCGTCTATTGGCGCGCACGTGTACGCGCGTGACTGCTGACCACCACACATTCCCGGATGTTCTACGTCATCGAAAGCAATCAATTGAGTAAGGAGAATAAGTGGTGACCAGTAAACTACTGAATTCTTTCCTTAGCTGGGTCAGTACTACTGTACTTGGACAGAGCTGATATCTCAATTTGCTGGCTTTGGCTCAAAGGTAGGGGCGTTGGCAGGGGGATAATTATTACGTTTGTCCATAAAATCTTCAAATAAGGAAATAAAATTGTGGTTTGCCAGTCTTAATCTGTACGTTTAAGACCGGCTATAGGGACCTGGATGTTGATAATGGCCCCAATCCAAACCCATTCATAAATACCTTTTTGTGTAAATCAGTAAAACTCTCCGAAATTCCTTGACAGTAAACTTTGTTGTTTTGCCATTTTGTGTATAGATTGCTTTTGACCACGTGCAACATCCGGGGATATTTGGGTGTCACTGGCCATGCACGTACATGCGCGCGCCAATAGACGCACATGAATATGTGTAAAAAATGCCCACCAGCGTATTTTCATTCGAAAATGCCGCACGCGCGCGTTGCGATATGTTTAAATTATTGAGCATGTAGTCAGCTTGTAAAAAACGAAAGTGTTTTTACTTGATCACGATGTAGCCTGAAGAAAGTAATTTTTAATCTTTCTCGATACAACAGCCATGGCCCAACAACGTAAAGCAAGGTTAAGCACCGGAGGTAAGTGCGACCAATGCGCTTTTCTTGCTGGTTAGCACTCGGGCCACGTAGGTCATGATTGTCAAATGACACCCAAAATGGTGGAAGGCGTGACGTCACCGTAAAGCAGTCTATTTTCCTACACGCATTGCCTCCATTCAAAGTGCGCTGTATGCATGTATGCAAACAGATAAACTTATTTAGATTTTTTTTTTGTCGCAGTGCGTCCAGTTTGCTTTCGGCATGTGCAGGTTTTGAGCATTTTCCATACACGCTAAAACTCTCTTGAGCCAGACTAGAAAGTGTTTAAAACTAGCCAGGCTTTTATCGTCCGTTTAAGACCACCAACGTGATGTATCCTCTCAGCCAATAGGGATGCGTAAACTAAGGTATTAATGAATGGAACTGTGTATTTGCCCTTAACCAACATGTTTTTTTCCGTGACATGCTAAAAAAAATTCATGGTTGGGGCTAAAACCCACCACCTCCTGTATGTTAGGCAGACGTTTTAACCGCCGAGCTTGCTGCGACTGAATAGCAGGCTCAAATGTCTTTCAGCGGGGGACCGCAATTATAGGTTGTATATAATTAAATTAGGATTTTACTGTGTGTGTCTTAGAGATTATTGTAAATACATGTACATTTACTTTTGGTAGTGTTGTAAAATTAAAGTTTTGTTTTTTTATTTTGATCTTACACTGCCTTTGTGTGTGAAATATGTGAAATTTCTCAATACATAAGAGTACAAAGTAGCCACCTACTTGGTATGTTTCTTAATTTTACATGTGAGCAATTAAAGGCTTGTACTGTATGTACATCCATGAGGGGAAAAGGCAGATTTCAGCAAATTGTTAACTTTTATTTACTTTACATACATGTAAGACAAGAAGTACTAACAATTTTTTTCTGGATTTATCAGCTTTTCATCTGGCATTTTCACATGATCAAACATGGGATGAGAGAAAAATCATATGGTCCTCATCGAGATTCAAACCCGAGACCTCTAACACAGCGGGCAGATGCTCTACCAGCTGAGCTATGAGGCACAGTGGTACCCTGCCGCCATGCTTTAAATTTTATAGTTGAAGAACAGTGTACTCCCTCTGGTTTTTTTCTTAAGAACCTGCTCATGCATGCAATATGGAGAATAGTTTGGTTCTTAGTATTTCAGAGGTCGTGGGTCCAAATCCCCATGAAGACCATGTGATTTTCTTTCAACCAATGTTTGGTTATTTAATTTCTTTGTTGTGCAGTTTTTACATTAAAATGCTACACAAGAAGATTTATGCAATTGTGAATCGTTTTGTGAAATTAGCTGCAGGACCCTTACGTCAGATTAACTTTTTCCTTTCCCAAAACACGATAGAACTTATAATTCTTTAACCTGTGCAATATTACTGTATATTTATGCAGAAATTGTTATATTTTAAAAAAGTGATCGAGACCAAGGTACATGTATATTATATATAAGGAAAATAAATTGGCTTATTTCAATTTTTTTCACTGTATTAGGGTATGTATGATACTGTCGAAGGCCCAATTTGCAATGACCTAAAATGGGACAGTGTCCCCCTTACATCGTGACCCTTCTGGAGCTCATTTTTAAAATAATTACCAGACGATCACCCTTGGCATATAAAGAATATATGGCCTCATGAATTGAACACCACCTTTATTACTACCCAAAACATAACGAGTGCGATCTTTTAAATGCAAGTGTGACATTTTGAAACTTTCTCTCATAATGTAATTTGAATCGATAGAGTCCAGGTTCTACAGCTGGGTAAAATCAGCAACTACAGCAATTTGTTTTTAAATGTCCTTTTACCTGGGTGTATTGTGCTTTCACATTTTCTTACAAATCTTTTCTTAAAGTTAAAGAAAGATAATTTTGTTCAATGCGCTTTTGCAAAGTGTTACTTTCATGTAATTGCAGGGTTCCACTTTGTGTGGAAAACTGAGAACCAGGGAATGTATTTTGTGGATAAGTGCACTTGCTTTTAATTAACACCTTCAGACAAATAAAAAATTTACAAGAAATCAACTGGTGGTATGGTTTTTAACTGTTAAAAATAAAAGGGTTGTCCATTTCAGTTTAGAAGAAAATTATATTTACAGTAAGAGTTAAGATTACAAAAACAATGTTTTTGGCAAACGAGAAAAGTTAACTAACAATTTCATTGACAATAAAGCAAACCAAAAACATTTCTTGGGGAAATTGTCTAGCTATGCTGGCAAGTTCAATAAACATGATAAACGTACTTAAAAACCTCATTTAAACTTCTGATGCAAATGGTAAATTTCAGTTACGGAAAAAAATACTGAGTTTTGCAAACTACATTTACAAGCTCAAAATTGCCACTGGACCAAGGCCAGTGATTATTTAAATGTTCGTCTGCTGTCTGTGCTACCCGTACACTAGACCAAAGGTGCACTGTTTTGTCGTTTTATTTTTTAACAGCAAATGTATATTAGCTGTAGTCTAGTCTTGTACATTTTTAGCCCAAATTCAAGCCCTCTGATACACATCACGCCTGCTTATTTGAAGTAATTACAGTTTACAGTGCAACAGCTTTACAGTACATATACATGTATTAAAAAGGCCTTGCATTCTAATGTTGTTACCGGTAATACATGTACGGTATACACTTTCCTTTACAAAGTATCCTACACACTTTTCAAAAGTTGTAGGCAACAACAACTCTTGCACGAACCCATAACCTTCACACATGCACATTAAAAACACAACCCTCAATAATATGACTATCACACCTTCAGCACGCGCACACACAATTTACAGTACATTGCATACAACTTTTCATTGCTTACACACATTAAACGCACAGGCTCGTCAGCAATGCGCACGCGCCAAATTCGTGCCACAAAAATACACAGCTCCATGCCTTTGCTATGGAGCTGCGTATTTCGTGGCACGAATTTGGCACACGCGCATTGCTGATGAGCCTGTGCCTTTAAGCTTCATTTGACATATATTAAGTTCTTCCAGTTTTTACTCTTTCACTCATAAAAACCTTTTACATACTGTTGTTTTTACAATAAAAAAGAATCACTCCGTGTCTCATCTGTCTGCATAAATACAGTACTTGGTTCGTTGTCTCAGTTGTAATTCTTTTAGGTACACAATGCCTTTCTTGTAATTGAACTGTCCTGTTTCCCAAACTGATAGTATGAACAGTCCAAATTTATGTGGGTTATTCCACGCTAATGGGCCTATTTGAAAATAAGTCAATAATTCCTTTCAGATGTCTTTAGTTTATCTCAAACTTAAAGAAATTCTCTTGTACTGTTCTCAGGAGATAACTTTTGCCCAAAGAGGTAAGAAAATGCTGCCACAACATACAACTCTGAAAACCCCGTGCACAATTTTTCCATGCACGTATGTAACGGTGGACACACAAAAATGTCACAATTTTGTCTGTCCAGTTACATACATGTACGTATAAGGGGAAATTTGTACACAAGCTTTTTAGAAATATATGTTGTGGCAGCATTTTCTTACCTTTTTGGGCAAAAGTTATCTCCTGAGAACAGTACAAGGGAATATCTTTAAGTTTGAGATAAACTGAAGACATCTGAAAGGAATTATTGACTTATTTTTCAAATAGGCCCATTAGCGTGGAAAGACCCATGTACACTCCATAAAAACGATTGAACAAGTCATCGAAAAGCTTCCTGTAGAATCGGTACAAGTTCCATCATTCCAATACACCTGTTTACAGCTGTTCTACGAACAGTGTAATAACTGCATCCTCCAACACACTACAGCTGGAGGATTCTGGAGTCTGTCCTTGGCAGGCCCTTTCGTAACTCTGTTATTCAATTTGTATCCTCTGCATGAACGCGTGGAGCAGTCCAAATTTACATACACCTAACAAGAACAGAACTGGCCGCAAAGTTTGCCAGGGTCTTCTAATGCCAATATACACATTCCGAGTCCATTTTTATATCGTGGAATAAAACTCCATCCTTCAACACACTACAACTCCATCGTCCAAGCTCTCACATATCCTCTGCGTGACTGTGTAATCAGTCCAAAATGTATGTACAGCCCACAACATCTACTGGTCATGGAAACGTTTTCTGTGGTACTGTAGTTCAATACACTTTACGTCCATTGTTTATAGTTCTACAGTTGAATAACTGCATCCTCCAACACAATACAACTGGAAAAC
This sequence comes from Henricia sp. BOLD:AAB3569, assembly GCA_037783545.1. NCBI lineage: Eukaryota > Metazoa > Echinodermata > Asteroidea > Spinulosida > Echinasteridae > Henricia > Henricia sp. BOLD:AAB3569. Next base: position 2,971,606 of record JBBELK010000060.1, read on the forward strand.
TTGGAGTCCGTGGCGAGCCATTTCGTAAATCAAATTTGTCACACGTTTCTACATTCCATCATGAAAGAAGGTAACATCCTGATCCTAGGACCTTTCAGATTACCAGGGAATGTTTAGAACAAGTTACCATGGAAACTGACGTCACACTTTAGTAGTCTATTGTATGAAATTCAGATGAGCTTTTTATAATCCAATTTTGGCTAAATCCACTTAAATGGAACACTGCTTACAGCATCTTGGGATAAGCCTCATCAGGATTCGAACCGGAGACTTCCGACACTCCAGGCAGATGCTTCACCAGCTGAGCTTTGAGGCAGTGGTATGCTTCTCCAAGTTTTTTTCTACGAACCCACTTTTTCTCTCAGTCTTGCATGGGTGTGCAACTGAGCGAAATGTATGAACGCAGTGTTTGCAATGGTGAAATGAAACGACCAGATATGGGATGAGAAGAAAATAAAAAATAATATGGGCCTCAATGGGATTCGATCCTGAGACCTCAGACTCTCCGGGCAGATGCCTAACAGTAGTACTCCACACAGATCATGCTTTATCTTGACTGATCTGTCTGAGTTCATCGTAAGCCTTTGTGACGTTTTGATCAAACTCCCAATAGCTGGCGTAAAACTCTATCGTTTCCAGCAACAGTAAACGACCCATGGCCGTGGTGCCGGAACTGAGTAGCCTCCCTCTCAAGCCTTCTATTAACAGGTCCATTTGGTTGGGTTGGTTAGCCTGCAGTATCTTACCAAGTTGTTTCAGCTGTAAAAATGTATTAAAATGTCAGTATCAAATTATGCATTTATCTAGATTTATCCAAAAAAAGGGACGGCATACCTACGTATTGTCAGATATTCACAAAAGTTACATATTCGTAAAAGTTATGTAACATGTTTGGCAGGCCCAACAAAGTCACAAGCCTAGACAATTGGTGCAGATGTATTTTACAATGCTTCACATGAATAGTGTACAATTTTGCTGCCTCGTGATGGCTAATTTGCAAAATATTGGCAGCTGCAAAATTGTACATTTCTTTTTGTTTAGTGAACAATTCAGTGGTATAGGTGCTCTTGGGCAGGGCACTTTTCCAAAAGTTGCCTCTCTCCACCCAGGAGTAAAATGTGACCTACCATGGCAAAATGGGGAATGTCCCCATTTATACACGGTCTTTCTTATACACGAGAAGAAAGACCAATTTTTCAGCTTTCCAATGGCACCAAATTGATTTCTTTAACTTACTGCATTTGGAAAATATGACGCAATAAAGATAACAACGCACTGTCGTTGCCAGAAAGACTTTTCGAGAAAAACAGCTTTGAAAAAACTTGTCACGCGGCTGTTGCAGATAAAAATCTGAAAATCTCATTTTTAACAGGTTTATTGAACATTTTGACAAAAACAACTATGTTAGGATGAATCTTGAATACTTATGCGATTATGGACACATTTTTCACGTATATTTCACTTCAGATGGTTTTGATATTTAGGGGACATTCCTCATTTTGCTGTGGCAGGTCACAAGTGGGTACCTGCGAGGGTTGCAGCCTTTGAGCTCGTGTGTCAGGGTGCTGGGGCTGCATACTCCCCAGGAAGTTGTGCCCAATGACCAGGGTAATACTGTTGTAAAGCCTGCCGCACGCAAGAGCTATCCTCTGAGCAAAAAGTCATTCGTGGCCGTTTGCTACATTTTTGCATCGCAAGGCTGTGAGACAAATATCTATCTTGTTTGATTTTTTTCTGCCACACATGTAACTCAACAAACTTGAATTACATGATGAGCCAAAATGAGTGCATATAATTAGCCAATGACAAACCATAACCCGTTCGCATAATTTTAGGAAAGCGGTCCCACTGAAAGTGTATAATTTATAATTTCCGTAGGAGCCACAGTCTTGGTGTCACATGAATGGGAGATGTGTTTTCATTGGCTAGTTACATCTAGCACGTAGCTCGAGTTTGCTGCACACGGCGAGTTTTTCGTCTTGCGAGGCAGACGGAAAAAACATGGCCTCGTGAAGTGGAAAATGCAGCAACATTTACTGCACATGATGAGCTACGTACTGATGAGCAAATGGCCACAAATGACTTTTTGTTCAGCATATAACTCTTGTTTATAGCAGGCTTAAAGCGCCATGAGAATCTTACAGGGAATGTGAACTGGGACAGTACAATTTGGAGTTAAACTCAAAAGACCCTCCATAAAGTATGTATGACCGAAAAAAGTAAAGAAAAGTCGGTCAGTTTCTGTAACAAATAGCATTTGTTTGTAATGACATAAAGTTTTAAAACAGACACAAAGAGTTTTACATACCTTCAGAGTACCATATTTAATATGTTTATCAGAGGCCTTCTCATCCCTCAGTAACTAGAAATGAAACAAGAAATGACAAAGTGCCGTTAGTTCTAACGGTCAACTGAGTTCCGAGTAAAAAAAAAGAGAAAATGTGACAATTTTTGATGGCCCCTTGGTTAGCCTTGAGAAAAACAGTTGGGCCCATTACAAACGTCGTGCTTGTGCCGTGTCGAATTAAATTCAATTTAGCACGACGTTAGCACGGCGTAAGCACGGCAGTGGTTTCAAACGTAGAACTTACATGTAATTGAAAACTCCCAGTCGAACTTAAATACATGCAACATGGAGGACGATTGGCGTGCACGCCATGGACGTTGTGCACGTGCGTTTTCCATTCTGTCCACTGTAAGTCGCCATATTTTTTATTTTGATGCGCTTGTTTGTTGGTTATTTTTTTGCCCGCATACGAGCTGCGAGCATGCACATTCCTAATTGTGAACACAATTGCGGCCCAACTTTTCAAACTGCGCCGTGCTTGTGCCGCACTAAATTGGGTTAGCACGGCAGACTCTGTCGAGCTAAATTCTTCTGCCTTGCCGAATTCAATTTGCCGAGCCAAATGGTTTCAAACATCGTGCTTGTGCCATGTCAAATTTAAAAAATCAAGTTGAATTTAATTCGACACGGCACAAGCCTGACGTTTGAAATGGGCCTTAGTGCAAGGCAAATTAGGAGTATAGCAAATATTTAGGAGTGTACCTGATCAAGACAGGTGTAGACTGGCTCCACAAGAGCATTCAAGTAGCCATCGGATGCCGTCCTCATGACCGCGTACAGATCACACAGCAAGCAGACAAAGGACAGCCATCGCGCTGGTTTATCGTTCCGCCACTCATCTCTAGTTAGGAAGTCCTTTTGCAGAGGAATCAGCAGGGCCGAGCGGAAGCCAACACCATCTTTCTCAAACCTGCAATCCAGAAAGGCATAATAACCACTCAACCAATTAAAAAAAAAAAAATCAATTCAAATATAAAACCAGTAAAGTTTAAAGGAGCGTGTTTAGATGTTTCCAAAAAATGGATTTCGTTTTAACCTAAGAATCATATACAATACCTCCCCAAAATACTATCCATGGGAAGAAAACAGGGAAATATTTCGCAATCTCCAATTTGGATGTGGAAGCAAAAAGGTTGGTGTAATGACTGCACTGCTTTTCCTCCCATTCCGAGTTTGGTTGTTTTAATGGTATTTTTTTCATATACATTGAACACGAATTTGGGTAAATTGATATGTTGGAATCGATAGCTTATTCAATTCTAAGATATACTTCCCACTGACACTTCCGTCGCAAATGTTGCATTTCTGAGATAAATAAATGATAAAATTACTGCATAAAGTAATGCACAAAATGACGTGGTGAGCGGTCTGTGCGTAAGCGCGACAACAGAGGGCGCTGCGCGCGCGCGTGAATGGTTATCTTGTGCACTAACTGAAGGCAATTTTTGAGGAAGAAAACATGATTTTTCTAGAGAAAAGCAACATTTGCGACAAAAGTGCAAGTGGGAAGTATATCTTAAAATTACATTATGTGTTGATTCCAGGAGGTAATTTCCTTAAAATCTTTGTTCAATGTATACAAAAAAAATACCGTTTTAATTTCAATGGTGATTAGGCACCATACCAGATATTGCACTCTGCACTGCTTTAAAGAACCAGATAAATTAGTTTACAAAACATCTGTGAAAATATCCTTAAAATCATATGGACCGAGGACGCGAAATTTCAGAATGAAAATATGACAAAAAGAGAAATATGACAAATGCTACGGTATTAAAATCTCAACACCCATGGGAAAATGGGGGAGGGGGAGTTCATTAAACCCATAAATAAAAAAAAGAAAGAAGGAAAAAAACAGGAAACAAAACCCAACACTAACTTACTTTGCAAGAATAGCACACAAACTGGACACACATAAAGTGGTTGCAGGATCCAATAGAGTCCATTCATAGATGCTCGAAGCCAATCGTTGAAGTTCCTCCCCAGACATAATGTTTTCAAGAGCTTTCTCAACCAAAAAGCTCTCATCTTCCGGAGACAGTTCAATGATTACGTCATCCCTTCTCTGTTCACACATTGTCTTGAGAAGACCAAGTATCCTGTCCTCCTGTGAAAATCAAAGGTAATGTATTTGGGGTTGAATTCTAAACCTGTAAAATATAGACCAATCCGGTAACTAAGGTCTCTCTCCCTGTATATCCGCTAGCGCTGGGAGTTACCAATTATTTTTCTAAATGTTTAAACATCAATTTAGTAAACATAACAAAAAGTAAAACTTATTACCATGCTCGCAATATAAAGTTCTTTGACCTGGTATCATGTGCGTTCGCGTGGCACCACTGACACTTTATTAAATTGGAGCATACATGATGCAGGCCACGAAAGTTCAGCTAGGCTTTGCTGTAATTGGATACTTTCGAGAAGTCACTAAAAAACAAACCCAAAGTCAGCAACCAATGAGAGAATGGAATCAATAACATTAACAGTTCCAACACAACTACGATCGCCGGCTCCACTGTTTTTACCGCCCTGCTTTGAATTCAGCTAAAGCCGGTGACACGTAAAGCATACAAAACCTATGTAGATAATTTATTCCTATGTAATGATAACAGAAAGAGATTCTGGGCCTTTGTTAGAAGTAAGAAACAATCATCTACTCCCTTGTCTTTTAAGCATTGTAATACTACACTCACTGATCCTCATGAAATAGCCACTGCATTTAACACGTATTTTTCTTCAGTTTTCTCAAAATCAGGCTGTGTTCCAGATTATCCGCCATTTAGTGATTTCCCCATTGACGGTCTCTCCCATGTACATTTCACAGCAGGTGCTATTCACCGCATTGTTTCTTCCTTGCCAGTGGGGAAGGCTCCTGGGCCCGATGGGATTGGTGTAAGATTCTTGCGTAGTAGTGTGGACCCAATCGCACCAGTTCTTTGCAGAATTTTCACCACTTCCATCAGGTGCGGCCGCCTTCCCCTGGCCTGGAAATCAGCAAATATCACACCCGTTTTTAAATCAGGTGATCGTTGTTCTTTAAATAATTACAGACCTGTTGCTTTAACTTCAACCGTGTGCAAAATTATGGAAAGAGTAATTTCTAATTCTGTTTTAGGTCACTTGGAAAATAACTGCCTTATTTCTCCCAACCAACATGGATTTATCCCCCGTAGATCTTGTGTCACACAACTACTTAATGTTTATCAGACATGGGCAGCAGAGCTCGATCAGCGAAAGCCTCCGAGCATTGATGCCGTGTTTCTAGACATGAGTAAGGCTTTTGACCGTATTGCCCCATGACACTCTCCTCTGTAAACTTGCTTCCAGGTGTAACATAAAAGGTGCTCTATGGAGGTGGATCAAAGATTTCTTGGTGGGCCGCCTCCAGAGAGTAACTTTTGTCGGACAAACCTCGGAGTGGTCTACGGTGGAGTCTGGTGTTCCCCAGGGTAGTGTCTTGGGGCCACTTCTCTTTAATATATTCATAAACGACATTACTGCTAACATTAGTTCACCATGTGCTTTGTTTGCTGATGATGTATTACTGTACCGTCCTATTCATACTGACTTTGATGTTTCTTTCCTTCAGAAGGACCTTGATACGCTGAGCGCTTGGAGTGATTCCAACGGTATGACCTTCAATACTACTAAAACTAAAATCATGCACATTTCCCGTAAACGTAACCAGTCCCCCCCAGTTTATACTCTTTCAGGCACCCCTCTCATCGCTACATCATCGGTCAAACACCTCGGCATCACTCTAAACGCTCAGCTTTCCTGGAATGACCACATCAGAACCGTAGGCTCATCTGCAAACCGCATGCTTGGGCTTATCAAAACTGTGGCATTTAATGCCTCAGTTTCTGCCAAACTATCCTTGTACAAGGCCCTTGTACTTCCCATTTTAGAATATGGAGCTCCTGCTTGGTTGCCTCAAACCAAAAAACAAGAAGATGTCCTTGAAAATATTCAGCGACGAGCGACAAGGTTCATTCTAGGCCAGAAACGTGGAGCCATGTCCTATGTAGATAGATTACACACCCTTAACTGGTCTACATTATCCAATCGCCGTAACTTTGCAGTGTTGTCCTTTGTGTCTAAATGTTTATTTAATATTACTAAATGTGAAATGTGTGTTTGTAAAGTAACTGTAAATCCTAGACGTACAGAAGTTGTAACGTTTAATCATCTCCAAGCCAGAACCCAAACCCTACATTTATCTTGTATGCATCAATTTCCTCGCCTCTGGTCTAATCTCCCTGAAAATGTTCGTAATGCCTTAGTCTTGCAGCCTTTCTCAAGTTTTATTGTAACATTGAAAAACACTGTTCTTTACCCAGATCTGTAGACTTTTTTTTTCTTTCTCTCTTTTTTTTTTCATTTTTTTCGAAAAACACTGTAAATTTTTAATCTCATGCAATTTTCTCCTCAATTACCGGTATGTGCAACCATTCATCTTGTTATTATTTCATTGTATCTAGGATTAAGGTATTTTGTTTGGTTTTGTTTTTGTTTTTGTGTTTTGTTTTGTTTTGTTTTGTGTTTTGTGTTTTGTTTAGTGTCTAATCAGACACAAGTACATGTAGCTATGTAATTACATGTAGTTATCTTAAACTGCATTATTTTAGTCACCTTTTTTTTCGCTTTACATTGTTTTATTTATTTTTGACCAAATTTACAGCTCATATTTACATGTTTCTGCAACCCTTTAGTCGCTTTTTTATCAGCTTATGTTTTTGCAACAGTTGCCTCCAGTGCCATTGTCAATAGTTCTACATGCCATCCATCTTGTTTTTCTTTTACTATGTTATTTCAAGGTATGTTGCTTTTGTATCAAGTGTCACATCAGATAAATGTAATTAGTATTCTTAAACTGTGCAATTTATATATCTGTCTACATGTATTTGTTTTACTTTTGTATATTTTTTATATTTACCATAGGATCTATATACATGTATTTACATTTATTTATTTATCTTTTTTCTTAACTTGATGTGGGAGAGACAGGTCCTCGACCACAGTGATTTTTATTGCTTTTGTCGCTCCTATGCCCATCTTGTTTATGATGTACATTGTTGGCATGAATAAATAATAATAATAATAATAATAATAACTTGCAAGATGAAACCGAAAACCATCAGTAAAATCGCTTCCGCCCGCGAAAGCAACTGTACATCTTCGGCTTGAAACCACAAAGGTTACCGACCGTTGGGCTCATCACAGCGGTATGCTGCCTGATTCTTTCAGAACAAAACTGCCTCTTTAGAAATTTTTCATATACATTGAACACGGATTTGGGTGAATTTATATATTGGAATCAATAGCTTATTCAATTCTAAGATATACTTCCCACTGACACTTTGCATAGTGTTGCATTAAATTTCTGAGATAAGTAAATGATAAAATTACTGCATAAAGTAATGCACAAAATGACGTGGCGAGCAGTCTGTGCGTAAGCGCGACAACAGAGGGCGCTGCGCGCGTGAATGGTTATCTTGTGCACTAACTGAAGGCAATTTTTGAAGAAGAAAACGTGATTTTCTACAGAAATGCAACATTTGTGACAAAAGTGCAAGTATATCTTAAAATTAAATTACATTATGTCATGTATGTGTTGATTCCAGGAGGTAATTTCCTTTAATTATTAAATCTTTGTTCAATGTATACAAAAAAAATACCAATGTTTGAGTTGGTTCGAGTCGAGTTGGCAAACGGTCGAGTTGACTATAAACCGCATAAAAAGGCCTACGACGTCCGTCCTTACCGCTCTCGATGCAGGGTGATTATTTCCGTCAACTTCCGACGACGAGAAAGTGTTGTTATCCTCTTTGGTCGGTTCATTTTGAGCCCCAACAGGGGCCACTGGAACGTTGACATTCTTGCCACGAGCTCCCCTACCTCTACCCTTGCCCAAATAATTACTTGGTCGGAGATTTGGAACTTCGCTCGTTCTTAAACCAGCATTGAGACTTCGCGCCGACGCCATTTTGCCTTAATGATGCAACCTCGTCTCCAGGTAGCCTCGAGATCGTTCCCAAAGTCTGTAGCTTCCTAGACTAGTTTCCGGTCCACATATTCCACATGCGAACAATAATTGAAAACGAATTTGAAAATTAAATGTTGTTTTTGGAAAATATAAGACATTTTCATTTTGCGTCAAATGCAGTTAAATTTTGCGTTTCAGTTACATTTTGTGCGAGTAGTTACATTTTGTGGCGAAAAATGAATTTTGTAAAATGTGGGAACAATAGTGCCACGCACCAAAATAATGACTAAACGAAAACATTATCTTTAAAGTGCATACTACATCATTCTTGTTAAAGTTGGGAATTTGCCAAGGAAAAACCGCATTCCGTGGGAAATTTTGGCAGAAATCGCACAGTAGGAGGTAGTCTTTACAAAGACGTTAACTGTCTGTGTTTGTCACACTTGCATGCCCAATAGAGGGCGCATTTCAACTGACTGTATTTGGACTGTCGACGTGTGGATTTGGACTCAGTGAAGGTCCAGTATCGTATGCACCACTGGTATCGATACCAGTGCAACGAATACGTACTACCGTTACGAATACACTAAATAATCGATTAAAATGTATGAAAACACGCCCTCATTCGTTTCGCGCACTGTTCATCGCGCACTGTGGGAATTCTGTCTCGCAACAACAAAAACTAACACGAAGGTCTTGGAGCCAAGACTAAGTAGGAGGCCACTGCTTTAACTTTTGAGAAGCAATTCTCTGCTGAGACTCCCAACCAGGAACGCGTACAAGGAGTTATATCATTAGTACCTATAAACGTATTCATTGCAAAATGTTTAATCGTCGCAATTCTCCGTAGGCCTACGTCGCTGGTAGTGCAAACTGTGGAGCACAGCTATCCACTTACTGTCAGAAAGAGGGAAAATAATTAAAATAATTAACAAAACATTTATTTCGGCGAAAATGTACGTAAATATTCACGATTTTGCAGTCGTTTCATGGCCGCCAAAGATGTTACTTTAATAGGGTCTTCATAAATGTTAGTGCACCATCAAGGCTGAGTGATGTAGCGGACAGAACCTAATGGATAAATCTAAAATTGGTTGGTTCGAATCCCATCCCAGCCTGTCCACGCTGGATGTGCCGCTGGGCCTCCGTTTTCCAGTGCCATCTGACACAAATGACCCCAGTCTGTTGTGTGTCGGGAAGCAGGGGGTGTTGTTGTTGTTGTTGTTGTTGTTGTTAGTTATGGCACATATGACAGGTGATGTCCTTTGTGCCACTACGTAAAAAGTTTAGCACATTCTGCAAAGTTTTCCCAATTTGGAAAATTATATGTGGGCTGTAGGTGAGGACGTTGACAAAGTGAAGGACAAATCATTCTTAGAAAATACAAAAACATATTTTTTAAATTTATTTATAAAGACAAAAGGGGGTAGGGGTAAGGAACAGGAGTTTGTAGTCATCCAGGCACAGCGCCACCAGGGTCCTGCAAGGGCGGCCGTTTCCCAGGCAATTTGAGAGCACAAGGCCCAGCCGGTATTGTCACAGGTCCGCAAGCCCCCAGGTGATGAAGGGCAGCACTGTGCCCAGTCAACCACTCACTCACTCCTCCCAACCAAATACTTTAAAGTTACATATGCATCATAAGACACATAAAAACAATAACACCACCACTTGAAGGCAGTAGATAAATTCGGAGACTTTACAGGAAAAGTTTAGAAATTATACTAAAAATACTTTATATATAAATACACACAAAAGTTAGGTTTCCACGTTACAATTTTTGATGAAGTAAAGTATTTTGTTAGCGTTTTTACTTTCTCCAAGTAATAGCAGGGGGTGTGTCGGGACAGTGGGTTCAAGATTCCGACGCACCACACGACACAGATGGTGTGTCGTAGGGTTTCCAACACTTTTGAACCTGTTTAAAAAAAATCGTACGGCGCACCCGAGTGTCGGAATGTGTTGTCATGGGCGTCCACGACACAAATCGTGATATTGGTCAGCATTTACGAAACGAATTGCAGCACACCCGGGTGTGTCGTTATGACGTCAGTGCCGTACTGTTGGCGCGCTTTTTGTCGCACACGACACGCTTGCAACACACGACCAAAATGATCCACGACACGCGCCGACACAGACTGTGTCGGCGTGTCGTGGGCGTGTCGGGCTTGGTGGGTTCAGCCCCTAAAGGGATAAATATTTATGGGCTGGGCGATTTTGGGTGATAAAAAGTGATTCCGAAATAAACTCCTCAAAACAAGTTCGGAAAGTCAAGTTTGACTGATGATTTCTTTCTTGTTGCAAAATAATTTTCCTTGAATTTTATATCATTATTCCTCTTTACGATGATGTGTTATTTGTTATGATTAAGCAATTGGGGGATGTGCAGCACAGCTCAATACGGCGGCGGGTGTAAAGTGAAATGTCACAAAATGCATTGCTATTGTCAAAAAGTGCATTGACACATTCCCATCCTCCAAGCAAAAGGGGAATGCACTGCATGACAATAGCAGTGAATTTTGTGACATTTTACTTTCCACCCACCCCTGTATTCCGCTATACTGCACATCCCCCAATTGATTAATGACACATCACTGTTAAGAGGAATAACAGGGCTTTCTGATGATACCAAATTCAAGGGAAATGATTTAGTAACAAGAGAGAAATCGTCAGTCAAACTTAACTTTTTTTAGGAGTTTAGAAAACTTTCAAAAGATTGCCAAAGTGTAAGCTTAAGATTAACAATTTAGCTACAGCGCTTGCAATTTAGGGGTAAAAAGTCTAAGTGATGAAATGCCCTGTTTTAAAATGAATTGAAATAAATCTTACCAGCTTCACCATATTATAGAGGCTTCTGCATGGGGACAACCTCCTACGGGCATTGTTGTGGAGCTGAACCAGCTCCTGCCTTTGCTTCCCGTTCAGGTCGGCATTGGTTAGGCCCGCAAAACACAAGGCAAAGAGACAAATACTTATTCGATTCATGCTGTACGACTAACAAGATATTGAGCGGTGGATCTGTAAGAAGATTTATAGCCCAGGCAGTTTCCAAGTCAGGTTTGGCCACGTCAACTCTGCCTTAGGCCCTATATGCCTTCGAGTAATACTCTCTACCATTAATTACAGTATACGTGTACGTCGAATTGCTGCATTAATTTAATACAAAGCTATACTGTTAGAGCATTCTATGGTTTGTTTCTCTTGAAGGTTTTGAACAATAGGTTCTTGTGTATTTGAAATATAAATTTCACCTACCAATCATTTTGAAGGGCAATATCCTTATGGAATTTTGGTGACCAAAACATTGTAATGATTGTGCCCAGTTTAAGTTGCTAGACGCGTCTCTTTATGGGCTGGACTATAATGGATCGGTCTAGACTCTATTGTAAATTTACACAAACTTCTACTGTTGGTCAACATAATGAATAAGTGTTATCGAGTTGTATTGTTCTGAACACACTGTAAAACAATTGTGTTACATTACAGAGGTTTTTCAGTTCAAAGAGATTTTTCGCAATTTTCAAGATGACACTCCATCTTCATATTATTATTTTCTTCTAAGGGTGCCCTTGTGGACGAAACTACAAGCCTTTCTGTATTGTGGTTATATCATGGCTCCGTTCTCCGTGCAGTATATGGTTGTGTTGGCGCGTGGGTTATGAACTGTGGGAATAGACATCTTCAAAACGGGCTGTCTTCATTTTTCCGAGTGTTGCGCGAGATAAAGAAAGCCCCTTAAAATCTTGCAAAATTTCGACGTAATGATAATCTTGAGTTCAAGGATAACAAAAGTGTATCGAGCAGATACAAAATCTTGTGAGAAAAGCGGATACAAAGAACATAGAGGTCAAAGGTTCACGACTATATAGTTAACCATAGTTCGACTATTTCCAACCGAACGCAGTCTAGTCAACGATGGTTCTGGTCGACCATTTGGAACCAGCCCATGCACCGGCACGGTTGCACTGGTCACTGGTACCCATCAGGCATTGAGTTGATGCAGCGTTTTGCGCGGAACCAACTGACTAACCAAAGGCGTTCGGACTTGCATGTTAATGCGCATGTGTGTTGCCAGGATGACATTCGACCAGTGGTTGACTCTAGTCGGGAATCGAACTTGCTCTCAGTTATCAGGCATATCCACGTCGACTCTGCCGTATAACTGTCTCCCCCCTCCTTTTACAGTATACCCCGAATCGGTAGGTGAAACTGCTAATTTTGACGTGGTGTCAAAATTGTACCGGGAAAATAAACCGGTAGCTGCACGAGGTTAAGCTCCTATACGATGTCTCCAGAAGTCGACGAGTCTCGCGGAGTCCCGCACGTTCTCGAGGCCAACTTACACGGTCTATATTGCGTTTGTTAGTTTGTTCAATGCTCAGTTGCACATGCAACCAAGAGAAAAGTCGGGTTCCAAATTAAAGGTACACACCGGCCTACTGTTTACATGATTTAGAGATGTAGCAGCATGTACAATACTTGTTTGATGGTCGTTGTGAAAAAATATCATCAAAATATCCCGTAATTTACTAAAGAAGTGCAAAATTAACACAAACGGTCAAGAGACGGGTTATACGCTTTACCAGCCGTTGCAACTACGCGCGAGCCTCACGACTTTGTCACAAACGATTCGCTCTTCTCCTACTCAGGATATACTCAAATTTTCTGCTCACGATTTCACTGGACAGCCCGGACGACCGAATAGGAATTTCCGTTTTCTTTTGCCGGGAGTTGGCATCATGTTTTGTCTTCACAAACGCACACCGGGGCAACATACTCGGCCGTGTGTGGACTCAGGCTATTTGCCGTGGTACTGGTGCGCGAGGCAAATATCCTACACTTCACGTAGCACGCGCTCGCTCCCGTTCTCCTAGACTTGGTTCCAAGTCCGAGATCCTGTTTTGTTTTCCGTTTCCGGTTTTTGAAATGTATGGACAGGGAACTAGTCTATTTCGGTTCAGGATCCTGAACCGAAATAGACTAGTTCCCTGTCCATACATTTCAAAAATCGGAAACGGAAAACAAAACAGGATCTCGGACTTGGAACCAAGTCTACCGTTCTCCGGACTCTCGAAACAAACTTTATGTTCGAATTTTCAATATCTTATAAATATTGGGGGTAAATCAGAGTTGAATTTGGTGCAGTTCTGCAGTAGAAAACTGCTAATTTGAAATTTGCCAGTTTTCTCATAGGCCTACATGTATTTTGGTTATTTGACTCGAATATAATGTACCAACAGAATCACCACCCAAGCTATCGTGAAAAAATGACGCTGGGCCTTTGTACGTCATACCTGCCGGTCGTGTAGGCCTACATAGGACTGTCACGTACACACACGAAAGAGCAGAAATACTTAGTATTTACATTGTATGCTAAATCATGTAAATGTATTTTTGATGAGCGAATATCATATGGTACTACTCGTCCTCCGTGACATGCACCCATTACTCACGAACGCCACAGTAGGGTGAACGACTTATGTACGGTACTTATAATAGATCTAACAGATAAGAATAATTATACGGAAACATTTTGTTGTATCCGTATTTAATTTGGATGCTGTTCACCGAAAAATGCATTCAGCAATCAGCACGAACCTGCTGCTTCCTCAAACATGTCAAACAACGGGTGATGTCCGTATATTGTCAATTTAGCCGGGCTTTTTAAGTACCAAATCTCCGTTTTCGTCTCCGTCTCCATGTGGTTTACATGGAGCCGGCCAGGAGCCTGAGCCCAATTTGGGAAAAGGCCCAAATCTCGACTTGGGCATTTCAAGTATACTTTGTACCTACATGTACTTCATCCTCTAATGTCAAGTTGTGTCGTAGTCCGCAGGGGCGGATCCAGGGGGGTGGGGGGGGGGGGGGGGGGGGGGGGGGGGGGGGGTGGTTGCGCACGCCCAACCCCCCTTTTCCAAAAATAAATAAATAATAAATGGTTAAATATTGCCTAAGATCGCACCACAGAGCATCAAGAATCCATCTAGAAGCCGTTAGGGCTTCGCGCTACGCGCTCGCTATTTCATTGTCATCAGCATTTCCTGCTTAAAAATTTCACGCGCTCCCCTTTTCAAAATCCTGGATCCGCCCCTGGTCCGTATAAATCTCTGAAAAATGTATCTCTGAAATGGATTGAATGCAAACACAAACCGGAATATGGAAGAAAATTCCAATGGATTAAGAAAAATGGCGGGGAGTCGATTTGTTTACCGTTCGGTTTCGGATATTCGGTTTCCAAATGTAGCACCAGATATTGTAATAAAAACAAAACGGAAGATTTAAAAAAATGGTTATAATAATTAAGTAGCAACCCTGATTATAAATTTTAATACAATAACACTTAATAATTTCCGCGAAGATCATAGTTACTTTCAGCATGGAGGTACAGGTACCTTCATATGCTTTCAGGAGTGAGTCTAATCAGTCATAGCACATTTTCTTTGTCAGCTGTTCATAATTTTGCTAAAATGTTATTTGTGACAAACAGACAATTTCGGGGAAAAAATCCTTCACAATTTACGAATTTACATAGCCTTTTTCTGTATTGGAACATTTAGGACAATGTTCTGAATTCACGGAAATTACTCGGCCTTTGGCCAGGGACCGTTTCCGAGAAATGATTTGCGCGCCAGCTGTGAGGACCAAACCATTCAAATGTGTATATAGGTGTGTCGCATGTAGAGTTAATAAACAAAAGTTTAAGTGTCGCTTATATGATTGACAAATTACAACCAAAATCTAAATTTTTAAATTAGTTGAAATTTCGATAATCATTTTATATATTTATTATGTTTTATATTGCTGCTTAATTCTTCTTCTTTGCGTTGATATTTTGTTACTCCCCTATAATATAATGTAGCAGTCTAAAGTAGGTTCGCGGGCGGTCAACCTCCTAGTCACGTGTACTTGTTTACATCGGAAATCACAAGGCCATCGACCGGAGAACTGTCTCGATTTGTCACGTAGACACCAGAAATTTCCAGGACAGTTTGAATGGTTTTAGGTGGGTTCATTGCGTCCTAACGTCCGTACTAGCGTTAGATGTTCAAGAGATCTGGAGAAGGAAGGTTGGCTTCCGAATTGCTCTCTTCTGTATTGCTCCAATTTTGTAAGGTTTGCCTTGCAAAATGTGCAGACCGAAGTTTTTGCAGCCGAGCGGAGATGCCGCGCAGTCGCTGCAGAATTTGCAGCAGTTTCGCCAATTTCCTGGATTTTCCAGCCCGCCACCCCCTCCAAAGTCGCCAGAACATGATGGAGAGCTTCTTTCGCGATCACCAGTCTTCTCAGAATGGAAGAAGAGTGAAGCCTTTGTGCAGAAGCCTGTCGTGACAGAAGACCGTAGTCGAAGCCCATCGCCGTGCTCCCGGGCTGCGGTTGTACGGAGAAACGCTTCGCCGAGTCCCACCAGAAATCTGCCAATACAGCCTCCCGTTCAGCATGTTCAATCGCAAACTGAAGTTGCAGAAGTTACTTCTCTGCAGAGGGGCATAGCCTCGTGTGCTGGAACAGTCTTTATGTCTGTTTTCAGTAAGTCTGTGATTAAAAGCATTAACCTAATCTTTCATGTCTTTGTTAGGTATTAATATTAAAATGTTGGTTACCTTTTTTTGTTTGTCAACAAACCAGGATTCTCGGGCTAAGTTGGTTGGGGTGAGATCTAGAGATAAAAAAGAAAATTGCCCTTTTTTGCGATAAGAATTTAGATTCTTGCTCAGTTGCTGCTATTTGAATCAGTTTAAATTAGTTATTGGGCATTAATTCAGATCCTGCATGCTGAGGAAATAATGGGTGATCATTCACCAAGTTGGCAGACTTCTTCTGGGCGAGGGTGGAGTGACATCAGTCAGTGAAAGGATCCATTGTTTTTGACCTGGCGTGCGAATTGCCTGCATAGCAACTGATAAAAAAGAATGGCGCACTGAGTCTGCGCTCTATAACCTTGTGGCATATTCCCTTTTTAAGCGAATGACGCTGGAAACCGACACACTAAGAGTTTATAGACCCATTTGTGAAAGTTTTTATTTTCAAATTTTCAATTTTATTCCTTGAGCTTAAAATGTTTTTGTCTTTCAAAAGTAGAATTGCTCTCCCTCCCTCGAAGATGTGGCCATCCTACTTAACAGTTTCCTTTCTCCGTTTCGTATCCAGTGACTCCCTTGGATGTGGTTAAAGTAAGACTGCAGGCCCAGCAGCAACCATCCACACTCATACGTAAGTGGAATTATACTGCTGTTTGTTATTATTCCGTTTATCGATTTATATTGTTTTTACCATTTACAGGGTCCCATTTTGGAACTGCAGAAGACCATTACGTCAGACCTTGTGTACAAGAAAAAAATATGAATTTTCAAATTCTGAATGCTTAATGTCATATACTAAAACCTGTTTTTTGCTAAAGCAATTATGGAGCCAAAATGCACGCATAATTTTGTGCGTACACTCCAATCAAGTATAACGTCGGTGTGTTGTGAAATAGATGAGGGCGGGACGACATCAGCCGGTGAAGACATGTTTTGTTTTCCACCTAGTACTAGTAGCACATAGCAACATGTTAAAACGAATGGCACACTAAGTCGGGCTTCACGCTCAATGAGCTGTTCACTTTCAAGTAAATGAAGATGGGAGCGTGATCAAGGCTGTATCCGGAGTTCCCGGATGTCCGCGCTATTTTGCGCTCAAGCAAACTTTGCTTGAAATTACGTAACCTCAAGTGATTTTAATGTGCTTAATGTTTGTATTTACAGGGTCTTTCCGGTCAGTTTTCTCCAGCCACCCATCATCCACTCTAAACCTCGTTCCTTGCAGAAGTTACACATGCATTCCAGCAACACACTCACATTCCCACATCCCGGTGCCCAGCTCTGCTTCAGCATGCAGATTCAATGGGACCATGGTACGTGTAGGCAAGATATAGAAACATGTGTAATGTCCCTGTCAACTTTCTGCTGGATCAAAATAATTAGTGTTACAAATGCGAAATTATTCCAGTGGGAACAGATGTGAACACAACATTAACACCTTCATATAAACAAGTCCCAATTTTTGTGACTCGGACTCGACTCGAGTCACAATGGAAAATGACTCGGACTTGGACTCGGACTCGACCATGATGACTCGGACTCGAGTCACATATTTCAAAAAAAGGAAAAAAGATTTGTGCGCTTATTGCAGTACAACGCGTAAATAATTATGTACACTGCTCCACCAGGCCGGCAAGAAACGCACGAGCACGTCATCATTTCACATTGTGTGAAACCATATCAGATTTAGTTTCATTAATTTGGCGAACAAGTGACTCGTGACTCGAGGCTAATGACTCGAGACTCGGACTTGAGACTAATGACTCAAGACTCGGACTCGATATTGGTGACTCGACTACAACACTGTAAACAATGGACTTGCACAGACAAATTTGTAACTTTGATTGTGGAAAATTTGAGTGTTCAAAATAAGAAAATGTCCAATGACGGATGATAAAATTACATGGAACTGTCAATGTAATTTTCCCAATTGCATATATTTTTTATGGTCTTTTTGACCATATATGGCCATAGGGTCATACATATATACAGTAAAACCTAAAACCGTTAATAAGAGGTCCTTCTTTTTTGTGTGCAGATTACCTTGTTTATAACAGAAACCTTGTATTATCAGGATTGAAAACAATAAAGAATAAGAGATTAAAATGTCCCAATTATAAAAACAAATTTCCAATTATAAGAATGTTGTATTAACAGTGTTTTTAATTATTATCAAGTTTCGACTGTATTTCCTTTGCACAACAATCCTTGATGTTTCATTTAAAATACTTTTTAAATTTTTTTTTATTGCCAGGATGCCTTTGGGAAGATCGTTGCCAGCGAAGGGTTCTGCAGACTTTGGAGTGGTCTTACTCCTGCACTGTAAGTAGACAGAAATTGATAAACTTGCCGCTCACCAACAATAATTCTGCCATTTCACAAAAAATTGTTTTCCCAAGCTGATTGGAATCGACTACTGCCATGATAGGTCTTCACACAAGTGTGAGACATTTGTCACACAGGAATTACATGTAGAGGCATTTAGTTGTCTTCACAAGCCTCACATTTCGCACGCGAAGGGCACTGCTATTTGTGTATTCTGAGGGGTTGTAACTGTTCATGAAGGCTGCTTGACTGGAGTTCAGGTAGCTTTCCGTACAATAATTCATACTTTCTTACAATTTGTTGTTCTGTATTAAAATTGCACTGCAGGTTGATGCGCATCCCATCCAACGTGATCTATTTCTCGGTGTATGAGAAACTAAAGACATCCATGGGTTTTCAACCAGGCAAGACGGATAAAAACAGTGTTCTCATAACGCTGTCGGCAAGTGGCACAGCTAGAGGTAAGTTTGCTCAAAGGCTTGTTGTTTGGCAAGGACTTAAATTTAAATTTATTTCTGTCCAGGGGCCAATTTCATGACGTTGTTTAGCCAAAAAATGTGCTTAGCGCAGAATTTGTTTGCTTTATAAAATGGGTTACCAGCCAAAACTGTATGTCAAATTGTGTTTTTAGAAACAGGAGCAAAATATGAGTAAATACACATCACATACAATATTGGCTGGCTACCCATTTTTGTAATATAAAGCAAATAAATGATGTGCTCAGCAATTTTCGTGCTAAACAGCGCCATGAAATTGGTCCCAGGATGGTACTTAATTTATTTAAGGAGTTAGCAGCTAAAGGTGGTTTTAAAAAAATGTGTGTGCACACCCCTTTGTTACCATTCACTTAAAGCCCCAATACATTTTTCCGTGTAAAATGGTACCTTTGTGGGAGATATTGCCAACTTAAGGTGGGTTTTTAAAAAAAGTTGTCTGCAGACAATTTTTTTACCATTCATTCAACACAAAAACCATGCGTGGATTTTTCAGGTTTTCTGAAGTATTACTGCATCTATGTGGCTGAAATTTCTACATGACAGTTTATCAACATTATTCTTTAGTTATGTAATGCTGCTGTACCTGTTTTTAAATGTTTTTCAATCATGTAATCTGTCTTCAGCTAGCCTACATGTGAAAACGTTACTCTTTCCATATTGCAGCTGTTTCTGTGACAGCAGTCAGCCCAATAGAGATGATACGCACCAAGATACAAGCTGAACCGATGTCGTATGCAGACCTGGCCCGCTGCCTCCGACAGGCAGTCAGGAGTGATGGCCTGTCTTCGCTCTGGAGAGGTCTTGGCCCCATGCTAAGCAGAGACGTCTTGTATGCAGGTAGGGCAATCTGAATGTTTCACATAAGCCATGTTTGCATTAGGCTTATAATGCATAGTTTCGACATGTCAATCAAGCCAAACTCGTGTGACCATATATAACCAATCACAACAGAGCTACGCAGACAGTGTATTAGTATATCGCGCACACACTACGAGCAACTAACACTGGAAATTGGGCACAAACCATTGTTAATAACAATGGTTTGTGCCCAATTTCCATTGTTAGTTGGTCATAGTGACAACAGACACACGTGTTTGAGAGCATAGTTCTCGGCTGTACTGCTTGTAAAGCCGGCCGTACACCTTGCGTTCCGACTCCGTTGCGATTGCACAGACAGGCCAAGTTTCGAGCATGCTCGAAATTCTGCGATTGCGTTGCGTCGGACACGTACAAAAAATCGTGACAACATTTGTTTTCCTTGTTGCAATTTTACAGTGCTCTACTGGACACACTACGAGCTTCTTAAGGCTGAAATGTGCAAGATTTGTCACACTGATAAACCCACAGTCGCAATGACATTTTGGGCTGGTGCTGCGTCTGGAGTGGTAAGTATTGCTCAGTCATGTAAAGAGCTGATCAAACGATTGATGAAAATCTGTTTTGTGCTAAAAATTGAGAGTATACTAGCTAGCTGGTTATATATCTTTGTTTGTTTTTTGTGATTTTCAAATTATCACAAAAAAATAATCCTTTTGTTCGCTTTTGCCATCGTCAATTTCTGGTCTTTGGTGAGTTTAGAGACAATGCATTTCCACATGTACTCAGCTATACGCCCAGAACTATAGAGTAATGCCATGAAAATGGAATATCGATGGTTAAAAATAGGAAATATTCAGATCTGCACAAGAGAACATACATTTGATACCTCAGTCAATGAGGACTTCAACATTGAGATGTTGAGTACGCCGTATACATGAGAAGTATTCAAATATTGTTGAGCTGGTGGCTGCTTCCAACCGCTTTTGGCTGCTATAGTCTCTAAAGCCGGCCGTACACCTTGTTTCGTCCGTGATCCGATTATGATAGCGCATGTTGTGCGATGCATTCCGATGGTGATGTGGTGATGAGTACTAGTCCGTCGCAACGCAATCGCAGAATTTCAAGCATGCTTGGAATTTGGCGTGTCTGTGCAATTCCCACGGAGTCGGAACGCAAAGTGTACGGCCGGCTTAAAGGGTTAATGAAGTTTTGCCCAGACTTTGTAACATCCGACTTACTTATGTATACAATATGTCTGATGATCATGAGAGTAGAAATAATGAGGTTATCATGACAAAGATTGTCTTTTCTCTTGGTAGCTTGCTGCGATCATATCAACACCCTGTGATGTTGTCAAAACACAGAAACAGATCACCATTGGAAAAACTGCTGGATCTAAAGGTGAGTTCTAGAAAGATAAAAGTTTTTAGACATGATGTTACATATAGAAAACTAGAGTGCAAACTCAACCTCCTAGCAAGATCCCAAGAGGATGTCTTCAGGAGGAAACCGACCAAGTACCAAGTAGTACATGTATCAACACATGCTGTGTTGATATGGGCTTTACTATTTTGGCTTAAATGTGGGTGCAAAAAAAAAGCGCAATTAATGTTGGTGTTGCCCTCTTTAATTTGTACCCATACATGTAACTTTGAGCCAAGGTGGCTCACAGTAGAGCGTGATCCAATTCCGTCCCTCACGCGTGATGGACGGAAATCAAGAGACAAATTTAATGCCTTTCCTTAGTCAACAACAAATGAAAACTAAAGTGAACCTGTTTGTTTACCTTCTACTGATGTTAATACACACACCCAGTTTATCACGTTGAAATTGACTTTACAGTTTTATGCGGAGGGTTGTTTTTATGCGTGAGGGACAGATAATCAATAAAATTGACAAAAGAGGCAATTTTTGTACATGCATTTTCAACTATTTCTTGAAAATGTGATGGCACAGTGTGCCCAGTCAAATTTATTCTGTTAATTTTTGTAATATGATTGTAAAATATGTACATTTCTTTACAGATCGAGGTATTATTTTGATTTATTTAAGAAATTTTTAAATCTTCATCCAGTTCTGGATCACGCTTATCAGTACACATTGATATGCATTACGCATGGCACAAACTTAAAATGACTAGAAATCAATGCATTGTTAAATTCTTATATTACAGGTTCATCAGGCAGTGGTGCGCTGCAGTGCAGAACAAACAGTCTGACAATTATGAGGATGATCTTTGCACAAGCAGGAATGAAAGGTCTCTTTGCTGGTAAGATAAACAAATTTCATTGTGGAACCTGGGAAAAATGAAACATTAAATTAAAAAAAAAAAATTCAGTGGGAAATTGCTTTCTCTTCTCAACATAAATTTGAAGAAAAAAATTCACATATGCTGATGATGATACAAGCTAGATTTGATTTATGTAAAGCAACAGGAAGCAACTCACGGCAACTGGGAACAACTGATCAGTTGCTTAAAAAGGTTGATGTACTCGCACTTGCAACTACTGGCAACTGAACAAATTCCAGTTGCCGCGAGCTGCTCATGTTCTACTCTCTGTCAACTAGTTGTATCCAGTTACGGTCAGTTTCGTCGATGTATGCGTACTTGCAACTTGTTGGTGTCAGTTGAACGAGTGCATCTGATCATGTGAGGTGCACATCGACAGCAACTGATGATCAGTCGAGTTGCTTCCAGTTGCTGGGCTTAAATGATTTCAGTTGGCCATTCAGTACCATCTGCTTGATGACCGAGATGTTAAAGAAGAATTATACCCAAGAAAGAAGACATTGTACTAAACAAGTGCAACATTTACATTGTTTTTATACAATGAACTTCAAATACAGCCCACTGAAAAGTGGATACAAGCTTTACCAAGAATGGTAATTGCAGTGCTGTCTTGTAGTGTATGCACCACCATTTTGTCAGAAAACTGAGCAAAGAATGGTATTTTTGCGTACAACTTTTTAGTGAATTGCCACAAGAATGTATGAAGTTGCAGCACCTCTTTAACAAAATATAATAAAATGGCAACAGTTTTTTTTTACAATACAATGTCTGTTGAGCCTACTGAAAATAAATAAACTCGGGGATGTTTAAAGGAGCATGTCCAGATCACATTTTTGACCCACCCACTTTTAAGATTTTCATACCATATCAATTGTCATATTTTTCTCATTACCATTCTGAGATTTCACATTCTCAATCTGTGTATTTTCAAGGATATCGTCAAAAAACACCGATGTTTTGTAAACTAATTTATCTGGTTCCATACAGCAGTGCAGTAATTACACCAACCTTTTTGCTTCCACATCCAAATTGGAAATTGCAAAATTCCTGTTTTCTTCCCATGGATAGTATTTTGAGGAGGTACTTTATATTATTGATATGGTTAAAACGAAATCCATTTTTCTGAACATGCTCCTCAAATACATGTACGCCCTTTTTTTGCATCCACAACAGGAACTGTGCCACGCATCTGCAAAGGTGCGCCCTCCAGTGCTATACTCATCACAACCTACGAGTTCTGCATCTCGCTGTTCAGAAAGCACAACTTGGAAAAGGGTTACTGAAAGGCAACAAAATGATGCTCTCAGTTTGTCGTCGAGTACTTGCAGAATTATCTTTGACTGTCTAAATAAGGTCGGGTTATTGAAGAAAAGTGGCATTTTTTTTTCAAGTCTGGTTCGGAGTGATATGGAATTTGATGATGTTCTTCCTTTAAAAGCAATTTTTATTTGTGCAATGATAGAGGTGGTAGAGACGGTGTGATGTCATATAATTATATGACATCACATCACATCAGAAGGTAAAACTTGGTCCATTGAAATTGGCATGGGTACACACGTAGTTGAGTCACTTGGGTCGAGTCTGAGTCACGAGTCATTTGGGTCGAGTTCAAGTTTTTCAAAATCACATTCCAGATCACCCCATTTTTCCCATGGGTGTTGAGATTTTGATACCACATAATTTGTCATATTTTTCTCATTACCATACTGAATTTTCGCGTTCTCAATCTGTATATTTTCAAGAATATCGTCAAAAAAACCACTGATGTTTTATAAGCTAATTTATCTGGTTCCATATAAAGCAGTGCAGTAATTAAACCAACCTTTTTGCTTCCACATCCAAAGTGGATATTGCAAATTTCCTATTTCCTTCCCATGGATAGTATTTTGGGGAGTTATTTTATATGATTCTTGGGATAAAACGAAATTCAATTTCTGGAAAAATCTGAACCGCTCCGATCCTTTAAATGTATGCAAGTCACAAGTCCCTATTCCGAGTCTGAGTCATGACTCGAGTCAAGTCCGAGTCACTGAAATTGTGACTCGAGACGAATTCGAGTCAGAATCGTAGACTTGAGTCCTACAATACTGATATTTCGTGCTTGCATTGTTAACTTAAAATAAATGTCTTGCCTGCGAAAGTGAAAGGCCGCTAATAATATACAGTTGCATGGTCACCCAGCCTTGAGCTTGTACACATGTTATGGTAAATATATGAAAATAAAAACAAGTACATGTACGTTGTGCATTGTGTAGTGTACCCATGTGATCAAAGTTCTGCGAAAATGCAGGCAGTTTTATTGGCTCCATATTTACTGTAACTGCATTTTGAAACTAAAATTGGAATTTTGTGGTTTTGTGTGTTATGAGCCAAAGCAGACGCTACTGCAAGTTATTAAAGAACATTTTTAACAGGGTATGATTGATTTGAATCCAGTACAAATTTGTCGTTTACGTGTAATTTTGGCTGCATGGCTATAAGCCAACATAAAATAACATTTGTATTATTTTAAGTTACTGTGATTTTATTCAATTGTTGTGACATGTGTCTAGTCTCACAGAACCAATGAACGTATTTTGGTGTTAACTGCAATAGTATATGTATACTTATGTAAAGATTTTAAGCTGCCGGACAGTAAGCACATTTTAAATCTATTGTATACATATTTTTATCCTTTCATCTGAGCCAGTAGATATTTTTCATTTGTATAGCTCCATGGTTTGACTTGGTCAGTAGTCAGTACAGGGCTCCAGCTGGCAACTTACTTTTAAATAACCCCAATGTTTTTAGCCAAATGCAGAGCTGCCAATCCGGTTTTTCAGAAAATTACTAATTTTGTCAGTCCTGACATGGATAAAAAACCTCCTGGATTGTCAATTAACAACCTTGGGGATTTTTAAAGATGTGTTTGGAGTCACAGATTGAACCTGTTTTCCCAGATGTCTTCCCCAAAATCCGGGAGGGTTGGCAGCTCTGCAAATTATATTTTTTCGGCAGCCACATACGTTACTTTATTTAAACAGGATTATAGCAAGGTTTGTAAAACAAAAATCAATTCATTTTCAATGGTGACTCACAGGTGGAACCCTGTCAGTAGAAATTCTTTGTTGTCTTTCATCACTTGGTAACGAGGTATTTTTTCATTCCATACACTTTTTCAGTTTGTGTGTTCACTTGGTCAACACATGTTTTTCATTGATAGCCTTTTTGTGTTGATCAGTAGATATTTTAAATTTGCACCACCAGGTCCATAGATACTTTTCAATGTTTTTCTCGAGATCAGAACAGAACATACTTTTAATATATATTTGTTCAAAACCAAATATTTTAATTCTGTGGAGTACACAATCACACAGTGTCGGAAAAAAACCCTTGTGTGCTCAATGTATTTACTGAATTTAGATTTTTTGGTAATTTCCTGGATGTAAAAACTAAGTCCTGCAAATATTGTTGGCGCACTTCGACTACAAATGGCATATAATTTTGTTGGTGTCTGGTATTAACTATGCTTTCATTTGGCAATGTGTAATTTTTATACAAGTACACGTACATGTATGTTAATTTGTTACCATTTCTGTAGGTCGATTGTAGCTCTGTTTATTTCATCGGATCACAAAAACGCTACAATTTCAATTTCAACAAAAACACTTCCATGTTTCAGTAGTTTTATGTATGCATCTCTATTAAGGGTGCTTTTTGTGCGAAGCCAGTGTATTATATTTCCAATGCACTTTCTCTTTTTTTGTTTTATACAAATATTTTGTACTTTTAGTTGGGATTTTACTTAATAAAGTAAATTCATCGAAAATATATCAACGAGAGTTAATTTGTATATATATTATTATTATTATTATTTTATTATTTCTTTCTGGTATTCATACCAAGGATTCCTCAATAGTGCTCATTGCACTGTCACTCGCAAGCGTGAGGAAACCCATGAAGAATTAGAATTAGAAATGCATGGCCAGAGACACCGGGGATGATCCCCCTTGCTCTTCACGAAAGAATGCTCTGGGATCTTTAGAGTGCGTTTCCATTACCTAACACACTGGACCAACGGCTTTACATCCCTTCCGAAGGATGGAGCAAGTGTGGTTGAGTGCCTTGCCCAAGGGCACAGGTACCGTAGCCGTGGGGAGGTTCGAACCTGCAACCCCAAGTTTTCACCTATGATTGCGAGTCAACGACCTAAACCGCTCGGCCACGGTACACCACGATAAGGCCCCATATAACCCCTGTCCCCATATAACCCCTGTCGTTCCTGTAAAACTGGCCTCTCACGTTTATGATGATTTAGATTTGTCACACAAACAAAATTAGTTCTAACGCGTTCCCTTGCAGATAGAGCCATCAATGGCAAAATGACGAAGCGATTTCTCTAGCGAGAACTAGGACATGCAAAGACGGCATTCTACTGGGTGTTATTACATTGCTATGAAAAAACGGAGAAATAAACTCCAAATTGCACCTTTAAATTGGAGGAACACAAAGAGAAGCGGTCAGGCAGAAAGATGGGTTGGAGTGGAAAGCTAACTTTGGGAAATAAGGTCTGGGCATGGAGGATGAACAAAACGCGTGCGGTGATTAGTAGAGATTTAAATTTGAATCAAAAAACGAGTTTTGGTGCGAAGTAGTTACCACCTTGTCACCTTGTACGTACCGTGAGTCGATCGGCTACGACCCGGGCGATATCCCTGGCATCCAGTCTCCTGCCTCTTGTGCGGCCAAACATAATGTCCCGTTCTTTAGCTCTTGGAAGACGATATACACGTCCGAATAAACAAATAAGGGACCTTTCCACTACTGGCCTGTAGTGGTCTGGATGGCTGGATCTTTTGCAAGACCGAGACATATTGGTCCTCGCAGTCCACGGAATGCGGAGCACCCTTCTCTAGCTCGACAGTTCGTAGCTATCGAGTTTCGTCCATGCACGTTCCGCCTTAATTGCGAAGCGTCCAGCTCTTAGCGCTATATACAGAGTCACAGCTAGGGGACACAACTGTTTCAACCAACCTCGCCTTAGTTGCGAGTGGTCCACGGTCTTTCCAAATCTTCGTCAAGCCCATCAGGCCAGGCCTTCTTCCCCATTGCGATTCTTCTCCTCACTTCCTTTATTATCATCCAGCTCTCACCTTATCCGTCACCGGCCATAACTCCCACAAAACACGAAACTGTTCACCACCTCTACTGGCTCCCCGTTGACCATAACACTTTTGAGATGGCCTGTCGATAAGACCATTTGTTGTTTTTTTTCTTAAAATTCAATATGGGATTTAAATTTTGATGGGATTAATATATATATGGAGAGGATTTTTATAAAAAGATTGGAAGAGCATTTTAGTGCTTATGGGCCCGGAGGCGCTGCCATGCCTATGGAAAGCATCTTCCAATGACTCGGGCACAGCCTCAGTTTAAGTGTATTCGTGCCTTTTATCCGGGCTTGGATGTCAAATCTTGACAAAAAGTTAACGTCTCATGAATAAATATAGACAATAAACTATATGCCGTCATATATCTTGGGAGTATTTCTCTGGCCAAGGGAAAACCATTCAGATAGCTCACATCGAAAGACGTGACTTATAACCGTTTTCGCGGCCATAATAAGCTGAGAAACACATTTCTGACCTAATTAAATTAATTAGTTTATCAACCAATGAACGACTTCCGCTTGCAATGCCGACGGCCTAAAGTGACCATTGATCCCGCTGAAAATAGGCTCCATATGATGTACCCAGATCGCGAAAGATGAGATGACCCGCATCATTGAGGAAACAACAAACTCCCGGGTCCTCCATGATGTCGGTATAGCGACCCCTGGAGGGTGGTGTTGGGTTCTGCCTTTTTAATATACACTTCTTTTCAATCGGACAAAGCCTCCAATGCAAAACCTAAGGGATAGTTATAAACATTGCATTCTAAATCACGTTTCCAGCACCTCTGGCGTCCCGGGTTCGAATCCGGGGCGTGTCTTGGGTTTGGGTTTGCAGTCGATCCTATTAGGATTCGTGAAATCGGCTTACACGCAAGCCTATAGGGCTTAATTCCGCCATTTTCAAAAGTAGCGCAATTTTTCGTGAAACCGGCTCCCTTAAAGCTCACTTCATAACTTTCTCAAGGACGCATAACTTTTGTTTCAAAAGCCGTGCCGGCGCCCCCGCATTGAGTTCAGCAACAATATAGTCCATGGGCCAGAGGCCAAAATTTCACTTATTGGTACCACCTGAGGTGGCAAAATCTAAATGCATTTTTTTGAAAGGTCTATGTCTAGGGATGATAAATTGATGTGATAGCAATCCCAGGGTGGCAGCTTAGTGGTAGAAAATTCCCACTTTTTAAGCCTAGTCAGAATGAAGCTTCTTCATAAATCCTTAGCACTTGGGTTAGGATATGGTTGAACAATTCGCAATAACACCATTATGCTTTGTTGTATGATGATGAAACTTGGTCAAATTGTTGTTTATAATTAGCTATAGCTTTTAAAAATGACGTCGCGTAAAAAATATATGTTTTTCTCTAGAGGGCGCTGTTCATAGACGTATATAATGTGTTCATATATTACACAATTTTGTTTAGATGCCAGTATTTTAAACATTAATCTTTTGTTCGTGTCCCCTGTGAAACAAACCAAACTTAATTAATGGTATAAAAGTGTTGGTTTAGGTATGTTTTAACTATTTAGACGGTAACATTTTAAAAAAATCGCCAGTGTAGCACCTGTCTGAGTAACAGTATTGTCTATACATCATACATGTACATTGTAGTATTTATATTAGCGTCATGTGTACATGTATGTTGTCACCTATGTCTCAAATGTGCTTCCAAAGACATCACAAATTAAGTACCGGGGTAACCATACTGATGATGAAATTCACATGACAAATTTATTGCCATGGCAAATATCTTTAGAGGGCGCTATACTTGGATGATTATTTTGTACATGTGTATGACACTAAATAAGACTTAAGAGCAACTTGTATGATCATACAATATCCTGTGCACAAAATTAGTTACAAATAACCTGCTCTTCAGTGGTGCATCTTGCCAGCTGCATTGTAAGGCAAATTGTATATGAAAAGTGACAGCTACAATGTAGGGTTACTTAGTATTAAAAACAGATAGAAAGTTGGCAACAGCCAATTCATTTAGCTGCAGGTTAACTTCATTGTGTTAGGGAACAGTGTGAGTCGATGGCAACCTCAATCTGGCCGAGAATTCCGAGTGCCTATCACGGGAGATACCAGAATCCTCAGGTTACACCGTTCTCAGATCCGAGATACCTCCGGTATTTCAAAACCGACTTGACCATTCTTGTCCTTTACACACGGAGTAACCAACTCCCTAACCCAACAAAATTTTAGGAAAATCCATCTCCACCAAATACACTTGAATAACGGAAATCTCCATTTAACTTTGGTGGAACACGTCACTGATCCTATAAACTCGGAAAGAAAAAAATACCAATTCGTTATCAAAAATAATCCAAAACATACAATTAATCGGGATAGCCCAGACAACAAAAATCAGGTAATTTACCAAAAACCCACACTCAAGGGTAACTATTGAAATTACCAAAACAAAAACTATACCTCAAAAATAGCTATCCCACCCAACGGATTCTTAAATTTAACGTGTACGAATGACACAAAGTCCCAAAAATATAAACTGTGGAAATAAAAAATAAACAAAATAACACAACACATCGGTAAAACTCCAACTATAAAGGACTACAACACATTGCAATTAACTCGATTTTGATTGCAAATACCCGAAAAAGGTCCTTTTCCACAAAATAGAAACACAATCCGATGATAAATTTCCACCTACGGGTAAACAACTAAGAGTTTGTTCCGACAATTGCTAAAACATTGGGAAAAATCTACGAGCGGTAGATAACATTAAAACACCCATAAATGAGAGTGGCCAATATGTTAAACACGCAAAAATCCTTTCTAACACCAAACGGCGACAAAAAGAAAGCATGCCGGCACACGCCTAAACAAGCCAACGGATCAAAATAATGAAAGGACACTTCAAAAAGACAAAACTCCACTCAGTGTTAATATCCATAACAATACCAGTAACAAACCAGAACTATGAAAAGAGCAGTCACTGAACACTAAACAATCCTGCTCTAACTAAACAAAATAACAAAAGCTGGTTCTATCGCTCTCAAGATTTACCCAAATGCGAGGTAATCCGATTCATTTTGAATCAACCCGCAACTGATGAAGGGCAGACGGAAGCCCAGGAACTGAAAAACGTTCCTTTACTCGCACAACCAAAAACCGGGGAAACTCTCCCATACCACCAATGTATAATTAACCCAGTAAAAACGGTACAATGCATAGTTCCGACTTTGCCCAGTTAACCCCGCCCACTTGGATATTGTTGCTACGGCTCACACGCTATCGTCAAAATGGCGACACACAACGCACAAAGCAATGGGACTTTCAACGGAAAGCACAGATTCATTGAAAAAAACGCAAAGGCATATTATGTTTCAGGGTCAACAGTTATCTTAGAACACACTGAGTGAAGGGCCAGTAATAGGGATGTCATATCATCATGAAATACATGCTTTCGTACCTTTGAACAACGAAACGACCGGCCTTGAAACCAAAAATTCACCCGGATCATCGCATACAACACTGTACAAATTGTATGCTATGGGGCCGGCAAAACATATCGCGTGATCATGTTGTTGTGAGACAGTGCACTTTGACCTATGTGGATGACATCTGCTAGCTCTGTTGTGATTGGTCGGCGGGTTCGGTAGATTGACAGGTCGGAACTATGCATTGGACAAAATACAAATTTGGAATAAAATAATATAACATTTTATTTCAAATAATCAAAACAAGTCAATCAGAACGCCTGTGTCACTGAATGGGTAAAAGCCTTCACCCCCCCCCCCCTTTACAAATGTATAGTCACAATCAACATACTGGCATAGGATTCATTGTTCACCAACTGCCTGTCTGTATTTTATTGCCATAACCACCTGCAGTAACAGCGTAATTAATATTATGACAACCCATATGCCAAAGGATGTACATATAATGGAATTATCATGTAACTTAATGGCAAAACACAAAACTAAGAAAAACAGAGACTAAGCTGCTCATTTGGAGATGCTATCACATGGTTTTGTACTTAGGTCGATCCTACAAAGCATTTGGCACCCTTTATGTTTTGCCACCTTGGGTGGTACCAATATCTGGTCTGGCCCATGGACTAATACTTTATTGTTCGCCATCTTTATTATTCTCAATCGTCTCCTATTTTTTACTTCTGGTAGGTTTGTGATGGACTTAATTACATCTTCGCTAATTAATAATAGTAAAAAATGTGGATTCTGAAAAGAATCAACCATTTCAACCATTCAGTTGGCAAGGTCAAGTTAGGGAGACCGTGAAATTGTAATAGCGCCACCAAACGTACAGAAAGTGTAAGCGCAACCACGGTGTGCACGTACGATCGAGTGCGCAGCACATGAGGTCTACATATTCTCGTTTTTGGAGTTGTTTCTCATGCCTAGTCATGGTTCCCCAAAATCTCCCAAGAATGTAGACAATCGAGCTTCGTGCCTCTATTAGCACCAAAAGGCTTTTTTGGGGACGAGCCAGAAAATGTCGCTACAACCAAATGACGACAGGTCAACTTCAAGAAGTTTTCGACGGCGACCAGCGGCCATGATGCACGGGTTGCGCAGTGCAGATGGTGCAAGCATCTCACGACCTCCACCATTGACGCCAGTCCAGCAATTGGTATCATCGGGAACTGGTGCATTCCTCACTGCGTTATTTAGTAAGATGGAACATGGTGCTTTGTAAAATACTACGGAAAAACCAATACACATTCCTGTTGGGACTCCATGCACTAAGGCAGCATGTAGACAAGGTTACCTCGGCTCAAATTTTGCTTTTCATGTGGTAATCTTTTAGAGCCGAGGTAGCCCCGGGAGCAGTGCTTCGGGTGGGAAAACCCTCAGCCCTGTGGTCTAATCTACCCCAAATCTGTGGCAAACTCACACAAATGAAATTTGTCCCATGGCTCTGATATTTGCTCAATAGGTGCACTCACCCCAGTTTATAAATATTCCGAAGAGTACGCATCGATCCGATGTCTAGTTTCGGTGAAATCGTGGGGAAAGTTTGGGACCCTCCGTGCGATGAAATTCCCACTCTTTGACCAAAAATCAAATATGCGCATGCGCGAGAGCGGAGAGGTCAACATAATAGCGCCATCTCGCGACGGCGTCGACACGTACAGCTAGCTGCACAGCGGCTGTTTCATGAGAGAGCACATCGAATCTATGCGCCCGTGAATAAGGCAACTTATACACACCTGCTCAATCCTTCGGAAGGGATGTAAGCCGTTGGTCCAGTGTGTCAGGTAACGCACTAAGATCCCAGAGCATTCTTTCGTGAACAGCAAGATGATTCCCCGGTTTCACTGGTCATTTCTAATTCGCCTCATGTGTTTCCTTACGCTTGTGAGCGAATTAATAGATAAAAACAAAAACAAAATTTAATCAAAATGAGCATAAATACTCGGGTACCGCTGAGGTACTCAAGAACCTTTCAAATGTGTGAACTGTGAAGTTTTGTACCGGTTACAAATTCCTTTTTTTTTTTAATCAAAATGTTCCTAATAATTCTCATAATTTGTATTTTTGACTTTAAAGGGCCTGTGACATGCTAAACAACTTTGTGCCGAAGCTTTGCTTCATAATGACGGATTACTTGTTCAGCAAGACATACTATTGTTCGTTTGGATGTAAAATCAATAAAAGGTGGCATTTTTCAACTTTGAAGATTTCACTGCAATAAATCACAGACAGAGGGCGCTGTTTTGAGTGCATCACATAAGGAAGACAGAAGGGAAAAGTTAAGAAAAAACATAAGACTTCAAGTTGGACTTGTGGCAAATTGCTGCAGTTTCTACCCCCAGTTTTGTCATGGCTTACAGCAGGCAACATGTAAAACAAACTCAAACAGCCATGGATTACAAAAGTTTCAGGAAAATTGAGAAAAAAGTGGAATCTTTTGTGCACAGTGTAATGTGATTTTTCTGGGTATTTTTTTCATATACATTGAACACGGATTTGGGTAAATTTATATATTGGAGTCGATAGCTTATTCAATTCTAAGATATACTTCCCACTGACACTTCCGTCGCAAATGTTGCATTTCTGAGATAAATAAATGATAAAATTACTGCATAAAGTAATGCACAAAATGACGCGGCGAGCGGTCTGTGCGTAAGCGCGACAAAAGTGCAAGTGGGAAGTATATCTTAAAATTACATTATGTGTTGATTCCAGGAGGGAATTTCCTTAAAATCTTTGTTCAATGTATACGAAAAAAATACCTTTTTTCTGTGTTTGCCTCTTGTGACATAGTGACCTTGGTCATGAATATGCATATTTTCATTAGCATAAAAACTAAAAACCTTTGTTTTAACCCCCAAAGCAAGCTCCAAATAGGATTTTTATGACTTTAACTGAGTAGAGTGGTTTTAAAGCATAGATTTCATTGATAAAAATCCTAAATAAGGGGCCCTTTAAAGGAGCGTGACCAGAGTTTCTGGAAAATAGTTTTCGATGTAACTTACCATGCTCCCATACACACCTCGCATGTCCCCAAAACCCGAAAACATTCGCAATTTCCAGTAAAAAATTGAACAAAACTATCGAGTATGCTTTCAGCGGATAAACGTTGATACTGGAAAATTAGTTTACAAATAATCGGTGGATTTTCGACGATATCCTCGGAAATATGCGGCCTAGAAGCGCGGGAGTTTCAGTTTCGTAATCAGAAAAATATAACGGATGTTATGATATAAAAATCTCATGACCCATAAGGTAAGTCCCGGGGAGTTATAGGTAAAAAAAAGTGATCTGGTCACACTCCTTTAAGTTAACGAGCTTTTATTTGAAACATGGGTATTTTTTTCGTATACATTGAACAAATATTTTAAGGAAATTAATAGTCGATGTGCTTTCTCATGAAACAGCCGCTGTGCAGCTAGCTGTACGTGTCGACGCATGCGCATATTTGATTTTTGGTCAAAGAGTGGGAATTTCATCGCACGGAGGGTCTCAAACTT
Source organism: Henricia sp. BOLD:AAB3569 (assembly GCA_037783545.1). Taxonomy (NCBI): domain Eukaryota; kingdom Metazoa; phylum Echinodermata; class Asteroidea; order Spinulosida; family Echinasteridae; genus Henricia; species Henricia sp. BOLD:AAB3569. The sequence goes on from JBBELK010000060.1 coordinate 3,005,558, forward strand.
TCCCCACGATTTCACCGAAACTAGACATCGGATCGATGCGTACTCTTCGGAATATTTATAAACTGGGGTGAGTGCACCTATTGAGCAAATATCAGAGCCATGGGACAAATTTCATTTGCATGAGTTTGCCACAGATTTGGGGTAGATTAGACGACAGGGCTGAGGGTTTTCCCACCCGGAGCACTGCTCGCGGGGCTAGCGCCGAGGTTACGTATGAACATGAACACGCTATCTGACACATGTCTGAAAAAACTTCAAATCAAAATGTGTAATTTTTTTCCTCCTGACACACTAATTCCCCCTGAGACTCACCCCAACCTTGTCAGGCATAACCACTACGCAGGTCCTTGAGGGAAATAACCAGCGACGATGAATATTTAGCCAACAATTCCAGCGAAACAAACCGGTATGCTCACAGCCTAGCCGTTTGTCTTGTGTTCAAAAATATACAATGTGTCTTACTTTTAGAAGGCTAAAAGTGTTGTTTTTGACGTTTATATTGGGACTTTATAATTTTTTAGTAACACTTTTGGCCCCTTAACATTTTAACCCCTTCGCCGTGTGGAACATTCTTACACGCCCTCAAGAGTCCAAATACCCTTGTGAAAATTCTTACCGTAAATTCCAAATCAGACATTCAAAAGCACACCATGGAGGTCCTTGTAATCTCAAGACTTCTGTACCCTTGTCGTTCTTTTTCCATGATGACTCAAACATCAAAAAAGGATAACAGGGAGCAAAATTTGGAGTAAAATCGAATATTTTCAGCCAGCGTGGTACCACAGACTTCATGCTCCAGCCGCGTCAAAAGGAAAGTAGTTTCGCCAACGCGGATGAATTTGTTTACACTATGTTAAGTCTAAACTGGTCCCCTGTCTATGTGCGCTACGCTGCTCTCGCTCATATACGACGCGTGGGGAAGTAAATATGATTTTACTCCAAATTTTGCTCCCTGTTATCCTTTTTTGATGTTTGAGTCATCATGGAAAAAGAACGACAAGGGTACAGAAGTCTTGAGATTACAAGGACCTTCATGGTGTGCTTTTGAATGTCTGATTTGGAATTTACGGTAAGAATTTTCACAAGGGTATTTGGACTCTTGAGGGCGTGTAAGAATGTTCCACACGGCGAATGGGATTAAAATGTTAAGGGGCTAAAAGTGTTACTAGAAAATGATAACGTCCCAATATAAACGTCAAAAACAACACTTTTAGCCTTCTAAAAGTACTATGTGTCTAGTCTGTGTACAAAGGAATACCAATGCGCATTGGTTACCAGACGTGATCTAAAAATAACTTATTTTTAGATCACGTCTGGTAACCAATGCGCATTGCTATTCCTTTGTACACAGACTAGACACATAGTATATTTTTGAACACAAGACAACAACGTGAGCATACCGGTTTGTTTCGCTGGAATTGTTGGCTAAATATTCATCGTGGCTGGTTATTTCCCTCAAGGACCTGCGTAGTGGTTATGCCTGACAAGGTTTGGGTGAGTCCCAGGGGGAATTAGTGTGTCACGGTGAGAGAATGACACATTTGTTTTGTCCTGTTTTGTGATAGCGTGTTCATGTTCTTAAACCTTCTCAGCTCTACTGGTGAAAAGACCACATGCCAATGAAAAATGATAAAGCAAGAGCTGAGATTATCTTAGCTAGGCAGCATGTAGTATAAAGACTATCATGACTATGATAATCGGACAACTGATCATGGAGCATGACATAAAAAAACGGGTGTGGTTGAAACCCGGAGGTTGCCGGAGGTCGGAGGTAACCCGGAGGTAGAATTTTTTGTGACCGTGTGTACATGCTACAACCTACCTCCGGCTTGTTATTTTAATACCACGTACATGTAGCTCCGGAGCCACCGTCAACGCACCAACTACACGTTAGCAAAAACAAAAACCTTTGGGTACCTCCGAACACCTCCGACCTCCAGGTTTTATAAATTTCCTAAAAAAACTAATAATGCACCTAGGCTATCATGCACCAGAGCATTGTTTATTTTGGTGCTTTGGCACTCGCACAAAATATTTGGATTTTAAAAATCCGAATATTTGGATTTTAAGAACTTAAGTTTCTCCCAACCTGCAAACACTATCAACTATAAACTAACATCAACATTACAAGATAGGGCGGTCACACTAATCACTGTCTGGAATGTCATGATTCGTCAGGATTCATCAGAAAGCAGCCATGAAGTGTTAAAAAGCGCCAGGAAGCAGTCGGGAACACCAGAAAAATTCCTTAAACTTTAATCTATTTTAATTATTTTTTTATTATGTATATTTAGTGTTAAAATTAAATTTGAAAAATTTAACCTAAATTTTGATTTTTAAAATTAAAAAAAAATTAAACACATGTACAAATTTATCTTTAGTTGTTAAAAATTATACTTAAAATTTATTGCAAAAAATAAATTTAAATTTTTTGGAATTTTCACTTTTAATTTTATTTACAAATTTAATTTAAAGATTAATTAAAGATTGAATAACAAACATGGTTTTAATAAACCAAGCCCTTATTTAAAAAAAAAAACATTTTAATTGGGTTTAGGGAATTTTCCTGACAGTTTCCGATTGCTTCCTGACGGTTCCCAACTGCTTTCCGACTGTTCGTGATGGTTCCTAACTGCTTTCCGACTTTTTCTGACGGTTCCTGATGATTAGTATGACCCTACAGAGGGTGCCCTATGCCCCTAGTGATTTTAGGCTTTGAGACCAGTGAAAGTGGTGACCAGGGTCCTTTTTCATAAAAGTGGATTTAGGAACAATAAAATCGAATTGTTCCTATCTTTAAAAACATGAGTTAAGAATGTTTATTTAGGAATGTTTCTAAGTGGGCTTTATGAAATAGGACCCAGGAATCAATTTCCCAAAGACGCGTGACACGTCGCAAGTACCCGAATCCATCGCAACTCACTGAACCCGTGGCGAGTTGTGATGGATTTGGGTATGTGAAATAGACCCCTTGTGTAATAATGATAACAGTACGTTGACTGAGCATCCAGTTTGTTATATAATTTAAAGGCAGAGGCTCGTTAGCAATGCACGCGCACCAAATTCGTGCCACGAAATGCGCAGCTTCATGCCTTTGCTATGGAACTGCGTATTACGTGGCACGAATTTGGCGCATGCGCATTGCTGACGATCCTCTGCCTTTAAAGGTCATTATTATTTATACAAGAATATCTGGCATCTGTTTATCCATTACAGTGACTCCTTTGGATGTTGTCAAGATCCGGCTGCAGATTCAAATTAAGCCCATGGCTAGTGGTGAGTTACATATAATAACCTTGAGTTGTGTACATGTATGTTTTAGCATGGGGTGTATAATTTTTTGCAGGAGGCATATGACATTTTTACCACCTTGTGTGCGCTCTTGGTGAAATCATCTGTCATGTTTGCGAATTGAAGGCATTCTATACAGCTTACCAGCAAACTGTTTGTCAATAGGGGCGTTTAAGATGCTTACCGGTACACCGTGTAACACCAACTTACACCAAGGTGTTCTTTTTGCCGACACATGATACACGTGTCTGTCCCAGTGGCTGGCAACACTGCCCGAGCTCGCGGCCGGGTCTCTGGTGTAAGGCTCGGTGTAATGATGTCACCTACCGTAGTATAACTTGCGGAAGTTGCAAGTAGTGAAACATCAACGCCATCTTGTTCACGGGGCACTTCGGACATGCGTTGCCATGTGCGTGTGCGGATCGTAACTAATGCACAGTGACCTAACAATGCATTTGTATACGATCCGCGCACGCAGACAGCAACGCGTGTTCGAACTGCCCCGTGAACAACATGGCGTCGATAACCGTGAAAGGGTTTATTCAAAGCGAAACCTTTGTGTCATTTTGCTCCATAGGCCAGTGCTTTGTGTACTGTAATGGCTTGATGGATCACATATGCACTTGTATAAATGGCGAGAGAGGACAAGCTATGGGCACAGTTGATACCTGGTACAAAAGGCCAGGCCACTTCAATGGAGCATTGGTAAGTGTCTAGAGCGGTGTCAAGAGATTTTCAGCAGGGTTTTCCCCAAAAATACAAATTTTCTTTAAGCCAATTCGCAAGTCAATATTGTTTTCAAAGCAACTTGAGTCTCAAGTCAATTTGTTTGAATTTTATCTGAACAATCGTTTTATACTACTGGAGTATTATATTGCTTTCTTGGCATCCTTACTGCACCTATATGTGACCTGTTACGACGAAATGAGCGTAAAGTCGCACTCTGCGAATTTCTATAATGACGGTTCAAAGTCAAAAATTGAAGGGGAGGTAAATTTTAGGGTTTTGTAATATTTGGAAAGAGTAACTCTTATTCTATTTGATTCCAAATTTTTTTGACGAAAGCTTTCTTTGTAACTCGTAAGAAATTCTGATTTAGGCTTGCGAACCGGACATTCAACACCGGCTAGCTCGGTGGTTGAGTGGTTAAGACGTCTGCCTTGTTTGCAGGAGGTCGTGGGTTTGAGTCCCACCCGAGCACGCTATGAAGTTTTTCATAGTGTCTCGGGAAATCAACGAGTATACAGTGTTAATAATTACGTCGGGTAAGGGCAAAAACAACCTTACTTAACATTCAAGAAATTTTGTTTGAAGGTTTGTAAGATTTGTTTGAACACTACCACTTCTCCAAGCTATGTTGCGTTTGGGAGAATAGTTTTACCTTATGTGTTATATACCATTGCATTGGAAAGCTCTTTTTCTGCTAAATTAAAAAATACCAATATCCAATTTTTATTTTTTTTTGTCGTGACAGGTCACATATGTTAAAATCATGCATAAGGGTAAAGGTGCAAGTAAAAACATTGCAAATATTATGTCATCTTTGGCCCTTTTTTCTTTTATGCCAAAGTTATTAATGTCAGTTTCAAGTCGGTTCTCCCCCTCCCCCCAAGTCAAGTGTCAAGTCAAAAAGGGCAGATTCAGTCTTTATGGGCATAAGAGCTGCAGCCGATTAGGCCAAACAAAATTAATGGTGCGTTTACGGTAACGACCTAAAACAAATCCAGGTAGGTAGGTAGGAAAATAATTTTATTTTGTCTTTTTTTTTTTACACTACAGTTCATGCATTTGCGTGTTGTTTTGCAATCTTTGAAACTCACTATTAACAATATTAAACATGTTCATGTACAAGTGTACAAAATGTTATGTTCGTTGGAAATTATTGCAAATAGTGCTCATTTAAAATTATCAACTTGAAAATTGGCAATAAAAGGTTTGAGGTCGGCAATTTGGCCTTAAAAATTCCAGGTAGGTCGGGTTACCGTAAACACACCATTTATTTTGTTTGGCCTTATACGAAAATTTTCGTAGCTTGCGCAATTTTTGAAAATGGCATAATCCCCATAGTCTTGAATGTAATTACACAGGAATGTTGTGCAGCTTATGCAATAAAAGGTTGCGCAAGCGGGCTTTCGCAGTGCGTGAAGGATTCGTGAAATCAGCTGCAGGTCACTCCAGCCTTGATTTTGACCAAATTTCAAAGTGCATTGAGACCAACTAGAGGGGCACCATGACCAACTTTGTTTCAAATGTGTACTGGTTGTACACATGAAATTTAAGAGGATAGGGCATGCTGGCCAAGTTGGCCTCAGAAAGTGTACATCTTGAAGGGGCATCAAGGCCAACTCAGCAGAGCACGAGGCCAAATGGCTTTGGTTATTGTCAAGGCCTGTATAGGGTATACTGTATATAGGATCAATTTGAGCAAGACTTTTCGTAACAACCTGTTAAGTGTTTTTAATGTTATGTTTTCTTTTGTTTACTTCACTGTTTATTTGCCACCAGGATGCGATGTTCAGAATTGCCAAGAATGAAGGCATAACCAAACTGTGGAGTGGACTTCCTCCAACATTGTAAGCCAAAAACCAGCCCCATCATCAAATTTGTAACATTTATTGACAGGGCTGCCTTCTGCTTAAACTTAAACCCTTCCTCCATGCTTAAACATTGTCAACATTTGCAACATTTGCCAACAACTGTCACGCAGCTTTTCTGAGACGAGTGCGCAGAAACAGTGGCACTGTCGAACGTTAGCAATAGACCTTTATCACGGTGCGTCCATCTTTGTCTTGTTCCCCACTGCATAGTACGTGTACGTGTCGGGCATGAGCAGTGCATGTGCGTGTCTACGTCTGTGCGATAGCGCGTGCAGTCTTCGTTGTTGTTTTGAGAGAATCACTGTCCGCGCTGCGCGTTTTCTTGATCGCACCGCGCGCATGTCATTGTGATGCACACAATGAAAATTTTCAACACGGGGCCAAACTATTTTATTTCGGCAAGCCTCGCTTTCGTTACGTTCAATTTAATAGGGGAAAAGGGAAGATGGCCGCACCGTGATAAAGGTCTATAAGGTATATCGCCAATCGTGTTTCACCACGATGGTTTGACCCTAGCTAAATCCCATAGTGCTTTGCAGTGCTTCGCCCTCTGTTGGTGAAACACGATTGGCAATATACCTTATGTTCACATAAGTGGAGAATTCTAATGGTATGTGCGTAGAACTAAAGGCCTGTCCGCATTGGACTTCTTTAAGGAAAACTTACCGAGACGATTTTAAGTCCAATGCGGAAAGCCTACATGTAGGACGTTTTCCCCTCAGTAACTTTTCCCCGAGTCCAGCGGTTACTTTTCCTGGCCAACTGCTGCCCAGGAAAATTGACCAGGAAACCTTTAGACGATAAGTCCAATGCGGACACGTTGAGTCGGTAAAAGTGCTCTGAAAGTGTACATCCGGGCCGTGAAGGTCAAACTGCGAAGAGACAGTGCACATGCTCTCCCACGGTCTCAGTGTAAAAGTCCAAGTGCGGACAGCAGTAAAATTTAGCCATTCTTTATTTTACCATCGTCTCGGTAAAACCTCCCAAAACATCACATTTGTAATGTATCCGGAGCCAAGCACTGCAACAATGCATGTACACATACACCGTGTCTCAGTGAGTTTTTTTTGTGAGTGATTTAAAAAAAATGTTAATATTCTTTTTAGATGACCTGTTATTTGTGTGTTCATTGCTTTCTAGATTAATGGCAGTGCCAGCCACAGTTCTGTACTACACATGCTATGACCAGCTGAAGGAGTGGATGGGATTCCAGTATGGAAAGTCCAGCATGCTTGTACCTGTGGCTTGTGGTGGCACAGCCAGAGGTATGTATCCCTGCTTCCATCCCTGGCGCCACGTACCCCCTTGGCACCCCTCCCACCTACGGTTCTCCACTGGTTGTCATATTGTCTGAGTGCACTGAGCAGCTCTCTCATGCAGCGATCAGTGTCCAACCCAATGTTTGCCACGTGAGGATGCTGTTTAAAACGGATGCATGTGTGTGCATCTGTGTTGCACCGCGCCGTGTGTTGCACCGCGCCGGGCCACTTGAAATGCCAATGGGCCAGTGAAGACTTAAAGGACGTGTGAAATAGGGTTTTTATTAAATATAATAATAGTAGAGGGTGTGTTTTACACATTTCGGTCAATTTCAGAAAATTTGATTGTTCTGTTTTGGTGTAATTGCAAGTTTTTTAATTTTTATGCTAATGAAATTTCCATATTCATGAGCAAATCCGTGATGTCATCTCAGGACAACAGAGGAAATCTCCATTGACTCGTGTACAAACGTTTTTGTCATTTTTGACTTCTTGGTGTTATGATCTTGGTGTAACAGTTTACTGTGTTTGTTTAGTATGTCATTTCCAACAAGTTTGTTTGGGTCAGAAATAGATCAGTGGGCTACTGCTACTGTTTGAAATGTAATGTTCTTTCTTTGTTTTTCAACTGTGGGTTCCCTCCATGACAAGCAATACACAGCGCCCTCGTCTGTCAATTTTGAAGTAGAGAAAAGGTCACTTCTTTCCGAAATGAAAACAAATTTGAGTTTGCCCCTTTGTCTGCAACACTTTGATCTTCTAATTCGTGTATAAAACAAATGGTTGATAATTTTCACTTCACTAAACCTTTAAGCTAACTGGCCCAGTTGGCCAGTTGGGGAAAAAGTTAAGAACAAACACTGATATCACATTTTCTGGAGTGGGTCACATACCTTGAAGCAGGTTATAGTTAACATTTACTGATAATTCTCAAGATGCCAAAACTAAAAATCACCTGAATATCATTGCCCTTTCGGCACCAGTTTTTGCAGTATCCGTCATCTCGCCTCTGGAGTTGGTGCGGACCAAGATGCAGTCACGACCTCTGACCTATAACCAGATAGTTGATTGCATCAGAACGGCGGTGAAAGATGAAGGCTTGTTGTCCCTATGGAGAGGTCTGGGACCGACACTGCTAAGGGATGTTCCATTCTCAAGTAAGGGGCAACTATGTGTCTGTTATTTGTTATCATTTGATGTGATGTTTTCAGTATTAGTGCTTGGCAGTGATTTGTACAGACAATTGGTAAAGTCTCAAGTTACAAAAGCAGACTCAAGTCCATGCACACACTAATCTGTTTTCATTTACCGCTTCTGAGTCACTCCGTGTCAAATCACCGAATGGGTTAAATCTGACCATTTCAGATTTTGTAATGCATTGTATCAATCCTCCGTTGGTATGCAATATTTGAATGTGTATTGCTGGTGAACAAAGAATATTTGACCTCCTGAAACTTTTGAGCGTTCTAATTACAAATTACGAATGAAGGGATGTCTTCGTTGAATGAAGCTATTTGCTTCATCGAATGAGGCAATTCTAATCATCGTCGAATGAAGAGGCGTGCCTTCACATTAGGAAAACTCTTAGTCGAATCATTGTTGAACCATCGTTAAACGAAGCGAATTCTCTAGTGAGAACGGGGTCCTAGTCAAGACACTTAATGTCAATTGCCTCGTCAACCTAAGCGATATTTGGGGAGCCGTTAGGGGGAATGCCACAATCTAACTGCTGAAAGGGTTGTGCGCCTTGGCCATACTGCCACCTAGTTGAAGCGAAATGGTTCTGGTGATTTCCTGATGGCAGCAGTAATAATGGGGCCATGATCTATATTAAATGGCGCTATATAAATACAAACCTGCTAACTGCTATTCAGAAAAGGTCACATGATCGAAAAGGTCAATTTCATTGCATAGTTCCGACCTGTCAATCAAGCCGAACCCGCCGACCAATCACAACAGAGCTAGCAGACGGCGCCCACATAGGTCAAAGTGATGCAATCATCACACAATCACGCAATTTTCTGCCCATACAGTTTGTATGTTGTATGCGCCAGTGACCGGGTGAATTTTTGTTTCAATGTCAGGCGATTCGCTGTTCAAAGGTAGGAAAGCGCATTTTTATGAATATATGTCATCCCTGCATTACTAGCCCTTCGCTCAGTGTGTGCTACGGTAACTGTCGACCCTAAAACATAAATACCTTTGAGTTTTCTCCAATGAATCTGTGCTTTCCATGCCGAGTCCCATTGCTTTCTACGTTGTGGCGCCATTGTTTTGCGATGGCTTGTGAGCACATAGCAACAATATCTAAGGGGCGGGGTTAACTGGGCAATCTCGGAACTATGCATTTCATAGCAATGTTTGAAAGGTCAGTGTAGCCCAACATACTCAAATTCAAAGTTAGCCAAAATTCTCAACATTTGTGAGTCTTTATTCCAAGGCAACTGGTCCGATTGATTGTAATATTTATGATTTTGTGCTGTGGGATCGCAACCAACAAGTATACCAAGTTTAATCAAAATCTTATTCGGTGATTTGATACGGAATGACCAATCTATCATTTTCTTTCTATCTGCAGTGATCTTGTGGGTCAACTATGAGTTTTTAAAGGCGCGATTGTGTCTCAGGAATCACACTTCAGAGCCCACTTTCCTTGGGTCATTTCTTTCTGGTGCTATTGCCGGCACGGTAAGTGTCTAATGCTTTAAAGCTGTTACATAATGTGCATGTAAGTTACCAAACGACAACCGATAATTAAACAAAACTTGACCGTTAATGTTAATTCACTATCAGTCAAGACCGATAATGTACATTCATAAATACCTTAGACAGTATACACCAATCCGAGCTGCAAAGTCATGGTCCATGTAAGTCCGCCATAGCTGGGGGCCATCCAGTGCCATGAACTGTGGGTTTTGTGTTGATGATATGCTGTTACATTATGTTGTCACTTCGAACAATTTTGTGCGTTTATTTGCTTGCGAAGCCTGTGTACGCGTACGCGTTGTGCGCTGTTCGATTTAACAACAAGACAAAGCGCCCAGTCCATGGCAGTGGATGGCCCCCAGCTATGGCGGACTTGCAGGGAAGGAGTCCTTAGCAACCGGATTCGTGTATACGCATCCCTATTGGCTGAGAGCACATCACGTGGCCAGTATTAAACGGACGATAAAGGCCCAGTCAGTCTGAAACACTTTTGAGCGTGGCTCGCAGCCTTGTCAGTGCGTATAGAACACGCACACGTTCACAAACTGCACGCTCCCTGTGATAAGTACCCTGTCGTGTGCGTGCACGTACAAAACGCTAGCTTTACGCTTAACGTGCGCAATCAAACAAAAACAACTTGATGCACAGCTAGCAGTTCATACGGGTGTAGGAAAGTGAATGCAAAGCATGACAAAACGACGAGCTAATTTTGGTGAGTTTTACCGATTTACACAAAATGTATTTATGAATGGGATTAAAAGTTTTGCCAGTCTTAAACAGTTTAAAACTGGCTAGGGTCCTGGGCGCTGATAATTATCAGCACCCAGGACCCTAGCTGGGTTGAAAAGTATGTTTATTAAAGACTGGCCAAACAATTGACTGATGGCATTTTTTGGTTGTAAATTTACTTTATAAAGTCGTGATTAAAAATAAAAAAATTTACAGGGTGACAAAAAAATGTAACAAAGTGACAAAAAAATTTAACAAAGTGGCTTGAAATCACTACTGTGCGCTGCTTACTGGCTCCAGAAATACCACTGCCAGCAGCTCGCCTGTACACATAAACCTGGGCTGCGTCCCACTTAGAGTCGAACGTTGCCAACATTCGTCACTGGTTACAGTGCTTTTGTGCACTCCTGGAAAGCCAGGTACCTGTTGTATGTTGGCGATAGTTGCAAACGTTGGCAATATCTGTGAGTTTGGAATGTATCCCTGACAGATGCTAGCGACTGCCCAAAACAATAGAGTTCTAAAACAGTCTGTACATCAAAGGGTTAATTACATCACAGACCTTGAAAAAAATTCTGTAGCGAAAAAGTTAACTGAGTTTGCCACTCTGTTAGAAGTGGCTGTACGTAGGGAAACAATTTTTATTAAAGTCAACTTTCAAGTAAAACAAATTAGCAAGTCAACAACCCTGAATGCATGTCTCTAGTAGAATCTGTTAATTCACTGTGTCATGTTCGGATTGAACACACATCATGACATGGTAAATGCTTATCATGGCGTATATATCCATATATTTCTATGCATCCCAGATTGCTGCAGTTTTGACCACGCCATTTGATGTAGTTAAGACACACAGGCAGATAGAACTGGGGGAAGCCATGTTTGGCAGGAGTAAGTGCTTCCATGTTTTTATTAGTTCTGTAGTCATAGCATGTGATGACGGGTGATCCATAGTTGGGGTGGGAGCGGAGTTGAAGGTCACTTACTGGGTACAACTTTACATGCGCTGTAAAACGTTGACATTTCATGGTACTGACGGAAAATGTTAAAGAGGAAGAATCCCCCTTGACGAAAATCCAGCATTTAGGCTTTTTTCGATAGTCCAAACATCCCTCTTGCCGACGTGGATTTTTATTATTTTTTAATTGTCGGTTTTAAGTGGATAAATTGCAAGCAAAAGTGCGCTTCTGAAACGCTCATTAGGTATTCATGATATGCGCGTGACCCCTTGACGCAATCCTGAGAAAGAGAAGTCAACACGATTGTTAGCTCCATACGTTTACACGCAAAAAACTTAGAAAACCGTCTCTGTTAGATGGTGTTTTTTGAAGAAATCTGTTGGTCCAAAAAGCCAGATATATGCCCAGTAGCTGCGTGGTTGTATGTTTTACCAGACACTATGAAAAAAAGAGAGCAGAAAAATTTTCTTTTCTATTACCAAGAGAGAAAAAAATGAGTCGCTCATTCTAACTTGTACCGGCCGATGCCCGCAGGGAACCGTTCTATGCTGTACACAGACTGCTGTGAATGCCGCTCGTTCCGTGACAAAACCACCCGTCGCAATGCACCAGTATTTACTTCAAAAGAGCTTCATTGTGAGCCACAATTTCACCGTTTTTTCACAAAACAGGTTAATAGTAGAGTGTTGTCATATTACATGAAGTGTTTTTCACTTCGTGTATTTTCCATTCAATACTGCACAGACCTTTTCTCAGGATGACGTCAAAACCCTGTTGATAAACAGACCAAGTGACCTCGAGCGTTTCAGAATTTTGGGTGAAGAGGGTCGGAACTGCTTTACGTTTTAAGCAAAAGCCTGTTGATTTTTTGTGAAAAACAAGTTGTGATGGTGTTGTAGACACATACATGTACACCTCCATGATAAACAGAAAAACTCAAAAAATGTGGAAGGGGGATTCTAGCTGTTTAATAAATAAATACTTTTTTCATATTTATTTTGCATGATTAAATCCATCCCGACAGACAATATACCTTCTATCTGCATTGAGACTAAGAGGTCCATCTTGGAAAACATAACATCTCTTTTGTAAATCTTCTGCCAACATTTTACCCCTTCCCTCTCCAGATGCCAAGATTGAATCCTCCACATGGCTCATCATGCAGCGACTTTATGTAGAGAGAGGATTTAGAGGCCTGTTTGCAGGTGCAGTAACAAAAATTACAACTAATTTGGGCGTTTCACAATACAAGCGCCACCGAGAGTTTGACTCGAAAAGGCTACATTTGATTTGTTGTGCGCACGCCGTGCATTGGGAAAAAAGGTTAACATGAGCATTGCTAAAACGTGTGATAAAGTATATTATTAGGCCGTCTATTCTCAAGAAAAGAGCACTTATTAAACTTTTTTTCGCAGCCATTTTAAATAATCTAGGCTTCCTATTAAATAAACATTGAACTCTAAATCGGGTATTCTTTTTCAGATCAAATCTGACTTGTTTGTGCAATAAATGAAAGCGCTCTTAATGTGAAACGCCCAAATTTGACTTCAGGTTTAATTACTGTTTAGTCAGTTTTCTCACAAACCAACCTGTGTGAAGTCAGCTCAGTACTTCATCTCTGTTTCCAGAAAACAATGAAAAACTCCATGTTTTCAAGAAATTGTGTGATGTCATAGGCTGGTTCCCTGGCTATACTGCAAGGAGAGCAGAACCATAATAACATGGTAGTCAGGGGCCTAGTTTTGTTTACATTGCAAATCCTGTATGCGGCCTTTATTTGTGAGCATGTGTGGTCTAGTGGGTATGAAGCGGTACTCCCAATCAGAGGTTGTGGGTTCAAGCCCCCACTATGACCAACGTGTCTGTGTCCCTGGGAAAGACACTTAATCCCAGTTGCCTCGTCAACCCAAGCGATATTTGGGAAGCTGTTAGGGGGAATGCCACAATCTAACTGCTGATAGGGTTGAGCGCCTGGCCAGCAGCCACCTAGTCGAAGCAAAATGGTTCTGGTGATTTCCTGATGGCAACAGCGCCAGGAGCCCCCCGCAGGGTGGACATGTGTGCTATATAAGAATCCACCATTATTATTATTATTTAAAATTTGCTGTCAACCTTTCTGCAGGTATATCGCCACGAATTGCCAAAGTGTCCCCGGCCTGTGCGATGATGATCAGTACGTATGAGGTTGGCAAAGCATTCTTCCATAGACGTAACGCTACTGCGTCATCAAGAACGTAGCAATGGGAGTTTGGTTTTTGAACCTTCATATTGGGCTTGCTATCAACAAGGTAGAGTGCTGGGCAGGTGTTTTGTTTATACACTGAAACTATTGGGTTAGGAACCTACATGAGTGGTGTAGGTAAATTATTTGAACAATAATTTGCTGGCAAAAGGCTCGAAATTGTAAAAGCAGCTGGTTTTTCCCCCTTTTTTAAAGCAGTTTTAGGGGTTAAGACATTTCGAACAAGCACTTTCATATCACTGCTAAATGTAGTAATTAATCATGTTTTGAGTCCTTTATATACCGTACAGGGCTCGAAATACCCACTGGACCGAGGCCAGTAATTTAAGCCTTGGTCTAGTGCTTTCTCTACCGTACTAGGCCTGTGGTCCAGTGCATTTTTAAACTAACAGTAAATCTACGTTCCTTGTAGCTTTGGTCTTGTAAAAATAGCGTTGGTCAAGTAAATGATTTAAGCTACTAACCATGTGGTCTAGCAGATTTTTTAAAATGAAATTCGAGCCCTGCCGTAGCTATATTCTGTTCTAAAAATGAATCGCAATTTTAAAAAACTAGAGTTTGGCGTTTATGTTTGTTACAAACGCAAGGTGATCGGGCGACATAAACATTGATTTCATGATGACCTAACACTTTTGAAATTGTTTAATGTTGCAAAAGAAACATTCACATATCTATTGCCAGTATTGGAATTCTCAAGACATGACGCTTTGACTAGACAACGCTAAAATTGTATATCTGATGACGTCATTATTGGCACAGTCAATTTCATCATGACGTCACTATTGTGTTCAGGATCTACTGAAAAAACAAGTTCTTACATGTATAATATGTGGTGAAAGAATCTTTCCAATATCTATTACAGTTCTCAAGATTTTGTCATTTGAGATCATATTACGTGTCCAGGTGTGTGGGAACATTTCGTTCAGTAGAACCATGGTCAAATTCCCTACCACTTTGGCTCTATTTGCATTCAAAATGCTAAAAATGGCACATTTTCAAACAACTTCCAACCGGAATTTAGGGTCACACAGGGGTCATGTCAATGTATGATTTGTTCAGTTCATTATTAAAGTTCTATCATGCTGTGAAAGAATTATTCCAAGATCTATCACGGTTCTTGAGAAATAATAAACTTTTATTTTGTTTGTAATATGACACCGTCATATATGCACACCTTCACATGGGTGTTGATGTTCCTATCAAGTTTCAAGTTGATTTTATAGGGAAAGTACACCATAGTTGGTATTTAGTGGTCCATTATAGGTTTTAAAGAGTACATGTAATGATTCATCTTGCTCCAATAATTGTATTATTTTTTTATATTTGTAAATATCTTTACTGCTCAGGCAGGGGACTTGACTAAAGATACAAATATATATTATTATATGATGATTTGAATAAACAACTTTGTCACAATGAAATCAATTAACTTTCTTTTTTCTTTATTTGTGAGAAATGTGCAAACACCAGTCACCAGAACAATGTAATTGTTTCGGAATTTTAATTTATCAAAAACTGAAAAGCCTCGCATGGATTTCATTGTAAAATAAAGAGTGCCACTGTCCTCTTTAAAAACCAGACTTGTCATTTTCAGTGGCCCACAATTTCACTTCATGATAAGAAAAACCTCACTGAAAATGTTTTCAGGAATGGCGACTGTTTCATCTAGCCACAGTCTTTTGGACAGGCAATTTGCGAAATGGACAATAAAACACAACGGGTGGATTTTTGGTTTTAAATGTATACATCCTTGAGCGACTAAATTGCATTTTTGTTTAGAATGAAAACAAAAGGCCTTGTAATCTGTGTGGCAGGTCACTGCAACCGGCCGGCCGTGGTATGAGTTGCGACTCTTGTACATGTTGTACGGACACAGTATGTACGTGTGCCCTCCGTGACCACGCGATTTTACACTTGCCTGGTGTCCGTAACCACTTTATGCATTTGTGTGCCTTTCAATTTTTGCCAGTCACAGGTTTGAAAATCCTAGATGAAAGCCTAGCCACATGATACATGTATTTTGTCTGTCCAAAACACCTTTTTGTAGGAAATTACCGTACGGCAATTGTTAAAGCATTCACTTAACAACAAAAACCATGCATGGATTTTGACGATTTTTTTGAAAAAATGCTGCAACTGTATGAGGTTGTTTGATTGATTGCATTAATAACAAACTTTCCAACCGTATATGTAAATTAGTGTAAGACTGGATACAGTTGCTGTTACCTCAGACAGACCGTTTCTGGTCTAACCTGGGTGTATCTAAATGCCCATCTTCCTGTCGCAAGGCACAGAAAGTGCTAGACAAACTCACAAATTACTGGACGCAGTCCATAGGTTTAGTGAGTATTTCGAGCCTTGGTTGTCATAAACTATGTTTAAGACCAGCTAGGGACCTGGACGCTGATAATGGTCCAAGCACCTGGCAAGTGAGACACCATAGTAAAGTTTTCTTCTACCACAGGATTCAACTAATCCATAGTTAACATGATAGTTCTGGTCAGCTGTTTCCACCAAAGATTTCTTCAGTAGATGGTGGTCTTTGAGGAATAATACTGGACCATGTGAATCCCTTCTCTTCTTTCATGGGAGCGACGGGAAGAGGCGCGGTTCTGGATTTGTAGTATTCACTGGGGGCGTGGCAGACGAATTCCAAGTATTCAAGTGAGCGAGGAAGCTCCTCCTCAGGACCTGAAGAATAGATAAAGTCAGGGTTATTGACTAGCAAGGTAGCTGTTGAAAAGACAGCAACAGTGTTTCTGTACCAAAGTTTACACCATCACTCAAATAAAGAGCAGTCAATGTATATTTATTATATACCTCATACATTGATTTTCGATCTAATGATTGGTATTTCAGATTAGGTTTTGCTGACAAAAAAAATACACTCACTGTACAAAATGCCGTACCCACATACACTTATAGATGATCTGTTTTTGAGCGATTCTGGGAACAAAACCATTATAAATCAAAAGAAGGACATCAAAAACCCTATCTGAAGACTTTTCAGCTCCGTCAAATGCACTACGTTTTAAAAAAACATGAAAAATCCATGCGCTCTTGACGAGGTGTTTCAACACGACTTATTATAAATTTGTCCGTTCATTCTCAGTCGGTCGCGTACGTGTACTTGTATTCACTCTGTGGCTTGCGTTATACTGGTTGTGTGCACGACCAGTCCAGTCCGCATGCACAGTGTAGCCTACCTACGGAAAGTGTGAGAAGCCTGAATCGTGCAGCCTATACACAGTGCCCGTTTCGGACCGCCCAGATGCGAGCCAACTAAGTAAATCGTTTGCAAACGATCTAAACAATTTCATCTTCATGGATTATTTTCTGGTAAAATTCTATCCTCTCGGGCGGAAACATGTTATTGGATAGTTGCTACCAATTCAATCTTTACTTTGAGGAAGGTTTTCCTAGTCAACTCGTTGATTGACATGTTGGGTCGTTGCAAATGATACAGTGGGCCTTTAAACATCGCTGGTAAGGGTTGCTTCATACAAACACACGTGAACACGATAAATGTACTGTTGTTTGACCTATGACATTAAAGGTCAAACAATAGCACATTTTTACTCCTGTGATTTTATTTCCTACTTCGGATCTACTTCTGTCTGTGATGGACTCGACTGCAGCACTGGTGTTTATACTCACACGGAGCTTAGAAGTTATCAAAGTATCGAGCCAAATGACCAGGGGTAATAAGTAGGACCACCATGATATCTGTGATGTGTGCTATTAAAAAACAGTCCAAATTTAACAAAGTCTTTTACACTCTCACCCAAAATGTATGTTGAGGGATCAAAGTGGTTCTTATCTGTTGCCTGTGTGGGTAGTAGCCACGTGATCACCGCACTCTTATTGCTGTACTGGTCCTGAAGGAATCCTCGTATCTGTGCATAGTAAATACCGCCCTCAACGTCTAGGATTGACACAATGTCTCCAACTTGCATGTACACTCCCTGAAAAGGATGAGAGGATACACGTGTCTTCAATAAAAAGCACATTCATTGAAAGCACAGTGCGCGCACGCCAAATTCGTGCCACGAAATACGCAGCTCCACGTATTTGCTATGGAGCTGCGTATTTCGTAGCACGAATTTGGCGCGCGCGCATTGCTGACGAGCCTGTGCCTTTAATGTGTGCATATTAACCAGTAAAAAAAAACAAATCCCATTTTTAAAAAATATAAATGTGATTAGCCAAAGGTTAAGACCAGGGGTCAATTTCATAAAACATGTTAGCACCCGATTTCTGATTTATAAGCAGTGCTCTCTCCATTTCATAAAACTGTTTAAGCACTAGCAAACCAAACTGCATGCTAACCTACCGATTTTATGGTAACGCGACGACATCTTTTTTCTTCGCCATACTTAGCAAAATTCGAGACACATATTCCAACAGATACACAACTTTCAGCTGTTGTTGAAATATTCCAGTCAGCGAAAGGGAAGGGTCTTCTGTGGTAGTGATAATTATCCCAAAATGGAAATGTTATCGATGATGGTACTTGAAAATGTTGATGTGACTAAATGAAAGCAGACGATGAATGTGTTCGAACAAAACTTTCAACGCGCGCTTAGAATAACGAGCTTTATGAAATAGGCCCTTGCTTGAGCAAATTTTCGTGCTATTCTTAGTACAACATTTTTGACTAAGCGTAACAGGTTTTATGAAATTGGCCCCAGGTCAAGCACCACAAACACAAATACTCTTGAGAGTCATTTCTACATTTACTGTATGAATCTTCTTACCAAATGATCATACTTTGCAACACTCCGAGCCAAACACCCCCGTGACTATACACTGCTAGAACATGTATGTGTACATTACGTACGCACTGTGGACGTTTCTTTGTATTCGTGCACTTAAGAGAATTGGTCAGAAAAAGTTGTTTTCTCCAAATTCTTCCCTCATCCACCCCAATTTTTTTCTAATCCATGTTTCTAAACTTTTCTCCTGAACCCTAACCTTTTTTTTTTAACTCTCCACCCCCACCCTAACCCCTTTTCCCAAGTTTGGTCAACCTGACTGTGGACTTGAGCGAACGAGTGCAAGTCCACAATCCGTCACTTTTTCCCGCAAATTGTGGACTTGAATGGGTTTCGAGTCCACAGTGCGACCACAATGCCCACACATACAGCTTTACATACAGTTAAAGGGTAACTGGGTCCAAACATTTAACCGGTAATCTGAAACGTCCACTGCTAAAGCACATGTTAACAGTTCATTGGTTTTAGTGTAGACCCAGTAACCTTGGCAACACACAGAGGATGACATTTATCATTTAGTACTAGAGATTACAAGAAGCTTTGATAAGAGGCCGTCTTATGTTTTTAGGGGTCCCTTGATCGAAAAATTCAGGGTTGCTTTCGAGCGTAGATTTTGGGAATCCCAGGTGCTATAATCTTCCGACTCCTACATGCAAAAAGGTGCTGTGGAATCTCTTGCTCCTACATATAAAACTAAATTTCTTGACTGTAACATAACGCATGTTAAGAAACTTTCTACCAATTGGTCCTGGCATAAAATATTCAGTTAGTTTATCATCAAACTGATAATATAAAACACACTTACATGACGAAACACACTGTTACTGGTCACAACAGTTGATACTGATTCTGGGGCCTTCATGGGCTGTCGATGAGAAAAGATATTCTTAATGTAAGCTATTCTTAGTTTTTAGCAAGTTATACCCCCGTCACACCGGAGGCGCGGTGCCACTGCGGTGCTTGTACGGCATAAACCGCAGTGGCACCGCCATGATCGCCGTGGTTCCGCCGTGGTTCCGCCATTGATCGCCGTAGCACCGCGGAAAACTGTCAAAACCGCGGACCTTCGCGGTGGCACGGCGGAAACTTTGAACATGTTCAAAACTTCCGCAGTGCCACCACGGGTTGGGCCAATCCGCAGTGGGATCGCCGCGGCACCGCCATGACCGCCGTGGGACCGTACAAGGACCGCAGTAGCACCTCCATCACCGCCGTGCCTCCGCAGTACAACCGCCATGCAATCGCCGAAAAAGTAGACTGGCAACCCTACGGCATTCCCGTGGCGGTTCTACTGCGGTTATGGCGGTGCTACCACGGGAGCACTGCGGGTATGGGGGTGCCACTGCGGAGCCAGGGAGGAATTTTACAAAATTTGGCAATCTTACTGCGGTGCCACTAGTACTGCGTTCCTACGGCGGTGCCGGCGAGGTGCTTGTACGGCAATGGCGTTTCCAATGAGGTTGCACTGAGGTGCTTGCACGGTGCTACTGAGGGCATATTTTGTAAGTATAAAAGCTTCGGTTTTCTGCTTCAATTTCAGTGTTCTAAAAGTCTTCAAACAGTTCAGATCGACAGTAGCACCGCGAAGAAAAACACATGTGTGACGGGTATGGGAAAACTATGAAAAACTCCTAGCGGTGTCACTACGTTGATGGCGGTTTTGACCAAAAACCGTAGTGGCACTGCCAATCCGGTCTGACGGGGGTATTAAGTAGGAAAACTAGGGGTCACAGGAATAAAAAGAGTTGGTAAATGTGACTTTCTTGTAAAATATGAGTTTTGCAGAATATCCTGCAACTCTGAAATAACCTTATTGCGCATATGCTTCCTTGTCCATCGACTGGTTCCCAGACTGTACTTTCCTTTATAAAACAATCTGTGGTAGCCACAAAGTCTATTGGAAGCTATTCCAACAGTCATGTTGATTATTTATGTACAATTATTAGTAGAAATATTGGTGTGATTTATAAAATCAGAGATTTTGTTCCATCACATATGGGTCTTTCCACGCTAATGGGCCTATTTGAAAAATAAGTCAATAATTGCTTTCAGATGTCTTCAGTTTAAATTCCCTTGTACTGTTCCCAGGAGATAACTTTTGCCCAAAAAGGTAAGAAAATTCTGCCTCAACATACATTTCTGAAAAGCTTGTGTACACATTTTCCATATACGTATGTAACGGTGGACAGACAAAATTGTGACATTTTTGTCTGTCCACGTACATGTACATGTATACGTAAATGGAAAATTTGTACAAAAGTTATCTCCCGAGAACAGTACAAGGGAGTTTCTTTAAGTTTGAGATAAACTGAATTATTGACTTATTTTTCAAATAGGCCCATTAGCGTGGAAAGACCCGTATCCTATTTTCCTTATATATAATACTTTAGTGGTGTCATACGTCATATATAAATTATAGAATACTTGCTTGGGGTAATTCTGCATCAAGTAACATTAAAAGCAGCAGTGAGAAAAGTTCTACTTTTTCTTTGAAAACACTTTTTTGTGTCACCTGGCTAATGTTTGTGGTATTTTTTTCCATTAAAAACAGAAGTTACTTTAATTGCAACTTTACAGGTTAGGCCAATGAATTTAGATTACTAGTTTCTCGTCAGTGCCCGTATGTGATTTTGACCCCGCACAAGCTAAGGTTACCTCAGCTCTAGCTTTATCAATATCATGTTGTTATTCGGATGTGGTTTTTCGGATGTAGAGCTGAGGTTACTTATCAACATGAACACGATATCACAAAACAAATGTGTCATTTTCTCCCCATGACACACTAATTCCCCCTGGGACTCACCCAAACCTTGTCAGGCATAACCACTACGCAGGTCCTTCAGGGAAATAACAAGCCATGATGAAGATTCAGCCTACAATTGCAGTAAAAAAAGGAGGTCTGGAATGACAGCCAAATTCAAGTCTTGTCTACGATGTGTCTATCTGTGTACAATGGAATGGCAATGTGCGGTCGATTACCAGACTACCAGTGCGCAGACTGAATTTGTGATATCGAGTTCATGTTGATAAGTAACCTCAGCTCAACATCCGAAAAACCACATCCGAATAACAACATGATAAAGCTAAAGCTAGAGCTGAGGTAACCTTAGCTAACCCCGCACCAACAAATTTCATTATGCCAAAATTTTATTATTTTGCCAAAAGGGGGAAAAATCACCTGCAAACTACTCCCAAATGAAAAGTTTCCATTTGAGTTGTGCAGTCGCGCTCTGTGTTTTGCAGCTTTTGTGTTTATATTCAAACATATTGCTCTTTCATAACCAGACATCTCCTTTGTCATTTCCCATGATTTTGTCATCTCAACTTGTTCCTTCAAACACAAGCTACCCGGTTTAACTCAATGGAATTGACACTGGCACCAAACTATTTCTAGATGACTTTAGAGCTTTAATAATCAGTTTCTAAATGGCAGTTCGTGTATGTGTAAACTTAAGATAGTATTTTTCCTTGATTGAATAATGAATAATGAAAAACATCCCTCACCAAAATTTGATAAATGGTTGACGAGAAACTAGTTATCTAATTTCATTGGCCTTAGTGATTTGAAAGAAACTAACCCCTCAGGGAATAGGGTCCTAAAGTTAAACTATGTAAAACATCTGTCAACATGCAACACAGCTGAAAATTTAGCACAGCCTAGCAATTCAATTACATTTCTTTTAAAAATGATCCGCCTGTTTTTGCCCTTGGTTGCTTGTGACTTGGCAGCATTTACAATCTGCCTGTAGCGCAATTTCTTCGCATTTCTGGCAGACTTTCTGATTGCTTCTCGTGATAATCTTCCACCGGCCCCGCCGCCGTTCTGCCCCGAGCCAGTCCCGGCTGTCGACTGCCTGCCATCCTCGCTGCCCTCTCCAGATCCTCGGTGACACGAGTTGCACTGGATTTTTCCCTCGGAGTCATGCCTCCATATGGGAGAATTTGTTGTTTTACATGTAACACAGAGAGGCTTGGTTCCCAAAGGCATTCTGTTTAATAGGAAATCGCATGTGTTAAATGGAAAATTATTAGATTTAGTTTAGTTTGGAAAAAATGGGTAATGTCCCTCTTCATCACGTTCACCATCGCAGGCATGAAAAAGTACGCCCTCAAGAGGTCATACCATATCGGACACGTGATGACGTAACAAAATCCGACCGATCGACCAAACGCATCGATCATCATATCAGCGGGTAGGCTACTTTCCAGGGCCAGGTTTTGAGAAAATAAAGTGAGTTTTGCTGTTATTTATTGAAAACCCAGTATGTGTGTAGTATGCAGAGGTAATTTTGATGCATTTTAACTATGTTTCATTTTATGTTTTGATTTTTTAAATTGGCCCTAGCTAAGATAATCTCAGCTCTTTTTTTATCATTTTTCATTGGGATGTGGTCTTTTAGCAGTAGAGCTGAGAGAAGGGAGTAACTATAGAATACAGGGCCCACGCGACAGCACCTTTTCAAAGTTGAATGGAGACGTCGTAGACGATGTGAGACGGCGATATGGGAGACGGGAGATGAGCGCCCTCTGGTGGTCGAAAGCACCAATGTGCCGTGAATTCGTTACCGGAATTGTTATCGGGCTTTATTCTACTTTTATAAAAAATATCCGAAGTACAAAATGTCCGAGAAGGGACACTCTTAAGACGGCTGTGAATGTTTTGAATTAGAGGGGGGTATCCGGTCGATAATTAAAAGAAAAGCGCCCTCTCTGGACACCGAAGTACTTTGAATAAAAACGTCACTGTTTCCTGTCTTTATTTACCTTTTTTAAAACATCCCTCTCGTGCCGCCATTTTTCTTGGCAAGAGGGTCTCTGGAGACGCGGAGACGCGGAGACGGGAGACGGCTGTGAATGTTTTGAATTGGAGGGGGGTATCCCGTCGGTAATTAAAAGAAAAGCGCCCTCTCTGGACACCGAAGTACTTTGAATAAAAACGTCACTGTTTCCTGTCTTTATTTACCTTTTTTAAAACATCCCTCTCGTGCCGCCATTTTTCTTGGCAAGAGGGTCTCTGGAGAGGCGGAGACGCGGAGACGGGAGACGGCTGTGAATGTTTTGAATTCGAGGGGGGTATCCCGTCGGTAATTAAAAGAAAAGCGCCCTCTCTGGACACCAAAATACTTTGAATAAAAACGTCACTGTTTCCGGTCTTTATTTACCTTTTTTTAAACATCCCTCTCGTGCCGCCATTTTTCTTGGCAAGAGGGTCTCTGGAGAGGCGGAGACGCGGAGACGGGAGACGGCTGTGAATGTTTTGAATTCGAGGGGGTATCCGGTCGGTAATTAAAAGAAAAGCGCCCTCTCTGGACACCGAAGTACTTTGAATAAAAACGTCACTGTTTCCTGTCTTTATTTACCTTTTTTAAAACATCCCTCTCGTGCCGCCATTTTTCTTGGCAAGAGGGTCTCTGGAGAGGCGGAGACGCGGAGACGGGAGACGGCTGTGAATGTTTTGAATTCGAGGGAGGTATCCCGTCGGTAATTAAAAGAAAAGCGCCCTCTCTGGACACCAAAATACTTTGAATAAAAACGTCACTGTTTCCGGTCTTTATTTACCTTTTTTTTAAACATCCCTCTCGTGCCGCCATTTTTCTTGGCAAGAGGGTCTCTGGAGAGGCGGAGACGCGGAGACGGGAGACGGCTGTGAATGTTTTGAATTCGAGGGGGGTATCCGGTCGGTAATTAAAAGAAAAGCGCCCTCTCTGGACACCGAAGTACTTTGAATAAAAACCGTACTGTTTCCGGTCTTTATTTACCTTTTTTAAAACATCCCTCTCGTGCCGCCATTTTTCTTGGCAAGAGGGTCTCTGGAGAGGCGGAGACGGGAGACGGCTGTGAATGTTTTGAATTCGAGGGGGGTATCCGGTCGGTAATTAAAAGAAAAGCGCCCTCTCTGGACACCGAAGTACTTTGAATAAAAACGTCACTGTTTCCGGTCTTTATTTACCTTTTTTAAAACATCCCTCTCGTGCCGCCATTTTTCTTGGCAAGAGGGTCTCTGGAGAGGCGGAGACGCGGAGACGGGAGACGGCTGTGAATGTTTTGAATTCGAGGGGGGTATCCACTGTGGGGGTATCCCGTCGGTAATTAAAAGAAAAGTGCCCTCTCTGGACACCGAAGTACTTTGAATAAAAACGTCACTGTTTCCGGTCTTTATTTACCTTTTTTTAAACATCCCTCTTGTGCCGCCATTGGGGGGGGGGGGGTATTTGGGGGGGGGGGGGGGGGGGGGATTAGTTCGTCGGTAATTAAAATAAAAGAAGTGCGCGACTCCGTCTCCGGCGACGGGATCGTTTCCGAGCGCGCCGCTTGAACAGTTCATTCCAAAGAGGGCGCAATATAGGCTTGAACAGTTCATTCTAAAGAGGGCGCAATATATGAATGTGTAAGTGCGTGACGTGTGTGACTCGATTATTCTGGGCAAGAGGGTATCTGGTGACGCGGAGACGCGGAGACGGGAGACGTCTGTGAATGTTTTGATTTCATTCTAGAGAGGGCGCAATATATGAATGTGCGTCAGTGCGTGACGGTGACTCCGTCTCCGGAGACGTTGAGATTGAAGTATAGTGGGCCCTGTATTCTATAGTTGTGCCGAGAGAAGTTATCAACATGAACCCGCCATCGCAAAAAAAAAAAAAAGTCAAATGTGTCATTTTCTCACCGTGACACACTAATTCCCCCTAAAACTCACCCAAACCTTGCCAGTCATAACCACTACGCAGGTCCTTGAGGGAAATAACCAGCCACGATGATTATTTTGCAAACAATTCTAGCGAAACAAACCGGTATGCTCACAGCCTAACCGTTGTCATGTTGTGTTTAAAAAGTCTATCTGCCTAGTCTGTGTACAAAGGAATACCAATGCGCATTGGTTACCAGACTTGACCTTCACGTCTGGACGTGAAGGTCAAGTCTGGTAACCAATGCGCATTGGTATTCCTTTGTACACAGACTATACCCCTAGAATTATGGGGGACAGTATCCCCCATAGGTTATGTTGTTTTTTTCCAATATGGCGGCGCCTGAACTTTAAGATCGGACCGATACGGTTTAAGCTAGCGCAATAATCCGCTCCCCAATCGCCACCAAACTCCGTCTGATAGTTCTTGAGACACTCACCTTGCGTGTGTCTACGGAATTTCGGTACCATTTGTCCACTAAATTCTCCGAAAATAATGTTGGGAAATGAACGGGAACATGTGCGATGCATCCACATGCATTTTACCGAATGCCTCAATCATGCATGTGGATGCATCGCACATATGTTCCCGTTCATTTCCCAACATTATTTTCGGAGAATTTAGTGGACAAATGGTACCGAAATTCCATAGACACACGCAAGGTGAGTGTCTCAAGAACTATCAGACGGAGTTTGGTGGCGATTGGGGAGCGGATTACTGCGCTAGCTTAAACCATATCGGTCCGATCTTAAAGTTCAGGCGCCGCCATATTGGAAAAAAACAACATAACCTATGGGGGATACTGTATCCCCCATAGTTCTAGGGGTACACAGACTAGACACTTGGTTGTTTTTGAACAAGACAAAAACGGCTAGGCTGTGAGCATACCCGGTTTGTTTCGCTAGAATTGTTTGCAAAATAATCATCGTGGCTGGTTATTTCCCTCAAGGACCTGCGTAGTGGTTATGACTGGCAAGGTTTGGGTGAGTTTTAGGGGGAATTAGTGTGTCACGGTGAGAAAATGACACATTTGACTTCTCTCAGCTCTACTGCTAAAAGACCACATCCCAATGAAAAATGATAAAAAAAGAGCTGAGATTATCTTAGCTAAATTGGCCCCAGCCCCGCGAGTGCAAGTGTGTGTTTAGGCCGGGTAAAAAAAAAAACCATGTTTCTCGTCCGGGTTTTCAAAAAAAGGAGGAAGCGGGGCTTTTAATTTTTAATTTTCAAGATGGCTGCCATTAGAGATTTCCGGCAATCCCTGGTGTGTTCTCTATAAATGAAATGTTACAAATAAAAGGGACAATTGTTAGCCACACAAGAACTGAACATATTTACTTCTTTTAAATCTTTGACAGAAAACAGCTGATTTACCGCGAAAATATTTACACAGTTACACTAAATTACAGTACGTACCGACGCAAGCCTCTTTTACCAGTCGCATTTAGTCAACGTACAATGGGATCTTGATGAATATTACGGCTAAAATGATGATGTAAAAACTACACTCATGATCACATTTACACAATCCACAACGAAAATATTTTATACACAGTACGTACCGACGCAATCAGTTTGTAGCCGCTTTTACCAGTAAAAACTAACTTAGTAAAAACTACATTCACGATCACATTTACACAATTGCACAAGGGAACACTCGCGAGTCGCAGCCATTATTTTAGAATCAATCTACTAACTTTACAACAACTTACGGACGCTTTTGCCGTGGTAGTTGGTAATGGCAAGATCGAAAAGCATTTAGTCTAGGCCACTGCAGGTACATGTAAATAGACTCATGCGAAGACATATTTAGCGATGGTACAGTAGCTACACGATGTAGAAAGTCACCGAGAGAGTCTATAGCAGACTTTGAACTCGCAAGTATTTATTTTCCGACGGATTTGTTGTAATTTTTAATATTTTTTTCAATTTTTTTGGAAACAATAAAAAATAAATAAATCCAGGCGGCCTCAAAAAAGGAAGCGGGCGGGGACGCGAAACATGTATTTTTTTTTTTTTTTTGCCTAATGGTATAATAAAATAAGTATAACAGGATATCTCAAAAAATACTTGTCCGATTTTCTTCACTTAAAGAGCATTGTATTTCTTTCATCGAGACCTTTAATTTGATATATAGTTTGGGTGTTTGGGGCAAGGAATAAGTTTTTGCATGAAAACCCTACTTTAAGTTATTCGGCAAAAATCCCCGCTGCCATTCTTAGTCCGTGTGTTTGAATCTACTTGGTCTTATCTCACGTTATGCACCTATCAATTGTTTAACATTAGTCCACACCGGTCAATAATTTCATCAAAAGATAATGTACTTCAATGCTTTTTTGTGTCTTACAACGTGCCTTTCTCAATGCATTGTGCTCGGTGACCATGCGTTTTTAATGTACAAATGTCCCTTGTCAAACGTTCGTTCAAGGATCTGACGCGCATGCGCAGAAATAACTATGAACTGACTTATTGCTTATTTGGCCGGGTTTTGCCACTTAAGAGAAATGTTTCAGTCTCTCGCCCTCGCTGAAATAGAAAAAGTTGATGTCTGGTGAGACCACAGTTTCAATCCTTTTTTTTCTGTAAAACTGGGCAAGGAAAATTTTAAAATGAATTAGCTTTCTGAAGTTCAGTGTTTGCTCCGTCGAATGGTGTAGAATGTGTGCGTGTTGAATCTGATAGCAGCACGATGAAGAAATATGCAATGCCTTTTGTACCTCGTGTAAAATTAAACGAAGTGTGTGACGGGTGAACAAAGGACTTTGTACACAAGATTGATAAACTGTTACAAATAGTTGTGTGTGATTGAAGTGAAAATATGCATGATTAAAACCAACCTGAGCAAAAACCAGCTCCGTACTTCGTCTAACCTTTGAGAAAACAGTCAAAAAAGGGTTTGCAGTCATTTCGCCCCAAAATCACTTCGCCCTGAACCATTTTACCCCTGAACCATGGCCTGTGCACGAAGTGGTTTTGGGGCGAAGTACCGGTACATGTAGCATTTGGTCGATGTAGTGTTTGGACGAAGTGATTTGGGGCGAAATGGCACTTAGGCGAAGTGGTTTGGGGGCGAAATAGCACTTGGGCGAAATGGTTTTGGGGCGAATTGAATTTACGTATCGCGAGACGAAAAATAATTTCTCAAAAACTATAGCACTTCAGACAAAACCATTTTAGGGGAAGTTTTCTGCCGTCATTATGTTTATATCTGTGAACATTTCTGATTCTTCGAGATACCAATCATGTACATGTATACTGCCTTTAAACTTTTGAACTAATAGTCGGTGAACTTTGTGATGACGACGAACTTTTTGATGAATGTGAACTCTGCCAATATCACCGTTTGTTTCCAAGGGTTGAGGTTGCACTGTCCTAGAATTATTATCAGATGAGTAAATAATACAGTTTTACAATATGCAGTGATAAGGAGGAAACACATGACTTGCAAATGTTTACAAATGATTAAGAGATTATTTTGAAGTATGTACCTTACATGATTCGCGATCATGCGGAATAATTACATGTGTTCTTTGTGGTTAATAGTGCATGGATTGGCATGTTACATTGGAACCAGTTTACATACTGTAGCGATCTAGCATCCTTGACAATAATTTTTCGATGGTCGTTGAGAAAAAAAATATCAAAATGTCACGTAATTAACTAGAAATGTTTAAAATTAACAAAAGAGACAAATGTTGGGCTGTACGCTTTACCAGCCGTCGCGATGTATTATGTATCATGTTTTTGTAAATAAAGGTGGCGTTCGATATGGGTCGACACGTGTTTAACCTCGTTTCCTTGTTTTCCCTGACTCATCACACCTTGCATGATCCCTCAGGTCAGCGCTGACTGGAGGAAGCAACTCAAACGCAACCTTTTGGTGTCTTTAGCGCCCTCAATAGTTAGCTGTTTTTTCTTCGGATATTATTTACCGCCGCGAAGCGCAGACGCGAAAATCTGAGAGATTCTCTCGTCCGTAATAACACCCAGAAACCCTTCTTATGAAATATGTTGGCAGATTTGTGACAAATTGGAAAATACGGTATGTACATAGTGTTCTTAGGACATTATTTTCCAACAAGAAGAGAAACCAACCACGAATGACAAAAGCAACTTGCACTTCGCGCTGGTTTCTACGGCTGGAAATAAAACTACTGTAACTCCAAGACCACGTGATTTATCCGAACCAAAATCACGTGATCTTGATTTTTTGAACAAATGCTAAAAAAACTGCCAAATTTTGTGGTTTCATTTCAGGTCCTCTTTAGTCTATGTATGGGTCTATTTCGAGCCCAAAATAGCCCAACAAAGCCGGTGTGTCCCTTTAATAGACCCTTTGCACTGGAGGCCATTACAGGGGACAGGTGTTCATATTTATATGATCTGACAATAGGTCCACAAAGTGCTTACTAGTGCATGACGCACAGTGACAGTGTGACTGTTCATGTTATGACCGCCGGTGCAAAGTGTCTATAGATGGGTATTGATGTAAATCTCTAAGAAAGCTAGGTATTTTTCTTTCTTGTAGAACCTTTGTTTTATGAAACCCGTGTCCAAGAAATCGCTTCATTCGACGAAGATTCGATGATGTTTTGACAATAGATTTTCTGATGTGAATGCACGTCTCTTCATTCGACGAAAATAATAATCGCTTCGTTCAACGAAGCAAAGTACATGTAGCTTCATTCGATGAAGGGATCGTTTCTTTCGATGAAGAGATCGCTTCATTCGATAAAGTGAATTCGCAATGTGAACGCTTCCTTCATTCGACGAAGCGATTTACCACGTAATAAGATAGAGGCATCGCGAGTTCTGATCTTCGTTAGTTCTTTAATGCAAATGGTACTGAGATTTAAACGCATGCTTCATTAACTAACGATGATTAACTGATCTTCGTCGAATGAAGCGATTTCTCTGGTGAGAACAGGGTCCGAGTGAATTATAATTTTTTGTTAACTTTCAGAAAGCAACCAAGATGCCAAACTTGTTCCAAGTTGATGTCCTAACTGGGACAAGACGGCTGTTCTATGCTGTTACACCAAATGAAACATCCTTTGAGACACTTGAAGAGGTTCCTGATTACTTCTATGAGGTACTGTATGATGTCACTGTCATTGGTTTGGAACAAGTTACTCTCCTTGAGTTCATTAAAAGAGCTTGTCCACATTTTTCCAGGAAATGTATTTCGTTCTAACCTAACAATCATATAAAATACATATTTTCCCAAAATACTGTCCATGAGAAGAAAACAGAAAATTTGCAATCTCCAATTTGGATGTGGAAGCAAAAAGGTTTTTGTAATCACTGCACTGCTTATGTAACCAGATAAATTAGTTTACAAAACATCTGTGTTCACGATATCCTTGAAATTTCAGAATGGTAATGAGAAAAATATGACAAATGATATGGTATCAAAATCTCAACATCCATGGGAAAAATTGGGGGATAAAAAATGTGTTCTGGACACGCTCCTTTAAAATGACCTTTAACATGTTTGGTATAGAATGAATCAGCTAGTACAATATTACTTGAAAGTGAACTTGTGAAGAACATTGTAAATTGTTTTTGTACTTTTGTGCCAAAACTTTGGAATGAAAAAGTTATCGCCATTTTACATCCATTTCAAAAAAATTAAAATTCAATTTGCCCTCACGGCCCTCACCCATTAAAGGGCCCCTGAAGTGGTGTTTTTATCAATGAAATCTGTGCTATGGAACTAGTCCATTAATATACAATCATAAAAACCCTACTTGGAAGTTGTTTGGGGGGTTAAAATCAAGGTTTTTGATTTTTATACTAATGAAAATTTACATATGCATGAGCAAAGTGGTGATGTCACATTAGGAAAACACAGAAAAATCTCATTCAACTGTGCACAAATGTTTCCACAATTTTCTCCAACTTGCTGAAACTTTTGTAACCCATGATGGTTTAGGTATGTTTTGCATGTTGCCTGTTGCAAACCATGAAAAAACTAAGGCTGGAAACTGCAGCATTGTTTCACAATTCCAGTTTGAAGTCTTATGTTTTTTCTTTGCTTTTCTGCTGTGTGTTCCTAAAGTGACATGCCCCAAACAGTGCCCTCTTTCTGTGAGTTTATGTGAAGAAATTTTCAAAGTTCAAAAATGCCACTTGTTATTCATGGGGCATCCAAATGAACAGTAGTATTGTTTTTCTAGACAAGTAATTCTTCATATGCATCAAAAACTGTGCATAGAGTTATTTAGCATTTCAGGGGCCCATTAAGGTCACTCCAAATTGATCCATGTACAGTTTGACTTATGTAGTCAAACTCATAACATTACAACTTACTGACTCTTGTGTTTTGTGTCATAAATGTAAGTTTGTTTAAACACCATTCCATGTACTGTACATGAGTAGCACTAGCTTCAAGAATTTAATAGTCCTGCTTATTGAGGACCAATTTTATGGAGCTGTTAAGCGGGCCTCCCACTGTGTGATTTTTGTCACGAATTTCGTACGATTGTGTGTACAGTCTATAGGCAGTCTCCGATAATCGTACCAATTCGTAGGAAATTTGTGGCAAAAATCACATAGTGGGATGCCCGCTTTAAGCACAGATGATTGCTTAAAGGCCCTGTAGATGATCTGTTTTTGAGCGATTCTGCGAATAAAACCATTATAAATCAAAAGAAAGACATCAACAAACTCATCCGAAGAAATTTCAGCTTTGTCAAATGTACCACGTTTAAAAAAACACGAAAATCCATATGCATTTTCCTGGTCTTGGCGGGGTGTTTCAAATATTCATTCTCAGTTGATCGGGTACTATGTGGCTTGCGTCATGCACTCTGTGGCGCACATACTGCGTGTGCGCGTGATCCATAAAAATGCATCGCGTGGAACACGCACACGGAGTACACAGCGCCCATGCATTTTGGACCGCGTAGATGTGAACCAAAAATAAGTAAATCGTTTGCAAACGATCTAAATAATTTCATCTTTACGGATTATTTTCTGGTAAAATTATATCATTTTGAGCGAAAACCTTTCATTGGATAGTTGCTATTAGTACAATCTTTACTTTCAGAACTTTTCCCCTGTAAACTCGTCAATTACTTTTTGGGGTCATTGCAAATGATCCACTGGGCCTTTAAAACACAAAATGTATTTGCTTTGCAAGAATAGGTTTCCAGCCAAAATTGTGATGTTTATTATGATTAACATGATTAATATTTTGCTATTGTTGCCAACACAAGTTGACAACAATTTGTTCTGGTTAATAAAAAAAAATTGTGTGAAGCAATTTTTTGTGTTAAGCAGCTCTATGAAATTTGCCTCAGCTGTGCTTTTCTCTTTTTATTTTTCTGACATTCTATTGAAATTTAAAAATCTAAGATTAAATTTTCTACTCTCTGTAATGATACAATTGCATGCCTGAATAACTTTGAACTCACAACTATTTTATGTTTTTGTTTTTTCCCCAACTAGGCTATTCCATACTTTGGCCTGCTGATTATTATGGAGTTCCTTATTACTATCAAGAGCAAGAAAGTTCGTGAGAGGTATTTTATCCCGGATAGCGCCAGCTCAGTCATTGCGGGAATGCTGCTGCTTCTTACTGCGTATGTATAAAAAAAATTTTTGAACTATAAAGACCTTACAAAAAGTAACTCGGCCATTGTACCAGTTAATATGGTTATACATGTAACTTAAAACCTGTGGATCACATTCACAATGTTTTAACATAGAAAGACAGATGGTTTATTTAAGCTTATTTTAATATCCCATTTTAATAATTGTCAAGCACCTCTTCCTCATCCCTGTTTACTGCAAAAATGAAAATGTTTTTGCTAAACATCTAAAATGCCATTTGGGGCGAAGTGACTGTAAACCATTTTTTTACTGTTTTCTCAAAAGTTAGACGAAGTACGGAGTTGATTTTTGCTCAAGTTGGTTTTAATTATACATACCTTCAATCACACAGGGGGATGAAACTATTTGTAACGGTTTACCAATCATGTATACTACCTTTAAGAAATAGCTTTTTTAGCTCTTCAAAAGTGTATTTTTTTTTTCTTCAGATTTTATAGTCCAAGAACTGAGGTTGTCAGGTACTTCAAATAGATTCATGCACTTTTGTTTTGCTTTATACTGACCCATTTCTTTTGACTTCCAGTTTTTTATCCCATGGTGTCAATATCGGCTTCTATGCGTGGGTGTATCAGAACCACCGACTGGCCACTCTACCATGGGACAGTGCATGGACGTGGATCATCTGTTTCTTGCTGGTGGATCTGGCATACTATTGGATGCACAGGATGTCACATGGTATGCTCTGAGCATTATGATTGGTTTACCAAGACTGTAGAGAAATTCTGATTGGAGACTTGAAATTGACATCTATAATTGATATCTGATGTGCTGCACTCTACTACATGTATTCACATTGCAGCATATTCAGTTCAGACTTTTACATGTTAATCCAGAATTTGATGTGAGTGGGCTATTTTTTATTTTTTTTGCCAGGGCTGTACATGCACAATTTAGACAATAAGCCCCAGAAGGGCAAAGATTAGGGTGACAGCATACGTTTCTAACCTTGTAAAAATTTCCCATATATTACTAAATGCAACCCGGACAGACAAAAATGTCACAAGCTGTCTGACTTCGTTACATATTTTGCATGGGATGTAAGTAAATACAGTGGGGTTTTAGACAAGCATGTTGTCACATTACATGTATTCTAAGTTATCTCCTTAGAACAATGCATAGTTCCGACCTGTCAATCAATCGAACCCGCCGACCAATCACAACAGAGCTAGCTATCACTGACATAGGTCAAAGTGCACTGTCTCACAACATCATGATCACGCGATATGTTCTGCCGGCCCCATACAATTTTTTGTTTCAAGGCCGGTCGTTTCGTTGTTCAAAGGTACGAAAGCACGTATGTCATGATATGACATCCCTGTATTACTGGCTCTTTACTCGGTGTGTTCCAAGATAACTGTCGACCCTGAAACATGAATGCCTTTGAGTTTTCTTCAATGAATCTGTGCTTTCCGTTGAAAGTCCCATTGCTTTGTGCGTAGTGTGTCGCCATTTTTGACGATCTAGCGTGTGAGCCATAGCAACAATATCCACGGGGGCGGGGCTAACTAGGCAAACTCGGAACTATGCATTGTTTGAAGAAAGCATGACAAATTTATTAAGAATCAGCTAGCTAATGGGTGACCAGTGCAGACAAGAGTTGATAAAAGTGAACTTTTGGATTAGCCAGAGGTCATCTCTGTTGATTTTACCCTGGTCTTTTTTCCTTTGCAGAGGTAAACATTTTCTGGTCTGCGCATCAGGTCCACCACAGTTCTGAGGAGTATAATCTGACTACTGCTCTCAGGCAGTCTGTTGGTCAGCGCTTTGTGTCATGGGTAAGAAACTTCTTTAAAGGTAGTATACATGATTTGTAAACCGTTACAGTTTCATCCCCCTGTGTGATTGAAGGTACATTGTATGCATGATTAAAACCAACCTGAGCAAAAATCAGTTCCGTACTTCGTATAACTTTTGAGAAAACAGTCAAAAAATGGTTTACAGTCACTTCGCCCCAATACCACTTCGCCCTGAACCACTTCGTCCTGAACCACTTCGCCCTGAACCACGGCCTGTGTACAAAGTTGTTTTGGGGCAAAATTACCTTTGGGTAAAGTGCTTCAGGGCGAAGTGGTCCAGGGCGAGGTTTTGGAGCGAAATTAATTTACGTCTCGCGAGACGAAAAATAATTGTTTTGCTCATTTCTAGAAGACTATAGCACATTTCTCAAAGACAAAACCATTTCAGGGGAAGTTTTCTACCGTCATCGTGTTTATATTTTGTAAGTTATGTGTAAATCTGTGAACATTTCTGATTCCTCGAGATACCAATCATGTATTCTACCTTCAAATTTGCAAATTACTAAGATGAAAGCCCAGTTGCATGTTTTTTTTAAGCCAGTAAATGAGTATATATTACCCTCGGGGAAGTTCTGTGGTTAGCTATGTTGTATTTTGAACAATTTAATAACATTTCTGTGGTCTGCTACATGTATATCAACATGCATGTCTGTCAGTTCTCCATTTTTTATGGTACTATTATTAATGCAATTTACCTACACTTACCAGACAGTAACAACTAAAATTACTTGTAATACAGATTTAAATCTTGGTTTGCTGCCTAACAAAATGACGTAAAAAAAGATGTATGTTCTCAAAAGGACACAATTGAAATGCAGAATCATATGTCTAATGCATGTGTTTTTGCATAAAACAAAACAAAAGAAAAATAAGAAAGAATTTTTTAAAAATAAAAACAAAAACATTTTGCATTGTTTACAGTGGCGTGTTTGATCGCACATTTGTGAGCCACTCCACCAAAAGTAGGCTCTTGCATAAAAAATGGAGCTAATGACTTAATCAGATAGAGTATATTAAAAGCTTCACAAAACTACAAACATTGTGTCAATCCGTCAAATATTGACCAAGTTATGACCATTTCCGTGATGGCCAAGAGCACAATTTGTTAAGAAGCACTTTAGAGAAAAATGATGTAGAAGGTTGTACTTATGTTATTAAAGGCATAAAGTCCTTAGCAACATGCAAATTCTGACTCCAAAAGCCCTATACCTATAGGAAAACATGTGTTCTTCTGGTGTATGGGATATAGTGCCAACCCCTGCCGAAGGCAATGAAAATAAGCATGGAATATCAGTGATTTTCCCATTGTTTTAACAAAATTAGCCTAGTTTCATGAAGGTATGCTTTAGAAAAACACTGAGAAAACATTTTTCTGGTAGTATTTATTTACTTAAACTTCTTTAGGTGATAGATGGATAATTAATAGGTGATCTCATACAGAAATCCTGGTATCGATTAAAAATGCCCTACTTGACATACATGCATTATCTCAGTTCTGGCCTGTGCGACAAGCGCCTACTTTTGGTCGAGCGGCTCACATTTTGGAATGTAATCATTCAATAAGCCATTTCAGTTGTGGCATACAGACATTCCAGACTGTATGATATTGCACTATTGAACACACTACTAATGTATCAGAGATTGTACACTAATAATGATCATGTTCATGCAATACTTTATCCCTTTAGATGTTCTACCTGCCCATGTCCCTAGCTATCCCTCCACCCATCTTCCTGATGCACCAACAATTCAACACACTCTACCAGTTCTGGATTCATACAAGGGTAAGCACAAGGTTTTCTTATATGGAACTTGTTAATTGCCCATCTAGTCTTATACCAACCTCCCACCGTGGACGTCCCATTGTTTCTCATTTGTTTTGCACACGATTCTAAATCGCGAACGTCCTTGGCAATCGTGGACCCTATTGTTTCTATTGTTAAACGTCCCCCATTTGAATACAGAAACCCGCACTCGCGTCCTGGCCCCTAGCCGATAAGGGCAATTAAATATAAAATTAAGCTTTTGCGGATACCGTGCGTTTCTGATACTGTGCAGCACAGAGCCCCAATCCAATGTGCGTCCACGCTGGGCGCACCAAATCAGACGGATACGCGCGCGTCATGCAGTGAGTAAATGCTTTGTGCGTGTGCAACGAGTGCGTGAGTACAGTAAAAAAAAATACTGTACAACAGTTACAAAAGTGTATCATTGTAAACATTGCAAATGAACTGATGTTTTCAACACCAAAAAAACCCCACAAATCTTGCAGAAATCTTACAAAACAAAGAAGATATAAGCTTCATTTAATATAACAATATATTGGATGTCTGTTCGGGTGATATGAGAATATACCGCACTCGTCATGAAAATACCGAACTCGCCTTTGGCTCGTTCGGTATTTTCATGACTGGTGCGCTATATTCTCATATCGCCCTTAAAGCCATCCATTATTATATAATTATCAGCGTGCAGACTCCTAGCCGGTTTTAAATGTACTGTTTAAGACCGGCCAAACCCACTTTTATTCCCATTCATAAATACATGTACCTTTCTGTGTAAATCAGTTAAACTCTCCAAAATTCTTCGACAGTTATACATTTTGTATAAGCCTACTTTCACACAAGTCCTGTTTATTCAATGTGCTGCTCTTCGGGTTGTATTTGTTTGATTGCACACGTGTTGTTCGCACACCCGCTCATTTGGGTAACGATATCTTGTCACACTGCGTCAAATTTGTTTTCGGGCATGTGCGGTTTTTGTTTGTGTGCATGTTTTCCATATGCGCTGATACTGGCTATAGGTAGACTAGAAAGTGTTTAAAACCACCTTTATCGTTCGTTTAATACCACCCATGTGATGTGCTCTCAGCCAATAGGAATGCGTAAACTCTCTAATTTACAATAATAAATTGTTATCGTCTGTTAAATAAGTGTACTTTTTCGGACTTTCATCAGGTGATAAAGACGCTTGGGCCCCTGGAGTATATTCTCAACACGCCCAGTCACCATCGAGTTCATCATGGTAAGTGGCATTTAAAGGTACATTCTGCTCAAGATTGGGTAATATTTGGTGATAAAAACCACTGTAAAACTGATGGAAAATATGGGAAAATATGAACAAAATTGTCCAATAACAGAAAAGAGTGATCCGAACAACCCTTCCTTCAAAGTTAGGGCTTGTTTTGCCCTTATCCGACAATGATACACAATGTTTTTGTCACTAAAACGCACGGCTATCCTCACTTGCAACATTCACCCAATAGACAATGCCAGCTTCAGTATCGTACATTAGTAACCTTTTTCCCATGCATAACTTGGTCATGTAGTGCATGATACCGGCAACCTTTGGAGAATACCTTCAGGGTGGCGCAAGTCTCAACAGCTTTCGTTGCAAGACCAAATGCTGGTCAATTGTATTTTCTGCTCTGAATGTATATAAGGCCATAATGAAGTCAAGTCATATTTCTAACACTTCCAGTTGCATTTTTAACAGTGATCCTATTAAAAAATCAAGAAATTATTTTCTTTTTACACACTTCAATAACTAGCTTAAACTCCATGCATTGGTCTCGTGGATAGCGTGTCGGACTTTCGGTAGAGAGGTCCATGGTTCGAAACCTGGCCATTGCACCGCGTTGTGTCCTTGGACAAGACACTTCACTCCATGTTGTCTCTCTCCTCCCAGGTGTATATTAATGGGTACCAGCAAATACGGTTGGGGAAACCCAACTAGTTGCTGGGGGTAGACCTGCGATGGACTGGCATCCCATCCAGGAGGAGTACATGTAGCATTGCTCCTAGTCACTCCATGCCACGGAAACCGGGGATGAGTACCGGCCGTATGAGCCAATATTGGCTCGTAAATGACTTACCTACCTACCTATTGCAATACTCTAAACATAGTGAATAGACGCCGCTTGAAAACACTTGTTAGGCTTTTGGAAATGTCGAATCTCTATTTATTCCGCAGGCCGTAATCGTTACTGCATTGATAAGAATTACGCAGGCACCCTTATCATCTGGGACAGGATGTTTGGTGAGTTGACTTCCATTTTCATTTTCATCTGAGCTTATTATGTAAGTTGGTTTTATGCCTGGGAAACCAACTTGTTTAATGAATTACTTGTGAGTAGTTACATTGTATTGGTACTTGTACTCATGATCGATCACAGGGCTTGAATTTTTGCTAAAAATCTGCTAGACCACAAGTCTTGTGAATTTTACTCGACCAAAGATACTTTTACTAGACCATAACCAGAAAAATATAAATGTTCTGTGTAGATTGAAAATTAAACAAAATATAAAAATTAAAAATTAAAAAAAAATTAAAAATTAAAAAAAATGGGGGTGGGGGAAAAAAATTTAAAAAAAGAACAACAGACCAACGGTCTAGTGCCACACAGAAAGCACTAGATAAATATTTAAATTTATACTGGCCTCGGTCCAGTGGATATTTCAAACCTTGGATCATAATTTTGTAACAAATTGTTTACCAGGTGGCATAAGCACGGATAGTTATTGCTTATATATACCAGCAACAAATGCATTTTTATTAGCTGTTTTTATGGCATGCTATGTATTTCAGTGCCAAATATCGAAGTATTTGAATATTTGAAGATAATGAGATATTTCAATAATAGTTTAGGTGTACAAATATTTGCAAATGAACAAATGTACAGAGAAAATGCCTTCTTTGCAACCGACATATGGTCTGGCAAAAGTAAATATGTATAATGCAGAGGAATTAATTCCTTTCTACGTCGCAGTTTGTAGTTATATTAGTGTATGATTTATTAATTTATACACACAAATTATGCTCTGATTGAAAGACCGAAGAGGCTGGGAGATGTAATATTTAATTAGTAACATGCAAAATCACCTTTTGTGGCAAGGCTGACTGCATCAGCCTCCATAAAGCCTAGCGTACATCGACCTTGAAACTGGAAGCAACTAGTGGCAACTGGTGTTTCCGCCAACTGGAAGCAACTGGGAGCAACTGATCAGTTGCTCAAAAAGGTTGATGTACGCGCACTTGCAACTACCGGCAACTGAAAAAATCCCAGTTGCCGCGAGTTGCTCATGTTCTACTTTCTGGCAACTAGTTGTACCCAGTTGCGGTCAGTTGCGTCGATGTACGCGTACTTGCAACTAGTTGCTGTCAGTTGCACGTGTGCATCTGATCACGTGCGCGCACATCGACAGCAACTGCGAGCACAGTTGCTTCAATTTGCAAGGGCAATGCACTCTGCGCTTTACCGAGTTGTTGTGTCGATGTGAGCTCTGGAAATGTAGATATAGCTGGATGCTCCCAGTTGCCGCTAGTTGCGGAACTAATTAGTTTCTGTCGATGTGCACGCTACACACACATCGACAGCAACTGATCAGTTGAGTTGCTTCCAGTTGCAATGTCGATGTACGCTAGGCTTTAGAGCCACTGAAGCAGGGTGTGCCACTCTGCCTGAAGTGCCTCCCTGAGCTCTTGTACTTCTGGGGCCGTTTGGGAGATTTACTATGCAGTGGGGCAGCCCATCCCACGCAGGTTAAATCAGGTTGATAACTGAACAAAATTGATATTTCTGTGAGCCCTTAACTGCAGAATTCTCGCAGAAACAGTAAATGTCTCATTTCATTACTGTGACAATCACTTCGTTTAAACAGGTTCTCTTGGATCTGGAGAATATCACTGAAGCAGAACAGTCTTGAAAGTGATTTCAAAGTCACTAGTCAATCAGTGCCTTGTTATCCACAAGTTCACTGTATTCAACAAACCTCTGTTCCGATCGAGAATTCATATTTTGCATTTTTTTTAAGAGTATGTTTCGTTCTTTTTTGTCAGGGACGTTTGAGTCTGAGAAAGAAGCTGTTGTGTTTGGATTGGTCCATCCACTGGAGTCATTCAATCCAATCTACACTCAGGTACAAATTGCCGCAAAAGGCCATGACCATTGTTTTTTAAGAAAACAATTTCCATTATCAAATACAGTGAAACTTGTGTAGGGTGGCCACCCTTGGGACCGTACAAAACTTGCCACTATTTAGAAGTGGCCTCTTTATAGAGGTTTCTTAAGCATTATACATATGGCATCTGTGACCAAAGCCAGGTGGCCACTATAAGCAGGTGGCCTGTTTGCCAAGGTGGCCTTAAAGGCAGTATACATCATTGGTAATCTCGAAAATCAGAAATGTTCACAGATTTACGCCTAACTTACACAATATAAACATGATGACCGTAGAAAACTTCCCCTGAAATGGTTTTGTCTGAAGTGCTATAGTCTTTGAGAAATGAGTAAAACAATTAGTTTTCGTCTCATGAGACGAAAATTCAATTCGCCCCAAAACCATTTCGCCCAAGTGCTATTTCACCCCAAACCACTTCGCTCGAGTACCATTTCGCCCCAAATTACTTCGTCCAAACACTACATCGCCCAAATGCCACTTCACCCCAAAACCACTTCGTGCACGTGCCGTGGTTCAGGGCGAAATGGTTCAGGACGAAATAGTTTTGGGGCGAAATGACTGCAAACCCTTTTTTGACTGTTTTCTCCAAAGTTAGAAGTACGGAGCTGGTTTTTGCTCAGGTTGGTTTTAATCATGCATATCTTCAATCACACAGGGGGATAAAACCATTTGTAACAATTTACCAATCATGTATACTATCTTTAATAGCAGATTTCACTGTAAACAATGATGCCAAGACACGTCTGACTGTTTGCAAATTATACATATTTTAACCCTTCACAGTGGCCACTAGCAGCCTAATGCCTATAGCCCCATCAGCCCCACTATGTTTAAATCTTTTACTTCTACATGCTTTGGATAATATTCAAGAAAATTGTTTAATGATGTAACGATTACATTTCAATTTTTTACCACTTCTTTTCTGGGAAGGTACATGTAGCTACTAGTTTTAGCCACCCTGAACCCGTGTACTGTATAAATTCAAATTAAAGTATGAGCGAAGTTTCAAACAATCTTTCAGTAA
Organism: Henricia sp. BOLD:AAB3569; assembly: GCA_037783545.1. Classification (NCBI taxonomy): domain Eukaryota; kingdom Metazoa; phylum Echinodermata; class Asteroidea; order Spinulosida; family Echinasteridae; genus Henricia; species Henricia sp. BOLD:AAB3569. The sequence goes on from JBBELK010000060.1 coordinate 3,047,196, forward strand.
AAGTTTCTTAATGTCACGCTAACATTCAGAAGATCTATCTAGTTTATTGAATTGTTCTTGTCATCTTTTGGGTAAGATCAACGGGTAAAGGTGGTGTTCAATTCGTGAGGCCACAAACTGTTTCTGTTATGAGTGTAACCGTGATTCCCAATATTTAAACAAAACAGTCAACAGCAAAAGTGTCACATAGGGACACTCACTGTGTTTACACTCGAACCGGCAAAGGTGGATACAGATCCAGCATTTTTATTGCGACCACAAAACTGACCACAAAATATTGCCGCGTTTACACTACCCCCCAAATCGCTTCAACTCGCTTCAGAAACCGCAAAAGTCACCACTAAATGTAACTGCAGCGCATGCGTGAGCTGTTAGGTGTTGCTGCACTAGTGCCAGATTGGTCAATTAAATCTACTACACTGCGGGTACTACCCTAAGGACACTCAAATTGCCGAATCTGTATTCGGGTAGCGTTTACACTACAAGCGACCTTGACGATTGCAGGGTTCAACCCTGCAATTGCGGCGTTCAACCCTACCCCAAAGGTGACTTGAAAAAGGCGAATCAGACCCGGGTCTGATCCGCCTTTTTCAATTCACCTTTTGCGTTTACACCTAGTGCCTACCCGGCTTCAACTCCCCTTTTTGGAAATTGCGGAGTTCGATTCGGCAAAGACAAATCGAGTGTAAACGGGATGACTGTGTCCCGTTTTCATGGAATGACCCGTTTGTTTATTTGCATTGTGCAGATTTGCCACATTAAGTACATATTGGAGACTGCATGGAGCACACCAGGCCTGACCAACAAACTGTGGGTGTTCTTCAAGGGACCTGGGTGGATGCCTGGCCTTCCCAGGATGGGAACCATTGAAGACATACCTGATGTAAGTTAACAGTCAATAAGGAGATTTAGATGCACGTAAAACACGAACGTGAACGTGAAAATCTTTCAACATCAGTCATATCATGATGAGGTCTTAGAGCCCAGGTTTGACTCTTGGTCACAGCAAAAGTTTTATCTCGCCACGAAAGTCAAAGAAACTGGGTTTTTGTTTTCATCTGTTTTGTTCAAAGCATTTCATGTTCATCTTCACGTTTGCGTTTTAGGTGCATCTACACCTCCCTATTGAAACATGTCAACTTTTATGTGAGTCAAGTTGTGTCCATGCAAACATGTATGCAAGTTTGTCAACACATGTGCCAACTTGTACGCGTTCCAAACTGTACATGTGCCAACTTGTACACGTGCCAACGCATACACGTATCAATGCGTATTCCTGATTCTTTTGTGCCAAATTGTCTTGTACATGTATTTTTGCTTCTGTATAAAAAATTCATATAACCTTCAACACCAATAATATAAAGTGCATGTGCTGATAGACAAATCCTTTTGTTTATTTCACACCAAGGTTCACTATCCTATGCCCAAGTACCGGCCCAGGCTTCCAATGTGGACACACGCCTACATCTTGGTTCATTTTGCCATCGGCTTCTTCATATTTGATGTCTTCATGACATCCATGAAGGTAAGATATCTGTCTGATCCGTATAATGACTGCAGTACTTTGGTCGATAAAGTTAATGAGGCCGAAAAATGCAACATGTATATCAGCATGTATATCAGGGAGTTTATATGTATACAACAAGGAAAAGAAAATAATAATAATACAAATTGTAAGAACTCTAGGGCGACATTATGGGAAACCTTTCCCCGGGGACCACAAATTTCGGCAAGAATCACTCAAATTGACACCCTATTTTTTTACCCAAAGCTTCCAAAAATGGTTCTAGTCCTAATAAAAATGGTTTTTGACCTTAAAAAAATGGTTTTTGACCTAAATAAATGGTTTTTAATCTCAAAATATTAAGGCGACACCAAATTGTCGCCCTATTGAGCGTGTCGCCCTAATATAGCTTTTTTTACACACAAATTGTCGCCCTATCCTAGCAAACAGAGTTTTTATACTTTGGCTAAGAGATGTAACCTATTTTATTGGTCAGTATAAAATGTGTATGAACACCTCTTGTAGCAGTGCTGACTGCACCAGCCTCCATAAGAGCCGTTGAGACAAGGTGCGCCACTCTCCCTGAAGTGGCACCACCCTGAGCTCCTGCACTTTTTAAGATGTGCGGCTCCAGAGGTCAGCTCATCCCACACAGGTTCAATCAGGTTGAAAACCCAACAAAATGGGTTTTCTGAGAGCCCTTAACTACAAGATTCTTTCAGAAACAGGAAATGTCACGTTTCGTTGCTGTGGGAATCATTTGCTGTAAGAATCAATGCTGTGGAATTCAGCAGCCGATTTCACGAAAAATTGTGTAGCTTGCACAACTTTTGAAAATGGCATAAGCCCCATAGGCTTGTGTGTAATTATCACAGGAATGTTGCGCAGCTTATGCAATAAAAAGTTGCGCAAGCGGGCTTACGCAGTGCGCAAGGATTCGTGAAATCGGCTGCAGAAGAATAACGAAGTAAAGAAACACTGTCTCATAATCGTGGGACACAGTCTTTATTGAAATGTTGCTGCATGTTTTGTTTTTTTCTGCAAATTTTTGTAACTTTTGAAAACTTTATTTCTGTTTTTCAGACTTTGTCCCAAACAGCCACTGCCTGTGGTATGGCTTACATATTCTTCTCTATAACATGCACTGGAGCAGTCAGCGATATGAAGTAAGTTGCAGCCGATTTCACGAAACTTTACGCAATTGTGCAAGTCCACTTACGCCATAAATTATTGCGCAAGTAATGGCGTAAGTGGACTTGCGCAATTGCGTAAAGTTTCGTGAAATCGGCTGCAGGTTTTGCAGGAATGTTTTACTTTGTGGGATGTTCAGGCATAATCCGTGTTTGGCTAATACATGTACACTTGGAAAGAGAGAGAGATAAAATGAGATTCCAGTCCATTTCTGGCTTTTTAGAAAAAATGAGAATCGAGTATGGACTGCAAACCAAATCCACATATTGGCCCAGACAGGATTCGAACCTAGGACAGAGAGATGGAAATCAGCGAAAATGGCTAGATCAACTCAGTCCCCAAAATTCTCAAATACAGTTTTTTTTGTTGAGTTCAGATTTTTTTTGCAAATATTGTGGTTGATTTTTGTCACAGGTTTACAGGCTTCAACATTATAAAAAAAAGTGACAGGTCACTCTGGTCTTGATTTTGTCCAAATTTCAAAGGGCACTGAGTCCAACTAGAGGGACACCACAGCCATCTTTCTTCCAAATGTGAACTGATTATTAGAGTAAACAAGCCTCATGGAATTTAGCATGCAGTCGCAGTAGCATGCAGTCGCGGAGCGCACGCACCCCATCACTACCTAGTACCTTCTTGCGCTCAGCGCTGTGCATGCAGCGCCCTCAACAGGTGAAGTTACACAATCGCCTCTTGAGGGCGCTGTTCACAACAACAACAAAACTGTCATGGCCGTTATTTTTATCGACACGGATTATTTGGGTCGCCGATCGGATAGATATGCGTGGTAAGTGAACAATAATCATGATAATGACAACAGTGCCTAGCGAATCACGTTCGTAGCATTTGAACCTAACTTTGAAATGACATGGCTTGTACATTTATTGTATTTTTTTGTCCGGGCGGCAAATTTTTGTCCGGGCGCTAACGTTACCTGTGATGATTTTGTCCGGGCGGCGCCCCCGGACAAAACCGGCAGTGGAGAACACTGGCCTTGGTTAAAGATAGAACTTTTTATAAATTCCTAGAATAAGAGCATAACATATCCAAAGAACAACGTTGGTAAACTAGCCTGCAGAAATTTCAGCCACATAGATGCATCAATGCTTCAGAAAAGGATTTTATATATTTATATATTTTTTAGTGTCTTTTATGTACTGTTTTAATTTTGTTTGGGGGCCGTTTGCCTGTGGGCAACAGTAATTAAGTTCACTATTTCAGCTCCTGTCATCTTGTCTTTCCTTGTATGTATTGTTTTGTCTGACGTGATGATGACGAATAAATTAAATATAACCAAAAAAATAAAAGAAAACCTTTAAAATCCCTGCATAGTTTTTGTATTAAGTGCATTGTAAAAAAATGTTTGTGCACACACATTCTTTTAAATACCATCTCTGGTTAATTCCGTATGAAAGCTTTCGTACCTTCCTGGGCATAAACAAAAAAATCATGTGGCATTTGTTACCATTGCTTTGAGAATTTTTCTTCTCAAATCATGAAGTAACATTTTATGAAGTAGCATTTAAGACTCTTTTACTTACCTTTAAGGCCATTCATAACAACCTTGTCCAGTTGTATACCCCATCTAGGTCTCTAAGATCATCATCGGACTGTCAATTGAGGGTACCTGCTCGCTCATCAACAAAATTATATGGTGATAGATCTTTTTTTTTTTTAGCGGCACACCTCTGGAATGGTCTTCCTAACAGCATGCGTCAAATTCATTCCATCAGTAATTTCAAGTCCCAGCTTAAGACACATCTTTTTGTTCAGTATTACCAGACTTGATGCTCTTGATGATGCTCTTTGGTTTTAACGTTTAATCTTTTTTATCTATGTACATGTGTATGTTATCGATTTAGTTTATACTGTAAAGCGCCTAGAGGCCCTGGCATTTGGCACTATATAAGATTGCTATTATTATTATTATTATTATTTTAATAATAATAATAATCACAAGCATTTGTAAAGCGCCATCTATCTATGTAGACATATTCCGAGGCGGCTGTTGCCATTATTACCGCTGCCATCAGGAAATCACCAGAACCATTTCGCTTCAACTAGGTGGCAACCCGGCCAAGGCGCACAACCCTATCGGCAGTTAGATTGTGGCATTCCCCATAACAGCTTCCCATATATCGCTTGGGTTGACGAGGCAACTGGGATTAAGTGCCTTGCCCAGGGACACAGACACGTTGGTCGAAGTGGGGCTCGAACCCCCAACCTCTGATTGGGAGTCCCGCTTCATACCCACTAGACCACACGCGCTATCCCGGGGTCCTTGCAAATGATACAGTGGGTCTTTTAATGTCAAGGCTTTGGTTGAATTCTCATTTTTCTGATCAACCCTCAGGCCTGCAGCCCCATTTTTGGAGGTCTTCCGTTGTAGTCTGGTTCTTGTCCTGGAAGCAGTAGCCAAGTCCTATGTTCCCATCATGCACCAGGGCTCCCCACTGGCCATCGCCTACCTCTTGAGGATGGCATTCAGCCTGTCTATCATTATCTGGCTTCCGAAGTGTGTTGCTGTTCTCACCCAGAGGAAGAACAAGTCCGAGTGATATTTAAACCAAGGTAAATGAAATTTGCTAAGCACAATTTACTTGCTGTAAATGGGTTACTGGCCAAAATTGCAATAAAGCATGTATTCCCGGGAGTCTAAAAAAACGAAATGCAAATTTTAATTATTTAAATTTTAATGCAAGTTTTAATGCAAGTTTTAATGAAGTCTGATTTTTAGAATTTTTTGGACTGGGGACATTTCTTTACATAAATAATTAATTTGGTTGCCGGGGAGCAAGGTGAATTTGGTGGTGCACTTTGCACCAACTGTTTGGGTAAAAAATTGGTAAACAGTTTCTCCTGGACTCAACTCGTCAAGAACGTACCGCCTGAATTTGTCCAATGGATGCAGCACATGTTCAAAGAAAATTACAACTAATCACTTGCATTAGGATTTTAAACATTTTTAGGATTAAATGTCAGTATTCAACCATGTATTAACACAAAAATTGGGAAGTTGGTGTTATTGCAATAATTGTTATTGGGTCTTTCCCAGGTCTAGAGCCCTTTTTGGTAATCAAGATATTTGCCTACAAATTCTTTCATCTTCTCTCAAAATGAAATAACTTTAAATTGTGCTAAGATGATAACTTAAGCCCCAAAATGGTAATTCTACAATATTGGATGTCTTCTCGGGTGATATGAGAATATACTGCACGAGTCATGAAAATACCGAACGAGCCGAAGGCGAGTTCGGTATTTTCATGACTCGTGCGGTATATATTCTCATATCACCCGAGAAGACATCCAATATGCACATGCTTTGGGACATGCTTTGGGACAGTTACTTGAGTGGTCGTGGCTTTTCACAGGTTGTCGTAGTGATTGTAGCGTGTCTTACTTTAAAAACTTGTTGCAAAGTGTAGCAAATACGCGATCATACACTTGGTGACCAAAACATACAAAAGTCTGTGACTACGACAACCTGTGAGACACTACAAAATCATACTTGTATTATATTTATGGGTCATTCTATAAATTTGGGGTCCAACGTGTGACATTTTTCTGTCCCCGTTACACCTGACATGTACTGCACTATTTGCCATACAAGTATGGCAAAACATATTTTTGTGAATTGTACTTTATGTAATAACTCTTTGAGATAGAAGGCGTTTAAAGAATGTGTCCCGAATTTACAAACTACAACATTTTACAAGATGTCAGATGTAACGGGGACAGAAAAATTTGACCCCAAATTTATAGAATGACCCTTATATCAATTGGTACAAATCGTAAGAAGATATCGCGCGTTGGGAGACTTTAACATAGGTAGTGTATGAATTTGTTTGGCTCTGTCTTAAAGTCACACACAAAACTATGGAAAATGGTCAGGCCATCTACCTACATGTGGCATCTACTCGTGTGTAAAAACCAAATAATCCGGCCTAATGCTGCTTATTATCAGCCTAATATGTTTATTTGAGTGTGGTTTTATTTTTGATTTTATTTCATGAAAATTATTTTCAAAACTTGTAAATATATATTTTCAAAGCACATAATTTTATGATTATTTTAGCTTACATCATGATGTACATGGGTTCCTTTCACAAACGTCCTAAGATCCACCTTAGGGGTTCTTAAGTCCTATTGTAGGACTTAAAGGGCCCCTGAAATGCTCAATAACTTTATGCACAGTGTTTGCTGTACATGTATATGAAGGATTACTTGTCTAGAAAGACAATATTACGGTTCATGTTGATGCCCCATGTATAAAAAGTGGCATTTTTCAACTTAGACTTCAAATTGTGGAAAAATGCTGCAGTTTCCAGCCTTAGTTTTCTCATGGTTTACAACAGGCAACATGTAAAACAAACCTAAACCGTCATGGGTTACAAAAGTTTCAGCAAGTTGGAGAAAATTGTGGTAACTTTTGTGCACAGTTGAATGAGATTTTCTTGTGTTTTCCTAATGTGACATCACCACTTTGCTCATGCATATATGTAAAGTTTCATTAGCATAAAAAACCTTGATTTTAATCCCCTAAACAACTCCCAAGTAGGGTTTTTATGATTGTAAATTAATGGACTAGTTTCATAGCACAGATTTCATTGATAAAAACACTGTTTCAGGGCTCTTTAAGCGCAGTAAACTCCTATAGCTAAGACCTTTTCCACTAAGTCTTATTTTTGTGAAATGAACCCCAGTACATGTACATGTTGCACAAGAAGTATGCACGTGTGGTGATGTCCTTTTTACACTGTGTTTTTAATAGGAGACACGATAGCTGACACTAATGCAGTAAGCAAGGCCTAATGTTTTATTAACCATTGTAAATGCATACAGGCAGTCCAGTATATAATTTGCTTAAAAACTACAAATGCTCCAACTCGTAGACTATATGGAGATCTTTAAAAAATAGTAACAACTTGGTTAAAGTTGAATACATTTAATTTTTTAAATTGAACAAAATTTAACAAAACGACACTCTACCAATATAGAGAAACACTGTGAGAAACACTTCATAGTATGCTTGGGTGGGACTCGAACCCACGACCTTCATGGGCTCCAGTCCCACCTACGTTTTTCTTATAGTGTCTAGGGGAAGCATTGAATGTACAGTGATAACCAAGTTACATAACCAAGGGCAAAACAAACTCATATTTAGGGATTAAAAGTGAGTTTGAATGGTTTTAAAACCGGATAGGGGCCTGGACGCTGATAATGGCCCAAGCCGAAGGCGCGGGCCATTATCAGCGTTCCAGGCCCCTATCCGGTTTTAAAAGGATTGTTTAAGACCTGCCAAACCCACTTTTAATCCCATTCATAAATACCTTTTTTGTGTAAATCGGTAAAACTCAAAAAAATTATAGCTTGTCTTTGCATTCACTTTTTCGCTTCATCTTGTTGTTTGTACGTTCAAACTGCTAGCTGTGCATCCAGTTGATTGTTCGATCGCGCGCGTTACGCGTATAATGCAGATGTGTTGTGTACGCGCACGCAGACAACCCGGTAGGCAGAAACGCGAGCCAGCCAATGAGGATGCGTAAACTGTCTAAGGTATTTATGAATAACATTTATTCTCCCCGAGAAGCTACAATCTTCCCTCATCAGTGGGAAAGGCCATTGAGAAATTTCAGGGCTTCTGATTGGTGCATTAAAATTGAATATTCATATTCTCTATAATCTATCACCCCCTCATGGAGTTGTTGAATTAAGGGATATGGCACTGGATAAGGTTTGGGTTTGGCATGCGCAAGCAGGTGTAAGCTGTCATCATGTAACTGAATTTTGAGTGAAATACGGTAGTTACTTATTTTCTCTCTTGGCTTTGTATTGGTTGTTTTCGGTACTGTGCATACTTAACATGCTTAACTCAGGAATTATAATTAGAAAATACAATGCAAAAAAATGTGTATGGGCAAATCCAATGCAAAAATTTGTATAGCTGCATTCGGACTGGACTTATTTTTTGGGAAATTGTACTGAGATGATGGTAAAAATTGTTGAATAAATTTAAATTGATGTCTTCAGACACTGGACTTAAGGGTGGATTCACACTGGACTTTTGTGTGTAAATTCAATGCGTGTCGCTTTAAGAAAAAGAGGTCTAGAGGGAGTTTGGAGTGAAACAAGACAATGAAAATGACAGAATCTTAAAAACACTTTCCCCAAGTTGATTCGGTGGTTTTCAGTTGATCGCTTTACTCAAAATGCCTCCCAGACCGCGCGTCAAATTTACGCACGAAAAGACTCGGTGTGACACTCTATACCCTAAAGTAAAGTAACTGACAGAAAAGTTTTTAGGAATATCTGCACTGGACTTAATATTGATATTATTGAACCAATCGTCTTAGTAAGTTTCACCAAAAAAGTTCCAATCCAAACAAGGCTCATTTAAAGGCTTCTGTATGATATATACATATGTACTCAGTATTATGATTGTTGCTATTAAACTCGAATGCCTCTGGCCGTCATGTGTTAACCGCCCCCAACGGCTGGACTTTTTTTGTAGCGAATTTGCTACATACTTTTAAGCAAGATTTACCTCTCACCCAGGACAGAGATTTCGAAAGTTAGGTTACCTACACATAGAGGAACTCATACCTTTTCCAAAACACATTCTCTTATTGCTGGGAATGTTGTGATATACTGGGCGTGTAGCGCACCCAATCTACACGCCCAAAAAAGTCCGGCCGCTAGGGGCGGTTAAAGGCCCTGTAGATGATCTGTTTTTGAGCGATTCTGCGAAAAAAACCATTATAAATCCAAAGAAAGACATCAACAAACTCATCCGAAGAAATTTCAGCTTTGTCAAATGTACCACGTTTAAAAAAACCATGAAAATCCATGTGCATTTTCCTGGTCTTGGCGGGGTGTTTCAAATATTCGTTCTCAGTTGACCGAGTACTATGTGGCTTGCGTCATGCACTCTGTGGCGCATACATGCGTGTGCGCGCGATCCATAAAAACGCATCGCGTTGGAACACGCACACGCAGTACACAGCGCCCATGCATTTTGGACCGCGTAGATGCGAACCAAAAATAAGTAAATCGTTTGCAAACGATCTAAATAATTTCATCTTTACGGATTATTTTCTGGTAAAATTATATAATTTTGAGCGGAAACCTTTCATTGGGTAGTTGCTATTAATCCAATCTTTACTTTAAGAACTTTTCCCCCTGTAAACTCGTCGATCCACTGGGCGGTTATCCGCTCTGGCTGTTATGTGTGACTGCCAGAGTCATTCGGGCTAGATTGTTGCATGTGCATATAAATTTCAGATATTTAAAAAAAATTAAAAACTACATTTATGTATCATGAATCATGAATGTAGTGGGAAAGTTTTTTCATTGCTGAATTTATCATGTGGTTATTGATTAGAATGTCAACAATTTCAATGCAGTAAACTTTTAAAGTAAAAAGTAATTCTTTGTGTGGATTCACACTGACTTTTTTCACGCGTTAACATGCATAAATTTGACGTGCGTCGCTTTAGGAAAACTCGGCATAATGAGTGAATTGAAGAAAGCAAGGGTTTTTGTGATTGTGATTTTCACTTCATCGGTTCCCACCAAATTTCTTCCACACTGTGTTTCTTGGGGCGATGAACGTCACATTTACGCGCGTTAATCATTTGCGTGAAAAACGTTCAGTGTGAATCCACCCTAAGGAAAATAGGCTATACGTATAAAATATATTTGTTTTGTGTTTTAACCTCTGGTTAGTTTTTTTCCCCCTAATATCTTATAAGTTTGGCAAACAAAAACAATGCATAGTTTCGACCAATCACAACAGGGCTAGCAGACACCGCCTACATAGGTCAAAGTGCATTGCCGGCCTCACAACACAACGCGATATTCTGCCCATACGTAGTACGCAGTGTTCCGGGTGAATTTTTGGTTTCAAAGCCGGGCGATTCGCTGTTCAAAGGTAAGAAAGCGAATTTTGTATGTGACATCTCTGTATCACTGGCCTTTTACTAAGTGCGTGCTACAGTAACTGTCGACCCTGAAACATGAATACCTACGAGTTTTCTCCAATGAATCTGTGCTTTCCGTTGAAAGTCCCATTGGTTGTGCAGTGTTTGTGGACATTTTGACGATAGCGTGTGAGGCATAGCAACAATATCCAGTGGGGGGTGCGGGGTTAACTGGGCAATCTCGGAACTATGCATTGACTGTATTTTATTGAAATTTGTGACGACAGCCTTGATCAGAGACAATGTACACAATATACTATATTAACCAGCCTGTATTAACGCTTTTGTGCTGTGCATAGAATTGAAAATGTATTACTATAGAATTTGCACATAAATGATAACTAATCATGTTGCATGTCAAAATCAGTTGTATGATTTAGATTCCAAAATGCCCTGTCATGATGTGAAGATGAATTTCAATGTAAATACACATTAATCAGATTGTGAACTTCTTCCTATCCCATGTTTTTAAAGTTTTGTTGAAAAACCAATTTTATTCTTGACTGATGTGTGTCACTGCATGATCTTATTTAATAAATAAGAAGGGTTAGAGGAAACTTTGTAGTTTTCATTTACTGCAGGTACCAAATCATACGGCCGGTACTCATCCTTGGTTTCCACGGCATGGAGTGACCAGGAGCATTGCTACTCCCCCTGGATGGGATGCCAAGCCATCGCAGGTTTACCCCCAATAGTTAGTTGGGTTCTCCAACGTGAACTTTGTACACATTTATACACCTGGGTGGAGAGAGACAATGTGGAGTAAAGTGTCCTGTCTAAGGACACAATGCGATAGTGGTGACCAGGCTTCGAACCATGGCCTTAACAGCCCAAACATGCTATCCACCATACCACACCCCATGATGTTTCTTTTATAGGCCCTACCAAGTGTATTTTAGTTTATGGGCCTTAACCCCTGGCCATTGGATGACAGCTATAGCTGTGACCTTGGACTTGAACTTTCCTATAGACCGTATCGAATTGCTGCCATCTTGTGGGGCAGTTTTTGTTCCTTGAGGACATGCATGGTTGCACGTATTGTACTTGCATTGTTGAACAGTTCAAATAAAAAGTAACAAATGGTGCCCCACAAGATGGTAGCTATTTAATACGGTCTATAAAATATACTGTGTTGGACCAATTTCCTGCAAGATAAACCCATCCACAAGAGGTTAATAAAATCAAGACTTGCTCTCCGAGAAGTTAGGACTTGATTTAAGTTTTGACTCAACGAACTTACCGATCGCCCGTTTTGTACGTGGATTTGCTAACAGTCCAGCTTAAAGAAATCATACACAATACAGTACAAAATGGATGACGATCAACATTTTAAGTGATTACAAAGGTAGATGATTTTACTGCTCTCAATGGGAAATTTCAATAAACTGTTACAAGCTCTTTAAAATTTGCTTCTATCAGATCCATTCATCAAAACTAAAATAAAATCCACATAAGGAATCAAACTACATGTGCACATCACTGTACACATTACATAATGGAATGCATTCTACTTTCAGTATTGATGTCACTTCCTACAAATCGCCACGTGCATCAGAATTGTACGCGTATTTTTTTGTGATGCGCATCAGCTGCGCCGTTTTTTCGAACAAATTTCGAGCAACGCGCGCGCGTTTGGAACATGTTACAGCGTGCGCGTACTTGATAGCGTTTAAAAGCAGTCGCATTTCTTCCTACGAAGATGGCGTCTGTGAACTTGATCGATTGACCTTTATTATGGTGCCTTTATCTTTGTCTTGTTCCCCATAGTACGTGTCGGGTGCGTCTGCGCGTTAGCGTGTGTAATCTACTGTCCGCGCTGCACGTTTTCTTGCTCGCACTACAAGGGTAGAACAGATAACTTATCATGCTGAAGCCATTTTCAAAATCATTAGATTTGCATGGCTTCAGTTTTCTGTCTTCCCCTGTGTTTGATTTACTTGCTTGACGTTCTTCACAGTGACCTGACAAACGCTCAACAGGGCATTATTGTAGCCAGATATTTCTTTAACTACAAAAATATTTCGGAGATGCACCAAGCCTGACACTACAAATACAGGTACTTGTTAATTTTGTACAATAAATAATTACTAAAAAACAACCACAAAATTATTTTACAAATTGTGTGTCCAATGTATACTTGGTACAGGCAAAACTCTGTATACTGTATTCTTGGGTTTCATTTGGCTTGACAATGGTTGCTATCCGCCATTACTGTGTCCATACTATGGCACGCCATAATTAAACACTGATAATTTAATGTTGGCGCATATTTTCTCAAATGTCATGTCAACAACTCTCATATCCGCCGTTACTGTTTTCATACTATGGCATGCCAAAGCAGAAATAATTCAACACCGATAATTTTGCCATCAACCCTGAAAAACAAGTCTCAAACAGTATGCCAGTTTCAAACAGTCTATCAACATTTAAAGGTCATGCCAACCTTTTTTTTCTTGCACAACATTTGTGAAAATGAGTCAACATTAAATTATCAGTGTTGAATTATTTTTCGCTTTGGCGTGCCATAGTATGGACACAGTAATGGCGGATGGCAACCGTTGTCAAGCCAAGTGAAACCCAAGAATACAACACAATCAGAACTAAGAATTGCTTTTATTTTAATGGCTTAAGGAGTGTCTTGTATCTAGAACCGTTTACCCAGTCAGTCAAGGGCGTCATAAGGCAATGATTGGCTCTTGTTGACTATAACAGCCCTGAAGGGTTGTTTTTTCAAAAGACAGACCCTTTGCACTATTGATGTGACAAAGCACCAAAGCATGGCCACCATGAAAAGTGTCTATAAAAGCTGTTGGTTTAGTGCCTTTCTATGGACAACATTCACAAACGTGTTAGTTTAGTTGTCTGGTGGTCCGATTTGAAAGAAACTGGGAAAAAAATAGTAATACAAATGTCCATTAGGGGTGTTTCAAAATAAAGTGAAATTTCAAGTTCATACCCTTTAACTGTAAGTTATTTCACCAGTTTTTTTAGTTTGTTTATATCTTGTATTATGGCTTTGCCAAGCTTATGTGCACCCACAAATTTCATTCTACATATTTCGTTTTGGAAATAAATGTACCATGCGTAACCAGATTATGTCCCATGCATAACACCAATTTTGCTGATTTGTCACTTTGATATTTATTATCTGAAGAAATGATGACCCTGATGAAAAATACTTAAAACGTTGCAACTTCTCAGAAGATTTGGTGTAAATTGGTTTAAAATTTGTAGAGATATGGTTATTTAAAGTCACTTAAAATTGTTGATTTCTGGTTGACAGATATTTCACGTTATTTTAAAACACCCCTTTTATGAGGAATTATATTCAACCTAAGTTAAACAACAAATAAGACTTTCCACGGTAAAGGGGGCATTTTGGCAACACAGACCATATTTTTTTTTAAATACCTTTGTCTGGTCTCAAAATAAAAGAAATAAGTTTAAGTTGTTCTGAAGAGATAACTTAGGCCCCAAAAGGGTTACAAATAGTGTGACAACATGCTTTTCTAAAAACCCTGTGTAGAAATTTCCAATATACGCTCGTAACCGGGACGGCCTAAAATGTAACACAAGTCTCTGTCCCGGTTACTTTTTGTAACCCTTTTGAGCATAAGTTATCTCTTCAGAACAACTTAAACTTATTTCTTTTATTTTGAGACCAGACAAAGGTATTTCCTCGAAAATATGGTATGTGTTGTCAAAATGCCCCCTTTACTGTGGAAAGACCCAAGTACTAGGCCATTTCTACAGCCTCATTCCTACATATACAGGGTCCGAGTGCTTTCTTTTGTCATAGAATTTGCAAGTGAAAATACGTATGACGTAATACAATGGCTCAGCATCCAAGAAGAGGCCGTCGGTGCTAATATACATTTTTTAATACGAGTGTGGTGCTAAGAAGAAAATTGCAATATTATTATACATGAAATGTTTTACCTCGTTATAAAAAGGAACAAATTACATTTGGCATCGCTGAAGAATAACAGTTTTGAAATCAAGTTCACTGTACTGAACAAACTTCTGTTCTGATCAATAAGTTAGGGATTAAATGTAGGTTTGGCCAATCTTAAACACACGTTGAAAGCCAGCTAGGGGTCCTTGGCACTGATAATGCCCAAGCCGCCAGGACCGGATATAAGTGCACAATTTGCTTTCGGGCGCGTGCAGTTTCTTTGTGCATGTGCGTGTTTCGTATAAGCGCTGACTAGGGCACAAACGCGGGACAGCCGGCCGGGAATTATCACTATTCTTTATCGCTAATTTAAGACTGCCCACGTGACGTGCTCTCAGACAATAGGGATGCGTAAACTGTCTAAGGTATTTATGAATGATATTTTACGAAAATTGTTTCTTATTTGTAAAAGTATACATGTGAAGAGAATGCGAACCAGACCAGTGCCTGTGACAAAACCGATCATGTATCTAATTTACAATTATTTTAATCAGCATGCACCATTCATATGAAACAATCCAAGATATATTTTCTAAACTAATACCAACACCCAGATAAAAATCTTTCACCACCTTAAAAAGAAAAAAATCATAACTGACAAAATTTGCTACTAAGTTTTAAGAAAAAAAAAAATCAAATATATATTAATGAACGGACAGCTCAATATACAGCACACCCAATTTTATAGGTTGAATTAATTTCCTTTATAAAGTAACAAATTACATCCACAACTTTTTTTACATTTGTACTGTACTGATGAATGCTTACAAACACTCTTTTTTTAAAACCATTTTAAGAACTACACTTTCTGTAAATTTTATCTTCCATCCAAAATATTATTAAGATTTGGAACTGGAATTACTTTTGAAGCAATTGTTAAATCTAAGCGGATTTTAACAGATTTAATTGTAGCTTAAAGGTAGTCTACTTGTTTGGTAATTACCCCCAAAAACACCTGATTATCTTTAAGCTTACTTGTTATCAAGATGGTAATGGTAGTAATCATCCTGTGAAATTATTTCGTCTTAATTGCCCCCACTCATGAGAAAAATGACAACATATTTCAATCTCGAAAGACTGCCTATAGGCGATCTTTTGAGCCATTCATTCATGCACAAATACCATACTTGGATTTCCAGGTTTTCTGAAGTATTGCTGCATCTATGTGGCTGAAATTTCTACAAGGTAATGCTTTCAATTACCAGTGGAAATCATGCCGTTTTAAACAGTTTACCAAACAAGATTACTACCTTTGAAAGAGCCCCTGAAAAAAGACTTTAATCACTGAAGTGCATGCTAGAAATTCCTTTCAGTACGTCAAAGAATTAACGTAAAGTGACTGACCATTTCCGGGGACCTTTCTAAAACTTTAGTCACATATGCCCGGTTTTGCGTGCCAATTGTGCTACGACTGGACTTCGTAGCTAATCGTAGTCACTCCTAGTTAAACCGTACTCAAACCTAGTGACTCATAGTTAATCCTTACCAACGGTCTTAAATCGGCAACGTGTCCTGCTGGAGTTTTGCGTGCAATACTTTACCGGGATCAACCGGGAACAAACTGAAATCATAGTAAAACCTAGTAGGACCGAGGGACACCAGGATGTACCAGGGCCAACCAGGACACCAAACTGAGAATGTGTGACTATAGCTTATTAAGCCAAAACAGGAGTTACTTACATACATATCATAAAGTCTTTATCATATTTCATGACTTATGAAGAAAATGGCATTAAACATTGTAAATGCTTCCAGAAAAAAGCATTTCTACGAAAATATCAGGTTGCCAGATTACCCACTTTGCTGTGGAAAGAGCCAGACTTTTTCTTTCTATAAATTAGGGGTCCAAAAGTGTGACATTTGGTGTCCCCCGTTACACCTGATATGTGTTATTTTCGGTACAAAAATCATTAAAATGGCTTTTAAACCATTTTGTATGAATTGTACTTTATGTACTCACTCTTTGAGTATTTAATGAATGTGTCCTGAATTTACAAAAACAAGATGTTAAATGTAACGGGGGACACCAAAGCTGGACCCCTAATTTATAGAAAGACCCAGGTGCTAGCATGTCCAAACTTGAATGTTTTTTGGGGTGGAAATGCTGAATAAAACAGCATGCACACCGAGTCTACTTGATCAGTGTTAAACTTATACAGAGGTAATATTTTTATGACATGTACATTTCAACACATGTTAAATGGTCTATAGATTGCTATTTTTGTAGAAGCCATGTGTACAAAATCTCCACATCAATTAAAAAACTTATTTAGCTTTATTTCAACCATTTGTTAGGTATTACATGTACAATCGTTTAGTAGTCACATAGTACTTTATAATAATATCGAACAAACTATGAGATTAATGTGAATTCGTTTTACAAAAAACAAGTAACTTAATGTCAGTTGTGTCTAATGTCTGCAGACAGCTTTAATTGAAGCCGAGCCGAAATTTTATCCTGACAAAAATGTATCACCTTGCATTTTTCTGTGGTCAGGGTCAATAGTCAAGTCCATTACAAATTCCTTGGTAGGCATGCAACTCCTCCGCAGATCCACAGATTTTCACATTTTTTAAAAATCTGACTGCGGGGAAAAAGTTCTGCTATTTGTATTGCACTCTGTACCCAAACTACGGCCTATGGAAATGTGTGTAAAGCGGGCCTCCCACTGTGCGATTAGTTACGATTGTGTACAGAGTATACACAATCGTAACCAATTCGTAGCTAATCGTACCTAATTCGTGGCCAAAATCGCATAGTGGGAGGCCCGCTTTAAGAATCGCCCATGCACGATCCAGCGAACATTTTTTTTTGAACTGCTGTATGGCTATAGCGCCCTCTTATGATCGCTAGTCTGATTTTGCGGTACTCATTCATGGATGATTACATAGGAAGTCGGGTTGGCGTAGCGGTTCTTTCCTTGCCTTCCACCTATGTGACCCTGGTTCGAATCCCGTCCGGGTCTGTAGGTGGATTGTGTTCTCAGTCCGTGCTTGATTCTGTGGGTTTTCCCCACACGTTGGTGTGCGGGGTTTTACTCCCACCTCTAAAATTGAGAATTTCTTCCTGTTCTCTCTCACTTCATGACCGAGCTGAAGAACCTCCTAGGTGGCTATAGGGCAACGACTTGAGTCGGTTATTCTCAGCCAACTTTAGGGGATCATACGAAAGCAGTAGCAGCAGATGATTACAAAATGCAATACAGACATGAGTCTTTCCACGGTAAAGGGGGCATTTTGGCAACACAGACAATACCTTTGTCTGGTCTCAAAATATAAGAAATTAGTTTTTAGTTGTTCTGAAGACATAACTTAGGCCCAAAAAGGGTTACAAATAGTGTGACAACATGCCTTTCTAAAAACCCTGTGTACAAATTTCCAATATACGCCCGTAACCGGCCTAAAATGTAACACAAGTGTCTATCCCGGTTACGAGTGTATATTGGAAATTTGTTTTTAGAAAAGGATGTTGTCACACTATTTGTAGCCCTTCTTGGGCCTAAGTTATCTCTTCAGAACAACTTAAACTTATTTCATTTATTTTGAGACCAAACAAAAGTATTTCTTAAAAAATGTGGTCTGTGTTGCCAAAATGCCCCCTTTACTGTGGAAAGATCCACATACACGTACTGCATGCATGGAAATCATCATTGGGAAAACATGCGTGTACATACATGTACGTGTACGTACAATGTACATGCACGAGTATGGAACGACCAATTTCTGGACATTGTTGATCAAGAAGTGGGAGATTTCTTTTTGGACTTGAAGAGTTGCATGCCTGCCTATACGTATCTTAATCTAAGCCATTCAAATGAACTGCAACAAATGCATTTTGTATATGTTCACAATCACTCTGTTGCTCGTTACTGGACTTGTGATGGACTCAACTACAATCTAGTTGATTTTACCTTGCAGCGTAAATTTCAACAAAATATGAGTAGTTTTCTTGGTTCGTCAAAGTTCTTAGTTTGTAAATAAAGCAGTGCTAAAAAAATCCACTGACAGGCGGTTTAGTGCACAAAGGTACAATTTTGAAACTTTAATATCTTGCCAAAGTTTCACAAATAGTTCTTTTTGGCCAATTTTAATGCTGCTGGATTTTTTTGACTGTATATTTTATTAACGTTTATGTTGCGAGGCAAAATCGACCTTCAGTACAAACCGTAAAATGGTGCATTGAAGTCCATGAGGGCTACAGGAATGCGTCAGGCTTGGCTCGCGGGTCCTTCTGGTTTCGGTAACGGAATGTTATGAAAATTCCAGCAATCTGTGGTAAAAATTAAGTAGTACAGAAGAAAAGGAGAAAAAGGTTTTTAAAAAGATTCAAGCTTTTGTATTAAAATATTCTTGAAATAACTCCATCCTCCACCCTTAAAACTTCCACCCACTACCAACAGATTATGCAGTGGGCATACATTCTACATGTTTCTACTGACCCCTCCACATCACTCCATATTTGTTACTTGCTAATTTGACCAATCCATGAACCGTTTCTTTATCGACGGACATGTTTCTACTGACATTGCGTTAGCACAAAATGCTGGGTGTCTGCCATTAAACTGTATATATGTACTGTGTAAGTGCAGAAAGCACGAATTGCGAAAACGTGTGCGTGCTGCAGAATTTGTTTTATTTTTTTTAAACTTCAATTCGCAGCCCGTAGACTGAATATCATGAAGCTTACAAGTGTCTTCCACCTAATCATCGAGATACATAGGTGGGTGGCGCCATTGGCAGACAACAGCCAGAGACACATTAGGAAATCCCTTAACTCTTCACGAAAGAATGTGTTGCACAACACGCTGGACCAACGGCTTTACATCCCTTCCGAAGGATGGAGCAAGTGTGTTTAAGTGCCTTGCTCAAAGGCACAGGTATCCCCAGCCGGGTATCGAACCTGCAACCCCAAGTTTTCACCCGAGTATTGCGAGTCAGTGACCCAAACCACTCGGCCACGGTACCCCACACGCAGAATACTCCTCAGCTAGTCCAATGTACTTTTGGCACACTTGGGAAATGTTACATCAACGCATTTCTACTGCGAAAAACAATTGGTATTACATTGCATGGACCATCGCAAGAGGTGGTTTAACGTTTCGCGGCAGGATACCCGACATCACATCAAACATTTCTGTTTCTGGGCCGGTGAAGCAGTTCCACTTCAAAATACATTGAATCACCCGGCAAATGCTTCTCAGTAGAAACATGTGGAATGGAAAAGCAAAGGGTTTAAGTTCACAGTCCAAAAAACCTAAATTTGTTAAGCCTCCCTGTGGAGAAAAAGCTTCCTAAAATTTTCATTTGTAATTGGAGATTATGGGCACCAGAAAACACAGCTAATATGCTATGACACAACTGCCTCAAACACTTACTATAGATATTGCGAATAAGTGTTTGGCACCGCAAAATCGGAATATAGACAAAGATATGCTAGAGCTTTTCGACTTGAATGGCATGGCCGTGGTTAAGCTTATCGATATAATATAAGGCTGAAAGCAGGAATGACGTGTTCAGAATGCTGCACACTGATTGGTCAGCTGACAACAGCAGGGAGCAAGCTACTGCTCATGCCCAGTTAGACCACATGTACAATGTAGCGTGTGAACAAATTCTTTCTGGCAACATAACACATGTTTAGTGAAGTGTATGTACATGTATGTGGCTTCGAGCATGTGCAGATGCATGATACTGCGTGCTCTGGCCAGTACAGTGAACTGCTGTTGGCTGTATTGTTTCGAGCACTCTGGGTGATCAAGCAAGTGTTGTCTTATAGCAGATGTGCATTCGGGCTGTGTGGCAGCTTTGCAAGCGTTCTTGCAGACAGGCGACAGCTGTTTGCGGGAAGCAGGCAAGTTGCTGCGGATGGAGGATTGAACATGCTGTTTAATGCGATCCGCCAGTCGTTGAGACGTACACCCTACGTACCGAGCTTCACATCGGCACTGAAACTCATAAATAACATTGTTAAGTTGTGTGTTAGGTAGTACGTCTTTACGGACTGCCGGAAGTATCTTGCGCGCAGTGAATATTACACGTGGCTGAACGGTGTTACGGTAAAACCTAGACCCATAAAAAAAGCTCAATTATCAGAATCTACGCCCTGCAAATGTGTGTATCTCCTCAAATTCAGATTTGGGATTGGCCTGATATTTGGCCAATTGATCACATTCAAATGACGTCACTTCTTACAAATTGTCACGTGCATCAGGATTTTGAGTGTAATTTTTTTGTGACGCGTATCGGTTGCGCCGTATTTTGAACAAATTTTTAGCAATGTTTGAAACATTTTTCAGGGTGTGCGTGCACGTACTTGATGGCGTTTAATACGCAGTAGCATTCTTCCTACGAAGATGGCGTCTGTGAGAGTGGTCAATAGATACATTTGCACAAACATCAATATTCTGAAGAGTGCTGGTCAATGTGATTGCTAATTTTTGTTATATCTTTGGCGGATCTTCTGACCTGATGTGTGCAAAAAGAAAGGCAGCTACTCCCAAATGGCATTTGTCATTACCAAGCACAGAAGTCACATGCGAGAGGTCCACTCAATAACAACAACACACCAATAACAATGATACACCAACAATGATGCAAGGCAGCTTCATATCTGGCTCAAGTTTAGTCCATTTTAAAAATAGTAACTCTGAGAAAGAAACGTCTGGCTTCCAAACCCATCGTTTTTGGCGCAGTGCTACTGGGTTGACCCCTCGCAACCAACGTCTGCGTTCGGTCATGTCACCATGGTCACACTCGAATCAGGAGTAGCTGTCATTTATTTTGTGCAAAGCCGGTCAGGAGGTTCATCCCAAAATTTCACTGAAATTAGCTACCGTATCAGATCAGTACTCTTTGGAATACTGATGCATTTGGGCAAATGTACCCGTTGACCAGATACATGTATCAGAACCAATAGACAATTTGAGGAGATTACATAGATATTTGGTACATACAATCACATTGCGTACGTAGTATGTTCAACCGAGCACTGTTTACAGGTCTATGCAAGGTCTTGCTATCAAAACAACGGAATATAATAATTAGATAGTCAGAAATGACTTCTATGCAAACTGTACATGTACATGTACACATACAATAAGCCTTCAAGAAAGTGTTAGTACAAGACAAAGGAAAACCAAAAATGCTCAACTATACTGTGAACAGCATGCAACAATAAAGGCCTGTTTACACTTGATTCGCCTTTGCCGAATTGAACTCCGCAATTTCCAAAAAGGCGAGTTGAAGCTAGGTAGGCGCTAAGTGTAAACGCAAAAGGTGAATTGAAAAAGGCGGATCAGACCCGTGTATGATTCTCCCTTTTCAAGTCATATTTGGGTAGGGTTGAACCCCGTAACTGCAGGGTTGAACCCTGCATTTGTCAAGGTCGCTTGTAGTGTAAACGCTACCCGAATACAGATTCGGCAATTTAAGTGTCCTTGGGACAGTGCTCGCGCCTTGTGGTAGATTTAATTGACCAATCTGGTACCAGTTCCACAACACATAACAGCTCACGCATGAGCTGCGGTCACAGATAGCGGTTTCTGAAGGTGGGTTAAAGCTGGATCGACGTGTAGTGTAAACGCGGCAAATGTTCAGTTTTGCGGTTGCAATAAAAATGCTAGGTTTGTATCCACCTTTGCCAGTTCGAGTGTAAACACGGTGTAACATTGCTTGACGGAAACTTAAACTTAAACTGAAACGGTGTATAATTATACATTGTATATTAACTGTGTATAATTATTTTCACAGACTTTTTTGAAAGCCGGTGGAGCGTTTGTTCTATGTGCCAGGGGTGGATTGCAAATAAAGAAAGTTAGGACGTCCTAACTCCTAGGACGTCCTAACTCTGACATCACTTAGGCCCGCTTCAAACGTCGCGCTAATGCCGTGTCAAATTAAATTAAACTTGATTTTTTTAATTTGACACGGCACAAGCACGACATTTGAAGCCATTTGGCTCGGCAAAATGAGTTTGACACGGCAGAAGATTTTAGCTCGACAGGGTCTGCCGTGCTAACTCTATTTATTGCGGCACAAGCACGGCTTGGCTTCAAATGTCGTGCTTCTGCCGTGTCAAATTTAATTCCAGTTCGAAGTTGGTCTGCAATTTTGTTCACAACTAGGAATGCGCATGCCCGCAGCGCGTATGTGAGTAAAGAAATAACCAACAAACAAGTGCATCAAAATAATACAAATGGCGACGTACAATGGACAGAATGGACACAATGGACACATGGATGTGTACAACATCCATGACGTGCACAATACTCATCCGCCATGTTGGATGTATTTAAGCTCGACTGGGAGTTTGCAATTAAGTTCGACGTTTGAAGCCACTGCCGTGCTTACACCGTACCAACGTCGTGCCAAGTTGAATTTGATTCGACACGGCATAAGCGCGACGTTTGAAGCGGGCCTAAGACATCATAGATGATTTTGCCTTGCAATAAAAAATTATACGTCCTAACTTGTGTCCTAGGACACATAAAATTTAAGACACATAATATGTGTCCTAAGTTTACGTCTTTAGAACATTTGTTTGGAATTTCCTGCTCAATTCCGACAAAAGGAGCCTTGTGACTAGGATCAAAACTTTATTTTTTGATAGTTGGACTTTCTTAAACTGAGTTTTCACTAGAAGGTAGTTACGATTCAAGCTGGGCCTTATAATTATGAAAGTTTTCACAATGTATTTTACGTCATGCGTACGTACTGCAGCAATGACCGGCGAATGCATGCGCGACAGTATGCAAATACACCGGCTGCGATTGAAACGCCTTTCACAACTGTAAAGACATACAACCATTTATGTCTTAGCTAAGACGTCCCGACTTTTGGATATTGCAAGACATTTTTTAATGTGTCGTAGGTAAGATGTCATAAATTCAGTCAGGACATATGATGTGTCTCAGACCAAAGACGGTTATATTGCAATCCACCCCTGGCCAATAGAAGGAAGACATGGCACTGTTAGTAAAGCATCTTCCAGCATAGCGAAGTTGCAAAAAACAATAAACAAAACACAAAACACAAAACGTAAACCAAAAAATATATAAAAATAAATAAATAAAATAAAAATAAATAAAAAATGAAAGAGAGAAAAGTCAAAAGGGTTTTAAAAACTTAATGTAAAAACTGTTGAATTATGGTTTTACAAATGTTTTGGGACATTGCCAATGAAACCGAAACAAATACACGTATAATAAAACAAATCAAACAAGACAAATGAATCACTGCGTCCAAATATCTTTTAGGCATGTTTGGTTTTTTTGTGCATGTAACTGACTAGGGCCATACTACATGTAGGGGTTTGGAATTTACGATTAATTCAGAAACCGGTTAGCAATTCTTTCAAGTGTCGGTTAACCGTTCGGCCGACACTAAAGATTGTTGCTGATGTTTATAGATGCAAGTGCAATGTACACAATACCCCTAGGCCCCTAAATAATCATTGAACCTTTATTTGGTCAAAATGTTTTGAGGGTTATATTACAAATAACCCTCTGCAACTATTGTAAATTCTTTAAAATTGGGTTTCGTTTAAACGTTTGGCAAAACCATTTTATCCCAGATTTTTCTTCTCGGTTAAACGGTTAACCGGTTAAACGTCCCTTCCCTATTTAAAACCAGCTGAGCCTTTATTGTCCATTTATACCCACGTGACAAGTTTTCTTCCAATAGGAATGTGTAAACTATCTAAATGTATTTCTGAATCATGAAAATAAAGCATACAAACAAGTAAACACAAAATGAAAATAGGGCTAACTGGTACTTGTTTTTTGTGACTGGTTTTAATATTAAGTTGTTAGAGTTTGTTAATGAGAGACCACTCAAGTGATGTGTATGTATCACTAGACTAGTTTGGAAGAGTTGAGACAATAGACCGATCCAGTAAGCTCCGCCCATTTAGAAATTGCCTAGCAACATGCCACACGTGCAATGCACGTGTGCAGTAGAGTCGCGTGGCCGTGCCGTGCGTCAGCGCCCTGGTCAGCGCGTATTGAAACACGCACACAGAAACTGCACGCTCGAAAGCAAAATGTGCACTTAAGTATCCGGTCGTGTGCGTGCACGTACAACACGCCTGCAATACGCGTAACGCGCGCCATCGAACAAAAACATCTCGACACACATCTAGAACGAAGTGAATGCACAACTTAGCAAAACGACAAGCTAATTTTTGTAAGTTTTTCACGTTTACACAAAAACACATTTATGAAGAGATTAAAAGTAGGTTAGGATAGTCTTATACAATCCGTTTTAAACCCGCTAGGCCTCCTCTGCGCTGATAAAAATGATGTTTATGGTGTTTTTGCGTCACTCGTGCTGCATTTGCCGTAGCTCTGTGCACAAAATTTTGAGGACTCGGGTAACCAAAATTGAGATCCACTTTTTGGTTACCTGAACCTGAGGTTCCAAAATGGGCGGAGCTTACTGGATCGGTCTATTGAAGTTAGTACCATGAACACAGAGAAAAAGAGACAAATGACTCCTGGGTCTGTCTGCACTAAAGGGGTAAATTTATGTGTTTTTTGGGGGCGGGATGGGAACGAATTTTTTTTATATAAAGAATGTACTGTAGGTGGTCACCCTGCTGCCTTTTGAGGTGCAATATATCTTCATAAAACAACTTAAACTAAATATATTTTATTTTGAGATAAGATACAGGACTTTGTGCAAAATTAGGGTCTCCCCAACCAAAACCCTTACGATGGAAAAAATAATAGCTCCTGTCCCCCACTATTAATTGTTGCCCCCACCACCCCTCCCCCGCGCTGCTCCACCCCTTAGTTGGGGATTTTGGTCACGATTTTCATGCCCCAGGGTGGGGACTTTGACCCATAGAAATCAACTGTTCATCGCACCTGGGAGCAAAACGTGCATGTTTTGCCCCCATGGGTGGGGATTTTGTCACCTAAATTTTGCCCCAGGGGTTGGGAATTTGTCACTCGAAAAGTGACAATCCCCACCTTTTAGGTGGGGCAGCCGTGGGGTGGGGGGGTTGGGGGGGGGGGGGGGGGGGGGGGGTGGGGGGGGGGGGGGGGGGGGTAAACAAATGATAGGTGCATTACTCACATACAGTAATGTATTATTACTCACATACAGTAATGTATTTAAGAAAACACTTAGAATTTCAGGAAAAAAACACCTATATTTTGAGTCACTGCAGCGGCAACATGGGGCAAATAAAATGCTTTTGTGTGTCTTAGTTATTTGGGCCCATTAGTGCGGACAGACCCTTTAGTGAAAATCAGCAACAAACACATGAATTTCTATCTGAAATGGGTTGAAAATGATATTTACATGTACCTAAATGACATGACGGGCTACAAGAAAGCACTAGGATTAGCTCTTGGGTCCTTCTGGTTCCGATATCGGAGAGCTAACCACACACCAATCAACTGCAGCAGGACGCAGCATGTAGGCACAAAAAGGAAAGCAAAGAAAGACAGAATGAGGGGAAGAGAAATAAGAAATTGACAAATGAACAAAAAGAACGAGAAATGGGTTAAATTATAAATGGTTTTGAGGAGGTCAGGTTTAATTCTAGCAATTTCAAAAAAGCAAGTGAATCAATATTTGTTTTGGAAGTTATCAGTTCCACAAAAAGCATGGATTGTTAGTGTCCCAATGTATTCCCATTTGTAGCAAAGCACACTGTATGTACATGATACCAAGGTTTTAACATGCCCATATAAAACCTCAGACTAGACGTACTTCTACCTGTTCTTCCACTGCCCTCGTGCAAACAGATAGATGCATGTGGGTACCTACACGTGTGTTCTTCATTCAAAAGCAGTGCAAGTGCAATGTTACTTGTACATGTAAACAGTGTTGGAACGAGTCTCCATCTACTCAAGTCGAGCCAAACTTCCTTTGAGTTACAAGTCAAGTCAGACACGCGGTCAAGTCAGGTCATACCGTAGGTACATGTAGTAACCATAAGGCCAATGAAATTAGATTACTAGTTTCTCGTCAACCATTTATCAAATTTTGGTGAGGGATTTTTTAAATTATTCATTATTCATTATTTAATCAAGGAAAAATACAACCTTTACACATACACGAACTGCCATTTAGAAACTGATTATTAAGGCTATGAACTCGCCCAGAAATGGTTTGGTGCCAGTATCAATTCCACTGAGTTATACCGGGTAGCTTGTGTTTGGAGGAACAAGTTGAGATGACAAAATTATGGGAATTGACAAAGGAGATGTCTGGTTATATTTGAATATAAACACAAAAGCTGCAAAACACAGACTTGGACTGCACAACTCAAATGGAAACTGTTCACTTGGGAGTAGTTTGCATCTGATTTTTACCCTTTTTTGCAAAATAATGAAATTTTGCCATAATTAAATTTTTTGGTGCGGGGTCAAAATCACATGCGGGCGCCGACGAGAAACTAGTAATCTAATTTCATTGGCCTAACAGTAAATTTGTTCAAGCCTATTTGAAAATTAGTCTGCTGGATCTTGCAGCCATACATTGTGCTCAGGTTTTTGTTCCTGAAATCCGATTCTGACCCAAACAATAGCAAAAATCTGCTAAATTTTCTTACCAAACAAATATTAAATGTCCTTTTTGGCAGATCTATAGTCCGAGTCTAAAAGTCCCAGTCAAATCAAGTCATTTCTGTTAGTGACTCCATTTGCAAAGTGACGAATCCAAGTCAAGTCATTTGAGGTTGAGGCTTGAGTCAAGTCAAGTTAGTAAACATTGGGACGCAAGTCGACTTGAGTCGTGAGTCCGAGTCATTACAACACTGTGTACATACATGTACCTCCAGGTGCGATTTACAATACAAGCACTAAAAACCAGAGATTTACATACATGAAGTGACATACATGTAAGCAACCACAGCAATCTACCATATAGAGTAGCTATATGCAATAGTACATGGTGCCCAAAACCATGCAAATATGGTGTCCAAAAGTACATGTATGCTAATGGAAGGCGCAGTTACACACGTCTTAGACAGTATTCAGTTCTACAGTATTTGAACATACCTCTGTAAAACTAAAAAAGAGGCCCAATCCACCCGAATAGTGTAGTCCTTGATAAAATACTGCATCTAGCTTCCCGAAACACGTGTCACAGGCAAATGTGCAGTTTGTTGGAGCTAGGCCTTTACAGCACGGCACCTGGAGGGAAATGCAGCATTGTAAATCTCAGGGATACTAGCAGCCTTTCATTTATTTATTCCTGATAATACAAGGTTCCTGTTAAGACAAAGTAATATGCAAAGTTCCCAAGGACCTCTCATTAACTATGACCCCGTTCTCACTAGAGAAATCACTTCGTTCGACGAAGATTAGTTAATCATCGTTGGTTAATGAAGCGTGCATTCACATATCACTTAACGAAGATCGAATGAAGAGCGGTACCGTCCACATTAGGTGGCTACTAATGAAGATTGAATGAGGCTGTGGGAGGCCACTATGATTAGTTGCACGTGCGCGTCCAGTGTCAAGCGTCGAGCATCAAGTGTCTGATGCGCTGTGTGGTTTTCGAGTGGCGCGTCAAAAAAACTACCCTGCCAAATCGTTTCGTCGAACGAAGGGAGTGTTCACATTACAAATTTGCTTCGTCGAATAAAGCGACCTCTTCGTCGAATGAAGTGATCTGCTTCATCGAATGAAGAGATTCCAATCATCGTCGAATTAAGAGGTGTGCGTTCACATCAGGAAAAAACTTCGTAGAATCTTCGCCGAATAAAGAGATTTCCCTAGTGAGAACGGGGTCAATGATCGACTGTATCGTGATATTTAATGCAATGGTTTCATGCAATTTTACAATGGTTTCTGTAGTTGAGCAGTTTACTTTGCCGTGCTGCCAAAACCACACAATGGGACACTGAGTCGTTTTGTGGCGGCAAACATAACGGTCCCACGTGCCCAGTCCACTATTGTTTCTTGTCAATCTTGCGCTATTGTGTGCATGCTCAAAATGACACAAACAAAAATGGACTGATCACATGGGACCGTTATGGGACTAAAAAAAAAAACATGAAAGTGACTAAAAAAACAACATGAAAGTGAACCAACCCCCATTTTGCACCTCAATTTCAAGACAATGGTGCTCAGTGATGCATGACCCTAGGAAAGTAACAAATAAGTCATTGGAAATCACATATCTTTTGCTTTAAGATGCTACCGGTACCATGGTTTTTTCTGGCAAACAGTCTGGTGAAAACAACGTTTCGAAGTTGGATTACCCTTTTTTTAAAAAACACCCTGTATAATGGTCATAATTGTAAGAACTCTGGATGCAGCAATAGGGCGACATTTCGGGAAGCCTCTCCCCGGGGACCACCGAAATTTCGGCAAGAGTCACTAAAAATGACACCTTATTTTTTTACCCAAAGCTTCCAAAAATGGTTACAGACCCAAGAGAATTGGTTCTAGACCTAATAAAAATGGTTCTCGATTTTAAAACAAATTTGTTTTGACCTAAAAAAATGATTTAAAAAAAATAAAATATTAGGGCGACACCAAATTGTCGCCCTATCCTAGCATCCATAGTTTTTGTGATACGATTGTAATACTTCAGATAATGTAATTCGGATTGTAATTGTTTTGTAAGAAAGTATTGGACAAAAATGTTCCTGTGTGACTGTGTGTGACCCTGTCCTAATTAAATGATAAACGGGACTCTGAATGACAGAATTCCTTCTCTGACCTCACTGCAGCTGGGATGGGTCGTGTCGGAGCCGTTAAATCCGCAGCAGTTCAGACCCTTCTGTATATCCTTTTTCGTCTCGTTGCTGGAGTTCTCCCAGCTCGCGTTGACTAGACGCGATCTTTGTACCTCCCCAAGAGCCAGGCAAGAAATGGAGACGGAGAACTGGATCAGAAACACCATGAACAAAATCACCATGTACTGCGGGAGAGTAAGGCTAAGGAAAATCATGTGTCTGCATCCAAATCAAAGGATTCAACAAATTTTATACGATCAAGCAAAATCAGTCAAAATCCAGCAATCTTTGTTTTCAGATATGAGCCAAATACATTCATACGGGTGAAGAAAAAAAATCGAAATAATAATTTTTTTTTTTTACCAAAACAAAATGGAACGTTATTAATTGAAGGCCACCGTTTGTTTATGTGTAAAGGCGAACTGCTGGCAGCGGCTTTCCAGTCGGAAGTAGACATTTCTTCCGAGCCGCTGTGAGCGGCGACGTAGTGAAAGAGTTAATGTAATTTAGAAGAGAATTGGTAAAAAAAATGACTTTTTAAATCCCATCTACATGTAGCTTCGATGATTGTCAAAAAAACAAACTTTTTTTTCAAAAGAAGCCCATATTTGACGCTGTATTAAATAATTGTAACCTTTTAAACAGATGTTTTATTCAAATGGGTTTTCACTAATATGGAAATAATGTACAGTGAATCTTGTCTACGGTATAGGGGCCACCCTCGGGACTGTAAAAAACGGGCCACTATAAACAGATGGCCTCTTTATACTAGTGCTGGGAGTTACCGTTTATTTTTCTAAACGTTTCAACATCAATTTAACGTTCGTTTAAACGTTTAAACGAATAGTAAACATTAAAAAAGCGCGCTCGCAATATAAAGTTCTTTGACCTGGTATAATGTGCGTTCGCGAGGCACCACTGACACTTTATTGAATTGGAGCATACATGATGCAGGCCACGAAAGTTCAGCTAGGCTTTGCTGTAATTGGATATTTTCGAGATAAGTCACTCAAACCCATTTTTATTGATTAAATGAAAATACAAAAGGTAGCCTAGTTCAGGGTGTAAAAATTCACAAAGACTCGGTGAATAGCTTTGACTTCAACTTGCAAGTTGCAACCGTGGAAAATCAATAAAAGCTCCAATACAACTACGATCGTCGGCTCCTCAAAGGTTACCGCCCTGCTTTGATGTCAACTTGCAAGTTGTTGAAACCACAGAACTTTTACGAACGTACGATCGTCGACTCCACAAAGGTTACCCTGCTACACGGCGCCATGCAACAAGACTAAATTGTTTTGACGTCAACTTGCAAGTTGCAACTGAAGAAAATCAATAACAGTTCCAACAGGCACAACTATGATCGTCGGCTCCACAATGGTTACCGCCCTGCTTTGAATTCAACTTGCAAGATGAAACCGAAAACAAACAGTAAAATCGCTTCCGCCCGCAAACGCAACTGTGCATGGTCGGCTTGAAACCACAAAGGTTACCGACCGTTGGGCTCATCACAGCGGTATGCTGCCTGATTCTTTCAGAATAAAACTGACACTTTAGACATTTGCGGCGGCGCAAACCTGCCATTAGATTTTTGAAAAGGGAGGATCATTTTTTTCACAAGTTGGTTTCGGATATCCGTTTAGCATTTTTCTAAACGGATAGTTACATTTCGGTCGTTTAAACGTTTACACGGTCCCAGCATTACTTTATACAGGTTGCTTTAGGATATTGTACACATGGCATTTGGGACCAAAGACGGGTGGCCACTATAAGCAGGTGGCTTCTTTACCAAGGTGGCCTTAATGGCAGGTTTGACTGCACACTCAAATGAATATGTCAAAATACCCAAAATGACCAGAGCCTTGATCGCAACAAAAATGCTGAATGGCAATCTCCCGAAACTGGGGAATTTTCATTAAGGTGAAATGTCAATGACAAATTTTCTCTGCATACAAACGACACAACTACTTCATAATATCGCCCACTAAAACAGCTTGGTTGTCAAGGATACAAAGAAGAGGCTGATTTGGTGGTGCTTGATGGCGCCAAACAAGCCCAGTATAGCCACCCCAAACAGAAAGATACCGCAGGCAATAATGCCGCCCACGATGTACATGCTGGACACATAGGCAGCGCTCTTGGCAACTGGCGGTACGATGATTAGGATTAACGCTACAATCTGCAGGAAAGAAGACAGAAAGAAAAAACTGCAATTGTTAATAAATGTGTTTGATTAACTCACATTTTGGACTGATCCGTTTAATACTGATACACGTAGGTGATGGTAGGTCCACAAAACAATCAGATGTACTGTACATTATTCTACCCATTGAGGACAGTGTACATCTAAATCTGATCAGTAGTTTTTTTATGTAGGCCTACAGGGTGTCCCAGAAAAAGATAAACAAAACAAAAAGACCAATAATAAGTTTTAAAATCTTTTACTTAGCATGCTTAGTGCTCTCATTGAAAACATGAAATGTTTGAAAATAAAATGATTTTAAAAGTAATTAATTGTCTTTTTTTATCCTGTTTATCTGTTTGTATCTACAGTATAAACTTAATCTGGTTCAAAGCTATTTCTGACAGGGTAATTTTAAACCATTGGTGCTCAGTCATCCATGAACATATTATGAATTTCTTGGTGTTATAAGAAAGAGAACACACTAATAAAATGGATAGTAGTTGCCATTTTCCAAAATTCTCAGTAAAAACCAAGTAATTCACATTTTAATTTCTCATTATGCATGCAAGCACCCTTCAAGGGACTGAACTAATGTGAGCTTTATAGGATACATTCAGAGAGTGCTATATTAAATGCATACACAATGAATAAAATAACAGCTGGGATTTTTTCTTTTTTAAAAATGGAATTACAATCAGTTTTTCAGGATTTACAATTCCATCAAGGATGCATGAAGAACGTGTTTAAAATCAAACAACCTGAATATGGGTCTTTCTATAAATTAGGGGTCCAAAAGTGTGACATTTGGTGTCCCCCGTTACACCTGATATGTGTTATTTTTCGTACAAAAATCATTAAAATGGATTTTAAACCATTTTGTATGAATTGTACATGTACTTTTTATGCACACACTCTTTGAGATGGAAAGTATTTAAAGAATGTGTCCTGAATTTACAAAAACGAGATGTAAAATGTAACGGGGGACACCAACAATAAAACATTGGACCCCTAATTTATAGAAAGACCCATATGCGAGTGTTAAGACCACATTATGTTTATAACAAGGACAAATTCAGGTCCCAATCCTTCCTTCTTCAGATATTGCTTTCATTCCTGGGGCCAATTTCATAGAGCTGCTTAAGCATGAAAAATTGCTTAAGCATGAAAAATTGCTTAAGCATCAAAAAAAAAATTGCTTAAGCATGAAAAATTGCTTAAGCATGAAAAATTGCTTAAGCATGAAAAATGTTGCTTGATAAAGTGAGGTTAACAGCAAAATGTTCATGTGATTGTCATGGTAATGAACAGTCCTGTAACACTGGTCATACCACAATTTCTATCACATGAAATTTTTGCTGGTAACCTCACTTTATCAAGCAACGTTTTTCATGCTTAAGCAATTTTTCCTACTTAAGCAGCTCTATGAAATTGGCCCCTGATCATACACGGTTCCTGTTAAAGGCCCTATGTATCATTTGCAAAATAAATATTTTTACAGATTCGTGGAATAAGAGTGTAACATATCTAAGGAAGAATGTTGGTAAGCTAGCCTGAAGAAATTTTAGCTACATGTACTTAGATGCATTAATGCTTCAGAAAACCGTGAATGGTACAAAAGTCCCGTGCACGGGACTTTTTTGAAAACCACCTTCGGTTATCAATTTCCAGCATGAAATACCATTTTGAACGGAAATAAATTCAAGTGGTGTTTGTTACCATTGCTATCAACACTTTGAGTAAGGTTTTTCTTGTCAACTCATGAAAACAAAATTGGGTCATTGCAAATGATTCAATAGGCCTTTAAAACCAGTTAACGCCAGGATTATTTCAAACATTGCTGTCTGTAGGCGAGGGTTTATTTTTAGTTGAAGCATGGAGAAAGGAGAACAAATGAACTCATTAACCATGCATGGTAAAGTATTATGTCGATACACCGTGATTGTACACCCAAATGTCGCTTTGCTATTTACCGTTTTGCCCATTTCCCTCGTAAATTACTGTGAGTGTAGACATCAAATGCAGTACAGTACTTAACAAGTGAATTTCCCCTAAACGTGTTAACAAGTCTTCCGGTACACTGATACGTAAATCTTGGCGCGTTTAAAAGACCTACGGCGTCAAGTGGTTAAAAAGCAAGGTAGCTCCTATTTGTAAACTCCCAAGGACCCCTTATTAATCAGCTCCAACTTTAAATCTCTTCCACAAAAAAAACCAAAATGAATAAAAACAAAAAGCACATAAAAACCAAACAAAGTCTGCGTACATTGTGTATGTACAACACATATTGTAGAAAATCTTCCTCAGAAAATATTTGTTGTTTTTCACATTAATATAAAAAGAATTTCACAAGGAAAAAAAAACAGCATCAATAGCCTCTGCTATATTTAGCTGCACTGAAGACAGGATTCTACGAATAATTAATGATGTGTGTACATGCAAATATCCAGTGACTGATTAACAGGCTACAGACCAATCCAGTAACTAAGGTATCTTTCCCTGCAACTCCGCCATAGCTGGGGGTATCCAGTGCATGGGCTGTGCGTTTTGTGTTGCTGTTAGAACGAAAAACACTAATCCATTACATGCACGAACGCGCCTCCTTCGCGTACACGCGACGCGCCTGCCTTTGCGTACACGCGACGCGCCGCCTTCGCGCACACACAACCCTACAAAGATGCGCAACTTGTTCGAAGTAAACAAATGCAGCTTCAGCAACAGCAAAAACATACAGTTCATTCAGTGGAAGCCCCCCAGCTATGGCGGATGTACAGGGAAGGAGACCTTAGTTACCGGATTGGTGTATACATACATGTAAATAGAGAGAAACTATGATACACCGACACATGTACGGTACGTATGGTATGGATGTACATTTGTACGTATGCACTGAGTCACAGAACCAAAAATATCCGAGTGGGAGCGTGCAACCCATCAGACAAGTCAGGGGCACAAAAGCTCCAGCATCAAAACAAACACTTCTCCTGGCCTGAGATTTTATACGGACGACAAGTAATGTTTCTGATGCTAGCATTGCTGGCTCAACCAACCAACCAACCAACCAACCATCAATTCTATTTGGTCATCATTAACTGACATTTTCTTCCGACATTTTCCTGCAAGAAGTATTTTTCAGTTAGTACATGTACCGGTACATGTACTTGTACAGTATGCTCAGCTCTCTCTCATT
This sequence comes from Henricia sp. BOLD:AAB3569, assembly GCA_037783545.1. NCBI lineage: Eukaryota > Metazoa > Echinodermata > Asteroidea > Spinulosida > Echinasteridae > Henricia > Henricia sp. BOLD:AAB3569. The sequence continues at coordinate 3,081,895 of JBBELK010000060.1, forward strand.
ATTCTGGGCCGTCAGGATTACATGCATTTTGCCATCTTATACCAGTACTCAGTTAAATCGGAGCAGCAGCTACATGTAAGTAGGCATACGTAAATTACAATCCAAAATAGGCCACCCCAAGCCTACCGTGTACGTATGTGCTAGACTACAAATATTGTGCAAATATTAGTATTAATACCAAAAACTGAAGGCAGACTCATTTTTTTCTTCTGAATTCTGTATCAATTAGGTTTTTGTTGTTGCCCTACCCGATGAACTTGATTAGCACCGTATTCTCAGAGCTTACCCGAGAAACAATGAGAACTTCGTAGCATTCTCAGGTGGGACTCTAACCCACGACTGACATACTACATATAGGCAGACATCTTAACCACTCGACCACCGCTAGCTGATGTTGATGTTCACATCGGCTGCTCATAACACTGGCCAGCTCGGTGGTTGAGTGGTTTAAAATGTCTGCCTACATGTAGTATGCAGGAGGTTGTGAATTTGAGTCCCACCCGAGCATGCTTGGAAGTTATTCTCATTGTGTCTCGGGGAAGAGCCGAGTGCAAGGTGCTAATCAAGTTAAGTTGGGTCCTTAATTGGTTTATTCATTCTCCCTGACGCAAGCCAAATCACATTCTGGTGCTGGATTATGTGTTTTGCCGGAGTTATTTCTGGTACACATCTGTAAAAACTGTGGTGTAAATTTAAATTACAAAAGCATCTGTGGAACCAAAAGGCGTATACTGCCGTTTTCCACATTGTACAAAACTTAGAACTATGTAACTAAAAAGGTACGTATGTAAATGTGGTCAGCCCATTTTAAACTGTAGGCCTACACGTACATTTCTATACATGTAGGGACATGTACATGTAGGTGTGAATATGTGCCTGAGGTGAATCCCAAGGGCAATTACCTGTATGACATCATCACATACATTATATATCCCACTGGCTAAAACGATGGAGGTTTTTGATGGACTGAAAGAGCCATTTTTATTTTTTACATAATACATCATGTACACTGTACATGTAGTTCTCAACACAAATGAAGGGCATACATGTATACATAGTTTTGCCTTGCTGTACCGTATCCGTAGTTCTATATATATATTTAAAAAAAAAAACAACAACAATATACAAATAATGAATGGTTATGAGTTCAATGGTACGAATATTTTCATGAGTTAAAAGATGTAATGTTCCATTCAACGTGGCGGAGCTGAGTTGAATGGAATAAATCCATCTTTCAACGAATGAAAATATTTGTTCCATTGAACAATGGAAAACATTCATTATTTGTTTTATATAAAGCCCAAAGAGATCATTATCATTTGATTGGAGAACACCCAACAGCCTAAAAATATGAAAAAGTACTTAAAGGGACATACCGGCTTTGTTAGGCTATTTTGGGCTCGAAATAGACCCATACATGATTTTGAAAGTCTATCCGAAATAGACTAAAGAGAACCTGAAAAGAAACCACCAAACTTAGCAATTTTTTAGCATTTTAAAAAAAATCAAGGTCACGTGATTTATCAGGACCAGATTCTGGTTCCGATAAATCATGTGCTCTTGGAGTTAGTTTTATTTCCAGCCGCAGAAACCAGCGCGAAGTGCGAGTTGCTTTTGTCGATCGCGGTTGGTTTCTCTTCTTGTTGGAAAATAATGTCCTACGAACACTATGTACCGGTACATACCGCATTTTCCAATTTGTACACAAATCTGCCAACAGATTTCATAAGACATGTACCGGTAAGAAGGGTTTCTGGGTGTTGATACGGACGAGAGAATCTCTCAGATACTGCGTCTTCGCTTCGTGGCGATAAATAATATCCGAAGAAAAAAACAGCATAAAGTTGCGTTCGAGTTGCTTCCTCGAGTCAGCGCTGACCTGAGGGATCATGCAAGGTGTGATGAGTCAGGGAATACAAGGAAACGAGGTTAAACACGTGTCGACCCATATCGAACGCCACCTTTATTTACAAACACATGATACATAATACATCGCGACGGCTGGTAAAGCGTATAGCCAAATATTTTTCTCTTTTGTTAATTTTAAACATTTCTAGTTAATTACGTGACATTTTGATAATTTTGTTTCACAACGACTATTGAAAAATAATTGTCAAGGATGCTAGATCGCTACATTATGTAAAAAGTAAGCCGGTGTGTCCCTTTAAGACCCTAGTCCCTGACATCCCTCGCATCACAATGACCGACTCCAAATCTGCCACATGTGCATCTTACACAAATGCGTCTGCTTCAGCGTCGTGCAATGTCACGCGCGTACCGTGCAATGGAAACAGGCGCGCCGTGCAAAAACTTGTATGGAACAAAATTGCACGGTTGGTGACGTAGCATTAAATGGTTAAATTATTTAATGCATGTGACCTGCTGTCATCCAATCAAATGACAGGGATCTACTTGGGCATTATATAATATTAAATATTTGCGGTATTTCAAGCAGCTAATAGCAGGGACAGAACACATGATGTTGCAGTAGTTGCACCCAAGTCAGGGCTCGAAATAGATCCATACATTTAAAAGTCAGATGCGTGCTTCTTTTAATCAAGTCTTGCAAATGCAATAAGTAAACTGCCCCCAGCAATTCACGTGACCCTGATGCACTATGCAAACAGGAAATACCCTAAGTAAATAGATGATTTTAGACTCTATGCTTGACAGTCTGCTTCTTTGTGGATGTTTTTCTTGTGATTTTGCATATGGGTCATTCCATAAATACGGGACCCAGTGTCCCCCTTTACGTCGTGACACTTCCGGAGTTGATTTTTATACACACCGGGCTTCAGAGAACGGTTACCCTCAGCATATGAACAATATATTCGTTAATCGAACAACACCTTTGCCTGTTAATATTACCCAAAACATGACGAGAACGATTCAATAAACAGGTGCGATCTTCTAAATGCAAGTGTGACATTTTGAAATTTATATTGAAGAATTATTGAAATTTCGCCCATAATATAATTTGAATTTATAGTACAGGTTCTACAGGTGGGTAAAACCAGAAGCTACCGGTACTTTTTCCAGAAAGAACATAGTCAAAAAATGCCTTGGTGTCCCCACTTACGTCGTTAAACAATTTTCTCGAATATTATCAAAACTATGACACCAAGACATGTCTAAATGTTTGGAAATTGTTTCAAATATCCTACACTATTCAGAAATTGCACGGAAATTTCTTCAAAATATTTTGGTAACTTGAAAAGGCCATTTTTACAAATGCATCAAAATGTCACACTTTGGCCCCCATATTTATGGAATGACCCATATCTAGTAGAACACAGGCATTCAAATAATTTATCCTTTGCAAGAGTCAAGTGACAGCCTTTAAATAAAGCATTGTAATATACAGCACTGCTAATGTAACAATCAGAGAGACTCTCACTGGGTTTATTGCCTATGGTCTAATTTTTTAAAAAGCCCTAGAGAGTTACTGCAACATTCTTCAAGTTTACTTGCTTTCCCATTGGACTTTTTAAGGCATGTTCCCATTGGACCTTCTTTTCTGCTGCCTCGCGGTACCATTCCTTCGTGTAATCTTCCCATTTGGCCCAGCAGCATAACGAAAACATAAAAAAAAAAATGTACATACCGGTACACAGGGTTCTCCCCACGTACAAACGTGCGTATCGGCCCGATACGCTGAAATTCCGACCCGATACGCAGGAAAAATTGCCGATCAAAAAATTCAGCTCCCGATACGCACAACAAAAAATCAAAAATATCACACATGGTGCTGCTAAAAAATACAATAAAATTACCAGACATAAATTCTCTCTCGTGGAAAAAGAACCACAGAGAATTCATGGCAAAAAAATACTTCATTCTGATTCGCACGGCCGACCAAAAACAGCTCTCGATACGGTACGGCTGGCCCGGTCCGATCCCCCGGTGCGCGTGCTGGTCCACGGGCGCCGCTGCACGTGAAATTCCCTGCACGTACGTACACATGTTACCGACCCGGAAGTATATTGTGTCCAACCTCAGCTTGTGTGTAATATACGTGCATAGCCATACACACATCTGGTATCCGACTGCGGCCCCAGACTGGCTCGGCCCCAAACTCGGCCCCAGACCAACTCGGCCCCCAATTGCCATGTGTACAAACTCGGCCCCAGACCAACTCGGCCCCCATTGCCTTGTGTACAAACTCGGCCCCAGACTGACTCGGCCCCAATTGCCTTGTGTACAAACTCGTACCCAGACTGACTCGGCCCCCATTACATTGTGTACAAACTCGGCCCCAGACTGACTCGGCCCTAATTGCCTTGTATACAAACAAGATGAAAAAATGAAAAGAATTTTAAAGATTTATTTTTTTTAAACAAAAAAATTCATCTGCACCAAAACAATCTTAAACTGAGTTAAAGAATTCATAACAAGCCCTTCAAGTTCAGGACCCCAGGATAGCTCTAAAATGCACCAGAAAGCTTTTAAGTGTTTACAGTGAATTTAATGATATTCTCATTCAATGCTGAACATTTAAAAGGTACGGTACCAGAGCTGCCAACCCTCCCGGATTTTGCAACAGATTCTTCGGAAAATGACTAATTTGGTGAGTCCTGACATGGATAAAAACCCTCCTGGATTGTCAATTGACAACCTTGGAGATTTTTAGATGTGTTTGGAGTCACGGAATGAACCTGTTTTCCCAGATGTCTTCCCCAAAATTCGGGAGGGTTGGCAGCTCTGCGGTACATACATGTACATGTACACGTAGTATCAAGTCTTTATACATGTAACTAGTGGGTTTCGTTTTTCGTTTGGCAAATCGGTTAAATGTTCCATCCTTGTTTCCTGTTTGGCTTGGAGTAGAATTGCGAAATTGTATATAACTAAACAGATGCACTGCAAAATGGCAGCCTCCAAGTCCGTACACAATAGTCCAATACAGCACGTGCCACTGACTACATGTACAAACATTACAGACTAAAACCACTACAAACACCATATGGTGAAGGCACACACGAAAGCTTTCCTCACATGTGTACCGGGGCCACTGCACAGAAGCTCAGTAATTGGATTATTCAGGAAACTACATGTATGTCCAGCTTCAGTGGCAAAATTTTGGTTTAGAAATCAATAACCTCATGGAACTCATATTATGTGTGATTAATACATGTGTAGCCAGTGGTAGCTGGGCACACATCAAACTGCAGTACAGTGTACCGGTATGTCCTTTTTTGTTTGTAGTCCTATAGGATACCAGTGTACAAATTGTACTGTGGGATTGAGGTCTACATTTTGCACATGTACATAAATGTGCATAAATTTTAACGATTTTCATACTACCAGTATACATGACATGTACATGTACATGCACTTGTTTGTTCAATCTCTTAAATTTGCTACCAGTACATACATGTACCGGTACGTACTGTATGCACAATATAATGTGCAATGTGCATGATACGCAACACTACATGTACTACATGTAGACCTATTGTACACCACGCACACTACCACCACATTTACGCAAAGGTATACACGTGTACACAGATCATGTACCATACACAGGGGCATGGACAATATTTTAAAAAGGAAGCAGTTCACTCTGTCTCAGATTTTGTTCGAATTTCAAAGGGCACTGCAGCTAAACTTGTTCCAAATGTGTATTAGCCTCATGAAATTTTAAGAGGGCAGTGCACGTTGGGGAATTTTGCCTCCGACTAACACCGTGTTTACACTCGAACCGGCAAAGGTGGATACAACCCAGCATTTTTATTGCGACCGCAAAACTACACCTTGTTTACACTACACCTTGATTCGGCTTCAACTCGCCTTCAGAAACCGCAAAAGTCACCACTAATTGTAACTGCAGCGAATGCGTGAGCTATTAGGTGTTGCGGCACTACATGTAGTGCCAGATTGGTTAATTAAATCTACTACACGGCGGGCACTGCCCTAAGGACACTCAAATTACCGAATCTGTATTCGGGTAGCGTTTACACTACGAGCAACATTGACAATTAATTGCGGGGGTTCAACCCTACCCTTAAAGGTGACTTGAAAAAGGCGAATGAGACCCAGGTCTGATCTGCCCTTTTCAATTCACCTTTTGCGTTTACACTTTGCGCCTACCCGGCTTCAACTCTCCTTTTTAGAAATTGCGGAGTTTGATTCGGCAAAGGTGAAGCGAGTGTAAACGGGCCTATAAAAGTAGCTTGAAAGTGACACCAAATAAGCAGGGCTATGTCTTTTAAAGGGCCCATGATTAGGGATTTTTATCAATGAAATCTATGCTATGAAACTACTCTACTCAGTTAGTCATAAAAATCCTATTTGAAGCTTGTTTGGGGGTTAAAACAAAGGTTTTTAGTTTTTATGTTAATATGAATATGCATATTCATGAACATTCAACTATGCACACAAGATACCACTTTTTTTCTCAAACGTGCTGAAACTTTTGTAATCCATGGCTGTTTGAGTTTGTTTTACATGTTTCCTGTTGTAAGCCATTACAAAACTGAGGATGGAAACTGCATCAATTTGCCACAACTCCAACTTGAAGTCTTGTGTTTGTTCTTTACTGTGTCTTCCTGAAGTGATGCACCCCAAACAGCGCCCTCAATGAAATCTTCAAAGTTAAAAAAGACTACCTTTGATTGATTTTACATTATATTGAACAACAGCAATGTCTTGCTAAACAAGTAATGTATGTATGTATAACATGAACCATGAAGCATTTGGTAGGTGATTAATTACCATTTTGTTGGGAGAACCCTGTAAGCTACATGTATAACAAGGCAGGAATTTTGTCACTGAAAAGGCCCAGCCATTTAAGGATTGGGAAGGGTCTTTTATTGGTGTTTGCAAAGGACACTTCCATTAGAAAAACAAACTCTTGTGTGAGTTGTTTGCAAAAGGACACCAGGATGATGACCAAGAGCAACAGATGCCACAGCCTCCAGGAATTTCCTGCCCTGATATAAGCAGTACTGGTATAAAACTGTGTCCAGGTCTGAATTTGTTGTGTTTCAGCTCAGCTCAGCTCAGCTCAGCACCCCCACCCCCACCCCCCCCCCCCCCCCCCCCCCCCCCCCACCCCCCACACCCGCCCAAAATCTCATCACCAGTCAGGCGGAATGTGAAGCCTAATCCTATTTAGGAAGTCTTGTTTAGTTTAATTGACTGCGGTTTCACTGCTGGGGTAATCCCAGTGCAACCCTTCCTTTTTTTCATGAGAAGCTACCGGAGCATGGGAGATTGAGGGTATGTTCAGACGGAGGGCTACTTCTTTTTTAGCCCCAATCCAATTAGCGGGGGTTCACTGGAGCTAAAGTGAGTTAGTCCAAAATGCCCTCCCGGTCACACGGTTGTGATAACTCCGAAGCTACAGTTTCAAAGGAGCTAAAATGTGGTCAAATTTGATGGCATATTAACATTGGCCAGATGCCACAGAGCGAGGTCAGTTGCGTTGAGTGCTCAAATAACACTCTGTTTACACTTGATCCCGAGCTCGGGGTCGAAGACCGAGCTCGGGATCAGCCCCGGATCACTACTGAGTGTAAACGCTCTCGGAACCAAATTGGCCCCGGATCAGACCCCGAGATTTTGGTCTCGCGTTGGCGGAGGGTTCGATCCCGAGCTCGGGATCAGTTTGCGGTTAGATAAGCAATTAATCTTTACCGCAACCTGCCACATCCGCTCCACAGCCGTAGCGGGGGAAAAGCCCACGAAATTCAAGTGGCATTGTACACTGTACATGCACAACCCATGCACACATTGATCAGTACATGCACACACAGAGCATGACCGTTGACTGCAATTTCTGGCACCGCGCTCGAGATCAACTACAGAATGTAAACGCGGCACTCAGGATCATTGCGGTTAACACTGACGCATTCTTATCAGGGGACCAATCTTGATTCGGAGCTCGGGACCAGTGTAAACACTGTGTTACAGTGGAGCTAAATCATAAAAAGAAACCCCGCTGTGCTGAAAGTAGGGCTAGCCCCACACATTTGCTGGGCCAAGTTTGGGGAGGGTTAGCTCCGGAGCGTTCAGACAGGAGTTAGGGGTGGAGGTACCGGTAGCTAGCTCCGGAGCTAGCTCCAGAGATAGCCCTCGTCTGAACAACCCCTGAGAGAGCTGAGAATATTTGGGTAGTTTCATAAAAAAAGGAGCCAAAGTGTGACATTTTGATGCACTAAAAAATAGCCTTTACAGAAAGAAGAAATTCCTTTCCAATTTCCAAATAGTGTACAATATTTAAAATATTTTATAAATGTCTTGGTCATCGTGGTTTTGATAGTATTCAAGAAAACTGTTTAGTAACATGATGGGAGGACACACTTGAGGCATTTTTCAACTTGTGAAATCTTACATTTCAAGTATTTTTGACTGGTTTCTTTCTGGTTTTACCCAGAGAGTTGCCAACATTTTTCCCTACAAATTCCCATGCAATTTCAAAATAGAGTACAATATTTAAAATAATTTACAAACAGATGTGTTTGTATTATCATTTTGATAGGCTGCCTAATATTCGAGAAAATTATTTAATTGGAAAAAAATAGCTTGAAACAAAATCTTGGAAGCATGTTTCATGTGGACATGTGGTCGTGTACCTGCACCTACCATGTACCGACTTGACATTTCCCAAGATCAGCGTTCGCCCTTAACCTTTTTCCCAACTGGCCAACAGGGCCAGTTGTATTAAATCTTCACTGGCCCGTCGGCATTTCAAGTGGCCCGGTTTAATACTGTTAACATTTCTGGTTGTTCTTTTTAAACACAGTCGACCATTAATGTTTGCAAAAACCACATTTGAGTGAATAAATTAGGAAAATTTGGTAGTCATAAGGTTCTCCTCATTAAAAGTTTGAAAATGTGTGGTACATTTTAGAGCTTTCTGGTGAATTTTAGAGCTATTCTGGAGTCTTGAAAGGTTCTTTTGTTATAAATTCTCAAGGATGCATGTTTTTGTGCACATTAACCCCTTCGCGACAGGGAACTGCATTTGCAGAACTTTATAAGTGTGAGTGTACATCTTGGGGGCGGTTATAAAGAATTAGACCAGGGCAGACTAGAGCTGGTCTTTTTCAACCTGTTGGCTTGGGGTCAAGTCAGTTTTTGGTTTTTGATATGTGACTTGACCCTGGAGAAACTGACTTTTTACTGGACTTGGGAAATAAGATTGATTTACGACTTGAAATAAAAACTACCGTAGTTATCAAGTCTCCAGCCCCAGAGACATACTGCATAACCAAAACTGGAAGTGCAGTCTCTCACTCCAGGGGAATAAATTGGAACCGGCCGTGGGAGTCTGAAGAAAGATCAAAGTTATTTCATCACTCCTTTAAATTTAGTACAGCGTGGGTCTGTTTTATTTCAACTGGACAGCCGGACCATTGGGAAGGCTTTCCAGCTGGCCCGAGACCATTTCAACTGTCATTTGGCCAACGGACCAGTGCTAATTCGAACGCTGAAGATGCCGAGTCAACAGATCTGTTACACTAATACTAACACGGTTTCCCAAGATGCCGTGTTAACAGATCTGTTACACTAACATCAACACTAACACGGAGCACAGAATTGCGCCCTCACTCACTGCAATTTGCGGTTCTGCGCACTATTTTAAACACACACTAACACGCCGTGTTAACACGGCGTTTGTTCTGAGGTCACAATTCTGATTGAGATAACAGATCTGTTAACACTAACACGTAACACTAACACGTAACACACATAGAATTGTGACCTCACCCAGTGTGCCCAGCCAGATTTATTCTTTTAGTTTTTGTAATATGATTGTAAAATATTGAAATTTCTTTACTGTTCGAGATATTATTTTGATTAATTTAAGAAATTTTGAAATTTTTATCCAGTGTTTACCAGTTTTGGATCACGCTCCCCAACAAAGCCGGTGTGTTCCTTTAAACGGAATTCTTTATAGATTTTCGGAAAGACTACCCGGTACCATGCACGGACACCCACTGAGACCCCATGCGCTAAAACTATTGGACAACTCTGATTTTTAAAAAGTTTTTCCTTAGTAAATTCATGACACTTTTCCCTTGTAATTGTGCATTTTTATAATGACACTAAAATTTTTACGTGGTTTATGTCATAACAAGGAAATACGGTATTGTTTTAGTTGATGTCACAACTGGAATTTGACGAAAGTAATTATTGGAATCGATAGCTTGGATGATTTTAGGGTACAATTATAGAATGCAGGGCCCACTATACTTCAATCTCAACGTCTCCGGAGACGGAGTCACGCACTTGCACATTCATATATTGCGCCCTCTTTAGAATGAACTGTTTAAGCCTGTTCATAGGGCGGCACTCCCCCCCCGCGAAGCCCCGCCCCCATTTTTCTGTTACCTGGAATTAGTTTTATCCTTATATTATTCTATTGAACGCGGGATGCACATCAAGAAGGGATAATAAATGACGTGTTTCTGTCGTCACAGATCCGAATTTAGATCACAAACTGTGTCACTATTCGTTTTTTCCTCAACGTTTTTTTTTTTTTTAAATTTTCCCACCACTTACACGTTCACTTCCACCTCCAAAATTTCCTTTTTAAATTCATGACGATCTCTCTTCCGGCCGGTTGAACAAAAAAGGATTTAAAAAACCGCAAACGCAAGTGACGCGCGACGGGCATTCACCTTCTTTTATGTCTTTTTGTTTTTATCGGTACCGAGTGGGGCACCTGTACTCCCTACGCGAAAGGCCGTACTAACTGCGTGTAAACAAAGTACCCGACTATGTTAGACGGATTTAGTCAACAGAGGGCGACATCAGTTCGTTTTCCTTGGGAGCGGCCCGTGATGCAGTGGTACATGTACATACATGATGTAAATACATGAAAGGTATCGTAAAAATTTTGCAGTGCGGCATTTTTTTTTGCTAGGGCGGTCGTGATTTTGCTCGGGCGGTCGAGATTTTGCGCGGGCGGCACAAAAATTAGGTAGGGTGGCACGCCCTAGCAAAACATCTCGTGCAGAACCTTGGTCTCCCGTCTCCGCGTCTCCAGAAACCCTCTTGCCCAGAATAATAGCAGCACGAGAGGGATTTTAAAAAAAAAGGTAAATAAAGACCGGAAACTGTTGCGTTCTTCGTTTCAAACTACTTAGGTGTCCAGAGGGCGCTTTTCTTTTAATTCCCGACGGGCTACCCCCTCTAAATCAAAACATTCACAGCAGTCTCCGGTCTCCGCGTCTCCAGAAAACCCTCTTGCCTAAAATAATCGCGGCACGAGAGGGATTTAAAAAAAAAAGGTAAATAAAGACCGGAAACCGTTGCGTTTTTCGTTTCAAACTACTTAGGTGTCCAGAGGGCGCTTTTCTTTTAATTCCTGACGGGCTACCGCCCTCTAAATCAAAACATTCACAGCCGTCTCCCGTCTCCGCGTCTCCAGAAACCCTCTTGCCCAGCATAATCGCGGCACGAGAGGGATGTTTTAAAAAAGGTAAATAAAGACCGGAAACCGTTGTGTTCTTCGTTTCAAAGGAAACCGTTTGCGTTCTTCGTTTCAAAGTACTTCGGTGTCTAAAGGGCGCTTTTCTCTTAATTCCCGACGGGGTACACCCCTCGCAATCAAAACATTCACAGCCGTCTCCCGTCTCCACGTTGTACTTCGGAGATTTTTTATAAAGGGAAATAAAGTCCGAAAACCATTCCGTTAACGAAGTCACGGCAAAGTGGTGCTTTCGACCACCAGAGGGCGCTCATCTCCTGTCTCCCGTCTCTGCTAGAAGTTCGATCACATCGTCTCCAGTCAACTTTGAAAAGGTGCTGTCGCGTGGGCCCTGTATTCTAGTATAGTTACTCGAATTTTAGAATATGAATACTTACATACATTTCCGTCGCAAAGGCTTAGTTTTAGAGAAAAATCACGTAAAAAATATTGCATACCGGTTAGCCCAGGTTGGACGTCGTCTTCATTGCATTACGAGTGACGTCCAGGTTACGATGTCTCTAAACAGGGGGACTGAAAATTCCATATAATTTTTAAGCTATATTACCTTTTAATGGACGTCGAATTTATGTCCATATATGCTTGACGTCTTCATTTACAGGAACGGGAGGTTTAAATGTCGTATATACCAAATTTGATGAAAAAAAGTGAAATCTAAGGCACAACCTAACGTTAAAGTTCAGAGAAATAAATAACAGCTGCCGTCGCGTCACGCTTCGTGAAGTTTGGATAGGCTTGCGCGTGCGGCGCCACGATTTCAGGCACGCAATGCGCCGAGGCCATGGCCTAGTTCAGTTGCGACGCGCGCACGGCCGGCCGGTACGCGGGACTACTACGCGCGCGGTGAGAACAAAATAAGCTGAACGTAACTTGGCCGTCTGTATATTATAGTAGGGATTTTTTGTGCACAAATATATAGCAAATTAGCGCGACTTTTTGCCGTTTTCCTCTGGAATATGCAGTTCGGTGATGTGTAGTGGATTTCTAAACCCAGCAATCCCAAAGATTAGGACACATGGAACTTTGTTAGCACATTACCGGCTTCCAGCACAAGGTAGAAATATTGAATTTTTTTGTTACAAAAACTTCATACCCTGGACTCTGTATCCACATGTAGTATGCGGTACGGAGTCCAACCTGGGCTACATACCGGTATGAATTATGATTGCACGCAAAGCGGCCAGCCAGAAACCAAACGGATTATCACGCGCACGCCCTATTTCTTCACGCGCTTCACACACAGCAGTTTCACTTCGGCCGGCAGCAGTTTCACACACTTTTGTATGGAGGCGGGCGTGACAAAAACACAGAATTTTCATGGAAAAGGTATTTCAAAATCATCCAAGCTATCGATTCCAATTATTATTTTCCTTAAATTCCAGTTGTGACATAAACTAAACAAATACCGAAAATACCTCGATGGATGACTTGGAAGTTAACTTAGAAGTTAGAGTCGAGTTGTCTCGACGGACGAGTTGTCCTGCGTTTTTATCAATATCACTCAGTATAAAGTAATAAGTATGGAGCAGTTACTTACGATATACAAGCTGTTCAATGCGATTAGCGCATTTCTGCTGCAGGCAAACCCCCCGCACATCTTGGCGTAATAACGGCAACACAAGGTAAAAAATTAAAAAAACAATCGGCTATCGTTCACAATTTCTAAATTGGCCTAGAAAATTGTAGTTCATTTACACCATCTCCACGTTCGTTTCACTCGTGCGCTGATGATGACGTTAGCTTGCTAGAAAAAAACAGGCCGCGAGAGGGCTCACTTTACTCTTTTTTTTCTGGGACAGTGAGATGATCTAGACTAACTGGTTCCACATATTCCACATACAACGACTGAATATGAGGACCGGCTACCGTGGTGTTTAAAGGGCTGAAATGGTGTTTTTATCTATGAAATCTGTGCTATGGAACTATTTTATTAATTTACAATCATAAAAACCCAACTTGAAAGTTGTTTGGGGGGTTAAAATCAAGGTTGTTTATTTTTATGCTAATGAAAATTTACATATGCATGAGCAAAGTGATGATGTCACTTTAGGAAAACACAGGAAAATCTCATTCAACTGTGCACAAAAGTTTCCACAATTTTCTCCAACTTGCTGAAACTTTTGTAACCCATGATGGTTTAGGTTTGTTTTACAGTATTTTTCCACAATTCCAGTTTGGAGTCTTATGTTTTTTCTTGGCTTTTTTTGCTGTGTGTTCCTAAAGTGACATGTCCCAAACAGCGCCCTCTGTCTGTGAGTTTATGTGAAGACATTTTCAAAGTTGAAAAATGCCACTTTTTATTCATGGGGCATCAAAATGAACAGTAGTATTGTCTTTCTACACAAGTAATCCTTCATATGCAGCAAAAACTGTGCTAAAGTTATTGAGCATTCCAGCCCTTTAAAATAGCACTAAGCATTACGTCATGCATTTATTTTTAGGAGCGCATAACCGTTAATTTTTAAAGCGGCACGAGTGTATAACAATTTGAAAGGGGTTATTCCAGATTGGACCAATAATTTTTAAAAATATATTAACCTTAAAGGCCAGTGTATCATTTGCCAGTGTATCATACCCCAAAAAGTAATCGAGTTTACAGGGGAAAAGTTCTGAAAGTAAAGATTGAATGAATAGCAACTCCCCAATGAAAGGTTTCCGCTCGAAATGATATAATTGTACCAGAAAATAATCCGTAAAGATGAAATTATTTAGATCGTTTGCAAACGATTTACTTATTTTTGGTTCGCATCTACGCGGTCCAAAATGCATGGGCGCTGTGTACTCCGTGTGCGTGTTCCAACGCGATGCATTTTTATGGATCGCGCGCACACGCTTGTACACGCAGTATGTGCGCCACATGCACAGAGTGCATGACGCAAGTCACATAGTACCCGATCAACTGAGAACGAATATTTGAAACACACCGCCAAGACCAGGAAAACGCATATGGATTTTCATGGTTTTTTTAAACGTGGTACATTTGACAAAGCTGTAATTTCTTCGGATGAGTTTGTTGATGTCTTTCTTTTGATTTATAATGGTTTTATTCGCAGAATCGCTCAAAAACAGATCATCACAGGCCTTTAAAATATTACACATGCCATTTAAATATATATGTAGCATCAAAAAGCAAATTCAAACCTTGTCTGCATCACCCAGCGAGCTCCATATTTAGTTTTAATCTGCTGTTGCAATCCCGTAACTATATAGCCATTCATTAGGCATAAAAAAAAAAAATGTTATGTTGGCGTAACCCGACCGACCCTAAAAATACGGCCGACCCCTGCCGACCCTGGATATTTTTATTTTTTTCAAGGGAAGAAATTTAATGATTAAAATCTATATAAATGAGTTATAAATACGTTTGAAACCATTTCTGACCGTTTCTCATTGTTGTATTGACTTGTCTGACGCTGGCGCGCGCGTGGAACTTTGGAGTGCACATTGTTGCACCAACGATCGAACACGCAGCAGAAGATTGCGCAGGCTCTACAACAATGTACATGTACATGTACAGGTGTGATATCGATACGGAGATAGATGCACCAAGTATACATTGTACATGTATCGCGTCCCCGACTCCCACTCAGAGAGCAAAAATATGGTAGCCTCGTCCTAGACTGTTGCACGGCGCGGACAGTAGTCTAGTCTTGGCCCAAGACTACTCTAGTCGATATTGGTTTGTGTACGCGTTGGCCATATAGTGCGCCCTCTTGCAGCACTAACGGACCAGTCTTTGCTCACTACTCTAGTGAGCAAAGACTGGTCCGTTAGTGCTGCAAGAGGGCGCACTATATGGCCAACGCGTACACAAACCAATATCGACTAGAGTAGTCTTGGGCCAAGACTAACAGTAGTCTTGATGCAAGACCGAATTTACTGTTAGAGTTCGCGATCCCCACATTGTTCATTTTAGCCGCCAGAGGGCGTACCTACACTTACAACGTGAACTTTTCGACTGTATTTCAGGTGCGCCCTCTGGCGGCCATTGGTGAATAGTCTATGTACATCGTGTATTGCGCGCAAAAAGGCAGTCTTTCCGAAAGACTACGCGGACAGCTACATACAATATTTAAAATATTTGGCTATTTATTTTGTGTTTAAAAAATAGTTTGTTACAATATAAATTATTTTAATTATTTTTTTCAGCATTTTACACAATAAAAACTGATATATATATATACATTCTAAAAATTGTAAACTATTTTGTGACCTCGGCCCCGTGTTTTTCACAGTCGTATCAACATGGCGCCCGGTTCCGAAGCGTACAGTGTTTCCATCAAGGGAAAATGTGGATCTGCGGTCATTTTTGATCGCTTAAAACGGACAAATTTGAGTCAACAGCTAAGGTTAATCGCCCAGAGCTGCGCCGACGATGTCAAAGTGGGGTACACGGTGCTGAAAATACAATCGTCAAAGGAAGAAGCGGGTCCATACAAAGATGTGGAATCAGATGAAACGGCCAGCATTTTGTCTGATTTTGGTTTCCACTTTTTCATGTCATTTTCGTTGCTGGGAGAAAAAAAACAAAAACAAAAAAAACAATCCCGACCTACCTACCCTATTTTTGGGGGCCCGTTACGCCAACATAACATATTTTTTGTTTATGCCATCGCGTTACAGTTACCGTAGCTATAGCCACTGCGTAGTTTTAAATCCGTGGCATCACCATAAATACGCATGGACGTGTACGTGTACGCGACGTGCAATTTAAATTCTCGAAACAATGACGAATCGTACCCGACGATTAACGATAACGTCCGGACATGCATTCGGGTAACTTCGGGAACCTTCGAAAAAAAGGGAGGAATTTCTCCTGTTTCAGTATGGCGGATTTGCGGTTGCCGGACCTTCAAATCAGTCTTCACTAGTGATTTAATTGTTTGGTCCGGTAATCGGACTACGCGCAAGCCGCACGTACCACAGGGCACTTAGCCTTTTGTCAAGGCCTCCTGAATTTGGGCGATTTCGTGACTTGAACAGAGTCTGTGCAGGCACATTAGCCCGTCCCGTGTCAGCGAGCTGGGTACAAGCGAAGTCTACGGGTGCATCCCACTAAATATATATGCAAAGATCCCTCCGCAAGCTCATGAATATTTTGTATGCCCTTCAAATGTTTCTATATTAGAGAGAGTTAAGAGCTAATCGAGTGTAATCTAGTGTAGAAAGTGCCGATCATCATGATTTTGGGTATTGTTTCTTTCAACTGTTAGTAAATTTGACTGCCTAGCTCGTAAAAGGTGGCTCTATTTTGCCCAATAGCGTATGGGAGCTGACACAGACGGACATATTCCGGCATCCCTAAGTGAAGTGGTGTCCAGTAAGTTTTCCCGCCACCCCTAATTTCCCCAAAATACACACTCTGGCTGCCCCAACCATCTCCCTCCACCCTCCAAAGGCAGTTGACACGTACAGATAGACATGGCACCTGGAAGAAACGAGGATCGTGGTGCTGTTTCTTGCAAAATGTGCCCAAGTGTATTCTCTCGAAGTAGCTTCTCTCGTCCTAAATAGTCCAGCTGTCAAGAAACGGTAGAATGAAGACGAAATTGTGGTCGGTTAGCTCAGTCGGTAGAGCGTCGTGCTGATAACGCGAAGGTCGTGGGTTCGAGCCCCATACTGACCAGCTACCACCTTTTTGGCCTTGGCACACAAAGTGAAGTGGCGTCCAGTAGGTTCCTCTCCAGTCGTCCTAAATCGTCCAACTTCAAAAAGCATGCAAGCTAGTTTGCCGGAACCCGGGATTGAACCAGGGACCTTCAGATCTTCAGTCTGACGCTCTCCCAACTGAGCTATTACGGCACATCTGTTTAACTTTCCAGAGTAAATCGCACGAACTTATAAGGTCAGTTTTAGATGTACTCGCTGTCAAGAAACGGTAGAATGAAGACGAAATTGTGGTCGGTTAGCTCAGTCGGTAGAGCGTCGTGCTGATAACGCGAAGGTCGTGGGTTCGAGCCCCATACTGACCAGCTACCACCTTTTTGGCCTTGGCACACAAAGTGAAGTGGCGTCCAGTAGGTTCCTCTCCAGTCGTCCTAAATCGTCCAACTTCAAAAAGCATGCAAGCTAGTTTGCCGGAACCCGGGATTGAACCAGGGACCTTCAGATCTTCAGTCTGACGCTCTCCCAACTGAGCTATTACGGCACATCTGTTTAACTTTCCAGAGTAAATCGCACGAACTTATAAGGTCAGTTTTAGATGTACTCGCTGTCAAGAAACGGTAGAATGAAGACGAAATTGTGGTCGGTTAGCTCAGTCGGTAGAGCGTCGTGCTGATAACGCGAAGGTCGTGGGTTCGAGCCCCATACTGACCAGCTACCACCTTTTTGGCCTTGGCACACAAAGTGAAGTGGCGTCCAGTAGGTTCCTCTCCAGTCGTCCTAAATCGTCCAACTTCAAAAAGCATGCAAGCTAGTTTGCCGGAACCCGGGATTGAACCAGGGACCTTCAGATCTTCAGTCTGACGCTCTCCCAACTGAGCTATTACGGCACATCTGTTTAACTTTCCAGAGTAAATCGCACGGACTTATAAGGTCAGTTTTAGATGTACTCGCTGTCAAGAAACGGTAGAATGAAGACAAAATTGTGGTCGGTTAGCTCAGTCGGTAGAGCGTCGTGCTGATAACGCGAAGGTCGTGGGTTCGAGCCCCATACTGACCAGCTACCACCTTTTTGGCCTTGGCACACAAAGTGAAGTGGCGTCCAGTAGGTTCCTCTCCAGTCGTCCTAAATCGTCCAACTTCAAAAAGCATGCAAGCTAGTTTGCCGGAACCCGGGATTGAACCAGGGACCTTCAGATCTTCAGTCTGACGCTCTCCCAACTGAGCTATTACGGCACATCTGTTTAACTTTCCAGAGTAAATCGCACGGACTTATAAGGTCAGTTTTAGATGTACTCGCTGTCAAGAAACGGTAGAATAAAGACAAAATTGTGGTCGGTTAGCTCAGTCGGTAGAGCGTCGTGCTGATAACGCGAAGGTCGTGGGTTCGAGCCCCATACTGACCAGCTACCACCTTTTTGGCCTTGGCACACAAAGTGAAGTGGCGTCCAGTAGGTTCCTCTCCAGTCGTCCTAAATCGTCCAACTTCAAAAAGCATGCAAGCTAGTTTGCCGGAACCCGGGATTGAACCAGGGACCTTCAGATCTTCAGTCTGACGTTCTCCCAACTGAGCTATTACGGCACATCTGTTTAACTTTCCAGAGTAAATCGCACGGACTTATAAGGTCAGTTTTAGATGTACTCGCTGTCAAGAAACGGTAGAATGAAGACAAAATTGTGGTCGGTTAGCTCAGTCGGTAGAGCGTCGTGCTGATAACGCGAAGGTCGTGGGTTCGAGCCCCATACTGACCAGCTACCACCTTTTTGGCCTTGGCACACAAAGTGAAGTGGCGTCCAGTAGGTTCCTCTCCAGTCGTCCTAAATCGTCCAACTTCAAAAAGCATGCAAGCTAGTTTGCCGGAAACCGGGATTGAACCAGGGACCTTCAGATCTTCAGTCTGACGCTCTCCCAACTGAGCTATTACGGCACATCTGTTTAACTTTCCAGAGTAAATCGCACGGACTTATAAGGTCAGTTTTAGATGTACTCGCTGTCAAGAAACGGTAGAATGAAGACAAAATTGTGGTCGGTTAGCTCAGTCGGTAGAGCGTCGTGCTGATAACGCGAAGGTCGTGGGTTCGAGCCCCATACTGACCAGCTACCACCTTTTTGGCCTTGGCACACAAAGTGAAGTGGCGTCCAGTAGGTTCCCTCTCCAGTCGTCCTAAATCGTCCAACTTCAAAAAGCATGCAAGCTAGTTTGCCGGAACCCGGGATTGAACCAGGGACCTTCAGATCTTCAGTCTGACGCTCTCCCAACTGAGCTATTACGGCACATCTGTTTAACTTTCCAGCGTAAATCGCACGGACTTATAAGGTCAGTTTTAGATGTACTCGCTGTCAAGAAACGGTAGAATGAAGACAAAATTGTGGTCGGTTAGCTCAGTCGGTAGAGCGTCGTGCTGATAACGCAAAGGTCGTGGGTTCGAGCCCCATACTGACCAGCTACCACCTTTTTGGCCTTGGCACACAAAGTGAAGTGGCGTCCAGTAGGTTCCTCTCCAGTCGTCCTAAATCGTCCAACTTCAAAAAGCATGCAAGCTAGTTTGCCGGAACCCGGGATTGAACCAGGGACCTTCAGATCTTCAGTCTGACGCTCTCCCAACTGAGCTATTATGGCACATCTGTTTAACTTTCCAGAGTAAATCGCACGGACTTATAAGGTCAGTTTTAGATGTACTCGCTGTCAAGAAACGGTAGAATGAAGACAAAATTGTGGTCGGTTAGCTCAGTCGGTAGAGCGTCGTGCTGATAACGCGAAGGTCGTGGGTTCGAGCCCCATACTGACCAGCTACCACCTTTTTGGCCTTGGCACACAAAGTGAAGTGGCGTCCAGTAGGTTCCTCTCCAGTCGTCCTAAATCGTCCAACTTCAAAAAGCATGCAAGCTAGTTTGCCGGAACCCGGGATTGAACCAGGGACCTTCAGATCTTCAGTCTGACGCTCTCCCAACTGAGCTATTACGGCACATCTGTTTAACTTTCCAGAGTAAATCGCACGGACTTATAAGGTCAGTTTTAGATGTACTCGCTGTCAAGAAACGGTAGAATGAAGACAAAATTGTGGTCGGTTAGCTCAGTCGGTAGAGCGTCGTGCTGATAACGCGAAGGTCGTGGGTTCGAGCCCCATACTGACCAGCTACCACCTTTTTGGCCTTGCCACACAAAGTGAAGTGGCGTCCAGTAGGTTCCTCTCCAGTCGTCCTAAATCGTCCAACTTCAAAAAGCATGCAAGCTAGTTTGCCGGAATCCGGGATTGAACCAGGGACCTTCAGATCTTCAGTCTGACGCTCTCCCAACTGAGCTATTACGGCACATCTGTTTAACTTTCCAGAGTAAATCGCACGGACTTATAAGGTCAGTTTTAGATGTACTCGCTGTCAAGAAACGGTAGAATGAAGACAAAATTGTGGTCGGTTAGCTCAGTCGGTAGAGCGTCGTGCTGATAACGCGAAGGTCGTGGGTTCGAGCCCCATACTGACCAGCTACCACCTTTTTGGCTTTGGCACACAAAGTGAAGTGGCGTCCAGTAGGTTCCTCTCCAGTCGTCCTAAATCGTCCAACTTCAAAAAGCATGCAAGCTAGTTTGCCGGAACCCGGGATTGAACCAGGGACCTTCAGATCTTCAGTCTGACGCTCTCCCAACTGAGCTATTACGGCACATCTGTTTAACTTTCCAGAGTAAATCGCACGGACTTATAAGGTCAGTTTTAGATGTACTCGCTGTCAAGAAACGGTAGAATGAAGACAAAATTGTGGTCGGTTAGCTCAGTCGGTAGAGCGTCGTGCTGATAACGCGAAGGTCGTGGGTTCGAGCCCCATACTGACCAGCTACCACCTTTTTGGCCTTGGCACACAAAGTGAAGTGGCGTCCAGTAGGTTCCTCTCCAGTCGTCCTAAATCGTCCAACTTCAAAAAGCATGCAAGCTAGTTTGCCGGAACCCGGGATTGAACCAGGGACCTTCAGATCTTCAGTCTGACGCTCTCCCAACTGAGCTATTACGGCACATCTGTTTAACTTTCCAGAGTAAATCGCACGGACTTATAAGGTCAGTTTTAGATGTACTCGCTGTCAAGAAACGGTAGAATGAAGACAAAATTGTGGTCGGTTAGCTCAGTCGGTAGAGCGTCGTGCTGATAACGCGAAGGTCGTGGGTTCGAGCCCCATACTGACCAGCTACCACCTTTTTGGCCTTGGCACACAAAGTGAAGTGGCGTCCAGTAGGTTCCTCTCCAGTCGTCCTAAATCGTCCAACTTCAAAAAGCATGCAAGCTAGTTTGCCGGAACCCGGGATTGAACCAGGGACCTTCAGATCTTCAGTCTGACGCTCTCCCAACTGAGCTATTACGGCACATCTGTTTAACTTTCCAGCGTAAATCGCACGGACTTATAAGGTCAGTTTTAGATGTACTCGCTGTCAAGAAACGGTAGAATGAAGACAAAATTGTGGTCGGTTAGCTCAGTCGGTAGAGCGTCGTGCTGATAACGCAAAGGTCGTGGGTTCGAGCCCCATACTGACCAGCTACCACCTTTTTGGCCTTGGCACACAAAGTGAAGTGGCGTCCAGTAGGTTCCTCTCCAGTCGTCCTAAATCGTCCAACTTCAAAAAGCATGCAAGCTAGTTTGCCGGAACCCGGGATTGAACCAGGGACCTTCAGATCTTCAGTCCGACGCTCTCCCAACTGAGCTATTACGGCACATCTGTTTAACTTTCCAGAGTAAATCGCACGGACTTATAAGGTCAGTTTTAGATGTACTCGCTGTCAAGAAACGGTAGAATGAAGACAAAATTGTGGTCGGTTAGCTCAGTCGGTAGAGCGTCGTGCTGATAACGCGAAGGTCGTGGGTTCGAGCCCCATACTGACCAGCTACCACCTTTTTGGTCTTGGCACACAAAGTGAAGTGGCGTCCAGTAGGTTCCTCTCCAGTCGTCCTAAATCCTCCAACTTCAAAAAGCATGCAAGCTAGTTTGCCGGAACCCGGGATTGAACCAGGGACCTTCAGATCTTCAGTCTGACGCTCTCCCAACTGAGCTATTACGGCACATCTGTTTAACTTTCCAGAGTAAATCGCACGGACTTATAAGGTCAGTTTTAGATGTACTCGCTGTCAAGAAACGGTAGAATGAAGACAAAATTGTGGTCGGTTAGCTCAGTCGGTAGAGCGTCGTGCTGATAACGCGAAGGTCGTGGGTTCGAGCCCCATACTGACCAGCTACCACCTTTTTGGTCTTGGCACACAAAGTGAAGTGGCGTCCAGTAGGTTCCTCTCCAGTCGTCCTAAATCCTCCAACTTCAAAAAGCATGCAAGCTAGTTTGCCGGAACCCGGGATTGAACCAGGGACCTTCAGATCTTCAGTCTGACGCTCTCCCAACTGAGCTATTACGGCACATCTGTTTAACTTTCCAGAGTAAATCGCACGAAATTATAAGGTCAGTTTTAGATGTACTCGCTGTCAAGAAACGGTAGAATGAAGACAAAATTGTGGTCGGTTAGCTCAGTCGGTAGAGCGTCGTGCTGATAACGCGAAGGTCGTGGGTTCGAGCCCCATACTGACCAGCTACCACCTTTTTGGCCTTGGCACACAAAGTGAAGTGGCGTCCAGTAGGTTCCTCTCCAGTCGTCCTAAATCGTCCAACTTCAAAAAGCATGCAAGCTAGTTTGCCGGAACCCGGGATTGAACCAGGGACCTTCAGATCTTCAGTCTGACGCTCTCCCAACTGAGCTATTACGGCACATCTGTTTAACTTTCCAGAGTAAATCGCACGGACTTATAAGGTCAGTTTTAGATGTACTCGCTGTCAAGAAACGGTAGAATGAAGACAAAATTGTGGTCGGTTAGCTCAGTCGGTAGAGCGTCGTGCTGATAACGCGAAGGTCGTGGGTTCGAGCCCCATACTGACCAGCTACCACCTTTTTGGCCTTGGCACACAAAGTGAAGTGGCGTCCAGTAGGTTCCTCTCCAGTCGTCCTAAATCGTCCAACTTCAAAAAGCATGCAAGCTAGTTTGCCGGAACCCGGGATTGAACCAGGGACCTTCAGATCTTCAGTCTGACGCTCTCCCAACTGAGCTATTACGGCACATCTGTTTAACTTTCCAGAGTAAATCGCACGGACTTATAAGGTCAGTTTTAGATGTACTCGCTGTCAAGAAACGGTAGAATGAAGACAAAATTGTGGTCGGTTAGCTCAGTCGGTAGAGCGTCGTGCTGATAACGCGAAGGTCGTGGGTTCGAGCCCCATACTGACCAGCTACCACCTTTTTGGCCTTGGCACACAAAGTGAAGTGGCGTCCAGTAGGTTCCTCTCCAGTCGTCCTAAATCGTCCAACTTCAAAAAGCATGCAAGCTAGTTTGCCGGAACCCGGGATTGAACCAGGGACCTTCAGATCTTCAGTCTGACGCTCTCCCAACTGAGCTATTACGGCACATCTGTTTAACTTTCCAGAGTAAATCGCACGGACTTATAAGGTCAGTTTTAGATGTACTCGCTGTCAAGAAACGGTAGAATGAAGACAAAATTGTGGTCGGTTAGCTCAGTCGGTAGAGCGTCGTGCTGATAACGCGAAGGTCGTGGGTTCGAGCCCCATACTGACCAGCTACCACCTTTTTGGCCTTGGCACACAAAGTGAAGTGGCGTCCAGTAGGTTCCTCTCCAGTCGTCCTAAATCGTCCAACTTCAAAAAGCATGCAAGCTAGTTTGCCGGAACCCGGGATTGAACCAGGGACCTTCAGATCTTCAGTCTGACGCTCTCCCAACTGAGCTATTACGGCACATCTGTTTAACTTTCCAGAGTAAATCGCACGGACTTATAAGGTCAGTTTTAGATGTACTCGCTGTCAAGAAACGGTAGAATGAAGACAAAATTGTGGTCGGTTAGCTCAGTCGGTAGAGCGTCGTGCTGATAACGCGAAGGTCGTGGGTTCGAGCCCCATACTGACCAGCTACCACCTTTTTGGCCTTGGCACACAAAGTGAAGTGGCGTCCAGTAGGTTCCTCTCCAGTCGTCCTAAATCGTCCAACTTCAAAAAGCATGCAAGCTAGTTTGCCGGAAGCGTAATTTTTTTTTACACCACTGCGAGGGGAGAACAATGGGGTTTGTACCTTTTTAGCGTCTTGAGAGGAGACTATATAATAGGTCAGGGTTCAGGGTTAGGGTTTAGGGTTGGTTATTTTAAAGGAATTTAGGGTTTTGAATGCGGTCGGCTTGCAACCAGCTTCGTGGTCTGGTTAGAAAAGAGCTCGACTTGTAATCATAAGGTCCCTGGTTCGAATCTATGCATGTTTGGGATTTTCCGAAATTTCGCGGTTTCTTCTTTTTCTCTAATAGTGAGAGTAAGAGTTGTCACTATTTCCAAGATTGTCACTCGAGAAGTGTCAGTCATTGGAAACTTAGACTCTATTCGGGTTGACAAATTGGGGTGTACCCCTCGCTGCGGTGTAAATAAAAAACACGCTTGCCGGAACCCGGGATTGAACCAGGGACCTTCAGATCTTCAGTCTGACGCTCTCCCAACTGAGCTATTACGGCACATCTGTTTAACTTTCCAGCGTAAATCGCACGGACTTATAAGGTCAGTTTTAGATGTACTCGCTGTCAAGAAACGGTAGAATGAAGACAAAATTGTGGTCGGTTAGCTCAGTCGGTAGAGCGTCGTGCTGATAACGCGAAGGTCGTGGGTTCGAGCCCCATACTGACCAGCTACCACCTTTTTGGCCTTGGCACACAAAGTGAAGTGGCGTCCAGTAGGTTCCTCTCCAGTCGTCCTAAATCGTCCAACTTCAAAAAGCATGCAAGCTAGTTTGCCGGAACCCGGGATTGAACCAGGGACCTTCAGATCTTCAGTCTGACGCTCTCCCAACTGAGCTATTACGCCACATCTGTTTAACTTTCCAGAGTAAATCGCACGGACTTATAAGGTCAGTTTTAGATGTACTCGCTGTCAAGAAACGGTAGAATGAAGACAAAATTGTGGTCGGTTAGCTCAGTCGGTAGAGCGTCGTGCTGATAACGCGAAGGTCGTGGGTTCGAGCCCCATACTGACCAGCTACCACCTTTTTGGCCTTGCCACACAAAGTGAAGTGGCGTCCAGTAGGTTCCTCTCCAGTCGTCCTAAATCGTCCAACTTCAAAAAGCATGCAAGCTAGTTTGCCGGAACCCGGGATTGAACCAGGGACCTTCAGATCTTCAGTCTGACGCTCTCCCAACTGAGCTATTACGGCACATCTGTTTAACTTTCCAGAGTAAATCGCACGGACTTATAAGGTCAGTTTTAGATGTACTCGCTGTCAAGAAACGGTAGAATGAAGACAAAATTGTGGTCGGTTAGCTCAGTCGGTAGAGCGTCGTGCTGATAACGCGAAGGTCGTGGGTTCGAGCCCCATACTGACCAGCTACCACCTTTTTGGCTTTGGCACACAAAGTGAAGTGGCGTCCAGTAGGTTCCTCTCCAGTCGTCCTAAATCGTCCAACTTCAAAAAGCATGCAAGCTAGTTTGCCGGAACCCGGGATTGAACCAGGGACCTTCAGATCTTCAGTCTGACGCTCTCCCAACTGAGCTATTACGGCACATCTGTTTAACTTTCCAGAGTAAATCGCACGGACTTATAAGGTCAGTTTTAGATGTACTCGCTGTCAAGAAACGGTAGAATGAAGACAAAATTGTGGTCGGTTAGCTCAGTCGGTAGAGCGTCGTGCTGATAACGCGAAGGTCGTGGGTTCGAGCCCCATACTGACCAGCTACCACCTTTTTGGCCTTGGCACACAAAGTGAAGTGGCGTCCAGTAGGTTCCTCTCCAGTCGTCCTAAATCGTCCAACTTCAAAAAGCATGCAAGCTAGTTTGCCGGAACCCGGGATTGAACCAGGGACCTTCAGATCTTCAGTCTGACGCTCTCCCAACTGAGCTATTACGGCACATCTGTTTAACTTTCCAGCGTAAATCGCACGGACTTATAAGGTCAGTTTTAGATGTACTCGCTGTCAAGAAACGGTAGAATGAAGACAAAATTGTGGTCGGTTAGCTCAGTCGGTAGAGCGTCGTGCTGATAACGCAAAGGTCGTGGGTTCGAGCCCCATACTGACCAGCTACCACCTTTTTGGCCTTGGCACACAAAGTGAAGTGGCGTCCAGTAGGTTCCTCTCCAGTCGTCCTAAATCGTCCAACTTCAAAAAGCATGCAAGCTAGTTTGCCGGAACCCGGGATTGAACCAGGGACCTTCAGATCTTCAGTCTGACGCTCTCCCAACTGAGCTATTATGGCACATCTGTTTAACTTTCCAGAGTAAATCGCACGGACTTATAAGGTCAGTTTTAGATGTACTCGCTGTCAAGAAACGGTAGAATGAAGACAAAATTGTGGTCGGTTAGCTCAGTCGGTAGAGCGTCGTGCTGATAACGCGAAGGTCGTGGGTTCGAGCCCCATACTGACCAGCTACCACCTTTTTGGCCTTGGCACACAAAGTGAAGTGGCGTCCAGTAGGTTCCTCTCCAGTCGTCCTAAATCGTCCAACTTCAAAAAGCATGCAAGCTAGTTTGCCGGAACCCGGGATTGAACCAGGGACCTTCAGATCTTCAGTCTGACGCTCTCCCAACTGAGCTATTACGGCACATCTGTTTAACTTTCCAGAGTAAATCGCACGGACTTATAAGGTCAGTTTTAGATGTACTCGCTGTCAAGAAACGGTAGAATGAAGACAAAATTGTGGTCGGTTAGCTCAGTCGGTAGAGCGTCGTGCTGATAACGCGAAGGTCGTGGGTTCGAGCCCCATACTGACCAGCTACCACCTTTTTGGCCTTGCCACACAAAGTGAAGTGGCGTCCAGTAGGTTCCTCTCCAGTCGTCCTAAATCGTCCAACTTCAAAAAGCATGCAAGCTAGTTTGCCGGAATCCGGGATTGAACCAGGGACCTTCAGATCTTCAGTCTGACGCTCTCCCAACTGAGCTATTACGGCACATCTGTTTAACTTTCCAGAGTAAATCGCACGGACTTATAAGGTCAGTTTTAGATGTACTCGCTGTCAAGAAACGGTAGAATGAAGACAAAATTGTGGTCGGTTAGCTCAGTCGGTAGAGCGTCGTGCTGATAACGCGAAGGTCGTGGGTTCGAGCCCCATACTGACCAGCTACCACCTTTTTGGCTTTGGCACACAAAGTGAAGTGGCGTCCAGTAGGTTCCTCTCCAGTCGTCCTAAATCGTCCAACTTCAAAAAGCATGCAAGCTAGTTTGCCGGAACCCGGGATTGAACCAGGGACCTTCAGATCTTCAGTCTGACGCTCTCCCAACTGAGCTATTACGGCACATCTGTTTAACTTTCCAGAGTAAATCGCACGGACTTATAAGGTCAGTTTTAGATGTACTCGCTGTCAAGAAACGGTAGAATGAAGACAAAATTGTGGTCGGTTAGCTCAGTCGGTAGAGCGTCGTGCTGATAACGCGAAGGTCGTGGGTTCGAGCCCCATACTGACCAGCTACCACCTTTTTGGCCTTGGCACACAAAGTGAAGTGGCGTCCAGTAGGTTCCTCTCCAGTCGTCCTAAATCGTCCAACTTCAAAAAGCATGCAAGCTAGTTTGCCGGAACCCGGGATTGAACCAGGGACCTTCAGATCTTCAGTCTGACGCTCTCCCAACTGAGCTATTACGGCACATCTGTTTAACTTTCCAGAGTAAATCGCACGGACTTATAAGGTCAGTTTTAGATGTACTCGCTGTCAAGAAACGGTAGAATGAAGACAAAATTGTGGTCGGTTAGCTCAGTCGGTAGAGCGTCGTGCTGATAACGCGAAGGTCGTGGGTTCGAGCCCCATACTGACCAGCTACCACCTTTTTGGCCTTGGCACACAAAGTGAAGTGGCGTCCAGTAGGTTCCTCTCCAGTCGTCCTAAATCGTCCAACTTCAAAAAGCATGCAAGCTAGTTTGCCGGAACCCGGGATTGAACCAGGGACCTTCAGATCTTCAGTCTGACGCTCTCCCAACTGAGCTATTACGGCACATCTGTTTAACTTTCCAGCGTAAATCGCACGGACTTATAAGGTCAGTTTTAGATGTACTCGCTGTCAAGAAACGGTAGAATGAAGACAAAATTGTGGTCGGTTAGCTCAGTCGGTAGAGCGTCGTGCTGATAACGCAAAGGTCGTGGGTTCGAGCCCCATACTGACCAGCTACCACCTTTTTGGCCTTGGCACACAAAGTGAAGTGGCGTCCAGTAGGTTCCTCTCCAGTCGTCCTAAATCGTCCAACTTCAAAAAGCATGCAAGCTAGTTTGCCGGAACCCGGGATTGAACCAGGGACCTTCAGATCTTCAGTCCGACGCTCTCCCAACTGAGCTATTACGGCACATCTGTTTAACTTTCCAGAGTAAATCGCACGGACTTATAAGGTCAGTTTTAGATGTACTCGCTGTCAAGAAACGGTAGAATGAAGACAAAATTGTGGTCGGTTAGCTCAGTCGGTAGAGCGTCGTGCTGATAACGCGAAGGTCGTGGGTTCGAGCCCCATACTGACCAGCTACCACCTTTTTGGTCTTGGCACACAAAGTGAAGTGGCGTCCAGTAGGTTCCTCTCCAGTCGTCCTAAATCCTCCAACTTCAAAAAGCATGCAAGCTAGTTTGCCGGAACCCGGGATTGAACCAGGGACCTTCAGATCTTCAGTCTGACGCTCTCCCAACTGAGCTATTACGGCACATCTGTTTAACTTTCCAGAGTAAATCGCACGAAATTATAAGGTCAGTTTTAGATGTACTCGCTGTCAAGAAACGGTAGAATGAAGACAAAATTGTGGTCGGTTAGCTCAGTCGGTAGAGCGTCGTGCTGATAACGCGAAGGTCGTGGGTTCGAGCCCCATACTGACCAGCTACCACCTTTTTGGCCTTGGCACACAAAGTGAAGTGGCGTCCAGTAGGTTCCTCTCCAGTCGTCCTAAATCGTCCAACTTCAAAAAGCATGCAAGCTAGTTTGCCAGAACCCGGGATTGAACCAGGGACCTTCAGATCTTCAGTCTGACGCTCTCCCAACTGAGCTATTACGGCACATCTGTTTAACTTTCCAGAGTAAATCGCACGGACTTATAAGGTCAGTTTTAGATGTACTCGCTGTCAAGAAACGGTAGAATGAAGACAAAATTGTGGTCGGTTAGCTCAGTCGGTAGAGCGTCGTGCTGATAACGCGAAGGTCGTGGGTTCGAGCCCCATACTGACCAGCTACCACCTTTTTGGCCTTGCCACACAAAGTGAAGTGGCGTCCAGTAGGTTCCTCTCCAGTCGTCCTAAATCGTCCAACTTCAAAAAGCATGCAAGCTAGTGTAGTGATTTGTGATTTTGGATCCGTTTGAATCCGGGGTACCAGAGTCTCTTGACAAGACTTGAAGACGATGCAAAATAAGCTTTGACACCACGTTTCCACTTTAACTTGACTATCAGTGTTTTATTGTTTCATCACAGCTCCATTTAAAATGATTGGCGAACAACACTCCTTGGCGAATAAAGTCTTACGATTCCAGTCAGTCAGTCAGGCATATATTAATCTCAACTCATTCGGGCTATTTCCGTTGGCAAACACTAAACAGTGCTAAGTAAAATACAACATAGTTCATGTAATTCTCCTCCCGAAAACTACATTTGGTCCGTGCTGTGTTTTCCTACACGACAACAACTTTTCCCACGTACACAACTTTCTAACTTGTGTCTGTCTAGCTGTCTGTGTCACGCGTGGAGCGCGCACAAAGTCATGCAACTCCTTTCGCATAGACCTGTGACCCGGGGTCATGTATTTCTGTGCCCTGGATACAGTGTGCTATATTTAGATCATCCCAAAACAGTTACGGACCGGTAAACCAACATTGCGCCCTCTTGTAAATATAATCGCAATGAATTAAAGGGAATACCTGTACAAACATGAATATGCCATTCCTCTACATCCTCCCCTACTTTAAAGATCTGCACCTGAAGATCGCAGGAATTACGGATTACACAATCATGAAATTTTACACTGATAACCTTAACATTTTACAGTCAAGTAAACAATAAACTTGATAACAGTAACTCGTTTACACATTTTACCTAGTACCAGCATCGATACTGAAAGAACTTAACAAGTTGTCTCAAGGTTCTTTCATACTGAATGATCCCTGCATCATTCAGATGAACTCCATCCAAACTATACCGTTCATGGTTGAGACCTCGATGCTCCCAGACCCACCATGAGTCCTTCCGAAATGTACCCTCGGTTAACAAAACATTAAACTCTTTTACTCTGCTATTAAATTCTTGTATGGAAACTTGATTATTTCTCATATTACCTGACCTTGGCAATACCGGAAGTGATACAACCACACAAGGAGTAATACCCAATTTTGGTAGTTCTTGTACCCAATCACTATATACAGAGTACAATTTAGTCGGACACATACTCTTTGAACATAAGTCATTTGTACCTATGTCAAGGATCAAGACTGAAGGTTTTGCCTCTTTCAACTGATAACGATAACGGTCTGGTTCTTTATGAAATCTTGCAAAAGTCAGACCTCCTTCTCCCAAACAGTTAATGGGAACGGTACTATTTTGCAACTCAATATTTACAAACGGTCCATGCTTGTTCTTCAAGCGTTTGACGTAACTGTGTCCAAACAAGACAAAATGCATAACAAATAATCAACACTAGAATACACCAACAGATATTTGCCCATGATTATGCTTTCAATAATTTTACTACAACACTGATTAGCGGTGGGTTTAGATGCTGTGGTGCTATCCAGTTGGGGATTCTGTAAGGAAGCTGGATACCCCAAGACCTTCCAGACAGTCACCTGAACCAACCTTCAGCTGACCACGGGGCAGTCTAAACCAACCGTGTCTTCAGTATACTGCTGACTTAGGCAAATGGTATGGATTACTGTGGCGGCCACGGGTGCTTCTTTTGGATCTCCAAAATGGCTTTACGCCTCCACCCGGC
The DNA here is from genome assembly GCA_037783545.1 of Henricia sp. BOLD:AAB3569. Classification (NCBI taxonomy): domain Eukaryota; kingdom Metazoa; phylum Echinodermata; class Asteroidea; order Spinulosida; family Echinasteridae; genus Henricia; species Henricia sp. BOLD:AAB3569. The sequence goes on from JBBELK010000060.1 coordinate 3,112,892, forward strand.
CTGGTAACCTCCTTAACAGGCTCCCCTACTTTGTGTTGGCTAACCGGTTTGTCACCCGACCTCGGAGTCTGCTCTGTGTCATTACTGGGTTGTACAAAATCCCAATCAGAATCATCTGACTCAGATTCACTGTTTACGCTAGACTCTCCGAATTCTGGAGGGCAGACCCTCAACAATTTCCGATGGACAGTTTTCTGCTCCCCTCCCAACAACGGTCGGATACAATAAACGTCACCGTGGTCATTAACGCCAACGACAATGTAGGACCCACTTTCGTATGCATTTGCTAACTTATGTCTACCACGAAATGCACACTTTCGTAGTAAAACTTGTGTACCAACCTTAATTGGCCCAGCATTTGCTTTCGCGTCGTATGCGGCTTTGTTACGGTTACAGGTCTTGGCTACTCTCTCACTGACTAGCTCCTTAGCCCTATCGATTAATTGTGATTGTTCTTTCACAAAATCTTGCCCCCAGTCACTGTCGGTTTTTCCCAACATCTGATCTATTGGAATTAAGGGCTCTCTACCGAACATGAGCGTAAAGGGTGCAACCCCGGTGACGCAGTGCGGTGTCGCATTGTAGACGAACACCAAGTGAGCTAACAGGTCCGGCCATTTGCGTCTGTCTCGTTCACTGAGGGATTTAATTAAGCCAAATAAGGTTCTGTTAAATCGCTCCGCTTGTGAATTTCCCTCAGGGTGGTAAGGGGTTGTTCTGGATTTACTTATACCATACAAAGCACAGAGTTCCCTAATGACGCCACCCTCGAAATTTCTTCCTTGATCACTATGTATTCTACTAGGGATCCCAAATCGAGTGAACCAATGTTGGACAAGGGCTTTCGCTACGGTGACAGCAAGTTGGTCCCTACAGGGCACGGCCTGTACGAATTTGGTATACACGTCAGTGATAACAAGAACGTCTTCAAATCCACCCTTTCCCTGGTCAACCTTAACGAAATCAATCGCAACTACCTCCAGTGGTCTAAATGCAAGTAAGTGGCGCATGGGTGTCCTGGGTGCAGGTGCTGCAGCCTTGGCTGTTAGACACTGCCTACACCGACCAATATAACGGCGTACCATGGTGGCCATATTGGGCCAATATACCCGCCTCCTTAAGAGTGAACAAGTCCTGGTAACACCCTGGTGTCCCCACCCATCATGACAACCTTGCATCATCTGAGGAACGAGACACTTTGGCAGCAACGTCTGAAACAACTCTCCATGCAATGGATCATTGACCTGGCGACAGAGCACTCCATTCCGCTCAACAAAGCGTGGCCACTGCCACAGCCATGCTTTCAGCTCTGGTGACTCAATATTCGTATCTGTCATTGGTTCCCCTGGACGCCATCCAGCCTCCCAACGCTTCCAGACAATTCCCAACTCTGGGTCCTCCTTTTGCAAGGTTGACAACTGGTCCAAAGACCACGACGGAAACACGCCAGGCGGGTTTGCGCCCACAGAGTGCTTCCCTGGCTTCGGCTCACCAATGAAACTTCGTGAGACATCTGCCCTAATTGGAACAACACTGGAATGCACCTTAGACTGGAATACTCGTTCCACCTCACCAGACGAACAGTGACAATGGCCAGGATACCGACTAAGAGCATCGGCACACTTGTTGCTAACCCCTGATCTAAACCTAACATCAAAGTTAAATGCGGCAAGTTGGGCTACCCATCTCATTTCGCATGCCCCTAGCTTTGCTGTCTCTAAGTGCGCTAGTGGATTATGGTCTGTAAAGACCGTGAAAGGCAGACCAATGAGATAATCTCGAAATTTATCGACAACAGACCATTTCAATGCCAAAAGCTCAAGCTTAAATGAACTGTAATCGGGGTAATTACGTTCAGCACCTCTAAGCCCCCTACTGGCGTAAGCTACTGGGTGTCGTTTTCCTTGCTCATCCTCCTGTGCTAGACAAGCCCCTAACCCCTTTAACGAAGCGTCTACCTCTAGTATAAAGGGTTTGGTGAAGTCTGGATAACTCAGCACCGGGGCTTCTGTAAGCGCCCTTTTCAAACTGACGAAGGCATCATCAGCTTCGGTCGTCCACTCAAAACGTTTCTGACTAGATCCTGACTTTCCCTTACCTAATGAAGGTAGCATGTTGTGCAGAGGTACAGCAATCCTTGAGAAACCGGAAATGAATCGCCGGTAATACCCTGCTAGACCTAGAAAAGATCTTAAATCCCCAGGTGTTGATGGAATTGGCCAGTCTCTGATCTTTTGAACCTTGTCCGCATCTACAGAAATTCCATCTGAACTCACGACATGACCCAGGTACGACACCTGCTTGCGAAAGAACTGGCATTTCTCCCCTTTAACCTTCAATCCGAAGTCAGCAAGTCTCGAGAACACTTTATCTAGCCTACTTATGTGTTCATCAACATCACGTGAGAAAACAAGGATATCATCCAGGTATACCAGAAGTTCAGCGAGATTCATATCACCCAAGCACATCTCCATTGTACGCTGAAAAGTACCCGGCGCATTTACCAGCCCAAATGGCATCCGAGTGTACTCGAATAACCCAAATGGCACGCGGAAAGCCGTCTTTGCTATAGATTCAGAATCTACCACAACCTGGTGATACCCGTGTGCAAGATCGAGGGACGAAAAGTAACATGCACCACGCAGCGCCTCTAATGATTCATCAATACGCGGCAGCGGAAATGCGTCACGGACTGTTTTGGCATTGAGTTTTCTATAATCAACGCATATCCGAATTGTCCCGTCTCGTTTCTTGACGAGGACAATGGGGCTGGCATAAGGACTTCCACTTTTCTGGATAATGCCTTTATCCAAGAATTTCTGGAGTAACTCTTTTACCTCTCCAATGTGCTGAGGGGGTATTCTACGATACGGCTGACTTACTGGTGCGTCATCAGTAGTACGTATCTTGTGTGGAACCTTGTCACACGTACCTAAATCTAGTGGACCCTTTGCGAAAACCTTGTCGTGTTTCTGAATCAAATGCACCACACGATCAAGCTCATGATTACTCAAATCACATGAGTCTACGGCTACTCCTGGTGGTAAATCGTATGAACTCCCGTCAGCAAATACATGAGTCTTGCATTTCTGTGGTTCACCTATCCCTAACACAGAATCTGATTCCTCAGAAACTTGTTCACCTGGCCCTACGTCATCGTAACTAACGGCCGACTGAGCCAAAAGCCTATTTACAGAGATCTTTAGCTCATCGCCTTGTACATCACAATCCAGCTGTACGGTGGGGAAAACTTCACTGAGCGATGCCACTTGGGTATGCGGGGGAATGGACACTGTTTGTGAACCCATGTTAGCTACAATAACATTCACTTTGTTTCCATGCACAATCTCGCATGAATCATAGACCCTTAAACTACTGCTTAAGCCCGAACTCCCCAGTTGTGACACCTCTCCTACAGGGATTTCACCTTGCTTTCCTTGTAGTGCTGCAGTTTTTCCCTCCCATACACCTGGGTGTGCACGTACATTACATGTCACAGTACGAACTTCCCTTGGGGGAATAAATGTCATACAACGCCCCGTGCGAACCGCCACTAAGTCTGGCCCTTTTTGCTTGGCCCGAGTGCTACACGGTTCCTTTTTGGTCAGATTGTACCAATGTAGCGTTACATTCCATGCTTCAGCGTCTTTGTGTGAGTGATCAACTTTCATGTCTTTTAACTGGTGCAAAACATTGCAACCCAACAGAACGGGGCCACGCCCACTTCCCAAACCACTTACGGGAGTGTCTTTTACAATAAGGAAATGTGCCTCAACCGTTTGGTTGAATACCCTTAAAGGAATTTGGACATAACCTTCAACTGGTACTTCACAGGGTCCTACCCCAAACACGCGTAAATAGGTACCCACTGGTTCCACCCCAGTAACATGCGCGGCCAGTTTATTCCTGTAAAATGATGCGCTCATAAGGGAGGTTTCCGCCCCAGTGTCAAGAACAACATTAACTGGGACACCTGCCAACTGTACCTGAGCTCTAGGACTGGCGTGTACCAGTTTATCCAGAACATCATCAGTGGACAAAACTCTAGAATCTAACCCCTCTTTGGCTTTACATTTGGGCGAGGCCTCTTTCCGGCTTCCCTCAACCACTTGGCCCACAGTGGTGAGGGGGGTTAGTTTAACCCTCCCCCACTTTGTGGTTGCAAACCCCCTTGCCGAGCACTAGGAACTTGTAATCTGTCTCTGTTTCTGTTTGGACAGTTATTTCTGAAGTGGCCTGGTTGTTTACAAGAGAAACATACAAGTTGTCTCCTTCCCAAAGGGTTTGAAACCTGATTTGCAACCCTAGGCCCCTCATCATGATTAAGCAAGTGTTTCACAAGCACAGCAACTTGCTCCTGTTGCTTTTGCAGCTGTGTCTGCTGCTCCTGCAGACAGTTCATAATCTGCTGTTGCTGTTGCAACACTTGTTGCAACTCTGGACTGGGTTCTGCAATTTTACTTTGCACTGTGCCTCCCACAAAAACTTCGGATGAATGATCATCTATGTCCCCATCACAATCTGTGACAACTTGTCTAGCCTGGGCCCGTTTATCTTTTGGGGCCCTCTCAAGATCCCTAAAAATCTCAAGCGCGGCATTACGCAGTTCTGGAAATGTATGAGCGGCATTCGCTAGTTCTAGCCTTCTTAGCTCTAGTCTAACACCCTGACTGCGTGCCCCAGCCACAAATTGCCCGATAAGAACTTTATCACGGAGACCTTGCAATGAAGCTTTCTCACTTTCAGAGGCTACTTCTAATATCCTGTCATACATCCTCATAAGTACTCTCGAAAAGTCCATTAAGGACTCATCCTCTTGCTGTATTCGTTCGTACAGTGCCTTATGAAGTGACTGTACCGTCTCCCATCCCCCAAAATGCTTATGGAGAAGTTTAGCAAGTGCCTTGTATTCTAACCCTGTCTCTCCATGACACTTTATTTCATCGCGTGCCGTCCCCTTTAAGTGATTAAACACTACCTGAGCCCTTTCTGATTCTGGTATTTTACACTGGGTGCAATATATTTCTACTTCTTCCAGCCATTCCTTGACTGTGGGGTCCCCTGGTTTAATGGGCCTACCCGAGAAGACAGTGAGTTTTATTGGCCTCTGAGCTGTTGGTCGGCTCTGTTTCAAAGCCTCCGTGAGCCCCTTAACGAGCTGTGTTACAAGAGCAGACTCCGAGGTAGCCATTGCAAAGATCCACTAAAACCAAGTTACATGTATAGCTCACCCAGTTACCGCGAATACAATCAATCAGTTACCGGTATCAAATTAACAAAACAATTAAACCTTACCTGTACTGACTGGAATCCTAATATACATTGTGACCTGTAAATAACAGTATACAGAAAACAACTATAGTCCACACAACTGTCTGTTCACTGTTCAGTTCAGTTCACTTGACGTTGAAAGGCTCATGTCATCCGGCAGTTGAAATTCCTGGCTCACAGCATCACCACGGATCTGTCAGCGGCTTTCCGGCTCGTCCATCCACTACTTGACCGGTACCGGAACTCGACCGACGACACGCCGTCATCAGCCCCAGGAACTAGGCCTCCGTTTCCGCTCCGACGTCACCGCGCTGTAACTGTCGTCTCGCCCTTGCCGTCTCGGCTAAATCAACACTGATCACCTCCACGGATGTCTACTCAGTTCTTGCATCTACTATACCCCGTCCGTGTTACCAACTGTAGTGATTTGTGATTTTGGATCCGTTTGAATCCGGGGTACCAGAGTCTCTTGACAAGACTTGAAGACGATGCAAAATAAGCTTTGACACCACGTTTCCACTTTAACTTGACTATCAGTGTTTTATTGTTTCATCACAGCTCCATTTAAAATGATTGGCGAACAACACTCCTTGGCGAATAAAGTCTTACGATTCCAGTCAGTCAGTCAGGCATATATTAATCTCAACTCATTCGGGCTATTTCCGTTGGCAAACACTAAACAGTGCTAAGTAAAATACAACATAGTTCATGTAATTCTCCTCCCGAAAACTACATTTGGTCCGTGCTGTGTTTTCCTACACGACAACAACTTTTCCCACGTACACAACTTTCTAACTTGTGTCTGTCTAGCTGTCTGTGTCACGCGTGGAGCGCGCACAAAGTCATGCAACTCCTTTCGCATAGACCTGTGACCCGGGGTCATGTATTTCTGTGCCCTGGATACAGTGTGCTATATTTAGATCATCCCAAAACAGTTACGGACCGGTAAACCAACATTGCGCCCTCTTGTAAATATAATCGCAATGAATTAAAGGGAATACCTGTACAAACATGAATATGCCATTCCTCTACACTAGTTTGCCGGAATCCGGGATTGAACCAGGGACCTTCAGATCTTCAGTCTGACGCTCTCCCAACTGAGCTATTACGGCACATCTGTTTAACTTTCCAGAGTAAATCGCACGGACTTATAAGGTCAGTTTTAGATGTACTCGCTGTCAAGAAACGGTAGAATGAAGACAAAATTGTGGTCGGTTAGCTCAGTCGGTAGAGCGTCGTGCTGATAACGCGAAGGTCGTGGGTTCGAGCCCCATACTGACCAGCTACCACCTTTTTGGCTTTGGCACACAAAGTGAAGTGGCGTCCAGTAGGTTCCTCTCCAGTCGTCCTAAATCGTCCAACTTCAAAAAGCATGCAAGCTAGTTTGCCGGAACCCGGGATTGAACCAGGGACCTTCAGATCTTCAGTCTGACGCTCTCCCAACTGAGCTATTACGGCACATCTGTTTAACTTTCCAGAGTAAATCGCACGGACTTATAAGGTCAGTTTTAGATGTACTCGCTGTCAAGAAACGGTAGAATGAAGACAAAATTGTGGTCGGTTAGCTCAGTCGGTAGAGCGTCGTGCTGATAACGCGAAGGTCGTGGGTTCGAGCCCCATACTGACCAGCTACCACCTTTTTGGCCTTGGCACACAAAGTGAAGTGGCGTCCAGTAGGTTCCTCTCCAGTCGTCCTAAATCGTCCAACTTCAAAAAGCATGCAAGCTAGTTTGCCGGAACCCGGGATTGAACCAGGGACCTTCAGATCTTCAGTCTGACGCTCTCCCAACTGAGCTATTACGGCACATCTGTTTAACTTTCCAGAGTAAATCGCACGGACTTATAAGGTCAGTTTTAGATGTACTCGCTGTCAAGAAACGGTAGAATGAAGACAAAATTGTGGTCGGTTAGCTCAGTCGGTAGAGCGTCGTGCTGATAACGCGAAGGTCGTGGGTTCGAGCCCCATACTGACCAGCTACCACCTTTTTGGCCTTGGCACACAAAGTGAAGTGGCGTCCAGTAGGTTCCTCTCCAGTCGTCCTAAATCGTCCAACTTCAAAAAGCATGCAAGCTAGTTTGCCGGAACCCGGGATTGAACCAGGGACCTTCAGATCTTCAGTCTGACGCTCTCCCAACTGAGCTATTACGGCACATCTGTTTAACTTTCCAGCGTAAATCGCACGGACTTATAAGGTCAGTTTTAGATGTACTCGCTGTCAAGAAACGGTAGAATGAAGACAAAATTGTGGTCGGTTAGCTCAGTCGGTAGAGCGTCGTGCTGATAACGCAAAGGTCGTGGGTTCGAGCCCCATACTGACCAGCTACCACCTTTTTGGCCTTGGCACACAAAGTGAAGTGGCGTCCAGTAGGTTCCTCTCCAGTCGTCCTAAATCGTCCAACTTCAAAAAGCATGCAAGCTAGTTTGCCGGAACCCGGGATTGAACCAGGGACCTTCAGATCTTCAGTCCGACGCTCTCCCAACTGAGCTATTACGGCACATCTGTTTAACTTTCCAGAGTAAATCGCACGGACTTATAAGGTCAGTTTTAGATGTACTCGCTGTCAAGAAACGGTAGAATGAAGACAAAATTGTGGTCGGTTAGCTCAGTCGGTAGAGCGTCGTGCTGATAACGCGAAGGTCGTGGGTTCGAGCCCCATACTGACCAGCTACCACCTTTTTGGTCTTGGCACACAAAGTGAAGTGGCGTCCAGTAGGTTCCTCTCCAGTCGTCCTAAATCCTCCAACTTCAAAAAGCATGCAAGCTAGTTTGCCGGAACCCGGGATTGAACCAGGGACCTTCAGATCTTCAGTCTGACGCTCTCCCAACTGAGCTATTACGGCACATCTGTTTAACTTTCCAGAGTAAATCGCACGAAATTATAAGGTCAGTTTTAGATGTACTCGCTGTCAAGAAACGGTAGAATGAAGACAAAATTGTGGTCGGTTAGCTCAGTCGGTAGAGCGTCGTGCTGATAACGCGAAGGTCGTGGGTTCGAGCCCCATACTGACCAGCTACCACCTTTTTGGCCTTGGCACACAAAGTGAAGTGGCGTCCAGTAGGTTCCTCTCCAGTCGTCCTAAATCGTCCAACTTCAAAAAGCATGCAAGCTAGTTTGCCAGAACCCGGGATTGAACCAGGGACCTTCAGATCTTCAGTCTGACGCTCTCCCAACTGAGCTATTACGGCACATCTGTTTAACTTTCCAGAGTAAATCGCACGGACTTATAAGGTCAGTTTTAGATGTACTCGCTGTCAAGAAACGGTAGAATGAAGACAAAATTGTGGTCGGTTAGCTCAGTCGGTAGAGCGTCGTGCTGATAACGCGAAGGTCGTGGGTTCGAGCCCCATACTGACCAGCTACCACCTTTTTGGCCTTGGCACACAAAGTGAAGTGGCGTCCAGTAGGTTCCTCTCCAGTCGTCCAACTTCAAAAAGCATGCAAGCTAGTTTGCCGGAACCCGGGATTGAACCAGGGACCTTCAGATCTTCAGTCTGACGCTCTCCCAACTGAGCTATTACGGCACATCTGTTTAACTTTCCAGAGTAAATCGCACGGACTTATAAGGTCAGTTTTAGATGTACTCGCTGTCAAGAAACGGTAGAATGAAGACAAAATTGTGGTCGGTTAGCTCAGTCGGTAGAGCGTCGTGCTGATAACGCGAAGGTCGTGGGTTCGAGCCCCATACTGACCAGCTACCACCTTTTTGGCCTTGGCACACAAAGTGAAGTGGCGTCCAGTAGGTTCCTCTCCAGTCGTCCAACTTCAAAAAGCATGCAAGCTAGTTTGCCGGAACCCGGGATTGAACCAGGGACCTTCAGATCTTCAGTCTGACGCTCTCCCAACTGAGCTATTACGGCACATCTGTTTAACTTTCCAGAGTAAATCGCACGGACTTATAAGGTCAGTTTTAGATGTACTCGCTGTCAAGAAACGGTAGAATGAAGACAAAATTGTGGTCGGTTAGCTCAGTCGGTAGAGCGTCGTGCTGATAACGCGAAGGTCGTGGGTTCGAGCCCCATACTGACCAGCTACCACCTTTTTGGCCTTGGCACACAAAGTGAAGTGGCGTCCAGTAGGTTCCTCTCCAGTCGTCCTAAATCGTCCAACTTCAAAAAGCATGCAAGCTAGTTTGCCGGAACCCGGGATTGAACCAGGGACCTTCAGATCTTCAGTCTGACGCTCTCCCAACTGAGCTATTACGGCACATCTGTTTAACTTTCCAGAGTAAATCGCACGGACTTATAAGGTCAGTTTTAGATGTACTCGCTGTCAAGAAACGGTAGAATGAAGACAAAATTGTGGTCGGTTAGCTCAGTCGGTAGAGCGTCGTGCTGATAACGCGAAGGTCGTGGGTTCGAGCCCCATACTGACCAGCTACCACCTTTTTGGCCTTGGCACACACAGTGAAGTGGCGTCCAGTAGGTTCCTCTCCAGTCGTCCTAAATCGTCCAACTTCAAAAAGCATGCAAGCTAGTTTGCCGGAACCCAGGATTGAACCAGGGACCTTCAGATCTTCAGTCTGACGCTCTCCCAACTGAGCTATTACGGCACATCTGTTTAACTTTCCAGAGTAAATCGCACGGACTTATAAGGTCAGTTTTAGATGTACTCGCTGTCAAGAAACGGTAGAATGAAGACAAAATTGTGGTCGGTTAGCTCAGTCGGTAGAGCGTCGTGCTGATAACGCGAAGGTCGTGGGTTCGAGCCCCATACTGACCAGCTACCACCTTTTTGGCCTTGGCACACAAAGTGAAGTGGCGTCCAGTAGGTTCCTCTCCAGTCGTCCAACTTCAAAAAGCATGCAAGCTAGTTTGCCGGAACCCGGGATTGAACCAGGGACCTTCAGATCTTCAGTCTGACGCTCTCCCAACTGAGCTATTACGGCACATCTGTTTAACTTTCCAGAGTAAATCGCACGGACTTATAAGGTCAGTTTTAGATGTACTCGCTGTCAAGAAACGGTAGAATGAAGACAAAATTGTGGTCGGTTAGCTCAGTCGGTAGAGCGTCGTGCTGATAACGCGAAGGTCGTGGGTTCGAGCCCCATACTGACCAGCTACCACCTTTTTGGCCTTGGCACACAAAGTGAAGTGGCGTCCAGTAGGTTCCTCTCCAGTCGTCCTAAATCGTCCAACTTCAAAAAGCATGCAAGCTAGTTTGCCGGAACCCGGGATTGAACCAGGGACCTTCAGATCTTCAGTCTGACGCTCTCCCAACTGAGCTATTACGGCACATCTGTTTAACTTTCCAGAGTAAATCGCACGGACTTATAAGGTCAGTTTTAGATGTACTCGCTGTCAAGAAACGGTAGAATGAAGACAAAATTGTGGTCGGTTAGCTCAGTCGGTAGAGCGTCGTGCTGATAACGCGAAGGTCGTGGGTTCGAGCCCCATACTGACCAGCTACCACCTTTTTGGCCTTGGCACACACAGTGAAGTGGCGTCCAGTAGGTTCCTCTCCAGTCGTCCTAAATCGTCCAACTTCAAAAAGCATGCAAGCTAGTTTGCCGGAACCCAGGATTGAACCAGGGACCTTCAGATCTTCAGTCTGACGCTCTCCCAACTGAGCTATTACGGCACATCTGTTTAACTTTCCAGAGTAAATCGCACGGACTTATAAGGTCAGTTTTAGATGTACTCGCTGTCAAGAAACGGTAGAATGAAGACAAAATTGTGGTCGGTTAGCTCAGTCGGTAGAGCGTCGTGCTGATAACGCGAAGGTCGTGGGTTCGAGCCCCATACTGACCAGCTACCACCTTTTTGGTCTTGGCACACAAAGTGAAGTGGCGTCCAGTAGGTTCCTCTCCAGTCGTCCTAAATCCTCCAACTTCAAAAAGCATGCAAGCTAGTTTGCCGGAACCCGGGATTGAACCAGGGACCTTCAGATCTTCAGTCTGACGCTCTCCCAACTGAGCTATTACGGCACATCTGTTTAACTTTCCAGAGTAAATCGCACGAACTTATAAGGTCAGTTTTAGATGTACTCGCTGTCAAGAAACGGTAGAATGAAGACAAAATTGTGGTCGGTTAGCTCAGTCGGTAGAGCGTCGTGCTGATAACGCGAAGGTCGTGGGTTCGAGCCCCATACTGACCAGCTACCACCTTTTTGGTCTTGGCACACAAAGTGAAGTGGCGTCCAGTAGGTTCTCTCCAGTCGTCCAAAATCCTCCAACTTCAAAAAGCATGCAAGCTAGTTTGCCGGAACCCGGGATTGAACCAGGGACCTTCAGATCTTCAGTCTGACGGTCTCCCAACTGAGCTATTACGGCACATCTGTTTAACTTTCCAGAGTAAATCGCACGAACTTATAAGGTCAGTTTTAGATGTACTCGCTGTCAAGAAACGGTAGAATGAAGACAAAATTGTGGTCGGTTAGCTCAGTCGGTAGAGCGTCGTGCTGATAACGCGAAGGTCGTGGGTTCGAGCCCCATACTGACCAGCTACCACCTTTTTGGCCTTGGCACACAAAGTGAAGTGTCGTCCAGTAGGTTCCTCTCCAGTCGTCCTCAATCGTCCAACTTCAAAAAGCATGCAAGCTAGTTTGCCGGAACCCGGGATTGAACCAGGGACCTTCAGATCTTCAGTCTGACGCTCTCCCAACTGAGCTATTACGGCACATCTGTTTAACTTTCCAGAGTAAATCGCACGGACTTATAAGGTCAGTTTTAGATGTACTCGCTGTCAAGAAACGGTAGAATGAAGACAAAATTGTGGTCGGTTAGCTCAGTCGGTAGAGCGTCGTGCTGATAACGCGAAGGTCGTGGGTTCGAGCCCCATACTGACCAGCTACCACCTTTTTGGTCTTGGCACACAAAGTGAAGTGGCGTCCAGTAGGTTCCTCTCCAGTCGTCCTAAATCCTCCAACTTCAAAAAGCATGCAAGCTAGTTTGCCGGAACCCGGGATTGAACCAGGGACCTTCAGATCTTCAGTCTGACGCTCTCCCAACTGAGCTATTACGGCACATCTGTTTAACTTTCCAGAGTAAATCGCACGGACTTATAAGGTCAGTTTTAGATGTACTCGCTGTCAAGAAACGGTAGAATGAAGACAAAATTGTGGTCGGTTAGCTCAGTCGGTAGAGCGTCGTGCTGATAACGCGAAGGTCGTGGGTTCGAGCCCCATACTGACCAGCTACCACCTTTTTGGCCTTGGCACACAAAGTGAAGTGGCGTCCAGTAGGTTCCTCTCCAGTCGTCCTAAATCGTCCAACTTCAAAAAGCATGCAAGCTAGTTTGCCGGAACCCGGGATTGAACCAGGGACCTTCAGATCTTCAGTCTGACGCTCTCCCAACTGAGCTATTACGGCACATCTGTTTAACTTTCCAGAGTAAATCGCACGGACTTATAAGGTCAGTTTTAGATGTACTCGCTGTCAAGAAACGGTAGAATGAAGACAAAATTGTGGTCGGTTAGCTCAGTCGGTAGAGCGTCGTGCTGATAACGCGAAGGTCGTGGGTTCGAGCCCCATACTGACCAGCTACCACCTTTTTGGTCTTGGCACACAAAGTGAAGTGGCGTCCAGTAGGTTCCTCTCCAGTCGTCCTAAATCCTCCAACTTCAAAAAGCATGCAAGCTAGTTTGCCGGAACCCGGGATTGAACCAGGGACCTTCAGATCTTCAGTCTGACGCTCTCCCAACTGAGCTATTACGGCACATCTGTTTAACTTTCCAGAGTAAATCGCACGAACTTATAAGGTCAGTTTTAGATGTACTCGCTGTCAAGAAACGGTAGAATGAAGACAAAATTGTGGTCGGTTAGCTCAGTCGGTAGAGCGTCGTGCTGATAACGCGAAGGTCGTGGGTTCGAGCCCCATACTGACCAGCTACCACCTTTTTGGTCTTGGCACACAAAGTGAAGTGGCGTCCAGTAGGTTCCTCTCCAGTCGTCCAAAATCCTCCAACTTCAAAAAGCATGCAAGCTAGTTTGCCGGAACCCGGGATTGAACCAGGGACCTTCAGATCTTCAGTCTGACGGTCTCCCAACTGAGCTATTACGGCACATCTGTTTAACTTTCCAGAGTAAATCGCACGAACTTATAAGGTCAGTTTTAGATGTACTCGCTGTCAAGAAACGGTAGAATGAAGACAAAATTGTGGTCGGTTAGCTCAGTCGGTAGAGCGTCGTGCTGATAACGCGAAGGTCGTGGGTTCGAGCCCCATACTGACCAGCTACCACCTTTTTGGCCTTGGCACACAAAGTGAAGTGGCGTCCAGTAGGTTCCTCTCCAGTCGTCCTAAATCGTCCAACTTCAAAAAGCATGCAAGCTAGTTTGCCGGAACCCGGGATTGAACCAGGGACCTTCAGATCTTCAGTCTGACGCTCTCCCAACTGAGCTATTACGGCACATCTGTTTAACTTTCCAGAGTAAATCGCACGGACTTATAAGGTCAGTTTTAGATGTACTCGCTGTCAAGAAACGGTAGAATGAAGACAAAATTGTGGTCGGTTAGCTCAGTCGGTAGAGCGTCGTGCTGATAACGCGAAGGTCGTGGGTTCGAGCCCCATACTGACCAGCTACCACCTTTTTGGCCTTGGCACACACAGTGAAGTGGCGTCCAGTAGGTTCCTCTCCAGTCGTCCTAAATCGTCCAACTTCAAAAAGCATGCAAGCTAGTTTGCCGGAACCCAGGATTGAACCAGGGACCTTCAGATCTTCAGTCTGACGCTCTCCCAACTGAGCTATTACGGCACATCTGTTTAACTTTCCAGAGTAAATCGCACGGACTTATAAGGTCAGTTTTAGATGTACTCGCTGTCAAGAAACGGTAGAATGAAGACAAAATTGTGGTCGGTTAGCTCAGTCGGTAGAGCGTCGTGCTGATAACGCGAAGGTCGTGGGTTCGAGCCCCATACTGACCAGCTACCACCTTTTTGGCCTTGGCACACAAAGTGAAGTGGCGTCCAGTAGGTTCCTCTCCAGTCGTCCTAAATCGTCCAACTTCAAAAAGCATGCAAGCTTGCCGGAACCCGGGATTGAACCAGGGACCTTCAGATCTTCAGTCTGACGCTCTCCCAACTGAGCTATTACGGCACATCTGTTTAACTTTCCAGAGTAAATCGCACGGACTTATAAGGTCAGTTTTAGATGTACTCGCTGTCAAGAAACGGTAGAATGAAGACAAAATTGTGGTCGGTTAGCTCAGTCGGTAGAGCGTCGTGCTGATAACGCGAAGGTCGTGGGTTCGAGCCCCATACTGACCAGCTACCACCTTTTTGGTCTTGGCACACAAAGTGAAGTGGCGTCCAGTAGGTTCCTCTCCAGTCGTCCTAAATCCTCCAACTTCAAAAAGCATGCAAGCTAGTTTGCCGGAACCCGGGATTGAACCAGGGACCTTCAGATCTTCAGTCTGACGCTCTCCCAACTGAGCTATTACGGCACATCTGTTTAACTTTCCAGAGTAAATCGCACGAACTTATAAGGTCAGTTTTAGATGTACTCGCTGTCAAGAAACGGTAGAATGAAGACAAAATTGTGGTCGGTTAGCTCAGTCGGTAGAGCGTCGTGCTGATAACGCGAAGGTCGTGGGTTCGAGCCCCATACTGACCAGCTACCACCTTTTTGGTCTTGGCACACAAAGTGAAGTGGCGTCCAGTAGGTTCCTCTCCAGTCGTCCAAAATCCTCCAACTTCAAAAAGCATGCAAGCTAGTTTGCCGGAACCCGGGATTGAACCAGGGACCTTCAGATCTTCAGTCTGACGGTCTCCCAACTGAGCTATTACGGCACATCTGTTTAACTTTCCAGAGTAAATCGCACGAACTTATAAGGTCAGTTTTAGATGTACTCGCTGTCAAGAAACGGTAGAATGAAGACAAAATTGTGGTCGGTTAGCTCAGTCGGTAGAGCGTCGTGCTGATAACGCGAAGGTCGTGGGTTCGAGCCCCATACTGACCAGCTACCACCTTTTTGGCCTTGGCACACAAAGTGAAGTGGCGTCCAGTAGGTTCCTCTCCAGTCGTCCTAAATCGTCCAACTTCAAAAAGCATGCAAGCTAGTTTGCCGGAACCCGGGATTGAACCAGGGACCTTCAGATCTTCAGTCTGACGCTCTCCCAACTGAGCTATTACGGCACATCTGTTTAACTTTCCAGAGTAAATCGCACGGACTTATAAGGTCAGTTTTAGATGTACTCGCTGTCAAGAAACGGTAGAATGAAGACAAAATTGTGGTCGGTTAGCTCAGTCGGTAGAGCGTCGTGCTGATAACGCGAAGGTCGTGGGTTCGAGCCCCATACTGACCAGCTACCACCTTTTTGGCCTTGGCACACAAAGTGAAGTGTCGTCCAGTAGGTTCCTCTCCAGTCGTCCTAAATCGTCCAACTTCAAAAAGCATGCAAGCTAGTTTGCCGGAACCCGGGATTGAACCAGGGACCTTCAGATCTTCAGTCTGACGCTCTCCCAACTGAGCTATTACGGCACATCTGTTTAACTTTCCAGAGTAAATCGCACGGACTTATAAGGTCAGTTTTAGATGTACTCGCTGTCAAGAAACGGTAGAATGAAGACAAAATTGTGGTCGGTTAGCTCAGTCGGTAGAGCGTCGTGCTGATAACGCGAAGGTCGTGGGTTCGAGCCCCATACTGACCAGCTACCACCTTTTTGGCCTTGGCACACAAAGTGAAGTGTCGTCCAGTAGGTTCCTCTCCAGTCGTCCTAAATCGTCCAACTTCAAAAAGCATGCAAGCTAGTTTGCCGGAACCCGGGATTGAACCAGGGACCTTCAGATCTTCAGTCTGACGCTCTCCCAACTGAGCTATTACGGCACATCTGTTTAACTTTCCAGAGTAAATCGCACGGACTTATAAGGTCAGTTTTAGATGTACTCGCTGTCAAGAAACGGTAGAATGAAGACAAAATTGTGGTCGGTTAGCTCAGTCGGTAGAGCGTCGTGCTGATAACGCGAAGGTCGTGGGTTCGAGCCCCATACTGACCAGCTACCACCTTTTTGGTCTTGGCACACAAAGTGAAGTGGCGTCCAGTAGGTTCCTCTCCAGTCGTCCTAAATCCTCCAACTTCAAAAAGCATGCAAGCTAGTTTGCCGGAACCCGGGATTGAACCAGGGACCTTCAGATCTTCAGTCTGACGCTCTCCCAACTGAGCTATTACGGCACATCTGTTTAACTTTCCAGAGTAAATCGCACGGACTTATAAGGTCAGTTTTAGATGTACTCGCTGTCAAGAAACGGTAGAATGAAGACAAAATTGTGGTCGGTTAGCTCAGTCGGTAGAGCGTCGTGCTGATAACGCGAAGGTCGTGGGTTCGAGCCCCATACTGACCAGCTACCACCTTTTTGGCCTTGGCACACAAAGTGAAGTGTCGTCCAGTAGGTTCCTCTCCAGTCGTCCTAAATCGTCCAACTTCAAAAAGCATGCAAGCTAGTTTGCCGGAACCCGGGATTGAACCAGGGACCTTCAGATCTTCAGTCTGACGCTCTCCCAACTGAGCTATTACGGCACATCTGTTTAACTTTCCAGAGTAAATCGCACGGACTTATAAGGTCAGTTTTAGATGTACTCGCTGTCAAGAAACGGTAGAATGAAGACAAAATTGTGGTCGGTTAGCTCAGTCGGTAGAGCGTCGTGCTGATAACGCGAAGGTCGTGGGTTCGAGCCCCATACTGACCAGCTACCACCTTTTTGGCCTTGGCACACAAAGTGAAGTGGCGTCCAGTAGGTTCCTCTCCAGTCGTCCTAAATCCTCCAACTTCAAAAAGCATGCAAGCTAGTTTGCCGGAACCCGGGATTGAACCAGGGACCTTCAGATCTTCAGTCTGACGCTCTCCCAACTGAGCTATTACGGCACATCTGTTTAACTTTCCAGAGTAAATCGCACGAACTTATAAGGTCAGTTTTAGATGTACTCGCTGTCAAGAAACGGTAGAATGAAGACAAAATTGTGGTCGGTTAGCTCAGTCGGTAGAGCGTCGTGCTGATAACGCGAAGGTCGTGGGTTCGAGCCCCATACTGACCAGCTACCACCTTTTTGGCCTTGGCACACAAAGTGAAGTGGCGTCCAGTAGGTTCCTCTCCAGTCGTCCTAAATCGTCCAACTTCAAAAAGCATGCAAGCTAGTTTGCCGGAACCCGGGATTGAACCAGGGACCTTCAGATCTTCAGTCTGACGCTCTCCCAACTGAGCTATTACGGCACATCTGTTTAACTTTCCAGAGTAAATCGCACGAACTTATAAGGTCAGTTTTAGATGTACTCGCTGTCAAGAAACGGTAGAATGAAGACAAAATTGTGGTCGGTTAGCTCAGTCGGTAGAGCGTCGTGCTGATAACGCGAAGGTCGTGGGTTCGAGCCCCATACTGACCAGCTACCACCTTTTTGGCCTTGGCACACACAGTGAAGTGGCGTCCAGTAGGTTCCTCTCCAGTCGTCCTAAATCGTCCAACTTCAAAAAGCATGCAAGCTAGTTTGCCGGAACCCGGGATTGAACCAGGGACCTTCAGATCTTCAGTCTGACGCTCTCCCAACTGAGCTATTACGGCACATCTGTTTAACTTTCCAGAGTAAATCGCACGGACTTATAAGGTCAGTTTTAGATGTACTCGCTGTCAAGAAACGGTAGAATGAAGACAAAATTGTGGTCGGTTAGCTCAGTCGGTAGAGCGTCGTGCTGATAACGCGAAGGTCGTGGGTTCGAGCCCCATACTGACCAGCTACCACCTTTTCGGCCTTGGCACACAAAGTGAAGTGTCGTCCAGTAGGTTCCTCTCCAGTCGTCCTAAATCGTCCAACTTCAAAAAGCATGCAAGCTAGTTTGCCGGAACCCGGGATTGAACCAGGGACCTTCAGATCTTCAGTCTGACGCTCTCCCAACTGAGCTATTACGGCACATCTGTTTAACTTTCCAGAGTAAATCGCACGAACTTATAAGGTCAGTTTTAGATGTACTCGCTGTCAAGAAACGGTAGAATGAAGACAAAATTGTGGTCGGTTAGCTCAGTCGGTAGAGCGTCGTGCTGATAACGCGAAGGTCGTGGGTTCGAGCCCCATACTGACCAGCTACCACCTTTTTGGTCTTGGCACACAAAGTGAAGTGGCGTCCAGTAGGTTCCTCTCCAGTCGTCCTAAATCGTCCAACTTCAAAAAGCATGCAAGCTAGTTTGCCGGAACCCGGGATTGAACCAGGGACCTTCAGATCTTCAGTCTGACGCTCTCCCAACTGAGCTATTACGGCACATCTGTTTAACTTTCCAGAGTAAATCGCACGGACTTATAAGGTCAGTTTTAGATGTACTCGCTGTCAAGAAACGGTAGAATGAAGACAAAATTGTGGTCGGTTAGCTCAGTCGGTAGAGCGTCGTGCTGATAACGCGAAGGTCGTGGGTTCGAGCCCCATACTGACCAGCTACCACCTTTTTGGCCTTGGCACACAAAGTGAAGTGTCGTCCAGTAGGTTCCTCTCCAGTCGTCCTAAATCGTCCAACTTCAAAAAGCATGCAAGCTAGTTTGCCGGAACCCGGGATTGAACCAGGGACCTTCAGATCTTCAGTCTGACGCTCTCCCAACTGAGCTATTACGGCACATCTGTTTAACTTTCCAGAGTAAATCGCACGGACTTATAAGGTCAGTTTTAGATGTACTCGCTGTCAAGAAACGGTAGAATGAAGACAAAATTGTGGTCGGTTAGCTCAGTCGGTAGAACGTCGTGCTGATAACGCGAAGGTCGTGGGTTCGAGCCCCATACTGACCAGCTACCACCTTTTTGGCCTTGGCACACAAAGTGAAGTGGCGTCCAGTAGGTTCCTCTCCAGTCGTCCTAAATCCTCCAACTTCAAAAAGCATGCAAGCTAGTTTGCCGGAACCCGGGATTGAACCAGGGACCTTCAGATCTTCAGTCTGACGCTCTCCCAACTGAGCTATTACGGCACATCTGTTTAACTTTCCAGAGTAAATCGCACGAACTTATAAGGTCAGTTTTAGATGTACTCGCTGTCAAGAAACGGTAGAATGAAGACAAAATTGTGGTCGGTTAGCTCAGTCGGAAGAGCGTCGTGCTGATAACGCGAAGGTCGTGGGTTCGAGCCCCATACTGACCAGCTACCACCTTTTTGGCCTTGGCACACAAAGTGAAGTGGCGTCCAGTAGGTTCCTCTCCAGTCGTCCTAAATCGTCCAACTTCAAAAAGCATGCAAGCTAGTTTGCCGGAACCCGGGATTGAACCAGGGACCTTCAGATCTTCAGTCTGACGCTCTCCCAACTGAGCTATTACGGCACATCTGTTTAACTTTCCAGAGTAAATCGCACGAACTTATAAGGTCAGTTTTAGATGTACTCGCTGTCAAGAAACGGTAGAATGAAGACAAAATTGTGGTCGGTTAGCTCAGTCGGTAGAGCGTCGTGCTGATAACGCGAAGGTCGTGGGTTCGAGCCCCATACTGACCAGCTACCACCTTTTTGGCCTTGGCACACAAAGTGAAGTGGCGTCCAGTAGGTTCCTCTCCAGTCGTTTTAAATCGTCCAACTTCAAAAAGCATGCAAGCTAGTTTGCCGGAACCCGGGATTGAACCAGGGACCTTCAGATCTTCAGTCTGACGCTCTCCCAACTGAGCTATTACGGCACATCTGTTTAACTTTCCAGAGTAAATCGCACGGACTTATAAGGTCAGTTTTAGATGTACTCGCTGTCAAGAAACGGTAGAATGAAGACAAAATTGTGGTCGGTTAGCTCAGTCGGTAGAGCGTCGTGCTGATAACGCGAAGGTCGTGGGTTCGAGCCCCATACTGACCAACTACCACCTTTTTGGTCTTGGCACACAAAGTGAAGTGGCGTCCAGTAGTTTCCTCTCCAGTCGTCCTAAATCCTCCAACTTCAAAAAGCATGCAAGCTAGTTTGCCGGAACCCGGGATTGAACCAGGGACCTTCAGATCTTCAGTCTGACGCTCTCCCAACTGAGCTATTACGGCACATCTGTTTAACTTTCCAGAGTAAATCGCACGAACTTATAAGGTCAGTTTTAGATGTACTAGCTGTCAAGAAACGGTAGAATGAAGACAAAATTGTGGTCGGTTAGCTCAGTCGGTAGAGCGTCGTGCTGATAACGCGAAGGTCGTGGGTTCGAGCCCCATACTGACCAGCCTACCACCTTTTTGGCCTTGGCACACAAAGTGAAGTGGCGTCCAGTAGGTTCCTCTCCAGTCGTCCTAAATCGTCCAACTTCAAAAAGCATGCAAGCTAGTTTGCCGGAACCCGGGATTGAACCAGGGACCTTCAGATCTTCAGTCTGACGCTCTCCCAACTGAGCTATTACGGCACATCTGTTTAACTTTCCAGAGTAAATCGCACGGACTTATAAGGTCAGTTTTAGATGTACTCGCTGTCAAGAAACGGTAGAATGAAGACAAAATTGTGGTCGGTTAGCTCAGTCGGTAGAGCGTCGTGCTGATAACGCGAAGGTCGTGGGTTCGAGCCCCATACTGACCAGCTACCACCTTTTTGGCCTTGGCACACAAAGTGAAGTGTCGTCCAGTAGGTTCCTCTCCAGTCGTCCTAAATCGTCCAACTTCAAAAAGCATGCAAGCTAGTTTGCCGGAACCCGGGATTGAACCAGGGACCTTCAGATCTTCAGTCTGACGCTCTCCCAACTGAGCTATTACGGCACATCTGTTTAACTTTCCAGAGTAAATCGCACGGACTTATAAGGTCAGTTTTAGATGTACTCGCTGTCAAGAAACGGTAGAATGAAGACAAAATTGTGGTCGGTTAGCTCAGTCGGTAGAGCGTCGTGCTGATAACGCGAAGGTCGTGGGTTCGAGCCCCATACTGACCAGCTACCACCTTTTTGGTCTTGGCACACAAAGTGAAGTGGCGTCCAGTAGGTTCCTCTCCAGTCGTCCTAAATCCTCCAACTTCAAAAAGCATGCAAGCTAGTTTGCCGGAACCCGGGATTGAACCAGGGACCTTCAGATCTTCAGTCTGACGCTCTCCCAACTGAGCTATTACGGCACATCTGTTTAACTTTCCAGAGTAAATCGCACGGACTTATAAGGTCAGTTTTAGATGTACTCGCTGTCAAGAAACGGTAGAATGAAGACAAAATTGTGGTCGGTTAGCTCAGTCGGTAGAGCGTCGTGCTGATAACGCGAAGGTCGTGGGTTCGAGCCCCATACTGACCAGCTACCACCTTTTTGGCCTTGGCACACAAAGTGAAGTGTCGTCCAGTAGGTTCCTCTCCAGTCGTCCTAAATCGTCCAACTTCAAAAAGCATGCAAGCTAGTTTGCCGGAACCCGGGATTGAACCAGGGACCTTCAGATCTTCAGTCTGACGCTCTCCCAACTGAGCTATTACGGCACATCTGTTTAACTTTCCAGAGTAAATCGCACGGACTTATAAGGTCAGTTTTAGATGTACTCGCTGTCAAGAAACGGTAGAATGAAGACAAAATTGTGGTCGGTTAGCTCAGTCGGTAGAGCGTCGTGCTGATAACGCGAAGGTCGTGGGTTCGAGCCCCATACTGACCAGCTACCACCTTTTTGGCCTTGGCACACAAAGTGAAGTGGCGTCCAGTAGGTTCCTCTCCAGTCGTCCTAAATCCTCCAACTTCAAAAAGCATGCAAGCTAGTTTGCCGGAACCCGGGATTGAACCAGGGACCTTCAGATCTTCAGTCTGACGCTCTCCCAACTGAGCTATTACGGCACATCTGTTTAACTTTCCAGAGTAAATCGCACGAACTTATAAGGTCAGTTTTAGATGTACTCGCTGTCAAGAAACGGTAGAATGAAGACAAAATTGTGGTCGGTTAGCTCAGTCGGTAGAGCGTCGTGCTGATAACGCGAAGGTCGTGGGTTCGAGCCCCATACTGACCAGCTACCACCTTTTTGGCCTTGGCACACAAAGTGAAGTGGCGTCCAGTAGGTTCCTCTCCAGTCGTCCTAAATCGTCCAACTTCAAAAAGCATGCAAGCTAGTTTGCCGGAACCCGGGATTGAACCAGGGACCTTCAGATCTTCAGTCTGACGCTCTCCCAACTGAGCTATTACGGCACATCTGTTTAACTTTCCAGAGTAAATCGCACGAACTTATAAGGTCAGTTTTAGATGTACTCGCTGTCGAGAAACGGTAGAATGAAGACAAAATTGTGGTCGGTTAGCTCAGTCGGTAGAGCGTCGTGCTGATAACGCGAAGGTCGTGGGTTCGAGCCCCATACTGACCAGCTACCACCTTTTTGGCCTTGGCACACACAGTGAAGTGGCGTCCAGTAGGTTCCTCTCCAGTCGTCCTAAATCGTCCAACTTCAAAAAGCATGCAAGCTAGTTTGCCGGAACCCGGGATTGAACCAGGGACCTTCAGATCTTCAGTCTGACGCTCTCCCAACTGAGCTATTACGGCACATCTGTTTAACTTTCCAGAGTAAATCGCACGGACTTATAAGGTCAGTTTTAGATGTACTCGCTGTCAAGAAACGGTAGAATGAAGACAAAATTGTGGTCGGTTAGCTCAGTCGGTAGAGCGTCGTGCTGATAACGCGAAGGTCGTGGGTTCGAGCCCCATACTGACCAGCTACCACCTTTTCGGCCTTGGCACACAAAGTGAAGTGTCGTCCAGTAGGTTCCTCTCCAGTCGTCCTAAATCGTCCAACTTCAAAAAGCATGCAAGCTAGTTTGCCGGAACCCGGGATTGAACCAGGGACCTTCAGATCTTCAGTCTGACGCTCTCCCAACTGAGCTATTACGGCACATCTGTTTAACTTTCCAGAGTAAATCGCACGAACTTATAAGGTCAGTTTTAGATGTACTTGCTGTCAAGAAACGGTAGAATGAAGACAAAATTGTGGTCGGTTAGCTCAGTCGGTAGAGCGTCGTGCTGATAACGCGAAGGTCGTGGGTTCGAGCCCCATACTGACCAGCTACCACCTTTTTGGTCTTGGCACACAAAGTGAAGTGGCGTCCAGTAGGTTCCTCTCCAGTCGTCCTAAATCGTCCAACTTCAAAAAGCATGCAAGCTAGTTTGCCGGAACCCGGGATTGAACCAGGGACCTTCAGATCTTCAGTCTGACGCTCTCCCAACTGAGCTATTACGGCACATCTGTTTAACTTTCCAGAGTAAATCGCACGGACTTATAAGGTCAGTTTTAGATGTACTCGCTGTCAAGAAACGGTAGAATGAAGACAAAATTGTGGTCGGTTAGCTCAGTCGGTAGAGCGTCGTGCTGATAACGCGAAGGTCGTGGGTTCGAGCCCCATACTGACCAGCTACCACCTTTTCGGCCTTGGCACACAAAGTGAAGTGTCGTCCAGTAGGTTCCTCTCCAGTCGTCCTAAATCGTCCAACTTCAAAAAGCATGCAAGCTAGTTTGCCGGAACCCGGGATTGAACCAGGGACCTTCAGATCTTCAGTCTGACGCTCTCCCAACTGAGCTATTACGGCACATCTGTTTAACTTTCCAGAGTAAATCGCACGAACTTATAAGGTCAGTTTTAGATGTACTCGCTGTCAAGAAACGGTAGAATGAAGACAAAATTGTGGTCGGTTAGCTCAGTCGGAAGAGCGTCGTGCTGATAACGCGAAGGTCGTGGGTTCGAGCCCCATACTGACCAGCTACCACCTTTTTGGCCTTGGCACACAAAGTGAAGTGGCGTCCAGTAGGTTCCTCTCCAGTCGTCCTAAATCGTCCAACTTCAAAAAGCATGCAAGCTAGTTTGCCGGAACCCGGGATTGAACCAGGGACCTTCAGATCTTCAGTCTGACGCTCTCCCAACTGAGCTATTACGGCACATCTGTTTAACTTTCCAGAGTAAATCGCACGAACTTATAAGGTCAGTTTTAGATGTACTCGCTGTCAAGAAACGGTAGAATGAAGACAAAATTGTGGTCGGTTAGCTCAGTCGGTAGAGCGTCGTGCTGATAACGCGAAGGTCGTGGGTTCGAGCCCCATACTGACCAGCTACCACCTTTTTGGCCTTGGCACACAAAGTGAAGTGGCGTCCAGTAGGTTCCTCTCCAGTCGTTTTAAATCGTCCAACTTCAAAAAGCATGCAAGCTAGTTTGCCGGAACCCGGGATTGAACCAGGGACCTTCAGATCTTCAGTCTGACGCTCTCCCAACTGAGCTATTACAGCACATCTGTTTAACTTTCCAGAGTAAATCGCACGGACTTATAAGGTCAGTTTTAGATGTACTCGCTGTCAAGAAACGGTAGAATGAAGACAAAATTGTGGTCGGTTAGCTCAGTCGGTAGAGCGTCGTGCTGATAACGCGAAGGTCGTGGGTTCGAGCCCCATACTGACCAACTACCACCTTTTTGGTCTTGGCACACAAAGTGAAGTGGCGTCCAGTAGGTTCCTCTCCAGTCGTCCTAAATCCTCCAACTTCAAAAAGCATGCAAGCTAGTTTGCCGGAACCCGGGATTGAACCAGGGACCTTCAGATCTTCAGTCTGACGCTCTCCCAACTGAGCTATTACGGCACATCTGTTTAACTTTCCAGAGTAAATCGCACGAACTTATAAGGTCAGTTTTAGATGTACTAGCTGTCAAGAAACGGTAGAATGAAGACAAAATTGTGGTCGGTTAGCTCAGTCGGTAGAGCGTCGTGCTGATAACGCGAAGGTCGTGGGTTCGAGCCCCATACTG
The DNA here is from genome assembly GCA_037783545.1 of Henricia sp. BOLD:AAB3569. NCBI lineage: Eukaryota > Metazoa > Echinodermata > Asteroidea > Spinulosida > Echinasteridae > Henricia > Henricia sp. BOLD:AAB3569. Next base: position 3,137,745 of record JBBELK010000060.1, read on the forward strand.
ACCAGCCTACCACCTTTTTGGCCTTGGCACACAAAGTGAAGTGGCGTCCAGTAGGTTCCTCTCCAGTCGTCCTAAATCGTCCAACTTCAAAAAGCATGCAAGCTAGTTTGCCGGAACCCGGGATTGAACCAGGGACCTTCAGATCTTCAGTCTGACGCTCTCCCAACTGAGCTATTACGGCACATCTGTTTAACTTTCCAGAGTAAATCGCACGGACTTATAAGGTCAGTTTTAGATGTACTCGCTGTCAAGAAACGGTAGAATGAAGACAAAATTGTGGTCGGTTAGCTCAGTCGGTAGAGCGTCGTGCTGATAACGCGAAGGTCGTGGGTTCGAGCCCCATACTGACCAGCTACCACCTTTTTGGCCTTGGCACACAAAGTGAAGTGTCGTCCAGTAGGTTCCTCTCCAGTCGTCCTAAATCGTCCAACTTCAAAAAGCATGCAAGCTAGTTTGCCGGAACCCGGGATTGAACCAGGGACCTTCAGATCTTCAGTCTGACGCTCTCCCAACTGAGCTATTACGGCACATCTGTTTAACTTTCCAGAGTAAATCGCACGGACTTATAAGGTCAGTTTTAGATGTACTCGCTGTCAAGAAACGGTAGAATGAAGACAAAATTGTGGTCGGTTAGCTCAGTCGGTAGAGCGTCGTGCTGATAACGCGAAGGTCGTGGGTTCGAGCCCCATACTGACCAGCTACCACCTTTTTGGTCTTGGCACACAAAGTGAAGTGGCGTCCAGTAGGTTCCTCTCCAGTCGTCCTAAATCCTCCAACTTCAAAAAGCATGCAAGCTAGTTTGCCGGAACCCGGGATTGAACCAGGGACCTTCAGATCTTCAGTCTGACGCTCTCCCAACTGAGCTATTACGGCACATCTGTTTAACTTTCCAGAGTAAATCGCACGGACTTATAAGGTCAGTTTTAGATGTACTCGCTGTCAAGAAACGGTAGAATGAAGACAAAATTGTGGTCGGTTAGCTCAGTCGGTAGAGCGTCGTGCTGATAACGCGAAGGTCGTGGGTTCGAGCCCCATACTGACCAGCTACCACCTTTTTGGCCTTGGCACACAAAGTGAAGTGTCGTCCAGTAGGTTCCTCTCCAGTCGTCCTAAATCGTCCAACTTCAAAAAGCATGCAAGCTAGTTTGCCGGAACCCGGGATTGAACCAGGGACCTTCAGATCTTCAGTCTGACGCTCTCCCAACTGAGCTATTACGGCACATCTGTTTAACTTTCCAGAGTAAATCGCACGGACTTATAAGGTCAGTTTTAGATGTACTCGCTGTCAAGAAACGGTAGAATGAAGACAAAATTGTGGTCGGTTAGCTCAGTCGGTAGAGCGTCGTGCTGATAACGCGAAGGTCGTGGGTTCGAGCCCCATACTGACCAGCTACCACCTTTTTGGCCTTGGCACACAAAGTGAAGTGGCGTCCAGTAGGTTCCTCTCCAGTCGTCCTAAATCCTCCAACTTCAAAAAGCATGCAAGCTAGTTTGCCGGAACCCGGGATTGAACCAGGGACCTTCAGATCTTCAGTCTGACGCTCTCCCAACTGAGCTATTACGGCACATCTGTTTAACTTTCCAGAGTAAATCGCACGAACTTATAAGGTCAGTTTTAGATGTACTCGCTGTCAAGAAACGGTAGAATGAAGACAAAATTGTGGTCGGTTAGCTCAGTCGGTAGAGCGTCGTGCTGATAACGCGAAGGTCGTGGGTTCGAGCCCCATACTGACCAGCTACCACCTTTTTGGCCTTGGCACACAAAGTGAAGTGGCGTCCAGTAGGTTCCTCTCCAGTCGTCCTAAATCGTCCAACTTCAAAAAGCATGCAAGCTAGTTTGCCGGAACCCGGGATTGAACCAGGGACCTTCAGATCTTCAGTCTGACGCTCTCCCAACTGAGCTATTACGGCACATCTGTTTAACTTTCCAGAGTAAATCGCACGAACTTATAAGGTCAGTTTTAGATGTACTCGCTGTCAAGAAACGGTAGAATGAAGACAAAATTGTGGTCGGTTAGCTCAGTCGGTAGAGCGTCGTGCTGATAACGCGAAGGTCGTGGGTTCGAGCCCCATACTGACCAGCTACCACCTTTTTGGCCTTGGCACACACAGTGAAGTGGCGTCCAGTAGGTTCCTCTCCAGTCGTCCTAAATCGTCCAACTTCAAAAAGCATGCAAGCTAGTTTGCCGGAACCCGGGATTGAACCAGGGACCTTCAGATCTTCAGTCTGACGCTCTCCCAACTGAGCTATTACGGCACATCTGTTTAACTTTCCAGAGTAAATCGCACGGACTTATAAGGTCAGTTTTAGATGTACTCGCTGTCAAGAAACGGTAGAATGAAGACAAAATTGTGGTCGGTTAGCTCAGTCGGTAGAGCGTCGTGCTGATAACGCGAAGGTCGTGGGTTCGAGCCCCATACTGACCAGCTACCACCTTTTCGGCCTTGGCACACAAAGTGAAGTGTCGTCCAGTAGGTTCCTCTCCAGTCGTCCTAAATCGTCCAACTTCAAAAAGCATGCAAGCTAGTTTGCCGGAACCCGGGATTGAACCAGGGACCTTCAGATCTTCAGTCTGACGCTCTCCCAACTGAGCTATTACGGCACATCTGTTTAACTTTCCAGAGTAAATCGCACGAACTTATAAGGTCAGTTTTAGATGTACTTGCTGTCAAGAAACGGTAGAATGAAGACAAAATTGTGGTCGGTTAGCTCAGTCGGTAGAGCGTCGTGCTGATAACGCGAAGGTCGTGGGTTCGAGCCCCATACTGACCAGCTACCACCTTTTTGGTCTTGGCACACAAAGTGAAGTGGCGTCCAGTAGGTTCCTCTCCAGTCGTCCTAAATCGTCCAACTTCAAAAAGCATGCAAGCTAGTTTGCCGGAACCCGGGATTGAACCAGGGACCTTCAGATCTTCAGTCTGACGCTCTCCCAACTGAGCTATTACGGCACATCTGTTTAACTTTCCAGAGTAAATCGCACGGACTTATAAGGTCAGTTTTAGATGTACTCGCTGTCAAGAAACGGTAGAATGAAGACAAAATTGTGGTCGGTTAGCTCAGTCGGTAGAGCGTCGTGCTGATAACGCGAAGGTCGTGGGTTCGAGCCCCATACTGACCAGCTACCACCTTTTTGGCCTTGGCACACAAAGTGAAGTGTCGTCCAGTAGGTTCCTCTCCAGTCGTCCTAAATCGTCCAACTTCAAAAAGCATGCAAGCTAGTTTGCCGGAACCCGGGATTGAACCAGGGACCTTCAGATCTTCAGTCTGACGCTCTCCCAACTGAGCTATTACGGCACATCTGTTTAACTTTCCAGAGTAAATCGCACGGACTTATAAGGTCAGTTTTAGATGTACTCGCTGTCAAGAAACGGTAGAATGAAGACAAAATTGTGGTCGGTTAGCTCAGTCGGTAGAACGTCGTGCTGATAACGCGAAGGTCGTGGGTTCGAGCCCCATACTGACCAGCTACCACCTTTTTGGCCTTGGCACACAAAGTGAAGTGGCGTCCAGTAGGTTCCTCTCCAGTCGTCCTAAATCCTCCAACTTCAAAAAGCATGCAAGCTAGTTTGCCGGAACCCGGGATTGAACCAGGGACCTTCAGATCTTCAGTCTGACGCTCTCCCAACTGAGCTATTACGGCACATCTGTTTAACTTTCCAGAGTAAATCGCACGAACTTATAAGGTCAGTTTTAGATGTACTCGCTGTCAAGAAACGGCAGAATGAAGACAAAATTGTGGTCGGTTAGCTCAGTCGGAAGAGCGTCGTGCTGATAACGCGAAGGTCGTGGGTTCGAGCCCCATACTGACCAGCTACCACCTTTTTGGCCTTGGCACACAAAGTGAAGTGGCGTCCAGTAGGTTCCTCTCCAGTCGTCCTAAATCGTCCAACTTCAAAAAGCATGCAAGCTAGTTTGCCGGAACCCGGGATTGAACCAGGGACCTTCAGATCTTCAGTCTGACGCTCTCCCAACTGAGCTATTACGGCACATCTGTTTAACTTTCCAGAGTAAATCGCACGAACTTATAAGGTCAGTTTTAGATGTACTCGCTGTCAAGAAACGGTAGAATGAAGACAAAATTGTGGTCGGTTAGCTCAGTCGGTAGAGCGTCGTGCTGATAACGCGAAGGTCGTGGGTTCGAGCCCCATACTGACCAGCTACCACCTTTTTGGCCTTGGCACACAAAGTGAAGTGGCGTCCAGTAGGTTCCTCTCCAGTCGTTTTAAATCGTCCAACTTCAAAAAGCATGCAAGCTAGTTTGCCGGAACCCGGGATTGAACCAGGGACCTTCAGATCTTCAGTCTGACGCTCTCCCAACTGAGCTATTACGGCACATCTGTTTAACTTTCCAGAGTAAATCGCACGGACTTATAAGGTCAGTTTTAGATGTACTCGCTGTCAAGAAACGGTAGAATGAAGACAAAATTGTGGTCGGTTAGCTCAGTCGGTAGAGCGTCGTGCTGATAACGCGAAGGTCGTGGGTTCGAGCCCCATACTGACCAGCTACCACCTTTTTGGTCTTGGCACACAAAGTGAAGTGGCGTCCAGTAGGTTCCTCTCCAGTCGTCCTAAATCCTCCAACTTCAAAAAGCATGCAAGCTAGTTTGCCGGAACCCGGGATTGAACCAGGGACCTTCAGATCTTCAGTCTGACGCTCTCCCAACTGAGCTATTACGGCACATCTGTTTAACTTTCCAGAGTAAATCGCACGAACTTATAAGGTCAGTTTTAGATGTACTCGCTGTCAAGAAACGGTAGAATGAAGACAAAATTGTGGTCGGTTAGCTCAGTCGGTAGAGCGTCGTGCTGATAACGCGAAGGTCGTGGGTTCGAGCCCCATACTGACCAGCCTACCACCTTTTTGGCCTTGGCACACAAAGTGAAGTGGCGTCCAGTAGGTTCCTCTCCAGTCGTCCTAAATCGTCCAACTTCAAAAAGCATGCAAGCTAGTTTGCCGGAACCCGGGATTGAACCAGGGACCTTCAGATCTTCAGTCTGACGCTCTCCCAACTGAGCTATTACGGCACATCTGTTTAACTTTCCAGAGTAAATCGCACGGACTTATAAGGTCAGTTTTAGATGTACTCGCTGTCAAGAAACGGTAGAATGAAGACAAAATTGTGGTCGGTTAGCTCAGTCGGTAGAGCGTCGTGCTGATAACGCGAAGGTCGTGGGTTCGAGCCCCATACTGACCAGCTACCACCTTTTTGGTCTTGGCACACAAAGTGAAGTGGCGTCCAGTAGGTTCCTCTCCAGTCGTCCTAAATCGTCCAACTTCAAAAAGCATGCAAGCTAGTTTGCCGGAACCCGGGATTGAACCAGGGACCTTCAGATCTTCAGTCTGACGCTCTCCCAACTGAGCTATTACGGCACATCTGTTTAACTTTCCAGAGTAAATCGCACGAACTTATAAGGTCAGTTTTAGATGTACTCGCTGTCAAGAAACGGTAGAATGAAGACAAAATTGTGGTCGGTTAGCTCAGTCGGTAGAGCGTCGTGCTGATAACGCGAAGGTCGTGGGTTCGAGCCCCATACTGACCAGCTACCACCTTTTTGGCCTTGGCACACAAAGTGAAGTGGCGTCCAGTAGGTTCCTCTCCAGTCGTCCTAAATCGTCCAACTTCAAAAAGCATGCAAGCTAGTTTGCCGGAACCCGGGATTGAACCAGGGACCTTCAGATCTTCAGTCTGACGCTCTCCCAACTGAGCTATTACGGCACATCTGTTTAACTTTCCAGAGTAAATCGCACGGACTTATAAGGTCAGTTTTAGATGTACTCGCTGTCAAGAAACGGTAGAATGAAGACAAAATTGTGGTCGGTTAGCTCAGTCGGTAGAGCGTCGTGCTGATAACGCGAAGGTCGTGGGTTCGAGCCCCATACTGACCAGCTACCACCTTTTTGGTCTTGGCACACAAAGTGAAGTGGCGTCCAGTAGGTTCCTCTCCAGTCGTCCTAAATCGTCCAACTTCAAAAAGCATGCAAGCTAGTTTGCCGGAACCCGGGATTGAACCAGGGACCTTCAGATCTTCAGTCTGACGCTCTCCCAACTGAGCTATTACGGCACATCTGTTTAACTTTCCAGAGTAAATCGCACGGACTTATAAGGTCAGTTTTAGATGTACTCGCTGTCAAGAAACGGTAGAATGAAGACAAAATTGTGGTCGGTTAGCTCAGTCGGTAGAGCGTCGTGCTGATAACGCGAAGGTCGTGGGTTCGAGCCCCATACTGACCAGCTACCACCTTTTTGGTCTTGGCACACAAAGTGAAGTGGCGTCCAGTAGGTTCCTCTCCAGTCGTCCTAAATCGTCCAACTTCAAAAAGCATGCAAGCTAGTTTGCCGGAACCCGGGATTGAACCAGGGACCTTCAGATCTTCAGATCTGACGCTCTCCCAACTGAGCTATTACGGCACATCTGTTTAACTTTCCAGAGTAAATCGCACGAACTTATAAGGTCAGTTTTAGATGTACTCGCTGTCAAGAAACGGTAGAATGAAGACAAAATTGTGGTCGGTTAGCTCAGTCGGTAGAGCGTCGTGCTGATAACGCGAAGGTCGTGGGTTCGAGCCCCATACTGACCAGCTACCACCTTTTTGGCCTTGGCACACAAAGTGAAGTGGCGTCCAGTAGGTTCCTCTCCAGTCGTCCTAAATCGTCCAACTTCAAAAAGCATGCAAGCTAGTTTGCCGGAACCCGGGATTGAACCAGGGACCTTCAGATCTTTAGTCTGACGCTCTCCCAACTGAGCTATTACGGCACATCTGTTTAACTTTCCAGAGTAAATCGCACGAACTTATAAGGTCAGTTTTAGATGTACTCGCTGTCAAGAAACGGTAGAATGAAGACAAAATTGTGGTCGGTTAGCTCAGTCGGTAGAGCGTCGTGCTGATAACGCGAAGGTCGTGGGTTCGAGCCCCATACTGACCAGCTACCACCTTTTTGGCCTTGGCACACAAAGTGAAGTGGCGTCCAGTAGGTTCCTCTCCAGTCGTCCTAAATCGTCCAACTTCAAAAAGCATGCAAGCTAGTTTGCCGGAACCCGGGATTGAACCAGGGACCTTCAGATCTTCAGTCTGACGCTCTCCCAACTGAGCTATTACGGCACATCTGTTTAACTTTCCAGAGTAAATCGCACGAACTTATAAGGTCAGTTTTAGATGTACTCGCTGTCAAGAAACGGTAGAATGAAGACAAAATTGTGGTCGGTTAGCTCAGTCGGTAGAGCGTCGTGCTGATAACGCGAAGGTCGTGGGTTCGAGCCCCATACTGACCAGCTACCACCTTTTTGGCCTTGGCACACAAAGTGAAGTGGCGTCCAGTAGGTTCCTCTCCAGTCGTCCTAAATCGTCCAACTTCAAAAAGCATGCAAGCTAGTTTGCCGGAACCCGGGATTGAACCAGGGACCTTCAGATCTTCAGTCTGACGCTCTCCCAACTGAGCTATTACGGCACATCTGTTTAACTTTCCAGAGTAAATCGCACGGACTTATAAGGTCAGTTTTAGATGTACTCGCTGTCAAGAAACGGTAGAATGAAGACAAAATTGTGGTCGGTTAGCTCAGTCGGTAGAGCGTCGTGCTGATAACGCGAAGGTCGTGGGTTCGAGCCCCATACTGACCAGCTACCACCTTTTTGGCCTTGGCACACAAAGTGAAGTGGCGTCCAGTAGGTTCCTCTCCAGTCGTCCTAAATCCTCCAACTTCAAAAAGCATGCAAGCTAGTTTGCCGGAACCCGGGATTGAACCAGGGACCTTCAGATCTTCAGTCTGACGCTCTCCCAACTGAGCTATTACGGCACATCTGTTTAACTTTCCAGAGTAAATCGCACGAACTTATAAGGTCAGTTTTAGATGTACTCGCTGTCAAGAAACGGTAGAATGAAGACAAAATTGTGGTCGGTTAGCTCAGTCGGTAGAGCGTCGTGCTGATAACGCGAAGGTCGTGGGTTCGAGCCCCATACTGACCAGCTACCACCTTTTTGGCCTTGGCACACAAAGTGAAGTGGCGTCCAGTAGGTTCCTCTCCAGTCGTCCTAAATCGTCCAACTTCAAAAAGCATGCAAGCTAGTTTGCCGGAACCCGGGATTGAACCAGGGACCTTCAGATCTTCAGTCTGACGCTCTCCCAACTGAGCTATTACGGCACATCTGTTTAACTTTCCAGAGTAAATCGCACGAACTTATAAGGTCAGTTTTAGATGTACTCGCTGTCAAGAAACGGTAGAATGAAGACAAAATTGTGGTCGGTTAGCTCAGTCGGTAGAGCGTCGTGCTGATAACGCGAAGGTCGTGGGTTCGAGCCCCATACTGACCAGCTACCACCTTTTTGGCCTTGGCACACACAGTGAAGTGGCGTCCAGTAGGTTCCTCTCCAGTCGTCCTAAATCGTCCAACTTCAAAAAGCATGCAAGCTAGTTTGCCGGAACCCGGGATTGAACCAGGGACCTTCAGATCTTCAGTCTGACGCTCTCCCAACTGAGCTATTACGGCACATCTGTTTAACTTTCCAGAGTAAATCGCACGGACTTATAAGGTCAGTTTTAGATGTACTCGCTGTCAAGAAACGGTAGAATGAAGACAAAATTGTGGTCGGTTAGCTCAGTCGGTAGAGCGTCGTGCTGATAACGCGAAGGTCGTGGGTTCGAGCCCCATACTGACCAGCTACCACCTTTTCGGCCTTGGCACACAAAGTGAAGTGTCGTCCAGTAGGTTCCTCTCCAGTCGTCCTAAATCGTCCAACTTCAAAAAGCATGCAAGCTAGTTTGCCGGAACCCGGGATTGAACCAGGGACCTTCAGATCTTCAGTCTGACGCTCTCCCAACTGAGCTATTACGGCACATCTGTTTAACTTTCCAGAGTAAATCGCACGAACTTATAAGGTCAGTTTTAGATGTACTCGCTGTCAAGAAACGGTAGAATGAAGACAAAATTGTGGTCGGTTAGCTCAGTCGGTAGAGCGTCGTGCTGATAACGCGAAGGTCGTGGGTTCGAGCCCCATACTGACCAGCTACCACCTTTTTGGTCTTGGCACACAAAGTGAAGTGGCGTCCAGTAGGTTCCTCTCCAGTCGTCCTAAATCGTCCAACTTCAAAAAGCATGCAAGCTAGTTTGCCGGAACCCGGGATTGAACCAGGGACCTTCAGATCTTCAGTCTGACGCTCTCCCAACTGAGCTATTACGGCACATCTGTTTAACTTTCCAGAGTAAATCGCACGGACTTATAAGGTCAGTTTTAGATGTACTCGCTGTCAAGAAACGGTAGAATGAAGACAAAATTGTGGTCGGTTAGCTCAGTCGGTAGAGCGTCGTGCTGATAACGCGAAGGTCGTGGGTTCGAGCCCCATACTGACCAGCTACCACCTTTTTGGCCTTGGCACACAAAGTGAAGTGTCGTCCAGTAGGTTCCTCTCCAGTCGTCCTAAATCGTCCAACTTCAAAAAGCATGCAAGCTAGTTTGCCGGAACCCGGGATTGAACCAGGGACCTTCAGATCTTCAGTCTGACGCTCTCCCAACTGAGCTATTACGGCACATCTGTTTAACTTTCCAGAGTAAATCGCACGGACTTATAAGGTCAGTTTTAGATGTACTCGCTGTCAAGAAACGGTAGAATGAAGACAAAATTGTGGTCGGTTAGCTCAGTCGGTAGAACGTCGTGCTGATAACGCGAAGGTCGTGGGTTCGAGCCCCATACTGACCAGCTACCACCTTTTTGGCCTTGGCACACAAAGTGAAGTGGCGTCCAGTAGGTTCCTCTCCAGTCGTCCTAAATCGTCCAACTTCAAAAAGCATGCAAGCTAGTTTGCCGGAACCCGGGATTGAACCAGGGACCTTCAGATCTTCAGTCTGACGCTCTCCCAACTGAGCTATTACGGCACATCTGTTTAACTTTCCAGAGTAAATCGCACGAACTTATAAGGTCAGTTTTAGATGTACTCGCTGTCAAGAAACGGTAGAATGAAGACAAAATTGTGGTCGGTTAGCTCAGTCGGTAGAGCGTCGTGCTGATAACGCGAAGGTCGTGGGTTCGAGCCCCATACTGACCAGCTACCACCTTTTTGGCCTTGGCACACAAAGTGAAGTGGCGTCCAGTAGGTTCCTCTCCAGTCGTTTTAAATCGTCCAACTTCAAAAAGCATGCAAGCTAGTTTGCCGGAACCCGGGATTGAACCAGGGACCTTCAGATCTTCAGTCTGACGCTCTCCCAACTGAGCTATTACGGCACATCTGTTTAACTTTCCAGAGTAAATCGCACGGACTTATAAGGTCAGTTTTAGATGTACTCGCTGTCAAGAAACGGTAGAATGAAGACAAAATTGTGGTCGGTTAGCTCAGTCGGTAGAGCGTCGTGCTGATAACGCGAAGGTCGTGGGTTCGAGCCCCATACTGACCAGCTACCACCTTTTTGGTCTTGGCACACAAAGTGAAGTGGCGTCCAGTAGGTTCCTCTCCAGTCGTCCTAAATCCTCCAACTTCAAAAAGCATGCAAGCTAGTTTGCCGGAACCCGGGATTGAACCAGGGACCTTCAGATCTTCAGTCTGACGCTCTCCCAACTGAGCTATTACGGCACATCTGTTTAACTTTCCAGAGTAAATCGCACGAACTTATAAGGTCAGTTTTAGATGTACTCGCTGTCAAGAAACGGTAGAATGAAGACAAAATTGTGGTCGGTTAGCTCAGTCGGTAGAGCGTCGTGCTGATAACGCGAAGGTCGTGGGTTCGAGCCCCATACTGACCAGCTACCACCTTTTTGGTCTTGGCACACAAAGTGAAGTGGCGTCCAGTAGGTTCCTCTCCAGTCGTCCTAAATCCTCCAACTTCAAAAAGCATGCAAGCTAGTTTGCCGGAACCCGGGATTGAACCAGGGACCTTCAGATCTTCAGTCTGACGCTCTCCCAACTGAGCTATTACGGCACATCTGTTTAACTTTCCAGAGTAAATCGCACGAACTTATAAGGTCAGTTTTAGATGTACTCGCTGTCAAGAAACGGTAGAATGAAGACAAAATTGTGGTCGGTTAGCTCAGTCGGTAGAGCGTCGTGCTGATAACGCGAAGGTCGTGGGTTCGAGCCCCATACTGACCAGCCTACCACCTTTTTGGCCTTGGCACACAAAGTGAAGTGGCGTCCAGTAGGTTCCTCTCCAGTCGTCCTAAATCGTCCAACTTCAAAAAGCATGCAAGCTAGTTTGCCGGAACCCGGGATTGAACCAGGGACCTTCAGATCTTCAGTCTGACGCTCTCCCAACTGAGCTATTACGGCACATCTGTTTAACTTTCCAGAGTAAATCGCACGGACTTATAAGGTCAGTTTTAGATGTACTCGCTGTCAAGAAACGGTAGAATGAAGACAAAATTGTGGTCGGTTAGCTCAGTCGGTAGAGCGTCGTGCTGATAACGCGAAGGTCGTGGGTTCGAGCCCCATACTGACCAGCTACCACCTTTTTTGGTCTTGGCACACAAAGTGAAGTGGCGTCCAGTAGGTTCCTCTCCAGTCGTCCTAAATTGCCAACTTCAAAAAGCATGCAAGCTAGTTTGCCGGAACCCGGGATTGAACCAGGGACCTTCAGATCTTCAGTCTGACGCTCTCCCAACTGAGCTATTACGGCACATCTGTTTAACTTTCCAGAGTAAATCGCACGAACTTATAAGGTCAGTTTTAGATGTACTCGCTGTCAAGAAACGGTAGAATGAAGACAAAATTGTGGTCGGTTAGCTCAGTCGGTAGAGCGTCGTGCTGATAACGCGAAGGTCGTGGGTTCGAGCCCCATACTGACCAGCTACCTACCACCTTTTTGGCCTTGGCACACAAAGTGAAGTGGCGTCCAGTAGGTTCCTCTACAGTCGTCCTAAATCGTCCAACTTCAAAAAGCATGCAAGCTAGTTTGCCGGAACCCGGGATTGAACCAGGGACCTTCAGATCTTCAGTCTGACGCTCTCCCAACTGAGCTATTACGGCACATCTGTTTAACTTTCCAGAGTAAATCGCACGGACTTATAAGGTCAGTTTTAGATGTACTCGCTGTCAAGAAACGGTAGAATGAAGACAAAATTGTGGTCGGTTAGCTCAGTCGGTAGAGCGTCGTGCTGATAACGCGAAGGTCGTGGGTTCGAGCCCCATACTGACCAGCTACCACCTTTTTGGTCTTGGCACACAAAGTGAAGTGGCGTCCAGTAGGTTCCTCTCCAGTCGTCCTAAATCGTCCAACTTCAAAAAGCATGCAAGCTAGTTTGCCGGAACCCGGGATTGAACCAGGGACCTTCAGATCTTCAGTCTGACGCTCTCCCAACTGAGCTATTACGGCACATCTGTTTAACTTTCCAGAGTAAATCGCACGGACTTATAAGGTCAGTTTTAGATGTACTCGCTGTCAAGAAACGGTAGAATGAAGACAAAATTGTGGTCGGTTAGCTCAGTCGGTAGAGCGTCGTGCTGATAACGCGAAGGTCGTGGGTTCGAGCCCCATACTGACCAGCTACCACCTTTTTGGTCTTGGCACACAAAGTGAAGTGGCGTCCAGTAGGTTCCTCTCCAGTCGTCCTAAATCGTCCAACTTCAAAAAGCATGCAAGCTAGTTTGCCGGAACCCGGGATTGAACCAGGGACCTTCAGATCTTCAGATCTGACGCTCTCCCAACTGAGCTATTACGGCACATCTGTTTAACTTTCCAGAGTAAATCGCACGAACTTATAAGGTCAGTTTTAGATGTACTCGCTGTCAAGAAACGGTAGAATGAAGACAAAATTGTGGTCGGTTAGCTCAGTCGGTAGAGCGTCGTGCTGATAACGCGAAGGTCGTGGGTTCGAGCCCCATACTGACCAGCTACCACCTTTTTGGCCTTGGCACACAAAGTGAAGTGGCGTCCAGTAGGTTCCTCTCCAGTCGTCCTAAATCGTCCAACTTCAAAAAGCATGCAAGCTAGTTTGCCGGAACCCGGGATTGAACCAGGGACCTTCAGATCTTCAGTCTGACGCTCTCCCAACTGAGCTATTACGGCACATCTGTTTAACTTTCCAGAGTAAATCGCACGAACTTATAAGGTCAGTTTTAGATGTACTCGCTGTCAAGAAACGGTAGAATGAAGACAAAATTGTGGTCGGTTAGCTCAGTCGGTAGAGCGTCGTGCTGATAACGCGAAGGTCGTGGGTTCGAGCCCCATACTGACCAGCTACCACCTTTTTGGCCTTGGCACACAAAGTGAAGTGGCGTCCAGTAGGTTCCTCTCCAGTCGTCCTAAATCGTCCAACTTCAAAAAGCATGCAAGCTAGTTTGCCGGAACCCGGGATTGAACCAGGGACCTTCAGATCTTCAGTCTGACGCTCTCCCAACTGAGCTATTACGGCACATCTGTTTAACTTTCCAGAGTAAATCGCACGAACTTATAAGGTCAGTTTTAGATGTACTCGCTGTCAAGAAACGGTAGAATGAAGACAAAATTGTGGTCGGTTAGCTCAGTCGGTAGAGCGTCGTGCTGATAACGCGAAGGTCGTGGGTTCGAGCCCCATACTGACCAGCTACCAACTTTTTGGCCTTGGCACACAAAGTGAAGTGGCGTCCAGTAGGTTCCTCTCCAGTCGTCCTAAATCGTCCAACTTCAAAAAGCATGCAAGCTAGTTTGCCGGAACTCGGGATTGAACCAGGGACCTTCAGATCTTCAGTCTGACGCTCTCCCAACTGAGCTATTACGGCACATCTGTTTAACTTTCCAGAGTAAATCGCACGAACTTATAAGGTCAGTTTTAGATGTACTCGCTGTCAAGAAACGGTAGAATGAAGACAAAATTGTGGTCGGTTAGCTCAGTCGGTAGAGCGTCGTGCTGATAACGCGAAGGTCGTGGGTTCGAGCACCATACTGACCAGCTACCACCTTTTTGGCCTTGGCACACAAAGTGAAGTGGCGTCCAGTAGGTTCCTCTCCAGTCGTCCTAAATCGTCCAACTTCAAAAAGCATGCAAGCTAGTTTGCCGGAACCCGGGATTGAACCAGGGACCTTCAGATCTTCAGTCTGACGCTCTCCCAACTGAAGTCGTGCTGATAACGCGAAGGTCGTGGGTTCGAGCCCCATACTGACCAGCTACCACCTTTTTGGCCTTGGCACACAAAGTGAAGTGGCGTCCAGTAGGTTCCTCTCCAGTCGTCCTAAATCGTCCAACTTCAAAAAGCATGCAAGCTAGTTTGCCGGAACCCGGGATTGAACCAGGGACCTTCAGATCTTCAGTCTGACGCTCTCCCAACTGAGCTATTACGGCACATCTGTTTAACTTTCCAGAGTAAATCGCACGGACTTATAAGGTCAGTTTTAGATGTACTCGCTGTCAAGAAACGGTAGAATGAAGACAAAATTGTGGTCGGTTAGCTCAGTCGGTAGAGCGTCGTGCTGATAACGCGAAGGTCGTGGGTTCGAGCCCCATACTGACCAGCTACCACCTTTTTGGTCTTGGCACACAAAGTGAAGTGGCGTCCAGTAGGTTCCTCTCCAGTCGTCCTAAATCCTCCAACTTCAAAAAGCATGCAAGCTAGTTTGCCGGAACCCGGGATTGAACCAGGGACCTTCAGATCTTCAGTCTGACGCTCTCCCAACTGAGCTATTACGGCACATCTGTTTAACTTTCCAGAGTAAATCGCACGGACTTATAAGGTCAGTTTTAGATGTACTCGCTGTCAAGAAACGGTAGAATGAAGACAAAATTGTGGTCGGTTAGCTCAGTCGGTAGAGCGTCGTGCTGATAACGCGAAGGTCGTGGGTTCGAGCCCCATACTGACCAGCTACCACCTTTTTGGTCTTGGCACACAAAGTGAAGTGGCGTCCAGTAGGTTCCTCTCCAGTCGTCCTAAATCCTCCAACTTCAAAAAGCATGCAAGCTAGTTTGCCGGAACCCGGGATTGAACCAGGGACCTTCAGATCTTCAGTCTGACGCTCTCCCAACTGAGCTATTACGGCACATCTGTTTAACTTTCCAGAGTAAATCGCACGAACTTATAAGGTCAGTTTTAGATGTACTCGCTGTCAAGAAACGGTAGAATGAAGACAAAATTGTGGTCGGTTAGCTCAGTCGGTAGAGCGTCGTGCTGATAACGCGAAGGTCGTGGGTTCGAGCCCCATACTGACCAGCTACCACCTTTTTGGCCTTGGCACACAAAGTGAAGTGGCGTCCAGTAGGTTCCTCTCCAGTCGTCCTAAATCGTCCAACTTCAAAAATAATGCAAGCTAGTTTGCCGGAACCCGGGATTGAACCAGGGACCTTCAGATCTTCAGTCTGACGCTCTCCCAACTGAGCTATTACGGCACATCTGTTTAACTTTCCAGAGTAAATCGCACGGACTTATAAGGTCAGTTTTAGATGTACTCGCTGTCAAGAAACGGTAGAATGAAGACAAAATTGTGGTCGGTTAGCTCAGTCGGTAGAGCGTCGTGCTGATAACGCGAAGGTCGTGGGTTCGAGCCCCATACTGACCAGCTACCACCTTTTTGGTCTTGGCACACAAAGTGAAGTGGCGTCTAGTAGGTTCCTCTCCAGTCGTCCTGAATCGTCCAACTTCAAAAAGCATGCAAG
Source organism: Henricia sp. BOLD:AAB3569 (assembly GCA_037783545.1). NCBI lineage: Eukaryota > Metazoa > Echinodermata > Asteroidea > Spinulosida > Echinasteridae > Henricia > Henricia sp. BOLD:AAB3569. The sequence continues at coordinate 3,153,293 of JBBELK010000060.1, forward strand.
CTAGTTTGCCGGAACCCGGGATTGAACCAGGGACCTTCAGATCTTCAGTCTGACGCTCTCCCAACTGAGCTATTACGGCACATCTGTTTAATTTTCCAGAGTAAATCGCACGGACTTATAAGGTCAGTTTTAGATGTACTCGCTGTCAAGAAACGGTAGAATGAAGACAAAATTGTGGTCGGTTAGCTCAGTCGGTAGAGCGTCGTGCTGATAACGCGAAGGTCGTGGGTTCGAGCCCCATACTGACCAGCTACCACCTTTTTGGCCTTGGCACACAAAGTGAAGTGGCGTCCAGTAGGTTCCTCTCCAGTCGTCCTAAATCGTCCAACTTCAAAAAGCATGCAAGCTAGTTTGCCGGAACCCGGGATTGAACCAGGGACCTTCAGATCTTCAGTCTGACGCTCTCCCAACTGAGCTATTACGGCACATCTGTTTAACTTTCCAGAGTAAATCGCACGGACTTATAAGGTCAGTTTTAGATGTACTCGCTGTCAAGAAACGGTAGAATGAAGACAAAATTGTGGTCGGTTAGCTCAGTCGGTAGAGCGTCGTGCTGATAACGCGAAGGTCGTGGGTTCGAGCCCCATACTGACCAGCTACCACCTTTTTGGTCTTGGCACACAAAGTGAAGTGGCGTCCAGTAGGTTCCTCTCCAGTCGTCCTAAATCCTCCAACTTCAAAAAGCATGCAAGCTAGTTTGCCGGAACCCGGGATTGAACCAGGGACCTTCAGATCTTCAGTCTGACGCTCTCCCAACTGAGCTATTACGGCACATCTGTTTAACTTTCCAGAGTAAATCGCACGGACTTATAAGGTCAGTTTTAGATGTACTCGCTGTCAAGAAACGGTAGAATGAAGACAAAATTGTGGTCGGTTAGCTCAGTCGGTAGAGCGTCGTGCTGATAACGCGAAGGTCGTGGGTTCGAGCCCCATACTGACCAGCTACCACCTTTTTGGTCTTGGCACACAAAGTGAAGTGGCGTCCAGTAGGTTCCTCTCCAGTCGTCCTAAATCCTCCAACTTCAAAAAGCATGCAAGCTAGTTTGCCGGAACCCGGGATTGAACCAGGGACCTTCAGATCTTCAGTCTGACGCTCTCCCAACTGAGCTATTACGGCACATCTGTTTAACTTTCCAGAGTAAATCGCACGAACTTATAAGGTCAGTTTTAGATGTACTCGCTGTCAAGAAACGGTAGAATGAAGACAAAATTGTGGTCGGTTAGCTCAGTCGGTAGAGCGTCGTGCTGATAACGCGAAGGTCGTGGGTTCGAGCCCCATACTGACCAGCTACCACCTTTTTGGCCTTGGCACACAAAGTGAAGTGGCGTCCAGTAGGTTCCTCTCCAGTCGTCCTAAATCGTCCAACTTCAAAAATAATGCAAGCTAGTTTGCCGGAACCCGGGATTGAACCAGGGACCTTCAGATCTTCAGTCTGACGCTCTCCCAACTGAGCTATTACGGCACATCTGTTTAACTTTCCAGAGTAAATCGCACGGACTTATAAGGTCAGTTTTAGATGTACTCGCTGTCAAGAAACGGTAGAATGAAGACAAAATTGTGGTCGGTTAGCTCAGTCGGTAGAGCGTCGTGCTGATAACGCGAAGGTCGTGGGTTCGAGCCCCATACTGACCAGCTACCACCTTTTTGGTCTTGGCACACAAAGTGAAGTGGCGTCTAGTAGGTTCCTCTCCAGTCGTCCTGAATCGTCCAACTTCAAAAAGCATGCAAGCTAGTTTGCCGGAACCCGGGATTGAACCAGGGACCTTCAGATCTTCAGTCTGACGCTCTCCCAACTGAGCTATTACGGCACATCTGTTTAATTTTCCAGAGTAAATCGCACGGACTTATAAGGTCAGTTTTAGATGTACTCGCTGTCAAGAAACGGTAGAATGAAGACAAAATTGTGGTCGGTTAGCTCAGTCGGTAGAGCGTCGTGCTGATAACGCGAAGGTCGTGGGTTCGAGCCCCATACTGACCAGCTACCACCTTTTTGGCCTTGGCACACAAAGTGAAGTGGCGTCCAGTAGGTTCCTCTCCAGTCGTCCTAAATCGTCCAACTTCAAAAAGCATGCAAGCTAGTTTGCCGGAACCCGGGATTGAACCAGGGACCTTCAGATCTTCAGTCTGACGCTCTCCCAACTGAGCTATTACGGCACATCTGTTTAACTTTCCAGAGTAAATCGCACGGACTTATAAGGTCAGTTTTAGATGTACTCGCTGTCAAGAAACGGTAGAATGAAGACAAAATTGTGGTCGGTTAGCTCAGTCGGTAGAGCGTCGTGCTGATAACGCGAAGGTCGTGGGTTCGAGCCCCATACTGACCAGCTACCACCTTTTTGGTCTTGGCACACAAAGTGAAGTGGCGTCCAGTAGGTTCCTCTCCAGTCGTCCTAAATCCTCCAACTTCAAAAAGCATGCAAGCTAGTTTGCCGGAACCCGGGATTGAACCAGGGACCTTCAGATCTTCAGTCTGACGCTCTCCCAACTGAGCTATTACGGCACATCTGTTTAACTTTCCAGAGTAAATCGCACGAACTTATAAGGTCAGTTTTAGATGTACTCGCTGTCAAGAAACGGTAGAATGAAGACAAAATTGTGGTCGGTTAGCTCAGTCGGTAGAGCGTCGTGCTGATAACGCGAAGGTCGTGGGTTCGAGCCCCATACTGACCAGCTACCACCTTTTTGGTCTTGGCACACAAAGTGAAGTGGCGTCCAGTAGGTTCCTCTCCAGTCGTCCTAAATCCTCCAACTTCAAAAAGCATGCAAGCTAGTTTGCCGGAACCCGGGATTGAACCAGGGACCTTCAGATCTTCAGTCTGACGCTCTCCCAACTGAGCTATTACGGCACATCTGTTTAACTTTCCAGAGTAAATCGCACGGACTTATAAGGTCAGTTTTAGATGTACTCGCTGTCAAGAAACGGTAGAATGAAGACAAAATTGTGGTCGGTTAGCTCAGTCGGTAGAGCGTCGTGCTGATAACGCGAAGGTCGTGGGTTCGAGCCCCATACTGACCAGCTACCACCTTTTTGGTCTTGGCACACAAAGTGAAGTGGCGTCTAGTAGGTTCCTCTCCAGTCGTCCTAAATCGTCCAACTTCAAAAAGCATGCAAGCTAGTTTGCCGGAACCCGGGATTGAACAAGGGACCTTCAGATCTTCAGTCTGGCGCTCTCCCATCTGAGCTATTACGGCACATCTGTTTAATTTTCCAGAGTAAATCGCACGGACTTATAAGGTCAGTTTTAGATGTACTCGCTGTCAAGAAACGGTAGAATGAAGACAAAATTGTGGTCGGTTAGCTCAGTCGGTAGAGCGTCGTGCTGATAACGCGAAGGTCGTGGGTTCGAGCCCCATACTGACCAGCTACCACCTTTTTGGCCTTGGCACACAAAGTGAAGTGGCGTCCAGTAGGTTCCTCTCCAGTCGTCCTAAATCGTCCAACTTCAAAAATAATGCAAGCTAGTTTGCCGGAACCCGGGATTGAACCAGGGACCTTCAGATCTTCAGTCTGACGCTCTCCCAACTGAGCTATTACGGCACATCTGTTTAACTTTCCAGAGTAAATCGCACGGACTTATAAGGTCAGTTTTAGATGTACTCGCTGTCAAGAAACGGTAGAATGAAGACAAAATTGTGGTCGGTTAGCTCAGTCGGTAGAGCGTCGTGCTGATAACGCGAAGGTCGTGGGTTCGAGCCCCATACTGACCAGCTACCACCTTTTTGGTCTTGGCACACAAAGTGAAGTGGCGTCTAGTAGGTTCCTCTCCAGTCGTCCTGAATCGTCCAACTTCAAAAAGCATGCAAGCTAGTTTGCCGGAACCCGGGATTGAACCAGGGACCTTCAGATCTTCAGTCTGACGCTCTCCCAACTGAGCTATTACGGCACATCTGTTTAATTTTCCAGAGTAAATCGCACGGACTTATAAGGTCAGTTTTAGATGTACTCGCTGTCAAGAAACGGTAGAATGAAGACAAAATTGTGGTCGGTTAGCTCAGTCGGTAGAGCGTCGTGCTGATAACGCGAAGGTCGTGGGTTCGAGCCCCATACTGACCAGCTACCACCTTTTTGGCCTTGGCACACAAAGTGAAGTGGCGTCCAGTAGGTTCCTCTCCAGTCGTCCTAAATCGTCCAACTTCAAAAAGCATGCAAGCTAGTTTGCCGGAACCCGGGATTGAACCAGGGACCTTCAGATCTTCAGTCTGACGCTCTCCCAACTGAGCTATTACGGCACATCTGTTTAACTTTCCAGAGTAAATCGCACGGACTTATAAGGTCAGTTTTAGATGTACTCGCTGTCAAGAAACGGTAGAATGAAGACAAAATTGTGGTCGGTTAGCTCAGTCGGTAGAGCGTCGTGCTGATAACGCGAAGGTCGTGGGTTCGAGCCCCATACTGACCAGCTACCACCTTTTTGGTCTTGGCACACAAAGTGAAGTGGCGTCCAGTAGGTTCCTCTCCAGTCGTCCTAAATCCTCCAACTTCAAAAAGCATGCAAGCTAGTTTGCCGGAACCCGGGATTGAACCAGGGACCTTCAGATCTTCAGTCTGACGCTCTCCCAACTGAGCTATTACGGCACATCTGTTTAACTTTCCAGAGTAAATCGCACGAACTTATAAGGTCAGTTTTAGATGTACTCGCTGTCAAGAAACGGTAGAATGAAGACAAAATTGTGGTCGGTTAGCTCAGTCGGTAGAGCGTCGTGCTGATAACGCGAAGGTCGTGGGTTCGAGCCCCATACTGACCAGCTACCACCTTTTTGGTCTTGGCACACAAAGTGAAGTGGCGTCCAGTAGGTTCCTCTCCAGTCGTCCTAAATCCTCCAACTTCAAAAAGCATGCAAGCTAGTTTGCCGGAACCCGGGATTGAACCAGGGACCTTCAGATCTTCAGTCTGACGCTCTCCCAACTGAGCTATTACGGCACATCTGTTTAACTTTCCAGAGTAAATCGCACGGACTTATAAGGTCAGTTTTAGATGTACTCGCTGTCAAGAAACGGTAGAATGAAGACAAAATTGTGGTCGGTTAGCTCAGTCGGTAGAGCGTCGTGCTGATAACGCGAAGGTCGTGGGTTCGAGCCCCATACTGACCAGCTACCACCTTTTTGGTCTTGGCACACAAAGTGAAGTGGCGTCTAGTAGGTTCCTCTCCAGTCGTCCTAAATCGTCCAACTTCAAAAAGCATGCAAGCTAGTTTGCCGGAACCCGGGATTGAACAAGGGACCTTCAGATCTTCAGTCTGGCGCTCTCCCATCTGAGCTATTACGGCACATCTGTTTAATTTTCCAGAGTAAATCGCACGGACTTATAAGGTCAGTTTTAGATGTACTCGCTGTCAAGAAACGGTAGAATGAAGACAAAATTGTGGTCGGTTAGCTCAGTCGGTAGAGCGTCGTGCTGATAACGCGAAGGTCGTGGGTTCGAGCCCCATACTGACCAGCTACCACCTTTTTGGCCTTGGCACACAAAGTGAAGTGGCGTCCAGTAGGTTCCTCTCCAGTCGTCCTAAATCGTCCAACTTCAAAAAGCATGCAAGCTAGTTTGCCGGAACCCGGGATTGAACCAGGGACCTTCAGATCTTCAGTCTGACGCTCTCCCAACTGAGCTATTACGGCACATCTGTTTAACTTTCCAGAGTAAATCGCACGGACTTATAAGGTCAGTTTTAGATGTACTCGCTGTCAAGAAACGGTAGAATGAAGACAAAATTGTGGTCGGTTAGCTCAGTCGGTAGAGCGTCGTGCTGATAACGCGAAGGTCGTGGGTTCGAGCCCCATACTGACCAGCTACCACCTTTTTGGTCTTGGCACACAAAGTGAAGTGGCGTCTAGTAGGTTCCTCTCCAGTCGTCCTAAATCGTCCAACTTCAAAAAGCATGCAAGCTAGTTTGCCGGAACCCGGGATTGAACCAGGGACCTTCAGATCTTCAGTCTGACGCTCTCCCAACTGAGCTATTACGGCACATCTGTTTAATTTTCCAGAGTAAATCGCACGGACTTATAAGGTCAGTTTTAGATGTACTCGCTGTCAAGAAACGGTAGAATGAAGACAAAATTGTGGTCGGTTAGCTCAGTCGGTAGAGCGTCGTGCTGATAACGCGAAGGTCGTGGGTTCGAGCCCCATACTGACCAGCTACCACCTTTTTGGCCTTGGCACACAAAGTGAAGTGGCGTCCAGTAGGTTCCTCTCCAGTCGTCCTAAATCGTCCAACTTCAAAAAGCATGCAAGCTAGTTTGCCGGAACCCGGGATTGAACCAGGGACCTTCAGATCTTCAGTCTGACGCTCTCCCAACTGAGCTATTACGGTACATCTGTTTAACTTTCCAGAGTAAATCGCACGGACTTATAAGGTCAGTTTTAGATGTACTCGCTGTCAAGAAACGGTAGAATGAAGACAAAATTGTGGTCGGTTAGCTCAGTCGGTAGAGCGTCGTGCTGATAACGCGAAGGTCGTGGGTTCGAGCCCCATACTGACCAGCTACCACCTTTTTGGTCTTGGCACACAAAGTGAAGTGGCGTCCAGTAGGTTCCTCTCCAGTCGTCCTAAATCCTCCAACTTCAAAAAGCATGCAAGCTAGTTTGCCGGAACCCGGGATTGAACCAGGGACCTTCAGATCTTCAGTCTGACGCTCTCCCAACTGAGCTATTACGGCACATCTGTTTAACTTTCCAGAGTAAATCGCACGAACTTATAAGGTCAGTTTTAGATGTACTCGCTGTCAAGAAACGGTAGAATGAAGACAAAATTGTGGTCGGTTAGCTCAGTCGGTAGAGCGTCGTGCTGATAACGCGAAGGTCGTGGGTTCGAGCCCCATACTGACCAGCTACCACCTTTTTGGCCTTGGCACACAAAGTGAAGTGGCGTCCAGTAGGTTCCTCTCCAGTCGTCCTAAATCCTCCAACTTCAAAAAGCATGCAAGCTAGTTTGCCGGAACCCGGGATTGAACCAGGGACCTTCAGATCTTCAGTCTGACGCTCTCCCAACTGAGCTATTACGGCACATCTGTTTAACTTTCCAGAGTAAATCGCACGGACTTATAAGGTCAGTTTTAGATGTACTCGCTGTCAAGAAACGGTAGAATGAAGACAAAATTGTGGTCGGTTAGCTCAGTCGGTAGAGCGTCGTGCTGATAACGCGAAGGTCGTGGGTTCGAGCCCCATACTGACCAGCTACCACCTTTTTGGTCTTGGCACACAAAGTGAAGTGGCGTCTAGTAGGTTCCTCTCCAGTCGTCCTAAATCGTCCAACTTCAAAAAGCATGCAAGCTAGTTTGCCGGAACCCGGGATTGAACCAGGGACCTTCAGATCTTCAGTCTGACGCTCTCCCAACTGAGCTATTACGGCACATCTGTTTAATTTTCCAGAGTAAATCGCACGGACTTATAAGGTCAGTTTTAGATGTACTCGCTGTCAAGAAACGGTAGAATGAAGACAAAATTGTGGTCGGTTAGCTCAGTCGGTAGAGCGTCGTGCTGATAACGCGAAGGTCGTGGGTTCGAGCCCCATACTGACCAGCTACCACCTTTTTGGCCTTGGCACACAAAGTGAAGTGGCGTCCAGTAGGTTCCTCTCCAGTCGTCCTAAATCGTCCAACTTCAAAAAGCATGCAAGCTAGTTTGCCGGAACCCGGGATTGAACCAGGGACCTTCAGATCTTCAGTCTGACGCTCTCCCAACTGAGCTATTACGGCACATCTGTTTAACTTTCCAGAGTAAATCGCACGGACTTATAAGGTCAGTTTTAGATGTACTCGCTGTCAAGAAACGGTAGAATGAAGACAAAATTGTGGTCGGTTAGCTCAGTCGGTAGAGCGTCGTGCTGATAACGCGAAGGTCGTGGGTTCGAGCCCCATACTGACCAGCTACCACCTTTTTGGTCTTGGCACACAAAGTGAAGTGGCGTCTAGTAGGTTCCTCTCCAGTCGTCCTAAATCGTCCAACTTCAAAAAGGATGCAAGCTAGTTTGCCGGAACCCGGGATTGAACCAGGGACCTTCAGATCTTCAGTCTGACGCTCTCCCAACTGAGCTATTACGGCACATCTGTTTAATTTTCCAGAGTAAATCGCACGGACTTATAAGGTCAGTTTTAGATGTACTCGCTGTCAAGAAACGGTAGAATGAAGACAAAATTGTGGTCGGTTAGCTCAGTCGGTAGAGCGTCGTGCTGATAACGCGAAGGTCGTGGGTTCGAGCCCCATACTGACCAGCTACCACCTTTTTGGCCTTGGCACACAAAGTGAAGTGGCGTCCAGTAGGTTCCTCTCCAGTCGTCCTAAATCGTCCAACTTCAAAAAGCATGCAAGCTAGTTTGCCGGAACCCGGGATTGAACCAGGGACCTTCAGATCTTCAGTCTGACGCTCTCCCAACTGAGCTATTACGGCACATCTGTTTAACTTTCCAGAGTAAATCGCACGGAGTTATAAGGTCAGTTTTAGATGTACTCGCTGTCAAGAAACGGTAGAATGAAGACAAAATTGTGGTCGGTTAGCTCAGTCGGTAGAGCGTCGTGCTGATAACGCGAAGGTCGTGGGTTCGAGCCCTATACTGACCAGCTACCACCTTTTTGGTCTTGGCACACAAAGTGAAGTGGCGTCCAGTAGGTTCCTCTCCAGTCGTCCTAAATCCTCCAACTTCAAAAAGCATGCAAGCTAGTTTGCCGGAACCCGGGATTGAACCAGGGACCTTCAGATCTTCAGTCTGACGCTCTCCCAACTGAGCTATTACGGCACATCTGTTTAACTTTCCAGAGTAAATCGCACGAACTTATAAGGTCAGTTTTAGATGTACTCGCTGTCAAGAAACGGTAGAATGAAGACAAAATTGTGGTCGGTTAGCTCAGTCGGTAGAGCGTCGTGCTGATAACGCGAAGGTCGTGGGTTCGAGCCCCATACTGACCAGCTACCACCTTTTTGGTCTTGGCACACAAAGTGAAGTGGCGTCTAGTAGGTTCCTCTCCAGTCGTCCTAAATCGTCCAACTTCAAAAAGGATGCAAGCTAGTTTGCCGGAACCCGGGATTGAACCAGGGACCTTCAGATCTTCAGTCTGACGCTCTCCCAACTGAGCTATTACGGCACATCTGTTTAATTTTCCAGAGTAAATCGCACGGACTTATAAGGTCAGTTTTAGATGTACTCGCTGTCAAGAAACGGTAGAATGAAGACAAAATTGTGGTCGGTTAGCTCAGTCGGTAGAGCGTCGTGCTGATAACGCGAAGGTCGTGGGTTCGAGCCCCATACTGACCAGCTACCACCTTTTTGGCCTTGGCACACAAAGTGAAGTGGCGTCCAGTAGGTTCCTCTCCAGTCGTCCTAAATCGTCCAACTTCAAAAAGCATGCAAGCTAGTTTGCCGGAACCCGGGATTGAACCAGGGACCTTCAGATCTTCAGTCTGACGCTCTCCCAACTGAGCTATTACGGCACATCTGTTTAACTTTCCAGAGTAAATCGCACGGAGTTATAAGGTCAGTTTTAGATGTACTCGCTGTCAAGAAACGGTAGAATGAAGACAAAATTGTGGTCGGTTAGCTCAGTCGGTAGAGCGTCGTGCTGATAACGCGAAGGTCGTGGGTTCGAGCCCTATACTGACCAGCTACCACCTTTTTGGTCTTGGCACACAAAGTGAAGTGGCGTCCAGTAGGTTCCTCTCCAGTCGTCCTAAATCCTCCAACTTCAAAAAGCATGCAAGCTAGTTTGCCGGAACCCGGGATTGAACCAGGGACCTTCAGATCTTCAGTCTGACGCTCTCCCAACTGAGCTATTACGGCACATCTGTTTAACTTTCCAGAGTAAATCGCACGAACTTATAAGGTCAGTTTTAGATGTACTCGCTGTCAAGAAACGGTAGAATGAAGACAAAATTGTGGTCGGTTAGCTCAGTCGGTAGAGCGTCGTGCTGATAACGCGAAGGTCGTGGGTTCGAGCCCCATACTGACCAGCTACCACCTTTTTGGTCTTGGCACACAAAGTGAAGTGGCGTCCAGTAGGTTCCTCTCCAGTCGTCCTAAATCCTCCAACTTCAAAAAGCATGCAAGCTAGTTTGCCGGAACCCGGGATTGAACCAGGGACCTTCAGATCTTCAGTCTGACGCTCTCCCAACTGAGCTATTACGGCACATCTGTTTAACTTTCCAGAGTAAATCGCACGGACTTATAAGGTCAGTTTTAGATGTACTCGCTGTCAAGAAACGGTAGAATGAAGACAAAATTGTGGTCGGTTAGCTCAGTCGGTAGAGCGTCGTGCTGATAACGCGAAGGTCGTGGGTTCGAGCCCCATACTGACCAGCTACCACCTTTTTGGTCTTGGCACACAAAGTGAAGTGGCGTCCAGTAGGTTCCTCTCCAGTCGTCCTAAATCCTCCAACTTCAAAAAGCATGCAAGCTAGTTTGCCGGAACCCGGGATTGAACCAGGGACCTTCAGATCTTCAGTCTGACGTTCTCCCAACTGAGCTATTACGGCACATCTGTTTAACTTTCCAGAGTAAATCGCACGAACTTATAAGGTCAGTTTTAGATGTACTCGCTGTCAAGAAACGGTAGAATGAAGACAAAATTGTGGTCGGTTAGCTCAGTCGGTAGAGCGTCGTGCTGATAACGCGAAGGTCGTGGGTTCGAGCCCCATACTGACCAGCTACCACCTTTTTGGCCTTGGCACACAAAGTGAAGTGGCGTCCAGTAGGTTCCTCTCCAGTCGTCCTAAATCGTCCAACTTCAAAAAGCATGCAAGCTAGTTTGCCGGAACCCGGGATTGAACCAGGGACCTTCAGATCTTCAGTCTGACGCTCTCCCAACTGAGCTATTACGGCACATCTGTTTAACTTTCCAGAGTAAATCGCACGGACTTATAAGGTCAGTTTTAGATGTACTCGCTGTCAAGAAACGGTAGAATGAAGACAAAATTGTGGTCGGTTAGCTCAGTCGGTAGAGCGTCGTGCTGATAACGCGAAGGTCGTGGGTTCGAGCCCCATACTGACCAGCTACCACCTTTTTGGTCTTGGCACACAAAGTGAAGTGGCGTCTAGTAGGTTCCTCTCCAGTCGTCCTAAATCGTCCAACTTCAAAAAGCATGCAAGCTAGTTTGCCGGAACCCGGGATTGAACCAGGGACCTTCAGATCTTCAGTCTGACGCTCTCCCAACTGAGCTATTACGGCACATCTGTTTAATTTTCCAGAGTAAATCGCACGGACTTATAAGGTCAGTTTTAGATGTACTCGCTGTCAAGAAACGGTAGAATGAAGACAAAATTGTGGTCGGTTAGCTCAGTCGGTAGAGCGTCGTGCTGATAACGCGAAGGTCGTGGGTTCGAGCCCCATACTGACCAGCTACCACCTTTTTGGCCTTGGCACACAAAGTGAAGTGGCGTCCAGTAGGTTCCTCTCCAGTCGTCCTAAATCGTCCAACTTCAAAAAGCATGCAAGCTAGTTTGCCGGAACCCGGGATTGAACCAGGGACCTTCAGATCTTCAGTCTGACGCTCTCCCAACTGAGCTATTACGGCACATCTGTTTAACTTTCCAGAGTAAATCGCACGGACTTATAAGGTCAGTTTTAGATGTACTCGCTGTCAAGAAACGGTAGAATGAAGACAAAATTGTGGTCGGTTAGCTCAGTCGGTAGAGCGTCGTGCTGATAACGCGAAGGTCGTGGGTTCGAGCCCCATACTGACCAGCTACCACCTTTTTGGTCTTGGCACACAAAGTGAAGTGGCGTCCAGTAGGTTCCTCTCCAGTCGTCCTAAATCCTCCAACTTCAAAAAGCATGCAAGCTAGTTTGCCGGAACCCGGGATTGAACCAGGGACCTTCAGATCTTCAGTCTGACGCTCTCCCAACTGAGCTATTACGGCACATCTGTTTAACTTTCCAGAGTAAATCGCACGAACTTATAAGGTCAGTTTTAGATGTACTCGCTGTCAAGAAACGGTAGAATGAAGACAAAATTGTGGTCGGTTAGCTCAGTCGGTAGAGCGTCGTGCTGATAACGCGAAGGTCGTGGGTTCGAGCCCCATACTGACCAGCTACCACCTTTTTGGCCTTGGCACACAAAGTGAAGTGGCGTCCAGTAGGTTCCTCTCCAGTCGTCCTAAATCGTCCAACTTCAAAAAGCATGCAAGCTAGTTTGCCGGAACCCGGGATTGAACCAGGGACCTTCAGATCTTCAGTCTGACGCTCTCCCAACTGAGCTATTACGGCACATCTGTTTAACTTTCCAGAGTAAATCGCACGGACTTATAAGGTCAGTTTTAGATGTACTCGTTGTCAAGAAACGGTAGAATGAAGACAAAATTGTGGTCGGTTAGCTCAGTCGGTAGAGCGTCGTGCTGATAACGCGAAGGTCGTGGGTTCGAGCCCCATACTGACCAGCTACCACCTTTTTGGTCTTGGCACACAAAGTGAAGTGGCGTCTAGTAGGTTCCTCTCCAGTCGTCCTAAATCGTCCAACTTCAAAAAGCATGCAAGCTAGTTTGCCGGAACCCGGGATTGAACCAGGGACCTTCAGATCTTCAGTCTGACGCTCTCCCAACTGAGCTATTACGGCACATCTGTTTAATTTTCCAGAGTAAATCGCACGGACTTATAAGGTCAGTTTTAGATGTACTCGCTGTCAAGAAACGGTAGAATGAAGACAAAATTGTGGTCGGTTAGCTCAGTCGGTAGAGCGTCGTGCTGATAACGCGAAGGTCGTGGGTTCGAGCCCCATACTGACCAGCTACCACCTTTTTGGCCTTGGCACACAAAGTGAAGTGGCGTCCAGTAGGTTCCTCTCCAGTCGTCCTAAATCGTCCAACTTCAAAAAGCATGCAAGCTAGTTTGCCGGAACCCGGGATTGAACCAGGGACCTTCAGATCTTCAGTCTGACGCTCTCCCAACTGAGCTATTACGGCACATCTGTTTAACTTTCCAGAGTAAATCGCACGGACTTATAAGGTCAGTTTTAGATGTACTCGCTGTCAAGAAACGGTAGAATGAAGACAAAATTGTGGTCGGTTAGCTCAGTCGGTAGAGCGTCGTGCTGATAACGCGAAGGTCGTGGGTTCGAGCCCCATACTGACCAGCTACCACCTTTTTGGTCTTGGCACACAAAGTGAAGTGGCGTCCAGTAGGTTCCTCTCCAGTCGTCCTAAATCCTCCAACTTCAAAAAGCATGCAAGCTAGTTTGCCGGAACCCGGGATTGAACCAGGGACCTTCAGATCTTCAGTCTGACGCTCTCCCAACTGAGCTATTACGGCACATCTGTTTAACTTTCCAGAGTAAATCGCACGAACTTATAAGGTCAGTTTTAGATGTACTCGCTGTCAAGAAACGGTAGAATGAAGACAAAATTGTGGTCGGTTAGCTCAGTCGGTAGAGCGTCGTGCTGATAACGCGAAGGTCGTGGGTTCGAGCCCCATACTGACCAGCTACCACCTTTTTGGCCTTGGCACACAAAGTGAAGTGGCGTCCAGTAGGTTCCTCTCCAGTCGTCCTAAATCGTCCAACTTCAAAAAGCATGCAAGCTAGTTTGCCGGAACCCGGGATTGAACCAGGGACCTTCAGATCTTCAGTCTGACGCTCTCCCAACTGAGCTATTACGGCACATCTGTTTAACTTTCCAGAGTAAATCGCACGGACTTATAAGGTCAGTTTTAGATGTACTCGTTGTCAAGAAACGGTAGAATGAAGACAAAATTGTGGTCGGTTAGCTCAGTCGGTAGAGCGTCGTGCTGATAACGCGAAGGTCGTGGGTTCGAGCCCCATACTGACCAGCTACCACCTTTTTGGTCTTGGCACACAAAGTGAAGTGGCGTCTAGTAGGTTCCTCTCCAGTCGTCCTAAATCGTCCAACTTCAAAAAGCATGCAAGCTAGTTTGCCGGAACCCGGGATTGAACCAGGGACCTTCAGATCTTCAGTCTGACGCTCTCCCAACTGAGCTATTACGGCACATCTGTTTAATTTTCCAGAGTAAATCGCACGGACTTATAAGGTCAGTTTTAGATGTACTCGCTGTCAAGAAACGGTAGAATGAAGACAAAATTGTGGTCGGTTAGCTCAGTCGGTAGAGCGTCGTGCTGATAACGCGAAGGTCGTGGGTTCGAGCCCCATACTGACCAGCTACCACCTTTTTGGCCTTGGCACACAAAGTGAAGTGGCGTCCAGTAGGTTCCTCTCCAGTCGTCCTAAATCGTCCAACTTCAAAAAGCATGCAAGCTAGTTTGCCGGAACCCGGGATTGAACCAGGGACCTTCAGATCTTCAGTCTGACGCTCTCCCAACTGAGCTATTACGGCACATCTGTTTAACTTTCCAGAGTAAATCGCACGAACTTATAAGATCAGTTTTAGATGTACTCGCTGTCAAGAAACGGTAGAATGAAGACAAAATTGTGGTCGGTTAGCTCAGTCGGTAGAGCGTCGTGCTGATAACGCGAAGGTCGTGGGTTCGAGCCCCATACTGACCAGCTACCACCTTTTTGGTCTTGGCACACAAAGTGAAGTGGCGTCCAGTAGGTTCCTCTCCAGTCGTCCTAAATCGTCCAACTTCAAAAAGCATGCAAGCTAGTTTGCCGGAACCCGGGATTGAACCAGGGACCTTCAGATCTTCAGTCTGACGCTCTCCCAACTGAGCTATTACGGCACATCTGTTTAACTTTCCAGAGTAAATCGCACGGACTTATAAGGTCAGTTTTAGATGTACTCGCTGTCAAGAAACGGTAGAATGAAGACAAAATTGTGGTCGGTTAGCTCAGTCGGTAGAGCGTCGTGCTGATAACGCGAAGGTCGTGGGTTCGAGCCCCATACTGACCAGCTACCACCTTTTTGGCCTTGGCACACAAAGTGAAGTGTCGTCCAGTAGGTTCCTCTCCAGTCGTCCTAAATCGTCCAACTTCAAAAAGCATGCAAGCTAATTTGCCGGAACCCGGGATTGAACCAGGGACCTTCAGATCTTCAGTCTGACGCTCTCCCAACTGAGCTATTACGGCACATCTGTTTAACTTTCCAGAGTAAATCGCACGGACTTATAAGGTCAGTTTTAGATGTACTCGCTGTCAAGAAACGGTAGAATGAAGACAAAATTGTGGTCGGTTAGCTCAGTCGGTAGAACGTCGTGCTGATAACGCGAAGGTCGTGGGTTCGAGCCCCATACTGACCAGCTACCACCTTTTTGGCCTTGGCACACAAAGTGAAGTGGCGTCCAGTAGGTTCCTCTCCAGTCGTCCTAAATCCTCCAACTTCAAAAAGCATGCAAGCTAGTTTGCCGGAACCCGGGATTGAACCAGGGACCTTCAGATCTTCAGTCTGACGCTCTCCCAACTGAGCTATTACGGCACATCTGTTTAACTTTCCAGAGTAAATCGCACGAACTTATAAGGTCAGTTTTAGATGTACTCGCTGTCAAGAAACGGTAGAATGAAGACAAAATTGTGGTCGGTTAGCTCAGTCGGAAGAGCGTCGTGCTGATAACGCGAAGGTCGTGGGTTCGAGCCCCATACTGACCAGCTACCACCTTTTTGGCCTTGGCACACAAAGTGAAGTGGCGTCCAGTAGGTTCCTCTCCAGTCGTCCTAAATCGTCCAACTTCAAAAAGCATGCAAGCTAGTTTGCCGGAACCCGGGATTGAACCAGGGACCTTCAGATCTTCAGTCTGACGCTCTCCCAACTGAGCTATTACGGCACATCTGTTTAACTTTCCAGAGTAAATCGCACGAACTTATAAGGTCAGTTTTAGATGTACTCGCTGTCAAGAAACGGTAGAATGAAGACAAAATTGTGGTCGGTTAGCTCAGTCGGTAGAGCGTCGTGCTGATAACGCGAAGGTCGTGGGTTCGAGCCCCATACTGACCAGCTACCACCTTTTTGGCCTTGGCACACAAAGTGAAGTGGCGTCCAGTAGGTTCCTCTCCAGTCGTTTTAAATCGTCCAACTTCAAAAAGCATGCAAGCTAGTTTGCCGGAACCCGGGATTGAACCAGGGACCTTCAGATCTTCAGTCTGACGCTCTCCCAACTGAGCTATTACGGCACATCTGTTTAACTTTCCAGAGTAAATCGCACGGACTTATAAGGTCAGTTTTAGATGTACTCGCTGTCAAGAAACGGTAGAATGAAGACAAAATTGTGGTCGGTTAGCTCAGTCGGTAGAGCGTCGTGCTGATAACGCGAAGGTCGTGGGTTCGAGCCCCATACTGACCAGCTACCACCTTTTTGGTCTTGGCACACAAAGTGAAGTGGCGTCCAGTAGGTTCCTCTCCAGTCGTCCTAAATCCTCCAACTTCAAAAAGCATGCAAGCTAGTTTGCCGGAACCCGGGATTGAACCAGGGACCTTCAGATCTTCAGTCTGACGCTCTCCCAACTGAGCTATTACGGCACATCTGTTTAACTTTCCAGAGTAAATCGCACGAACTTATAAGGTCAGTTTTAGATGTACTCGCTGTCAAGAAACGGTAGAATGAAGACAAAATTGTGGTCGGTTAGCTCAGTCGGTAGAGCGTCGTGCTGATAACGCGAAGGTCGTGGGTTCGAGCCCCATACTGACCAGCCTACCACCTTTTTGGCCTTGGCACACAAAGTGAAGTGGCGTCCAGTAGGTTCCTCTCCAGTCGTCCTAAATCGTCCAACTTCAAAAAGCATGCAAGCTAGTTTGCCGGAACCCGGGATTGAACCAGGGACCTTCAGATCTTCAGTCTGACGCTCTCCCAACTGAGCTATTACGGCACATCTGTTTAACTTTCCAGAGTAAATCGCACGGACTTATAAGGTCAGTTTTAGATGTACTCGCTGTCAAGAAACGGTAGAATGAAGACAAAATTGTGGTCGGTTAGCTCAGTCGGTAGAGCGTCGTGCTGATAACGCGAAGGTCGTGGGTTCGAGCCCCATACTGACCAGCTACCACCTTTTTTGGTCTTGGCACACAAAGTGAAGTGGCGTCCAGTAGGTTCCTCTCCAGTCGTCCTAAATTGCCAACTTCAAAAAGCATGCAAGCTAGTTTGCCGGAACCCGGGATTGAACCAGGGACCTTCAGATCTTCAGTCTGACGCTCTCCCAACTGAGCTATTACGGCACATCTGTTTAACTTTCCAGAGTAAATCGCACGAACTTATAAGGTCAGTTTTAGATGTACTCGCTGTCAAGAAACGGTAGAATGAAGACAAAATTGTGGTCGGTTAGCTCAGTCGGTAGAGCGTCGTGCTGATAACGCGAAGGTCGTGGGTTCGAGCCCCATACTGACCAGCTACCACCTTTTTGGCCTTGGCACACAAAGTGAAGTGGCGTCCAGTAGGTTCCTCTCCAGTCGTCCTAAATCGTCCAACTTCAAAAAGCATGCAAGGTAGTTTGCCGGAACCCGGGATTGAACCAGGGACCTTCAGATCTTCAGTCTGACGCTCTCCCAACTGAGCTATTACGGCACATCTGTTTAACTTTCCAGAGTAAATCGCACGGACTTATAAGGTCAGTTTTAGATGTACTCGCTGTCAAGAAACGGTAGAATGAAGACAAAATTGTGGTCGGTTAGCTCAGTCGGTAGAGCGTCGTGCTGATAACGCGAAGGTCGTGGGTTCGAGCCCCATACTGACCAGCTACCACCTTTTTGGTCTTGGCACACAAAGTGAAGTGGCGTCCAGTAGGTTCCTCTCCAGTCGTCCTAAATCGTCCAACTTCAAAAAGCATGCAAGCTAGTTTGCCGGAACCCGGGATTGAACCAGGGACCTTCAGATCTTCAGTCTGACGCTCTCCCAACTGAGCTATTACGGCACATCTGTTTAACTTTCCAGAGTAAATCGCACGGACTTATAAGGTCAGTTTTAGATGTACTCGCTGTCAAGAAACGGTAGAATGAAGACAAAATTGTGGTCGGTTAGCTCAGTCGGTAGAGCGTCGTGCTGATAACGCGAAGGTCGTGGGTTCGAGCCCCATACTGACCAGCTACCACCTTTTTGGTCTTGGCACACAAAGTGAAGTGGCGTCCAGTAGGTTCCTCTCCAGTCGTCCTAAATCGTCCAACTTCAAAAAGCATGCAAGCTAGTTTGCCGGAACCCGGGATTGAACCAGGGACCTTCAGATCTTCAGATCTGACGCTCTCCCAACTGAGCTATTACGGCACATCTGTTTAACTTTCCAGAGTAAATCGCACGAACTTATAAGGTCAGTTTTAGATGTACTCGCTGTCAAGAAACGGTAGAATGAAGACAAAATTGTGGTCGGTTAGCTCAGTCGGTAGAGCGTCGTGCTGATAACGCGAAGGTCGTGGGTTCGAGCCCCATACTGACCAGCTACCACCTTTTTGGCCTTGGCACACAAAGTGAAGTGGCGTCCAGTAGGTTCCTCTCCAGTCGTCCTAAATCGTCCAACTTCAAAAAGCATGCAAGCTAGTTTGCCGGAACCCGGGATTGAACCAGGGACCTTCAGATCTTCAGTCTGACGCTCTCCCAACTGAGCTATTACGGCACATCTGTTTAACTTTCCAGAGTAAATCGCACGAACTTATAAGGTCAGTTTTAGATGTACTCGCTGTCAAGAAACGGTAGAATGAAGACAAAATTGTGGTCGGTTAGCTCAGTCGGTAGAGCGTCGTGCTGATAACGCGAAGGTCGTGGGTTCGAGCCCCATACTGACCAGCTACCACCTTTTTGGCCTTGGCACACAAAGTGAAGTGGCGTCCAGTAGGTTCCTCTCCAGTCGTCCTAAATCGTCCAACTTCAAAAAGCATGCAAGCTAGTTTGCCGGAACCCGGGATTGAACCAGGGACCTTCAGATCTTCAGTCTGACGCTCTCCCAACTGAGCTATTACGGCACATCTGTTTAACTTTCCAGAGTAAATCGCACGAACTTATAAGGTCAGTTTTAGATGTACTCGCTGTCAAGAAACGGTAGAATGAAGACAAAATTGTGGTCGGTTAGCTCAGTCGGTAGAGCGTCGTGCTGATAACGCGAAGGTCGTGGGTTCGAGCACCATACTGACCAGCTACCACCTTTTTGGCCTTGGCACACAAAGTGAAGTGGCGTCCAGTAGGTTCCTCTCCAGTCGTCCTAAATCGTCCAACTTCAAAAAGCATGCAAGCTAGTTTGCCGGAACCCGGGATTGAACCAGGGACCTTCAGATCTTCAGTCTGACGCTCTCCCAACTGAAGTCGTGCTGATAACGCGAAGGTCGTGGGTTCGAGCCCCATACTGACCAGCTACCACCTTTTTGGCCTTGGCACACAAAGTGAAGTGGCGTCCAGTAGGTTCCTCTCCAGTCGTCCTAAATCGTCCAACTTCAAAAAGCATGCAAGCTAGTTTGCCGGAACCCGGGATTGAACCAGGGACCTTCAGATCTTCAGTCTGACGCTCTCCCAACTGAGCTATTACGGCACATCTGTTTAACTTTCCAGAGTAAATCGCACGGACTTATAAGGTCAGTTTTAGATGTACTCGCTGTCAAGAAACGGTAGAATGAAGACAAAATTGTGGTCGGTTAGCTCAGTCGGTAGAGCGTCGTGCTGATAACGCGAAGGTCGTGGGTTCGAGCCCCATACTGACCAGCTACCACCTTTTTGGTCTTGGCACACAAAGTGAAGTGGCGTCCAGTAGGTTCCTCTCCAGTCGTCCTAAATCGTCCAACTTCAAAAAGCATGCAAGCTAGTTTGCCGGAACCCGGGATTGAACCAGGGACCTTCAGATCTTCAGATCTGACGCTCTCCCAACTGAGCTATTACGGCACATCTGTTTAACTTTCCAGAGTAAATCGCACGAACTTATAAGGTCAGTTTTAGATGTACTCGCTGTCAAGAAACGGTAGAATGAAGACAAAATTGTGGTCGGTTAGCTCAGTCGGTAGAGCGTCGTGCTGATAACGCGAAGGTCGTGGGTTCGAGCCCCATACTGACCAGCTACCACCTTTTTGGCCTTGGCACACAAAGTGAAGTGGCGTCCAGTAGGTTCCTCTCCAGTCGTCCTAAATCGTCCAACTTCAAAAAGCATGCAAGCTAGTTTGCCGGAACCCGGGATTGAACCAGGGACCTTCAGATCTTCAGTCTGACGCTCTCCCAACTGAGCTATTACGGCACATCTGTTTAACTTTCCAGAGTAAATCGCACGAACTTATAAGGTCAGTTTTAGATGTACTCGCTGTCAAGAAACGGTAGAATGAAGACAAAATTGTGGTCGGTTAGCTCAGTCGGTAGAGCGTCGTGCTGATAACGCGAAGGTCGTGGGTTCGAGCCCCATACTGACCAGCTACCACCTTTTTGGCCTTGGCACACAAAGTGAAGTGGCGTCCAGTAGGTTCCTCTCCAGTCGTCCTAAATCGTCCAACTTCAAAAAGCATGCAAGCTAGTTTGCCGGAACCCGGGATTGAACCAGGGACCTTCAGATCTTCAGTCTGACGCTCTCCCAACTGAGCTATTACGGCACATCTGTTTAACTTTCCAGAGTAAATCGCACGAACTTATAAGGTCAGTTTTAGATGTACTCGCTGTCAAGAAACGGTAGAATGAAGACAAAATTGTGGTCGGTTAGCTCAGTCGGTAGAGCGTCGTGCTGATAACGCGAAGGTCGTGGGTTCGAGCCCCATACTGACCAGCTACCACCTTTTTGGCCTTGGCACACAAAGTGAAGTGGCGTCCAGTAGGTTCCTCTCCAGTCGTCCTAAATCGTCCAACTTCAAAAAGCATGCAAGCTAGTTTGCCGGAACCCGGGATTGAACCAGGGACCTTCAGATCTTCAGTCTGACGCTCTCCCAACTGAGCTATTACGGCACATCTGTTTAACTTTCCAGAGTAAATCGCACGAACTTATAAGGTCAGTCTGACGCTCTCCCAACTGAGCTATTACGGCACATCTGTTTAACTTTCCAGAGTAAATCGCACGAACTTATAAGGTCAGTTTTAGATGTACTCGCTGTCAAGAAACGGTAGAATGAAGACAAAATTGTGGTCGGTTAGCTCAGTCGGTAGAGCGTCGTGCTGATAACGCGAAGGTCGTGGGTTCGAGCCCCATACTGACCAGCTACCACCTTTTTGGCCTTGGCACACAAAGTGAAGTGGCGTCCAGTAGGTTCCTCTCCAGTCGTCCTAAATCGTCCAACTTCAAAAAGCATGCAAGCTAGTTTGCCGGAACCCGGGATTGAACCAGGGACCTTCAGATCTTCAGTCTGACGCTCTCCCAACTGAGCTATTACGGCACATCTGTTTAACTTTCCAGAGTAAATCGCACGAACTTATAAGGTCAGTTTTAGATGTACTCGCTGTCAAGAAACGGTAGAATGAAGACAAAATTGTGGTCGGTTAGCTCAGTCGGTAGAGCGTCGTGCTGATAACGCGAAGGTCGTGGGTTCGAGCCCCATACTGACCAGCTACCACCTTTTTGGCCTTGGCACACAAAGTGAAGTGGCGTCCAGTAGGTTCCTCTCCAGTCGTCCTAAATCCTCCAACTTCAAAAAGCATGCAAGCTAGTTTGCCGGAACCCGGGATTGAACCAGGGACCTTCAGATCTTCAGTCTGACGCTCTCCCAACTGAGCTATTACGGCACATCTGTTTAACTTTCCAGAGTAAATCGCACGAACTTATAAGGTCAGTTTTAGATGTACTCGCTGTCAAGAAACGGTAGAATGAAGACAAAATTGTGGTCGGTTAGCTCAGTCGGTAGAGCGTCGTGCTGATAACGCGAAGGTCGTGGGTTCGAGCCCCATACTGACCAGCTACCACCTTTTTGGTCTTGGCACACAAAGTGAAGTGGCGTCCAGTAGGTTCCTCTCCAGTCGTCCTAAATCCTCCAACTTCAAAAAAGCATGCAAGCTAGTTTGCCGGAACCCGGGATTGAACCAGGGACCTTCAGATCTTCAGTCTGACGCTCTCCCAACTGAGCTATTACGGCACATCTGTTTAACGGACTTATAAGGTCAGTTTTAGATGTACTCGCTGTCAAGAAACGGTAGAATGAAGACAAAATTGTGGTCGGTTAGCTCAGTCGGTAGAGCGTCGTGCTGATAACGCGAAGGTCGTGGGTTCGAGCCCCATACTGACCAGCTACCACCTTTTTGGTCTTGGCACACAAAGTGAAGTGGCGTCCAGTAGGTTCCTCTCCAGTCGTCCTAAATCCTCCAACTTCAAAAAGCATGCAAGCTAGTTTGCCGGAACCCGGGATTGAACCAGGGACCTTCAGATCTTCAGTCTGACGCTCTCCCAACTGAGCTATTACGGCACATCTGTTTAACTTTCCAGAGTAAATCGCACGGACTTATAAGGTCAGTTTTAGATGTACTCGCTGTCAAGAAACGGTAGAATGAAGACAAAATTGTGGTCGGTTAGCTCAGTCGGTAGAGCGTCGTGCTGATAACGCGAAGGTCGTGGGTTCGAGCCCCATACTGACCAGCTACCACCTTTTTGGTCTTGGCACACAAAGTGAAGTGGCGTCCAGTAGGTTCCTCTCCAGTCGTCCTAAATCCTCCAACTTCAAAAAGCATGCAAGCTAGTTTGCCGGAACCCGGGATTGAACCAGGGACCTTCAGATCTTCAGTCTGACGCTCTCCCAACTGAGCTATTACGGCACATCTGTTTAACTTTCCAGAGTAAATCGCACGAACTTATAAGGTCAGTTTTAGATGTACTCGCTGTCAAGAAACGGTAGAATGAAGACAAAATTGTGGTCGGTTAGCTCAGTCGGTAGAGCGTCGTGCTGATAACGCGAAGGTCGTGGGTTCGAGCCCCATACTGACCAGCTACCACCTTTTTGGCCTTGGCACACAAAGTGAAGTGGCGTCCAGTAGGTTCCTCTCCAGTCGTCCTAAATCCTCCAACTTCAAAAAGCATGCAAGCTAGTTTGCCGGAACCCGGGATTGAACCAGGGACCTTCAGATCTTCAGTCTGACGCTCTCCCAACTGAGCTATTACGGCACATCTGTTTAACTTTCCAGAGTAAATCGCACGGACTTATAAGGTCAGTTTTAGATGTACTCGCTGTCAAGAAACGGTAGAATGAAGACAAAATTGTGGTCGGTTAGCTCAGTCGGTAGAGCGTCGTGCTGATAACGCGAAGGTCGTGGGTTCGAGCCCCATACTGACCAGCTACCACCTTTTTGGTCTTGGCACACAAAGTGAAGTGGCGTCCAGTAGGTTCCTCTCCAGTCGTCCTAAATCCTCCAACTTCAAAAAGCATGCAAGCTAGTTTGCCGGAACCCGGGATTGAACCAGGGACCTTCAGATCTTCAGTCTGACGCTCTCCCAACTGAGCTATTACGGCACATCTGTTTAACTTTCCAGAGTAAATCGCACGAACTTATAAGGTCAGTTTTAGATGTATTCGCTGTCAAGAAACGGTAGAATGAAGACAAAATTGTGGTCGGTTAGCTCAGTCGGTAGAGCGTCGTGCTGATAACGCGAAGGTCGTGGGTTCGAGCCCCATACTGACCAGCTACCACCTTTTTGGTCTTGGCACACAAAGTGAAGTGGCGTCCAGTAGGTTCCTCTCCAGTCGTCCTAAATCCTCCAACTTCAAAAAGCATGCAAGCTAGTTTGCCGGAACCCGGGATTGAACCAGGGACCTTCAGATCTTCAGTCTGACGCTCTCCCAACTGAGCTATTACGGCACATCTGTTTAACTTTCCAGAGTAAATCGCACGGACTTATAAGGTCAGTTTTAGATGTACTCGCTGTCAAGAAACGGTAGAATGAAGACAAAATTGTGGTCGGTTAGCTCAGTCGGTAGAGCGTCGTGCTGATAACGCGAAGGTCGTGGGTTCGAGCCCCATACTGACCAGCTACCACCTTTTTGGTCTTGGCACACAAAGTGAAGTGGCGTCCAGTAGGTTCCTCTCCAGTCGTCCTAAATCCTCCAACTTCAAAAAGCATGCAAGCTAGTTTGCCGGAACCCGGGATTGAACCAGGGACCTTCAGATCTTCAGTCTGACGTTCTCCCAACTGAGCTATTACGGCACATCTGTTTAACTTTCCAGAGTAAATCGCACGAACTTATAAGGTCAGTTTTAGATGTACTCGCTGTCAAGAAACGGTAGAATGAAGACAAAATTGTGGTCGGTTAGCTCAGTCGGTAGAGCGTCGTGCTGATAACGCGAAGGTCGTGGGTTCGAGCCCCATACTGACCAGCTACCACCTTTTTGGCCTTGGCACACAAAGTGAAGTGGCGTCCAGTAGGTTCCTCTCCAGTCGTCCTAAATCGTCCAACTTCAAAAAGCATGCAAGCTAGTTTGCCGGAACCCGGGATTGAACCAGGGACCTTCAGATCTTCAGTCTGACGCTCTCCCAACTGAGCTATTACGGCACATCTGTTTAACTTTCCAGAGTAAATCGCACGGACTTATAAGGTCAGTTTTAGATGTACTCGCTGTCAAGAAACGGTAGAATGAAGACAAAATTGTGGTCGGTTAGCTCAGTCGGTAGAGCGTCGTGCTGATAACGCGAAGGTCGTGGGTTCGAGCCCCATACTGACCAGCTACCACCTTTTTGGTCTTGGCACACAAAGTGAAGTGGCGTCCAGTAGGTTCCTCT
Source organism: Henricia sp. BOLD:AAB3569 (assembly GCA_037783545.1). Lineage (NCBI taxonomy): Eukaryota > Metazoa > Echinodermata > Asteroidea > Spinulosida > Echinasteridae > Henricia > Henricia sp. BOLD:AAB3569. The sequence goes on from JBBELK010000060.1 coordinate 3,177,751, forward strand.
CCAGTCGTCCTAAATCGTCCAACTTCAAAAAGCATGCAAGCTAGTTTGCCGGAACCCGGGATTGAACCAGGGACCTTCAGATCTTCAGTCTGACGCTCTCCCAACTGAGATATTACGGCACATCTGTTTAATTTTCCAGAGTAAATCGCACGGACTTATAAGGTCAGTTTTAGATGTACTCGCTGTCAAGAAACGGTAGAATGAAGACAAAATTGTGGTCGGTTAGCTCAGTCGGTAGAGCGTCGTGCTGATAACGCGAAGGTCGTGGGTTCGAGCCCCATACTGACCAGCTACCACCTTTTTGGCCTTGGCACACAAAGTGAAGTGGCGTCCAGTAGGTTCCTCTCCAGTCGTCCTAAATCGTCCAACTTCAAAAAGCATGCAAGCTAGTTTGCCGGAACCCGGGATTGAACCAGGGACCTTCAGATCTTCAGTCTGACGCTCTCCCAACTGAGCTATTACGGCACATCTGTTTAACTTTCCAGAGTAAATCGCACGGACTTATAAGGTCAGTTTTAGATGTACTCGCTGTCAAGAAACGGTAGAATGAAGACAAAATTGTGGTCGGTTAGCTCAGTCGGTAGAGCGTCGTGCTGATAACGCGAAGGTCGTGGGTTCGAGCCCCATACTGACCAGCTACCACCTTTTTGGTCTTGGCACACAAAGTGAAGTGGCGTCCAGTAGGTTCCTCTCCAGTCGTCCTAAATCCTCCAACTTCAAAAAGCATGCAAGCTAGTTTGCCGGAACCCGGGATTGAACCAGGGACCTTCAGATCTTCAGTCTGACGCTCTCCCAACTGAGCTATTACGGCACATCTGTTTAACTTTCCAGAGTAAATCGCACGAACTTATAAGGTCAGTTTTAGATGTACTCGCTGTCAAGAAACGGTAGAATGAAGACAAAATTGTGGTCGGTTAGCTCAGTCGGTAGAGCGTCGTGCTGATAACGCGAAGGTCGTGGGTTCGAGCCCCATACTGACCAGCTACCACCTTTTTGGCCTTGGCACACAAAGTGAAGTGGCGTCCAGTAGGTTCCTCTCCAGTCGTCCTAAATCGTCCAACTTCAAAAAGCATGCAAGCTAGTTTGCCGGAACCCGGGATTGAACCAGGGACCTTCAGATCTTCAGTCTGACGCTCTCCCAACTGAGCTATTACGGCACATCTGTTTAACTTTCCAGAGTAAATCGCACGGACTTATAAGGTCAGTTTTAGATGTACTCGCTGTCAAGAAACGGTAGAATGAAGACAAAATTGTGGTCGGTTAGCTCAGTCGGTAGAGCGTCGTGCTGATAACGCGAAGGTCGTGGGTTCGAGCCCCATACTGACCAGCTACCACCTTTTTGGTCTTGGCACACAAAGTGAAGTGGCGTCTAGTAGGTTCCTCTCCAGTCGTCCTAAATCGTCCAACTTCAAAAAGCATGCAAGCTAGTTTGCCGGAACCCGGGATTGAACCAGGGACCTTCAGATCTTCAGTCTGACGCTCTCCCAACTGAGCTATTACGGCACATCTGTTTAATTTTCCAGAGTAAATCGCACGGACTTATAAGGTCAGTTTTAGATGTACTCGCTGTCAAGAAACGGTAGAATGAAGACAAAATTGTGGTCGGTTAGCTCAGTCGGTAGAGCGTCGTGCTGATAACGCGAAGGTCGTGGGTTCGAGCCCCATACTGACCAGCTACCACCTTTTTGGCCTTGGCACACAAAGTGAAGTGGCGTCCAGTAGGTTCCTCTCCAGTCGTCCTAAATCGTCCAACTTCAAAAAGCATGCAAGCTAGTTTGCCGGAACCCGGGATTGAACCAGGGACCTTCAGATCTTCAGTCTGACGCTCTCCCAACTGAGCTATTACGGCACATCTGTTTAACTTTCCAGAGTAAATCGCACGGACTTATAAGGTCAGTTTTAGATGTACTCGCTGTCAAGAAACGGTAGAATGAAGACAAAATTGTGGTCGGTTAGCTCAGTCGGTAGAGCGTCGTGCTGATAACGCGAAGGTCGTGGGTTCGAGCCCCATACTGACCAGCTACCACCTTTTTGGTCTTGGCACACAAAGTGAAGTGGCGTCCAGTAGGTTCCTCTCCAGTCGTCCTAAATCCTCCAACTTCAAAAAGCATGCAAGCTAGTTTGCCGGAACCCGGGATTGAACCAGGGACCTTCAGATCTTCAGTCTGACGCTCTCCCAACTGAGCTATTACGGCACATCTGTTTAACTTTCCAGAGTAAATCGCACGAACTTATAAGGTCAGTTTTAGATGTACTCGCTGTCAACAAACGGTAGAATGAAGACAAAATTGTGGTCGGTTAGCTCAGTCGGTAGAGCGTCGTGCTGATAACGCGAAGGTCGTGGGTTCGAGCCCCATACTGACCAGCTACCACCTTTTTGGCCTTGGCACACAAAGTGAAGTGGCGTCCAGTAGGTTCCTCTCCAGTCGTCCTAAATCGTCCAACTTCAAAAAGCATGCAAGCTAGTTTGCCGGAACCCGGGATTGAACCAGGGACCTTCAGATCTTCAGTCTGACGCTCTCCCAACTGAGCTATTACGGCACATCTGTTTAACTTTCCAGAGTAAATCGCACGGACTTATAAGGTCAGTTTTAGATGTACTCGCTGTCAAGAAACGGTAGAATGAAGACAAAATTGTGGTCGGTTAGCTCAGTCGGTAGAGCGTCGTGCTGATAACGCGAAGGTCGTGGGTTCGAGCCCCATACTGACCAGCTACCACCTTTTTGGTCTTGGCACACAAAGTGAAGTGGCGTCTAGTAGGTTCCTCTCCAGTCGTCCTAAATCGTCCAACTTCAAAAAGCATGCAAGCTAGTTTGCCGGAACCCGGGATTGAACCAGGGACCTTCAGATCTTCAGTCTGACGCTCTCCCAACTGAGCTATTACGGCACATCTGTTTAATTTTCCAGAGTAAATCGCACGGACTTATAAGGTCAGTTTTAGATGTACTCGCTGTCAAGAAACGGTAGAATGAAGACAAAATTGTGGTCGGTTAGCTCAGTCGGTAGAGCGTCGTGCTGATAACGCGAAGGTCGTGGGTTCGAGCCCCATACTGACCAGCTACCACCTTTTTGGCCTTGGCACACAAAGTGAAGTGGCGTCCAGTAGGTTCCTCTCCAGTCGTCCTAAATCGTCCAACTTCAAAAAGCATGCAAGCTAGTTTGCCGGAACCCGGGATTGAACCAGGGACCTTCAGATCTTCAGTCTGACGCTCTCCCAACTGAGCTATTACGGCACATCTGTTTAATTTTCCAGAGTAAATCGCACGGACTTATAAGGTCAGTTTTAGATATACTCGCTGTCAAGAAACGGTAGAATGAAGACAAAATTGTGGTCGGTTAGCTCAGTCGGTAGAGCGTCGTGCTGATAACGCGAAGGTCGTGGGTTCGAGCCCCATACTGACCAGCTACCACCTTTTTGGCCTTGGCACACAAAGTGAAGTGGCGTCCAGTAGGTTCCTCTCCAGTCGTCCTAAATCGTCCAACTTCAAAAAGCATGCAAGCTAGTTTGCCGGAACCCGGGATTGAACCAGGGACCTTCAGATCTTCAGTCTGACGCTCTCCCAACTGAGCTATTACGGCACATCTGTTTAACTTTCCAGAGTAAATCGCACGGACTTATAAGGTCAGTTTTAGATGTACTCGCTGTCAAGAAACGGTAGAATGAAGACAAAATTGTGGTCGGTTAGCTCAGTCGGTAGAGCGTCGTGCTGATAACGCGAAGGTCGTGGGTTCGAGCCCCATACTGACCAGCTACCACCTTTTTGGTCTTGGCACACAAAGTGAAGTGGCGTCCAGTAGGTTCCTCTCCAGTCGTCCTAAATCCTCCAACTTCAAAAAGCATGCAAGCTAGTTTGCCGGAACCCGGGATTGAACCAGGGACCTTCAGATCTTCAGTCTGACGCTCTCCCAACTGAGCTATTACGGCACATCTGTTTAACTTTCCAGAGTAAATCGCACGAACTTATAAGGTCAGTTTTAGATGTACTCGCTGTCAAGAAACGGTAGAATGAAGACAAAATTGTGGTCGGTTAGCTCAGTCGGTAGAGCGTCGTGCTGATAACGCGAAGGTCGTGGGTTCGAGCCCCATACTGACCAGCTACCACCTTTTTGGTCTTGGCACACAAAGTGAAGTGGCGTCCAGTAGGTTCCTCTCCAGTCGTCCTAAATCCTCCAACTTCAAAAAGCATGCAAGCTAGTTTGCCGGAACCCGGGATTGAACCAGGGACCTTCAGATCTTCAGTCTGACGCTCTCCCAACTGAGCTATTACGGCACATCTATTTAACTTTCCAGAGTAAATCGCACGGACTTATAAGGTCAGTTTTAGATGTACTCGCTGTCAAGAAACGGTAGAATGAAGACAAAATTGTGGTCGGTTAGCTCAGTCGGTAGAGCGTCGTGCTGATAACGCGAAGGTCGTGGGTTCGAGCCCCATACTGACCAGCTACCACCTTTTTGGTCTTGGCACACAAAGTGAAGTGGCGTCCAGTAGGTTCCTCTCCAGTCGTCCTAAATCCTCCAACTTCAAAAAGCATGCAAGCTAGTTTGCCGGAACCCGGGATTGAACCAGGGACCTTCAGATCTTCAGTCTGACGTTCTCCCAACTGAGCTATTACGGCACATCTGTTTAACTTTCCAGAGTAAATCGCACGAACTTATAAGGTCAGTTTTAGATGTACTCGCTGTCAAGAAACGGTAGAATGAAGACAAAATTGTGGTCGGTTAGCTCAGTAGGTAGAGCGTCGTGCTGATAACGCGAAGGTCGTGGGTTCGAGCCCCATACTGACCAGCTACCACCTTTTTGGCCTTGGCACACAAAGTGAAGTGGCGTCCAGTAGGTTCCTCTCCAGTCGTCCTAAATCGTCCAACTTCAAAAAGCATGCAAGCTAGTTTGCCGGAACCCGGGATTGAACCAGGGACCTTCAGATCTTCAGTCTGACGCTCTCCCAACTGAGCTATTACGGCACATCTGTTTAACTTTCCAGAGTAAATCGCACGGACTTATAAGGTCAGTTTTAGATGTACTCGCTGTCAAGAAACGGTAGAATGAAGACAAAATTGTGGTCGGTTAGCTCAGTCGGTAGAGCGTCGTGCTGATAACGCGAAGGTCGTGGGTTCGAGCCCCATACTGACCAGCTACCACCTTTTTGGTCTTGGCACACAAAGTGAAGTGGCGTCCAGTAGGTTCCTCTCCAGTCGTCCTAAATCCTCCAACTTCAAAAAGCATGCAAGCTAGTTTGCCGGAACCCGGGATTGAACCAGGGACCTTCAGATCTTCAGTCTGACGCTCTCCCAACTGAGCTATTACGGCACATCTGTTTAACTTTCCAGAGTAAATCGCACGAACTTATAAGGTCAGTTTTAGATGTACTCGCTGTCAAGAAACGGTAGAATGAAGACAAAATTGTGGTCGGTTAGCTCAGTCGGTAGAGCGTCGTGCTGATAACGCGAAGGTCGTGGGTTCGAGCCCCATACTGACCAGCTACCACCTTTTTGGCCTTGGCACACAAAGTGAAGTGGCGTCCAGTAGGTTCCTCTCCAGTCGTCCTAAATCGTCCAACTTCAAAAAGCATGCAAGCTAGTTTGCCGGAACCCGGGATTGAACCAGGGACCTTCAGATCTTCAGTCTGACGCTCTCCCAACTGAGCTATTACGGCACATCTGTTTAACTTTCCAGAGTAAATCGCACGGACTTATAAGGTCAGTTTTAGATGTACTCGCTGTCAAGAAACGGTAGAATGAAGACAAAATTGTGGTCGGTTAGCTCAGTCGGTAGAGCGTCGTGCTGATAACGCGAAGGTCGTGGGTTCGAGCCCCATACTGACCAGCTACCACCTTTTTGGTCTTGGCACACAAAGTGAAGTGGCGTCCAGTAGGTTCCTCTCCAGTCGTCCTAAATCCTCCAACTTCAAAAAGCATGCAAGCTAGTTTGCCGGAACCCGGGATTGAACCAGGGACCTTCAGATCTTCAGTCTGACGCTCTCCCAACTGAGCTATTACGGCACATCTGTTTAACTTTCCAGAGTAAATCGCACGAACTTATAAGGTCAGTTTTAGATGTACTCGCTGTCAAGAAACGGTAGAATGAAGACAAAATTGTGGTCGGTTAGCTCAGTCGGTAGAGCGTCGTGCTGATAACGCGAAGGTCGTGGGTTCGAGCCCCATACTGACCAGCTACCACCTTTTTGGCCTTGGCACACAAAGTGAAGTGGCGTCCAGTAGGTTCCTCTCCAGTCGTCCTAAATCGTCCAACTTCAAAAAGCATGCAAGCTAGTTTGCCGGAACCCGGGATTGAACCAGGGACCTTCAGATCTTCAGTCTGACGCTCTCCCAACTGAGCTATTACGGCACATCTGTTTAACTTTCCAGAGTAAATCGCACGGACTTATAAGGTCAGTTTTAGATGTACTCGCTGTCAAGAAACGGTAGAATGAAGACAAAATTGTGGTCGGTTAGCTCAGTCGGTAGAGCGTCGTGCTGATAACGCGAAGGTCGTGGGTTCGAGCCCCATACTGACCAGCTACCACCTTTTTGGTCTTGGCACACAAAGTGAAGTGGCGTCCAGTAGGTTCCTCTCCAGTCGTCCTAAATCCTCCAACTTCAAAAAGCATGCAAGCTAGTTTGCCGGAACCCGGGATTGAACCAGGGACCTTCAGATCTTCAGTCTGACGCTCTCCCAACTGAGCTATTACGGCACATCTGTTTAACTTTCCAGAGTAAATCGCACGAACTTATAAGGTCAGTTTTAGATGTACTCGCTGTCAAGAAACGGTAGAATGAAGACAAAATTGTGGTCGGTTAGCTCAGTCGGTAGAGCGTCGTGCTGATAACGCGAAGGTCGTGGGTTCGAGCCCCATACTGACCAGCTACCACCTTTTTGGCCTTGGCACACAAAGTGAAGTGGCGTCCAGTAGGTTCCTCTCCAGTCGTCCTAAATCGTCCAACTTCAAAAAGCATGCAAGCTAGTTTGCCGGAACCCGGGATTGAACCAGGGACCTTCAGATCTTCAGTCTGACGCTCTCCCAACTGAGCTATTACGGCACATCTGTTTAACTTTCCAGAGTAAATCGCACGGACTTATAAGGTCAGTTTTAGATGTACTCGCTGTCAAGAAACGGTAGAATGAAGACAAAATTGTGGTCGGTTAGCTCAGTCGGTAGAGCGTCGTGCTGATAACGCGAAGGTCGTGGGTTCGAGCCCCATACTGACCAGCTACCACCTTTTTGGTCTTGGCACACAAAGTGAAGTGGCGTCCAGTAGGTTCCTCTCCAGTCGTCCTAAATCCTCCAACTTCAAAAAGCATGCAAGCTAGTTTGCCGGAACCCGGGATTGAACCAGGGACCTTCAGATCTTCAGTCTGACGCTCTCCCAACTGAGCTATTACGGCACATCTGTTTAACTTTCCAGAGTAAATCGCACGGACTCATAAGGTCAGTTTTAGATGTACTCGCTGTCAAGAAACGGTAGAATGAAGACAAAATTGTGGTCGGTTAGCTCAGTCGGTAGAGCGTCGTGCTGATAACGCGAAGGTCGTGGGTTCGAGCCCCATACTGACCAGCTACCACCTTTTTGGCCTTGGCACACAAAGTGAAGTGGCGTCCAGTAGGTTCCTCTCCAGTCGTCCTAAATCGTCCAACTTCAAAAAGCATGCAAGCTAGTTTGCCGGAACCCGGGATTGAACCAGGGACCTTCAGATCTTCAGTCTGACGCTCTCCCAACTGAGCTATTACGGCACATCTGTTTAACTTTCCAGAGTAAATCGCACGAACTTATAAGGTCAGTTTTAGATGTACTCGCTGTCAAGAAACGGTAGAATGAAGACAAAATTGTGGTCGGTTAGCTCAGTCGGTAGAGCGTCGTGCTGATAACGCGAAGGTCGTGGGTTCGAGCCCCATACTGACCAGCTACCACCTTTTTGGTCTTGGCACACAAAGTGAAGTGGCGTCCAGTAGGTTCCTCTCCAGTCGTCCTAAATCCTCCAACTTCAAAAAGCATGCAAGCTAGTTTGCCGGAACCCGGGATTGAACCAGGGACCTTCAGATCTTCAGTCTGACGCTCTCCCAACTGAGCTATTACGGCACATCTGTTTAACTTTCCAGAGTAAATCGCACGGACTTATAAGGTCAGTTTTAGATGTACTCGCTGTCAAGAAACGGTAGAATGAAGACAAAATTGTGGTCGGTTAGCTCAGTCGGTAGAGCGTCGTGCTGATAACGCGAAGGTCGTGGGTTCGAGCCCCATACTGACCAGCTACCACCTTTTTGGTCTTGGCACACAAAGTGAAGTGGCGTCCAGTAGGTTCCTCTCCAGTCGTCCTAAATCCTCCAACTTCAAAAAGCATGCAAGCTAGTTTGCCGGAACCCGGGATTGAACCAGGGACCTTCAGATCTTCAGTCTGACGTTCTCCCAACTGAGCTATTACGGCACATCTGTTTAACTTTCCAGAGTAAATCGCACGAACTTATAAGGTCAGTTTTAGATGTACTCGCTGTCAAGAAACGGTAGAATGAAGACAAAATTGTGGTCGGTTAGCTCAGTCGGTAGAGCGTCGTGCTGATAACGCGAAGGTCGTGGGTTCGAGCCCCATACTGACCAGCTACCACCTTTTTGGTCTTGGCACACAAAGTGAAGTGGCGTCCAGTAGGTTCCTCTCCAGTCGTCCTAAATCCTCCAACTTCAAAAAGCATGCAAGCTAGTTTGCCGGAACCCGGGATTGAACCAGGGACCTTCAGATCTTCAGTCTGACGCTCTCCCAACTGAGCTATTACGGCACATCTGTTTAACTTTCCAGAGTAAATCGCACGAACTTATAAGGTCAGTTTTAGATGTACTCGCTGTCAAGAAACGGTAGAATGAAGACAAAATTGTAGTCGGTTAGCTCAGTCGGTAGAGCGTCGTGCTGATAACGCGAAGGTCGTGGGTTCGAGCCCCATACTGACCAGCTACCACCTTTTTGGCCTTGGCACACAAAGTGAAGTGGCGTCCAGTAGGTTCCTCTCCAGTCGTCCTAAATCGTCCAACTTCAAAAAGCATGCAAGCTAGTTTGCCGGAACCCGGGATTGAACCAGGGACCTTCAGATCTTCAGTCTGACGCTCTCCCAACTGAGCTATTACGGCACATCTGTTTAACTTTCCAGAGTAAATCGCACGGACTTATAAGGTCAGTTTTAGATGTACTCGCTGTCAAGAAACGGTAGAATGAAGACAAAATTGTGGTCGGTTAGCTCAGTCGGTAGAGCGTCGTGCTGATAACGCGAAGGTCGTGGGTTCGAGCCCCATACTGACCAGCTACCACCTTTTTGGTCTTGGCACACAAAGTGAAGTGGCGTCCAGTAGGTTCCTCTCCAGTCGTCCTAAATCCTCCAACTTCAAAAAGCATGCAAGCTAGTTTGCCGGAACCCGGGATTGAACCAGGGACCTTCAGATCTTCAGTCTGACGCTCTCCCAACTGAGCTATTACGGCACATCTGTTTAACTTTCCAGAGTAAATCGCACGGACTTATAAGGTCAGTTTTAGATGTACTCGCTGTCAAGAAAGGGTAGAATGAAGACAAAATTGTGGTCGGTTAGCTCAGTCGGTAGAGCGTCGTGCTGATAACGCGAAGGTCGTGGGTTCGAGCCCCATACTGACCAGCTACCACCTTTTTGGTCTTGGCACACAAAGTGAAGTGGCGTCCAGTAGGTTCCTCTCCAGTCGTCCTAAATCCTCCAACTTCAAAAAGCATGCAAGCTAGTTTTCCGGAACCCGGGATTGAACCAGGGACCTTCAGATCTTCAGTCTGACGCTCTCCCAACTGAGCTATTACGGCACATCTGTTTAACTTTCCAGAGTAAATCGCACGGACTTATAAGGTCAGTTTTAGATGTACTCGCTGTCAAGAAACGGTAGAATGAAGACAAAATTGTGGTCGGTTAGCTCAGTCGGTAGAGCGTCGTGCTGATAACGCGAAGGTCGTGGGTTCGAGCCCCATACTGACCAGCTACCACCTTTTTGGTCTTGGCACACAAAGTGAAGTGGCGTCCAGTAGGTTCCTCTCCAGTCGTCCTAAATCCTCCAACTTCAAAAAGCATGCAAGCTAGTTTGCCGGAACCCGGGATTGAACCAGGGACCTTCAGATCTTCAGTCTGACGCTCTCCCAACTGAGCTATTACGGCACATCTGTTTAACTTTCCAGAGTAAATCGCACGAACTTATAAGGTCAGTTTTAGATGTACTCGCTGTCAAGAAACGGTAGAATGAAGACAAAATTGTGGTCGGTTAGCTCAGTCGGTAGAGCGTCGTGCTGATAACGCGAAGGTCGTGGGTTCGAGCCCCATACTGACCAGCTACCACCTTTTTGGTCTTGGCACACAAAGTGAAGTGGCGTCCAGTAGGTTCCTCTCCAGTCGTCCTAAATCCTCCAACTTCAAAAAGCATGCAAGCTAGTTTGCCGGAACCCGGGATTGAACCAGGGACCTTCAGATCTTCAGTCTGACGCTCTCCCAACTGAGCTATTACGGCACATCTGTTTAACTTTCCAGAGTAAATCGCACGGACTTATAAGGTCAGTTTTAGATGTACTCGCTGTCAAGAAACGGTAGAATGAAGACAAAATTGTGGTCGGTTAGCTCAGTCGGTAGAGCGTCGTGCTGATAACGCGAAGGTCGTGGGTTCGAGCCCCATACTGACCAGCTACCACCTTTTTGGTCTTGGCACACAAAGTGAAGTGGCGTCCAGTAGGTTCCTCTCCAGTCGTCCTAAATCCTCCAACTTCAAAAAGCATGCAAGCTAGTTTTCCGGAACCCGGGATTGAACCAGGGACCTTCAGATCTTCAGTCTGACGCTCTCCCAACTGAGCTATTACGGCACATCTGTTTAACTTTCCAGAGTAAATCGCACGAACTTATAAGGTCAGTTTTAGATGTACTCGCTGTCAAGAAACGGTAGAATGAAGACAAAATTGTGGTCGGTTAGCTCAGTCGGTAGAGCGTCGTGCTGATAACGCGAAGGTCGTGGGTTCGAGCCCCATACTGACCAGCTACCACCTTTTTGGCCTTGGCACACAAAGTGAAGTGGCGTCCAGTAGGTTCCTCTCCAGTCGTCCTAAATCGTCCAACTTCAAAAAGCATGCAAGCTAGTTTGCCGGAACCCGGGATTGAACCAGGGACCTTCAGATCTTCAGTCTGACGCTCTCCCAACTGAGCTATTACGGCACATCTGTTTAACTTTCCAGAGTAAATCGCACGGACTTATAAGGTCAGTTTTAGATGTACTCGCTGTCAAGAAACGGTAGAATGAAGACAAAATTGTGGTCGGTTAGCTCAGTCGGTAGAGCGTCGTGCTGATAACGCGAAGGTCGTGGGTTCGAGCCCCATACTGACCAGCTACCACCTTTTTGGTCTTGGCACACAAAGTGAAGTGGCGTCCAGTAGGTTCCTCTCCAGTCGTCCTAAATCCTCCAACTTCAAAAAGCATGCAAGCTAGTTTGCCGGAACCCGGGATTGAACCAGGGACCTTCAGATCTTCAGTCTGACGCTCTCCCAACTGAGCTATTACGGCACATCTGTTTAACTTTCCAGAGTAAATCGCTGTCAAGAAACGGTAGAATGAAGACAAAATTGTGGTCGGTTAGCTCAGTCGGTAGAGCGTCGTGCTGATAACGCGACGGTCGTGGGTTCGAGCCCCATACTGACCAGCTACCACCTTTTTGGCCTTGGCACACAAAGTGAAGTGGCGTCCAGTAGGTTCCTCTCCAGTCGTCCTAAATCGTCCAACTTCAAAAAGCATGCAAGCTAGTTTGCCGGAACCCGGGATTGAACCAGGGACCTTCAGATCTTCAGTCTGACGCTCTCCCAACTGAGCTATTACGGCACATCTGTTTAACTTTCCAGAGTAAATCGCACGGATTTATAAGGTCAGTTTTAGATGTACTCGCTGTCAAGAAACGGTAGAATGAAGACAAAATTGTGGTCGGTTAGCTCAGTCGGTAGAGCGTCGTGCTGATAACGCGAAGGTCGTGGGTTCGAGCCCCATACTGACCAGCTACCACCTTTTTGGTCTTGGCACACAAAGTGAAGTGGCGTCCAGTAGGTTCCTCTCCAGTCGTCCTAAATCGTCCAACTTCAAAAAGCATGCAAGCTAGTTTGCCGGAACCCGGGATTGAACCAGGGACCTTCAGATCTTCAGTCTGACGCTCTCCCAACTGAGCTATTACGGCACATCTGTTTAACTTTCCAGAGTAAATCGCACGAACTTATAAGGTCAGTTTTAGATGTACTCGCTGTCAAGAAACGGTAGAATGAAGACAAAATTGTGGTCGGTTAGCTCAGTCGGTAGAGCGTCGTGCTGATAACGCGAAGGTCGTGGGTTCGAGCCCCATACTGACCAGCTACCACCTTTTTGGCCTTGGCACACAAAGTGAAGTGGCGTCCAGTAGGTTCCTCTCCAGTCGTCCTAAATCGTCCAACTTCAAAAAGCATGCAAGCTAGTTTGCCAGAACCCGGGATTGAACCAGGGACCTTCAGATCTTCAGTCTGACGCTCTCCCAACTGAGCTATTACGGCACATCTGTTTAACTTTCCAGAGTAAATCGCACGGACTTATAAGGTCAGTTTTAGATGTACTCGCTGTCAAGAAACGGTAGAATGAAGACAAAATTGTGGTCGGTTAGCTCAGTCGGTAGAGCGTCGTGCTGATAACGCGAAGGTCGTGGGTTCGAGCCCCATACTGACCAGCTACCACCTTTTTGGTCTTGGCACACAAAGTGAAGTGGCGTCCAGTAGGTTCCTCTCCAGTCGTCCTAAATCCTCCAACTTCAAAAAGCATGCAAGCTAGTTTGCCGGAACCCGGGATTGAACCAGGGACCTTCAGATCTTCAGTCTGACGCTCTCCCAACTGAGCTATTACGGCACATCTGTTTAACTTTCCAGAGTAAATCGCACGAACTTATAAGGTCAGTTTTAGATGTACTCGCTGTCAAGAAACGGTAGAATGAAGACAAAATTGTAGTCGGTTAGCTCAGTCGGTAGAGCGTCGTGCTGATAACGCGAAGGTCGTGGGTTCGAGCCCCATACTGACCAGCTACCACCTTTTTGGCCTTGGCACACAAAGTGAAGTGGCGTCCAGTAGGTTCTTCTCCAGTCGTCCTAAATCGTCCAACTTCAAAAAGCATGCAAGCTAGTTTGCCGGAACCCGGGATTGAACCAGGGACCTTCAGATCTTCAGTCTGACGCTCTCCCAACTGAGCTATTACGGCACATCTGTTTAACTTTCCAGAGTAAATCGCACGGACTTATAAGGTCAGTTTTAGATGTACTCGCTGTCAAGAAACGGTAGAATGAAGACAAAATTGTGGTCGGTTAGCTCAGTCGGTAGAGCGTCGTGCTGATAACGCGAAGGTCGTGGGTTCGAGCCCCATACTGACCAGCTACCACCTTTTTGGTCTTGGCACACAAAGTGAAGTGGCGTCCAGTAGGTTCCTCTCCAGTCGTCCTAAATCCTCCAACTTCAAAAAGCATGCAAGCTAGTTTGCCGGAACCCGGGATTGAACCAGGGACCTTCAGATCTTCAGTCTGACGCTCTCCCAACTGAGCTATTACGGCACATCTGTTTAACTTTCCAGAGTAAATCGCTGTCAAGAAACGGTAGAATGAAGACAAAATTGTGGTCGGTTAGCTCAGTCGGTAGAGCGTCGTGCTGATAACGCGACGGTCGTGGGTTCGAGCCCCATACTGACCAGCTACCACCTTTTTGGCCTTGGCACACAAAGTGAAGTGGCGTCCAGTAGGTTCCTCTCCAGTCGTCCTAAATCGTCCAACTTCAAAAAGCATGCAAGCTAGTTTGCCGGAACCCGGGATTGAACCAGGGACCTTCAGATCTTCAGTCTGACGCTCTCCCAACTGAGCTATTACGGCACATCTGTTTAACTTTCCAGAGTAAATCGCACGGATTTATAAGGTCAGTTTTAGATGTACTCGCTGTCAAGAAACGGTAGAATGAAGACAAAATTGTGGTCGGTTAGCTCAGTCGGTAGAGCGTCGTGCTGATAACGCGAAGGTCGTGGGTTCGAGCCCCATACTGACCAGCTACCACCTTTTTGGTCTTGGCACACAAAGTGAAGTGGCGTCCAGTAGGTTCCTCTCCAGTCGTCCTAAATCGTCCAACTTCAAAAAGCATGCAAGCTAGTTTGCCGGAACCCGGGATTGAACCAGGGACCTTCAGATCTTCAGTCTGACGCTCTCCCAACTGAGCTATTACGGCACATCTGTTTAACTTTCCAGAGTAAATCGCACGAACTTATAAGGTCAGTTTTAGATGTACTCGCTGTCAAGAAACGGTAGAATGAAGACAAAATTGTGGTCGGTTAGCTCAGTCGGTAGAGCGTCGTGCTGATAACGCGAAGGTCGTGGGTTCGAGCCCCATACTGACCAGCTACCACCTTTTTGGCCTTGGCACACAAAGTGAAGTGGCGTCCAGTAGGTTCCTCTCCAGTCGTCCTAAATCCTCCAACTTCAAAAAGCATGCAAGCTAGTTTGCCAGAACCCGGGATTGAACCAGGGACCTTCAGATCTTCAGTCTGACGCTCTCCCAACTGAGCTATTACGGCACATCTGTTTAACTTTCCAGAGTAAATCGCACGGACTTATAAGGTCAGTTTTAGATGTACTCGCTGTCAAGAAACGGTAGAATGAAGACAAAATTGTGGTCGGTTAGCTCAGTCGGTAGAGCGTCGTGCTGATAACGCGAAGGTCGTGGGTTCGAGCCCCATACTGACCAGCTACCACCTTTTTGGCCTTGGCACACAAAGTGAAGTGGCGTCCAGTAGGTTCCTCTCCAGTCGTCCTAAATCGTCCAACTTCAAAAAGCATGCAAGCTAGTTTGCCGGAACCCGGGATTGAACCAGGGACCTTCAGATCTTCAGTCTGACGCTCTCCCAACTGAGCTATTACGGCACATCTGTTTAACTTTCCAGAGTAAATCGCACGGACTTATAAGGTCAGTTTTAGATGTACTCGCTGTCAAGAAACGGTAGAATGAAGACAAAATTGTGGTCGGTTAGCTCAGTCGGTAGAGCGTCGTGCTGATAACGCGAAGGTCGTGGGTTCGAGCCCCATACTGACCAGCTACCACCTTTTTGGTCTTGGCACACAAAGTGAAGTGGCGTCCAGTAGGTTCCTCTCCAGTCGTCCTAAATCCTCCAACTTCAAAAGGCATGCAAGCTAGTTTGCCGGAACCCGGGATTGAACCAGGGACCTTCAGATCTTCAGTCTGACGCTCTCCCAACTGAGCTATTACGGCACATCTGTTTAACTTTCCAGAGTAAATCGCACGGACTTATAAGGTCAGTTTTAGATGTACTCGCTGTCAAGAAACGGTAGAATGAAGACAAAATTGTGGTCGGTTAGCTCAGTCGGTAGAGCGTCGTGCTGATAACGCGAAGGTCGTGGGTTCGAGCCCCATACTGACCAGCTACCACCTTTTTGGTCTTGGCACACAAAGTGAAGTGGCGTCCAGTAGGTTCCTCTCCAGTCGTCCTAAATCCTCCAACTTCAAAAAGCATGCAAGCTAGTTTTCCGGAACCCGGGATTGAACCAGGGACCTTCAGATCTTCAGTCTGACGCTCTCCCAACTGAGCTATTACGGCACATCTGTTTAACTTTCCAGAGTAAATCGCACGAACTTATAAGGTCAGTTTTAGATGTACTCGCTGTCAAGAAACGGTAGAATGAAGACAAAATTGTGGTCGGTTAGCTCAGTCGGTAGAGCGTCGTGCTGATAACGCGAAGGTCGTGGGTTCGAGCCCCATACTGACCAGCTACCACCTTTTTGGCCTTGGCACACAAAGTGAAGTGGCGTCCAGTAGGTTCCTCTCCAGTCGTCCTAAATCGTCCAACTTCAAAAAGCATGCAAGCTAGTTTGCCGGAACCCGGGATTGAACCAGGGACCTTCAGATCTTCAGTCTGACGCTCTCCCAACTGAGCTATTACGGCACATCTGTTTAACTTTCCAGAGTAAATCGCACGGACTTATAAGGTCAGTTTTAGATGTACTCGCTGTCAAGAAACGGTAGAATGAAGACAAAATTGTGGTCGGTTAGCTCAGTCGGTAGAGCGTCGTGCTGATAACGCGAAGGTCGTGGGTTCGAGCCCCATACTGACCAGCTACCACCTTTTTGGTCTTGGCACACAAAGTGAAGTGGCGTCCAGTAGGTTCCTCTCCAGTCGTCCTAAATCGTCCAACTTCAAAAAGCATGCAAGCTAGTTTGCCGGAACCCGGGATTGAACCAGGGACCTTCAGATCTTCAGTCTGACGCTCTCCCAACTGAGCTATTACGGCACATCTGTTTAACTTTCCAGAGTAAATCGCACGAACTTATAAGGTCAGTTTTAGATGTACTCGCTGTCAAGAAACGGTAGAATGAAGACAAAATTGTGGTCGGTTAGCTCAGTCGGTAGAGCGTCGTGCTGATAACGCGAAGGTCGTGGGTTCGAGCCCCATACTGACCAGCTACCACCTTTTTGGCCTTGGCACACAAAGTGAAGTGGCGTCCAGTAGGTTCCTCTCCAGTCGTCCTAAATCGTCCAACTTCAAAAAGCATGCAAGCTAGTTTGCCGGAACCCGGGATTGAACCAGGGACCTTCAGATCTTCAGTCTGACGCTCTCCCAACTGAGCTATTACGGCACATCTGTTTAACTTTCCAGAGTAAATCGCACGGACTTATAAGGTCAGTTTTAGATGTACTCGCTGTCAAGAAACGGTAGAATGAAGACAAAATTGTGGTCGGTTAGCTCAGTCGGTAGAGCGTCGTGCTGATAACGCGAAGGTCGTGGGTTCGAGCCCCATACTGACCAGCTACCACCTTTTTGGTCTTGGCACACAAAGTGAAGTGGCGTCCAGTAGGTTCCTCTCCAGTCGTCCTAAATCCTCCAACTTCAAAAAGCATGCAAGCTAGTTTGCCGGAACCCGGGATTGAACCAGGGACCTTCAGATCTTCAGTCTGACGCTCTCCCAACTGAGCTATTACGGCACATCTGTTTAACTTTCCAGAGTAAATCGCACGAACTTATAAGGTCAGTTTTAGATGTACTCGCTGTCAAGAAACGGTAGAATGAAGACAAAATTGTGGTCGGTTAGCTCAGTCGGTAGAGCGTCGTGCTGATAACGCGAAGGTCGTGGGTTCGAGCCCCATACTGACCAGCTACCACCTTTTTGGTCTTGGCACACAAAGTGAAGTGGCGTCCAGTAGGTTCCTCTCCAGTCGTCCTAAATCCTCCAACTTCAAAAAGCATGCAAGCTAGTTTGCCGGAACCCGGGATTGAACCAGGGACCTTCAGATCTTCAGTCTGACGCTCTCCCAACTGAGCTATTACGGCACATCTGTTTAACTTTCCAGAGTAAATCGCACGAACTTATAAGGTCAGTTTTAGATGTACTCGCTGTCAAGAAACGGTAGAATGAAGACAAAATTGTGGTCGGTTAGCTCAGTCGGTAGAGCGTCGTGCTGATAACGCGAAGGTCGTGGGTTCGAGCCCCATACTGACCAGCTACCACCTTTTTGGCCTTGGCACACAAAGTGAAGTGGCGTCCAGTAGGTTCCTCTCCAGTCGTCCTAAATCGTCCAACTTCAAAAAGCATGCAAGCTAGTTTGCCGGAACCCGGGATTGAACCAGGGACCTTCAGATCTTCAGTCTGACGCTCTCCCAACTGAGCTATTACGCCACATCTGTTTAACTTTCCAGAGTAAATCGCACGGACTTATAAGGTCAGTTTTAGATGTACTCGCTGTCAAGAAACGGTAGAATGAAGACAAAATTGTGGTCGGTTAGCTCAGTCGGTAGAGCGTCGTGCTGATAACGCGAAGGTCGTGGGTTCGAGCCCCATACTGACCAGCTACCACCTTTTTTGGCCTTGCCACACAAAGTGAAGTGGCGTCCAGTAGGTTCCTCTCCAGTCGTCCTAAATCGTCCAACTTCAAAAAGCATGCAAGCTAGTTTGCCGGAACCCGGGATTGAACCAGGGACCTTCAGATCTTCAGTCTGACGCTCTCCCAACTGAGCTATTACGGCACATCTGTTTAACTTTCCAGAGTAAATCGCACGGACTTATAAGGTCAGTTTTAGATGTACTCGCTGTCAAGAAACGGTAGAATGAAGACAAAATTGTGGTCGGTTAGCTCAGTCGGTAGAGCGTCGTGCTGATAACGCGAAGGTCGTGGGTTCGAGCCCCATACTGACCAGCTACCACCTTTTTGGTCTTGGCACACAAAGTGAAGTGGCGTCCAGTAGGTTCCTCTCCAGTCGTCCTAAATCCTCCAACTTCAAAAGGCATGCAAGCTAGTTTGCCGGAACCCGGGATTGAACCAGGGACCTTCAGATCTTCAGTCTGACGCTCTCCCAACTGAGCTATTACGGCACATCTGTTTAACTTTCCAGAGTAAATCGCACGAACTTATAAGGTCAGTTTTAGATGTACTCGCTGTCAAGAAACGGTAGAATGAAGACAAAATTGTGGTCGGTTAGCTCAGTCGGTAGAGCGTCGTGCTGATAACGCGAAGGTCGTGGGTTCGAGCCCCATACTGACCAGCTACCACCTTTTTGGTCTTGGCACACAAAGTGAAGTGGCGTCCAGTAGGTTCCTCTCCAGTCGTCCTAAATCCTCCAACTTCAAAAAGCATGCAAGCTAGTTTGCCGGAACCCGGGATTGAACCAGGGACCTTCAGATCTTCAGTCTGACGCTCTCCCAACTGAGCTATTACGGCACATCTGTTTAACTTTCCAGAGTAAATCGCACGGACTTATAAGGTCAGTTTTAGATGTACTCGCTGTCAAGAAACGGTAGAATGAAGACAAAATTGTGGTCGGTTAGCTCAGTCGGTAGAGCGTCGTGCTGATAACGCGAAGGTCGTGGGTTCGAGCCCCATACTGACCAGCTACCACCTTTTTGGTCTTGGCACACAAAGTGAAGTGGCGTCCAGTAGGTTCCTCTCCAGTCGTCCTAAATCCTCCAACTTCAAAAAGCATGCAAGCTAGTTTGCCGGAACCCGGGATTGAACCAGGGACCTTCAGATCTTCAGTCTGACGCTCTCCCAACTGAGCTATTACGGCACATCTGTTTAACTTTCCAGAGTAAATCGCACGAACTTATAAGGTCAGTTTTAGATGTACTCGCTGTCAAGAAACGGTAGAATGAAGACAAAATTGTGGTCGGTTAGCTCAGTCGGTAGAGCGTCGTGCTGATAACGCGAAGGTCGTGGGTTCGAGCCCCATACTGACCAGCTACCACCTTTTTGGTCTTGGCACACAAAGTGAAGTGGCGTCCAGTAGGTTCCTCTCCAGTCGTCCTAAATCCTCCAACTTCAAAAAGCATGCAAGCTAGTTTGCCGGAACCCGGGATTGAACCAGGGACCTTCAGATCTTCAGTCTGACGCTCTCCCAACTGAGCTATTACGGCACATCTGTTTAACTTTCCAGAGTAAATCGCACGAACTTATAAGGTCAGTTTTAGATGTACTCGCTGTCAAGAAACGGTAGAATGAAGACAAAATTGTGGTCGGTTAGCTCAGTCGGTAGAGCGTCGTGCTGATAACGCGAAGGTCGTGGGTTCGAGCCCCATACTGACCAGCTACCACCTTTTTGGTCTTGGCACACAAAGTGAAGTGGCGTCCAGTAGGTTCCTCTCCAGTCGTCCTAAATCGTCCAACTTCAAAAAGCATGCAAGCTAGTTTGCCGGAACCCGGGATTGAACCAGGGACCTTCAGATCTTCAGTCTGACGCTCTCCCAACTGAGCTATTACGGCACATCTGTTTAACTTTCCAGAGTAAATCGCACGGACTTATAAGGTCAGTTTTAGATGTACTCGCTGTCAAGAAACGGTAGAATGAAGACAAAATTGTGGTCGGTTAGCTCAGTCGGTAGAGCGTCGTGCTGATAACGCGAAGGTCGTGGGTTCGAGCCCCATACTGACCAGCTACCACCTTTTTGGCCTTGGCACACAAAGTGAAGTGGCGTCCAGTAGGTTCCTCTCCAGTCGTCCTAAATCGTCCAACTTCAAAAAGCATGCAAGCTAGTTTGCCGGAAGCGTAATTTTTTTTTACACCACTGCGAGGGGAGAACAATGGGGTTTGTACCTTTTTAGCGTCTTGAGAGGAGACTATATAATAGGTCAGGGTTCAGGGTTAGGGTTTAGGGTTGGTTATTTTAAAGGAATTTAGGGTTTTGAATGCGGTCGGCTTGCAACCAGCTTCGTGGTCTGGTTAGAAAAGAGCTCGACTTGTAATCATAAGGTCCCTGGTTCGAATCTATGCATGTTTGGGATTTTCCGAAATTTCGCGGTTTCTTCTTTTTCTCTAATAGTGAGAGTAAGAGTTGTCACTATTTCCAAGATTGTCACTCGAGAAGTGTCAGTCATTGGAAACTTAGACTCTATTCGGGTTGACAAATTGGGGTGTACCCCTCGCTGCGGTGTAAATAAAAAACACGCTTGCCGGAACCCGGGATTGAACCAGGGACCTTCAGATCTTCAGTCTGACGCTCTCCCAACTGAGCTATTACGGCACATCTGTTTAACTTTCCAGCGTAAATCGCACGGACTTATAAGGTCAGTTTTAGATGTACTCGCTGTCAAGAAACGGTAGAATGAAGACAAAATTGTGGTCGGTTAGCTCAGTCGGTAGAGCGTCGTGCTGATAACGCGAAGGTCGTGGGTTCGAGCCCCATACTGACCAGCTACCACCTTTTTGGCCTTGGCACACAAAGTGAAGTGGCGTCCAGTAGGTTCCTCTCCAGTCGTCCTAAATCGTCCAACTTCAAAAAGCATGCAAGCTAGTTTGCCGGAACCCGGGATTGAACCAGGGACCTTCAGATCTTCAGTCTGACGCTCTCCCAACTGAGCTATTACGCCACATCTGTTTAACTTTCCAGAGTAAATCGCACGGACTTATAAGGTCAGTTTTAGATGTACTCGCTGTCAAGAAACGGTAGAATGAAGACAAAATTGTGGTCGGTTAGCTCAGTCGGTAGAGCGTCGTGCTGATAACGCGAAGGTCGTGGGTTCGAGCCCCATACTGACCAGCTACCACCTTTTTTGGCCTTGCCACACAAAGTGAAGTGGCGTCCAGTAGGTTCCTCTCCAGTCGTCCTAAATCGTCCAACTTCAAAAAGCATGCAAGCTAGTTTGCCGGAACCCGGGATTGAACCAGGGACCTTCAGATCTTCAGTCTGACGCTCTCCCAACTGAGCTATTACGGCACATCTGTTTAACTTTCCAGAGTAAATCGCACGGACTTATAAGGTCAGTTTTAGATGTACTCGCTGTCAAGAAACGGTAGAATGAAGACAAAATTGTGGTCGGTTAGCTCAGTCGGTAGAGCGTCGTGCTGATAACGCGAAGGTCGTGGGTTCGAGCCCCATACTGACCAGCTACCACCTTTTTGGTCTTGGCACACAAAGTGAAGTGGCGTCCAGTAGGTTCCTCTCCAGTCGTCCTAAATCCTCCAACTTCAAAAGGCATGCAAGCTAGTTTGCCGGAACCCGGGATTGAACCAGGGACCTTCAGATCTTCAGTCTGACGCTCTCCCAACTGAGCTATTACGGCACATCTGTTTAACTTTCCAGAGTAAATCGCACGAACTTATAAGGTCAGTTTTAGATGTACTCGCTGTCAAGAAACGGTAGAATGAAGACAAAATTGTGGTCGGTTAGCTCAGTCGGTAGAGCGTCGTGCTGATAACGCGAAGGTCGTGGGTTCGAGCCCCATACTGACCAGCTACCACCTTTTTGGTCTTGGCACACAAAGTGAAGTGGCGTCCAGTAGGTTCCTCTCCAGTCGTCCTAAATCCTCCAACTTCAAAAAGCATGCAAGCTAGTTTGCCGGAACCCGGGATTGAACCAGGGACCTTCAGATCTTCAGTCTGACGCTCTCCCAACTGAGCTATTACGGCACATCTGTTTAACTTTCCAGAGTAAATCGCACGGACTTATAAGGTCAGTTTTAGATGTACTCGCTGTCAAGAAACGGTAGAATGAAGACAAAATTGTGGTCGGTTAGCTCAGTCGGTAGAGCGTCGTGCTGATAACGCGAAGGTCGTGGGTTCGAGCCCCATACTGACCAGCTACCACCTTTTTGGTCTTGGCACACAAAGTGAAGTGGCGTCCAGTAGGTTCCTCTCCAGTCGTCCTAAATCCTCCAACTTCAAAAAGCATGCAAGCTAGTTTTCCGGAACCCGGGATTGAACCAGGGACCTTCAGATCTTCAGTCTGACGCTCTCCCAACTGAGCTATTACGGCACATCTGTTTAACTTTCCAGAGTAAATCGCACGAACTTATAAGGTCAGTTTTAGATGTACTCGCTGTCAAGAAACGGTAGAATGAAGACAAAATTGTGGTCGGTTAGCTCAGTCGGTAGAGCGTCGTGCTGATAACGCGAAGGTCGTGGGTTCGAGCCCCATACTGACCAGCTACCACCTTTTTGGCCTTGGCACACAAAGTGAAGTGGCGTCCAGTAGGTTCCTCTCCAGTCGTCCTAAATCGTCCAACTTCAAAAAGCATGCAAGCTAGTTTGCCGGAACCCGGGATTGAACCAGGGACCTTCAGATCTTCAGTCTGACGCTCTCCCAACTGAGCTATTACGGCACATCTGTTTAACTTTCCAGAGTAAATCGCACGGACTTATAAGGTCAGTTTTAGATGTACTCGCTGTCAAGAAACGGTAGAATGAAGACAAAATTGTGGTCGGTTAGCTCAGTCGGTAGAGCGTCGTGCTGATAACGCGAAGGTCGTGGGTTCGAGCCCCATACTGACCAGCTACCACCTTTTTGGTCTTGGCACACAAAGTGAAGTGGCGTCCAGTAGGTTCCTCTCCAGTCGTCCTAAATCGTCCAACTTCAAAAAGCATGCAAGCTAGTTTGCCGGAACCCGGGATTGAACCAGGGACCTTCAGATCTTCAGTCTGACGCTCTCCCAACTGAGCTATTACGGCACATCTGTTTAACTTTCCAGAGTAAATCGCACGAACTTATAAGGTCAGTTTTAGATGTACTCGCTGTCAAGAAACGGTAGAATGAAGACAAAATTGTGGTCGGTTAGCTCAGTCGGTAGAGCGTCGTGCTGATAACGCGAAGGTCGTGGGTTCGAGCCCCATACTGACCAGCTACCACCTTTTTGGCCTTGGCACACAAAGTGAAGTGGCGTCCAGTAGGTTCCTCTCCAGTCGTCCTAAATCGTCCAACTTCAAAAAGCATGCAAGCTAGTTTGCCGGAACCCGGGATTGAACCAGGGACCTTCAGATCTTCAGTCTGACGCTCTCCCAACTGAGCTATTACGGCACATCTGTTTAACTTTCCAGAGTAAATCGCACGGACTTATAAGGTCAGTTTTAGATGTACTCGCTGTCAAGAAACGGTAGAATGAAGACAAAATTGTGGTCGGTTAGCTCAGTCGGTAGAGCGTCGTGCTGATAACGCGAAGGTCGTGGGTTCGAGCCCCATACTGACCAGCTACCACCTTTTTGGTCTTGGCACACAAAGTGAAGTGGCGTCCAGTAGGTTCCTCTCCAGTCGTCCTAAATCCTCCAACTTCAAAAAGCATGCAAGCTAGTTTGCCGGAACCCGGGATTGAACCAGGGACCTTCAGATCTTCAGTCTGACGCTCTCCCAACTGAGCTATTACGGCACATCTGTTTAACTTTCCAGAGTAAATCGCACGAACTTATAAGGTCAGTTTTAGATGTACTCGCTGTCAAGAAACGGTAGAATGAAGACAAAATTGTGGTCGGTTAGCTCAGTCGGTAGAGCGTCGTGCTGATAACGCGAAGGTCGTGGGTTCGAGCCCCATACTGACCAGCTACCACCTTTTTGGTCTTGGCACACAAAGTGAAGTGGCGTCCAGTAGGTTCCTCTCCAGTCGTCCTAAATCCTCCAACTTCAAAAAGCATGCAAGCTAGTTTGCCGGAACCCGGGATTGAACCAGGGACCTTCAGATCTTCAGTCTGACGCTCTCCCAACTGAGCTATTACGGCACATCTGTTTAACTTTCCAGAGTAAATCGCACGAACTTATAAGGTCAGTTTTAGATGTACTCGCTGTCAAGAAACGGTAGAATGAAGACAAAATTGTGGTCGGTTAGCTCAGTCGGTAGAGCGTCGTGCTGATAACGCGAAGGTCGTGGGTTCGAGCCCCATACTGACCAGCTACCACCTTTTTGGTCTTGGCACACAAAGTGAAGTGGCGTCCAGTAGGTTCCTCTCCAGTCGTCCTAAATCGTCCAACTTCAAAAAGCATGCAAGCTAGTTTGCCGGAACCCGGGATTGAACCAGGGACCTTCAGATCTTCAGTCTGACGCTCTCCCAACTGAGCTATTACGGCACATCTGTTTAACTTTCCAGAGTAAATCGCACGAACTTATAAAGTCAGTTTTAGATGTACTCGCTGTCAAGAAACGGTAGAATGAAGACAAAATTGTGGTCGGTTAGCTCAGTCGGTAGAGCGTCGTGCTGATAACGCGAAGGTCGTGGGTTCGAGCCCCATACTGACCAGCTACCACCTTTTTGGCCTTGGCACACAAAGTGAAGTGGCGTCCAGTAGGTTCCTCTCCAGTCGTCCTAAATCCTCCAACTTCAAAAAGCATGCAAGCTAGTTTGCCGGAACCCGGGATTGAACCAGGGACCTTCAGATCTTCAGTCTGACGCTCTCCCAACTGAGCTATTACGGTACATCTGTTTAACTTTCCAGAGTAAATCGCACGAACTTATAAGGTCAGTTTTAGATGTACTCGCTGTCAAGAAACGGTAGAATGAAGACAAAATTGTGGTCGGTTAGCTCAGTCGGTAGAGCGTCGTGCTGATAACGCGAAGGTCGTGGGTTCGAGCCCCATACTGACCAGCTACCACCTTTTTGGCCTTGGCACACAAAGTGAAGTGGCGTCCAGTAGGTTCCTCTCCAGTCGTCCTAAATCCTCCAACTTCAAAAAGCATGCAAGCTAGTTTGCCGGAACCCGGGATTGAACCAGGGACCTTCAGATCTTCAGTCTGACGCTCTCCCAACTGAGCTATTACGGCACATCTGTTTAACTTTCCAGAGTAAATCGCACGGATTTATAAGGTCAGTTTTAGATGTACTCGCTGTCAAGAAACGGTAGAATGAAGACAAAATTGTGGTCGGTTAGCTCAGTCGGTAGAGCGTCGTGCTGATAACGCGAAGGTCGTGGGTTCGAGCCCCATACTGACCAGCTACCACCTTTTTGGTCTTGGCACACAAAGTGAAGTGGCGTCCAGTAGGTTCCTCTCCAGTCGTCCTAAATCCTCCAACTTCAAAAAGCATGCAAGCTAGTTTGCCGGAACCCGGGATTGAACCAGGGACCTTCAGATCTTCAGTCTGACGCTCTCCCAACTGAGCTATTACGGCACATCTGTTTAACTTTCCAGAGTAAATCGCACGGACTTATAAGGTCAGTTTTAGATGTACTCGCTGTCAAGAAACGGTAGAATGAAGACAAAATTGTGGTCGGTTAGCTCAGTCGGTAGAGCGTCGTGCTGATAACGCGAAGGTCGTGGGTTCGAGCCCCATACTGACCAGCTACCACCTTTTTGGCCTTGGCACACAAAGTGAAGTGGCGTCCAGTAGGTTCCTCTCCAGTCGTCCTAAATCGTCCAACTTCAAAAAGCATGCAAGCTAGTTTGCCGGAACCCGGGATTGAACCAGGGACCTTCAGATCTTCAGTCTGACGCTCTCCCAACTGAGCTATTACGGCACATCTGTTTAACTTTCCAGAGTAAATCGCACGGACTTATAAGGTCAGTTTTAGATGTACTCGCTGTCAAGAAACGGTAGAATGAAGACAAAATTGTGGTCGGTTAGCTCAGTCGGTAGAGCGTCGTGCTGATAACGCGAAGGTCGTGGGTTCGAGCCCCATACTGACCAGCTACCACCTTTTTGGCCTTGGCACACAAAGTGAAGTGGCGTCCAGTAGGTTCCTCTCCAGTCGTCCTAAATCGTCCAACTTCAAAAAGCATGCAAGCTAGTTTGCCGGAACCCGGGATTGAACCAGGGACCTTCAGATCTTCAGTCTGACGCTCTCCCAACTGAGCTATTACGGCACATCTGTTTAACTTTCCAGAGTAAATCGCACGGACTTATAAGGTCAGTTTTAGATGTACTCGCTGTCAAGAAACGGTAGAATGAAGACAAAATTGTGGTCGGTTAGCTCAGTCGGTAGAGCGTCGTGCTTATAACGCGAAGGTCGTGGGTTCGAGCCCCATACTGACCAGCTACCACCTTTTTGGCCTTGGCACACAAAGTGAAGTGGCGTCCAGTAGGTTCCTCTCCAGTCGTCCTAAATCCTCCAACTTCAAAAAGCATGCAAGCTAGTTTGCCGGAACCCGGGATTGAACCAGGGACCTTCAGATCTTCAGTCTGACGCTCTCCCAACTGAGCTATTACGGCACATCTGTTTAACTTTCCAGAGTAAATCGCACGAACTTATAAGGTCAGTTTTAGATGTACTCGCTGTCAAGAAACGGTAGAATGAAGACAAAATTGTGGTCGGTTAGCTCAGTCGGTAGAGCGTCGTGCTGATAACGCGAAGGTCGTGGGTTCGAGCCCCATACTGACCAGCTACCACCTTTTTGGCCTTGGCACACAAAGTGAAGTGGCGTCCAGTAGGTTCCTCTCCAGTCGTCCTAAATCGTCCAACTTCAAAAAGCATGCAAGCTAGTTTGCCGGAACCCGGGATTGAACCAGGGACCTTCAGATCTTCAGTCTGACGCTCTCCCAACTGAGATATTACGGCACATCTGTTTAACTTTCCAGAGTAAATCGCACGGACTTATAAGGTCAGTTTTAGATGTACTCGCTGTCAAGAAACGGTAGAATGAAGACAAAATTGTGGTCGGTTAGCTCAGTCGGTAGAGCGTCGTGCTGATAACGCGAAGGTCGTGGGTTCGGGCCCCATACTGACCAGCTACCACCTTTTTGGTCTTGGCACACAAAGTGAAGTGGCGTCCAGTAGGTTCCTCTCCAGTCGTCCTAAATCCTCCAACTTCAAAAAGCATGCAAGCTAGTTTGCCGGAACCCGGGATTGAACCAGGGACCTTCAGATCTTCAGTCTGACGCTCTCCCAACTGAGCTATTACGGCACATCTGTTTAATTTTCCAGAGTAAATCGCACGGACTTATAAGGTCAGTTTTAGATGTACTCGCTGTCAAGAAACGGTAGAATGAAGACAAAATTGTGGTCGGTTAGCTCAGTCGGTAGAGCGTCGTGCTGATAACGCGAAGGTCGTGGGTTCGAGCCCCATACTGACCAGCTACCACCTTTTTGGCCTTGGCACACAAAGTGAAGTGGCGTCCAGTAGGTTCCTCTCCAGTCGTCCTAAATCCTCCAACTTCAAAAAGCATGCAAGCTAGTTTGCCGGAACCCGGGATTGAACCAGGGACCTTCAGATCTTCAGTCTGACGCTCTCCCAACTGAGCTATTACGGCACATCTGTTTAACTTTCCAGAGTAAATCGCACGGACTTATAAGGTCAGTTTTAGATGTACTCGCTGTCAAGAAACGGTAGAATGAAGACAAAATTGTGGTCGGTTAGCTCAGTCGGTAGAGCGTCGTGCTGATAACGCGAAGGTCGTGGGTTCGAGCCCCATACTGACCAGCTACCACCTTTTTGGCCTTGGCACACAAAGTGAAGTGGCGTCCAGTAGGTTCCTCTCCAGTCGTCCTAAATCGTCCAACTTCAAAAAGCATGCAAGCTAGTTTGCCGGAACCCGGGATTGAACCAGGGACCTTCAGATCTTCAGTCTGACGCTCTCCCAACTGAGCTATTACGGCACATCTGTTTAACTTTCCAGAGTAAATCGCACGGACTTATAAGGTCAGTTTTAGATGTACTCGCTGTCAAGAAACGGTAGAATGAAGACAAAATTGTGGTCGGTTAGCTCAGTCGGTAGAGCGTCGTGCTGATAACGCGAAGGTCGTGGGTTCGAGCCCCATACTGACCAGCTACCACCTTTTTGGCCTTGGCACACAAAGTGAAGTGGCGTCCAGTAGGTTCCTCTCCAGTCGTCCTAAATCCTCCAACTTCAAAAAGCATGCAAGCTAGTTTGCCGGAACCCGGGATTGAACCAGGGACCTTCAGATCTTCAGTCTGACGCTCTCCCAACTGAGCTATTACGGCACATCTGTTTAACTTTCCAGAGTAAATCGCACGAACTTATAAGGTCAGTTTTAGATGTACTCGCTGTCAAGAAACGGTAGAATGAAGACAAAATTGTGGTCGGTTAGCTCAGTCGGTAGAGCGTCGTGCTGATAACGCGAAGGTCGTGGGTTCGAGCCCCATACTGACCAGCTACCACCTTTTTGGCCTTGGCACACAAAGTGAAGTGGCGTCCAGTAGGTTCCTCTCCAGTCGTCCTAAATCGTCCAACTTCAAAAAGCATGCAAGCTAGTTTGCCGGAACCCGGGATTGAACCAGGGACCTTCAGATCTTCAGTCTGACGCTCTCCCAACTGAGCTATTACGGCACATCTGTTTAACTTTCCAGAGTAAATCGCACGGACTTATAAGGTCAGTTTTAGATGTACTCGCTGTCAAGAAACGGTAGAATGAAGACAAAATTGTGGTCGGTTAGCTCAGTCGGTAGAGCGTCGTGCTGATAACGCGAAGGTCGTGGGTTCGGGCCCCATACTGACCAGCTACCACCTTTTTGGTCTTGGCACACAAAGTGAAGTGGCGTCCAGTAGGTTCCTCTCCAGTCGTCCTAAATCCTCCAACTTCAAAAAGCATGCAAGCTAGTTTGCCGGAACCCGGGATTGAACCAGGGACCTTCAGATCTTCAGTCTGACGCTCTCCCAACTGAGCTATTACGGCACATCTGTTTAACTTTCCAGAGTAAATCGCACGAACTTATAAGGTCAGTTTTAGATGTACTCGCTGTCAAGAAACGGTAGAATGAAGACAAAATTGTGGTCGGTTAGCTCAGTCGGTAGAGCGTCGTGCTGATAACGCGAAGGTCGTGGGTTCGAGCCCCATACTGACCAGCTACCACCTTTTTGGCCTTGGCACACAAAGTGAAGTGGCGTCCAGTAGGTTCCTCTCCAGTCGTCCTAAATCCTCCAACTTCAAAAAGCATGCAAGCTAGTTTGCCGGAACCCGGGATTGAACCAGGGACCTTCAGATCTTCAGTCTGACGCTCTCCCAACTGAGCTATTACGGCACATCTGTTTAACTTTCCAGAGTAAATCGCACGGATTTATAAGGTCAGTTTTAGATGTACTCGCTGTCAAGAAACGGTAGAATGAAGACAAAATTGTGGTCGGTTAGCTCAGTCGGTAGAGCGTCGTGCTGATAACGCGAAGGTCGTGGGTTCGAGCCCCATACTGACCAGCTACCACCTTTTTGGTCTTGGCACACAAAGTGAAGTGGCGTCCAGTAGGTTCCTCTCCAGTCGTCCTAAATCCTCCAACTTCAAAAAGCATGCAAGCTAGTTTGCCGGAACCCGGGATTGAACCAGGGACCTTCAGATCTTCAGTCTGACGCTCTCCCAACTGAGCTATTACGGCACATCTGTTTAACTTTCCAGAGTAAATCGCACGGACTTATAAGGTCAGTTTTAGATGTACTCGCTGTCAAGAAACGGTAGAATGAAGACAAAATTGTGGTCGGTTAGCTCAGTCGGTAGAGCGTCGTGCTGATAACGCGAAGGTCGTGGGTTCGAGCCCCATACTGACCAGCTACCACCTTTTTGGCCTTGGCACACAAAGTGAAGTGGCGTCCAGTAGGTTCCTCTCCAGTCGTCCTAAATCGTCCAACTTCAAAAAGCATGCAAGCTAGTTTGCCGGAACCCGGGATTGAACCAGGGACCTTCAGATCTTCAGTCTGACGCTCTCCCAACTGAGCTATTACGGCACATCTGTTTAACTTTCCAGAGTAAATCGCACGGACTTATAAGGTCAGTTTTAGATGTACTCGCTGTCAAGAAACGGTAGAATGAAGACAAAATTGTGGTCGGTTAGCTCAGTCGGTAGAGCGTCGTGCTGATAACGCGAAGGTCGTGGGTTCGAGCCCCATACTGACCAGCTACCACCTTTTTGGCCTTGGCACACAAAGTGAAGTGGCGTCCAGTAGGTTCCTCTCCAGTCGTCCTAAATCGTCCAACTTCAAAAAGCATGCAAGCTAGTTTGCCGGAACCCGGGATTGAACCAGGGACCTTCAGATCTTCAGTCTGACGCTCTCCCAACTGAGCTATTACGGCACATCTGTTTAACTTTCCAGAGTAAATCGCACGGACTTATAAGGTCAGTTTTAGATGTACTCGCTGT
The DNA here is from genome assembly GCA_037783545.1 of Henricia sp. BOLD:AAB3569. Taxonomy (NCBI): domain Eukaryota; kingdom Metazoa; phylum Echinodermata; class Asteroidea; order Spinulosida; family Echinasteridae; genus Henricia; species Henricia sp. BOLD:AAB3569. The sequence continues at coordinate 3,208,039 of JBBELK010000060.1, forward strand.
CAAGAAACGGTAGAATGAAGACAAAATTGTGGTCGGTTAGCTCAGTCGGTAGAGCGTCGTGCTTATAACGCGAAGGTCGTGGGTTCGAGCCCCATACTGACCAGCTACCACCTTTTTGGCCTTGGCACACAAAGTGAAGTGGCGTCCAGTAGGTTCCTCTCCAGTCGTCCTAAATCCTCCAACTTCAAAAAGCATGCAAGCTAGTTTGCCGGAACCCGGGATTGAACCAGGGACCTTCAGATCTTCAGTCTGACGCTCTCCCAACTGAGCTATTACGGCACATCTGTTTAACTTTCCAGAGTAAATCGCACGAACTTATAAGGTCAGTTTTAGATGTACTCGCTGTCAAGAAACGGTAGAATGAAGACAAAATTGTGGTCGGTTAGCTCAGTCGGTAGAGCGTCGTGCTGATAACGCGAAGGTCGTGGGTTCGAGCCCCATACTGACCAGCTACCACCTTTTTGGCCTTGGCACACAAAGTGAAGTGGCGTCCAGTAGGTTCCTCTCCAGTCGTCCTAAATCGTCCAACTTCAAAAAGCATGCAAGCTAGTTTGCCGGAACCCGGGATTGAACCAGGGACCTTCAGATCTTCAGTCTGACGCTCTCCCAACTGAGATATTACGGCACATCTGTTTAACTTTCCAGAGTAAATCGCACGGACTTATAAGGTCAGTTTTAGATGTACTCGCTGTCAAGAAACGGTAGAATGAAGACAAAATTGTGGTCGGTTAGCTCAGTCGGTAGAGCGTCGTGCTGATAACGCGAAGGTCGTGGGTTCGGGCCCCATACTGACCAGCTACCACCTTTTTGGTCTTGGCACACAAAGTGAAGTGGCGTCCAGTAGGTTCCTCTCCAGTCGTCCTAAATCCTCCAACTTCAAAAAGCATGCAAGCTAGTTTGCCGGAACCCGGGATTGAACCAGGGACCTTCAGATCTTCAGTCTGACGCTCTCCCAACTGAGCTATTACGGCACATCTGTTTAACTTTCCAGAGTAAATCGCACGAACTTATAAGGTCAGTTTTAGATGTACTCGCTGTCAAGAAACGGTAGAATGAAGACAAAATTGTGGTCGGTTAGCTCAGTCGGTAGAGCGTCGTGCTGATAACGCGAAGGTCGTGGGTTCGAGCCCCATACTGACCAGCTACCACCTTTTTGGCCTTGGCACACAAAGTGAAGTGGCGTCCAGTAGGTTCCTCTCCAGTCGTCCTAAATCCTCCAACTTCAAAAAGCATGCAAGCTAGTTTGCCGGAACCCGGGATTGAACCAGGGACCTTCAGATCTTCAGTCTGACGCTCTCCCAACTGAGCTATTACGGCACATCTGTTTAACTTTCCAGAGTAAATCGCACGGATTTATAAGGTCAGTTTTAGATGTACTCGCTGTCAAGAAACGGTAGAATGAAGACAAAATTGTGGTCGGTTAGCTCAGTCGGTAGAGCGTCGTGCTGATAACGCGAAGGTCGTGGGTTCGAGCCCCATACTGACCAGCTACCACCTTTTTGGTCTTGGCACACAAAGTGAAGTGGCGTCCAGTAGGTTCCTCTCCAGTCGTCCTAAATCCTCCAACTTCAAAAAGCATGCAAGCTAGTTTGCCGGAACCCGGGATTGAACCAGGGACCTTCAGATCTTCAGTCTGACGCTCTCCCAACTGAGATATTACGGCACATCTGTTTAACTTTCCAGAGTAAATCGCACGAACTTATAAGGTCAGTTTTAGATGTACTCGCTGTCAAGAAACGGTAGAATGAAGACAAAATTGTGGTCGGTTAGCTCAGTCGGTAGAGCGTCGTGCTGATAACGCGAAGGTCGTGGGTTCGAGCCCCATACTGACCAGCTACCACCTTTTTGGCCTTGGCACACAAAGTGAAGTGGCGTCCAGTAGGTTCCTCTCCAGTCGTCCTAAATCGTCCAACTTCAAAAAGCATGCAAGCTAGTTTGCCGGAACCCGGGATTGAACCAGGGACCTTCAGATCTTCAGTCTGACGCTCTCCCAACTGAGCTATTACGGCACATCTGTTTAACTTTCCAGAGTAAATCGCACGGACTTATAAGGTCAGTTTTAGATGTACTCGCTGTCAAGAAACGGTAGAATGAAGACAAAATTGTGGTCGGTTAGCTCAGTCGGTAGAGCGTCGTGCTGATAACGCGAAGGTCGTGGGTTCGAGCCCCATACTGACCAGCTACCACCTTTTTGGTCTTGGCACACAAAGTGAAGTGGCGTCCAGTAGGTTCCTCTCCAGTCGTCCTAAATCCTCCAACTTCAAAAAGCATGCAAGCTAGTTTGCCGGAACCCGGGATTGAACCAGGGACCTTCAGATCTTCAGTCTGACGCTCTCCCAACTGAGCTATTACGGCACATCTGTTTAACTTTCCAGAGTAAATCGCACGAACTTATAAGGTCAGTTTTAGATGTACTCGCTGTCAAGAAACGGTAGAATGAAGACAAAATTGTGGTCGGTTAGCTCAGTCGGTAGAGCGTCGTGCTGATAACGCGAAGGTCGTGGGTTCGAGCCCCATACTGACCAGCTACCACCTTTTTGGTCTTGGCACACAAAGTGAAGTGGCGTCCAGTAGGTTCCTCTCCAGTCGTCCTAAATCGTCCAACTTCAAAAAGCATGCAAGCTAGTTTGCCGGAACCCGGGATTGAACCAGGGACCTTCAGATCTTCAGTCCGACGCTCTCCCAACTGAGCTATTACGGCACATCTGTTTAACTTTCCAGAGTAAATCGCACGGACTTATAAGGTCAGTTTTAGATGTACTCGCTGTCAAGAAACGGTAGAATGAAGACAAAATTGTGGTCGGTTAGCTCAGTCGGTAGAGCGTCGTGCTGATAACGCGAAGGTCGTGGGTTCGAGCCCCATACTGACCAGCTACCACCTTTTTGGTCTTGGCACACAAAGTGAAGTGGCGTCCAGTAGGTTCCTCTCCAGTCGTCCTAAATCCTCCAACTTCAAAAAGCATGCAAGCTAGTTTGCCGGAACCCGGGATTGAACCAGGGACCTTCAGATCTTCAGTCTGACGCTCTCCCAACTGAGCTATTACGGCACATCTGTTTAACTTTCCAGAGTAAATCGCACGGACTTATAAGGTCAGTTTTAGATGTACTCGCTGTCAAGAAACGGTAGAATGAAGACAAAATTGTGGTCGGTTAGCTCAGTCGGTAGAGCGTCGTGCTGATAACGCGAAGGTCGTGGGTTCGAGCCCCATACTGACCAGCTACCACCTTTTTGGTCTTGGCACACAAAGTGAAGTGGCGTCCAGTAGGTTCCTCTCCAGTCGTCCTAAATCCTCCAACTTCAAAAAGCATGCAAGCTAGTTTGCCGGAACCCGGGATTGAACCAGGGACCTTCAGATCTTCAGTCTGACGCTCTCCCAACTGAGCTATTACGGCACATCTGTTTAACTTTCCAGAGTAAATCGCACGAACTTATAAGGTCAGTTTTAGATGTACTCGCTGTCAAGAAACGGTAGAATGAAGACAAAATTGTGGTCGGTTAGCTCAGTCGGTAGAGCGTCGTGCTGATAACGCGAAGGTCGTGGGTTCGTGCCCCATACTGACCAGCTACCACCTTTTTGGCCTTGGCACACAAAGTGAAGTGGCGTCCAGTAGGTTCCTCTCCAGTCGTCCTAAATCGTCCAACTTCAAAAAGCATGCAAGCTAGTTTGCCGGAACCCGGGATTGAACCAGGGACCTTCAGATCTTCAGTCTGACGCTCTCCCAACTGAGCTATTACGGCACATCTGTTTAACTTTCCAGAGTAAATCGCACGGACTTATAAGGTCAGTTTTAGATGTACTCGCTGTCAAGAAACGGTAGAATGAAGACAAAATTGTGGTCGGTTAGCTCAGTCGGTAGAGCGTCGTGCTGATAACGCGAAGGTCGTGGGTTCGAGCCCCATACTGACCAGCTACCACCTTTTTGGCCTTGGCACACAAAGTGAAGTGGCGTCCAGTAGGTTCCTCTCCAGTCGTCCTAAATCGTCCAACTTCAAAAAGCATGCAAGCTAGTTTGCCGGAACCCGGGATTGAACCAGGGACCTTCAGATCTTCAGTCTGACGCTCTCCCAACTGAGCTATTACGGCACATCTGTTTAACTTTCCAGAGTAAATCGCACGGACTTATAAGGTCAGTTTTAGATGTACTCGCTGTCAAGAAACGGTAGAATGAAGACAAAATTGTGGTCGGTTAGCTCAGTCGGTAGAGCGTCGTGCTGATAACGCGAAGGTCGTGGGTTCGAGCCCCATACTGACCAGCTACCACCTTTTTGGCCTTGGCACACAAAGTGAAGTGGCGTCCAGTAGGTTCCTCTCCAGTCGTCCTAAATCGTCCAACTTCAAAAAGCATGCAAGCTAGTTTGCCGGAACCCGGGATTGAACCAGGGACCTTCAGATCTTCAGTCTGACGCTCTCCCAACTGAGCTATTACGGCACATCTGTTTAACTTTCCAGAGTAAATCGCACGGACTTATAAGGTCAGTTTTAGATGTACTCGCTGTCAAGAAACGGTAGAATGAAGACAAAATTGTGGTCGGTTAGCTCAGTCGGTAGAGCGTCGTGCTGATAACGCGAAGGTCGTGGGTTCGAGCCCCATACTGACCAGCTACCACCTTTTTGGCCTTGGCACACAAAGTGAAGTGGCGTCCAGTAGGTTCCTCTCCAGTCGTCCTAAATCCTCCAACTTCAAAAAGCATGCAAGCTAGTTTGCCGGAACCCGGGATTGAACCAGGGACCTTCAGATCTTCAGTCTGACGCTCTCCCAACTGAGCTATTACGGCACATCTGTTTAACTTTCCAGAGTAAATCGCACGAACTTATAAGGTCAGTTTTAGATGTACTCGCTGTCAAGAAACGGTAGAATGAAGACAAAATTGTGGTCGGTTAGCTCAGTCGGTAGAGCGTCGTGCTGATAACGCGAAGGTCGTGGGTTCGAGCCCCATACTGACCAGCTACCACCTTTTTGGCCTTTGCACACAAAGTGAAGTGGCGTCCAGTAGGTTCCTCTCCAGTCGTCCTAAATCCTCCAACTTCAAAAAGCATGCAAGCTAGTTTGCCGGAACCCGGGATTGAACCAGGGACCTTCAGATCTTCAGTCTGACGCTCTCCCAACTGAGCTATTACGGCACATCTGTTTAACTTTCCAGAGTAAATCGCACGAACTTATAAGGTCAGTTTTAGATGTACTCGCTGTCAAGAAACGGTAGAATGAAGACAAAATTGTGGTCGGTTAGCTCAGTCGGTAGAGCGTCGTGCTGATAACGCGAAGGTCGTGGGTTCGAGCCCCATACTGACCAGCTACCACCTTTTTGGCCTTGGCACACAAAGTGAAGTGGCGTCCAGTAGGTTCCTCTCCAGTCGTCCTAAATCGTCCAACTTCAAAAAGCATGCAAGCTAGTTTGCCGGAACCCGGGATTGAACCAGGGACCTTCAGATCTTCAGTCTGACGCTCTCCCAACTGAGCTATTACGGCACATCTGTTTAACTTTCCAGAGTAAATCGCACGGACTTATAAGGTCAGTTTTAGATGTACTCGCTGTCAAGAAACGGTAGAATGAAGACAAAATTGTGGTCGGTTAGCTCAGTCGGTAGAGCGTCGTGCTGATAACGCGAAGGTCGTGGGTTCGAGCCCCATACTGACCAGCTACCACCTTTTTGGCCTTGGCACACAAAGTGAAGTGGCGTCCAGTAGGTTCCTCTCCAGTCGTCCTAAATCGTCCAACTTCAAAAAGCATGCAAGCTAGTTTGCCGGAACCCGGGATTGAACCAGGGACCTTCAGATCTTCAGTCTGACGCTCTCCCAACTGAGCTATTACGGCACATCTGTTTAACTTTCCAGAGTAAATCGCACGGACTTATAAGGTCAGTTTTAGATGTACTCGCTGTCAAGAAACGGTAGAATGAAGACAAAATTGTGGTCGGTTAGCTCAGTCGGTAGAGCGTCGTGCTGATAACGCGAAGGTCGTGGGTTCGAGCCCCATACTGACCAGCTACCACCTTTTTGGCCTTTGCACACAAAGTGAAGTGGCGTCCAGTAGGTTCCTCTCCAGTCGTCCTAAATCCTCCAACTTCAAAAAGCATGCAAGCTAGTTTGCCGGAACCCGGGATTGAACCAGGGACCTTCAGATCTTCAGTCTGACGCTCTCCCAACTGAGCTATTACGGCACATCTGTTTAACTTTCCAGAGTAAATCGCACGAACTTATAAGGTCAGTTTTAGATGTACTCGCTGTCAAGAAACGGTAGAATGAAGACAAAATTGTGGTCGGTTAGCTCAGTCGGTAGAGCGTCGTGCTGATAACGCGAAGGTCGTGGGTTCGAGCCCCATACTGACCATCTACCACCTTTTTGGCCTTGGCACACAAAGTGAAGTGGCGTCCAGTAGGTTCCTCTCCAGTCGTCCTAAATCGTCCAACTTCAAAAAGCATGCAAGCTAGTTTGCCGGAACCCGGGATTGAACCAGGGACCTTCAGATCTTCAGTCTGACGCTCTCCCAACTGAGCTATTACGGCACATCTGTTTAACTTTCCAGAGTAAATCGCTGTCAAGAAACGGTAGAATGAAGACAAAATTGTGGTCGGTTAGCTCAGTCGGTAGAGCGTCGTGCTGATAACGCGAAGGTCGTGGGTTCGAGCCCCATACTGACCAGCTACCACCTTTTTTGGCCTTGGCACACAAAGTGAAGTGGCGTCCAGTAGGTTCCTCTCCAGTCGTCCTAAATCGTCCAACTTCAAAAAGCATGCAAGCTAGTTTGCCGGAACCCGGGATTGAACCAGGGACCTTCAGATCTTCAGTCTGACGCTCTCCCAACTGAGCTATTACGGCACATCTGTTTAACTTTCCAGAGTAAATTGCACGGATTTATAAGGTCAGTTTTAGATGTACTCGCTGTCAAGAAACGGTAGAATGAAGACAAAATTGTGGTCGGTTAGCTCAGTCGGTAGAGCGTCGTGCTGATAACGCGAAGGTCGTGGGTTCGAGCCCCATACTGACCAGCTACCACCTTTTTGGTCTTGGCACACAAAGTGAAGTGGCGTCCAGTAGGTTCCTCTCCAGTCGTCCTAAATCGTCCAACTTCAAAAAGCATGCAAGCTAGTTTGCCGGAACCCGGGATTGAACCAGGGACCTTCAGATCTTCAGTCTGACGCTCTCCCAACTGAGCTATTACGGCACATCTGTTTAACTTTCCAGAGTAAATCGCACGAACTTATAAGGTCAGTTTTAGATGTACTCGCTGTCAAGAAACGGTAGAATGAAGACAAAATTGTGGTCGGTTAGCTCAGTTGGTAGAGCGTCGTGCTGATAACGCGAAGGTCGTGGGTTCGAGCCCCATACTGACCAGCTACCACCTTTTTGGCCTTGGCACACAAAGTGAAGTGGCGTCCAGTAGGTTCCTCTCCAGTCGTCCTAAATCGTCCAACTTCAAAAAGCATGCAAGCTAGTTTGCCGGAACCCGGGATTGAACCAGGGACCTTCAGATCTTCAGTCTGACGCTCTCCCAACTGAGCTATTACGGCACATCTGTTTAACTTTCCAGAGTAAATCGCACGGACTTATAAGGTCAGTTTTAGATGTACTCGCTGTCAAGAAACGGTAGAATGAAGACAAAATTGTGGTCGGTTAGCTCAGTCGGTAGAGCGTCGTGCTGATAACGCGAAGGTCGTGGGTTCGAGCCCCATACTGACCAGCTACCACCTTTTTGGTCTTGGCACACAAAGTGAAGTGGCGTCCAGTAGGTTCCTCTCCAGTCGTCCTAAATCCTCCAACTTCAAAAAGCATGCAAGCTAGTTTGCCGGAACCCGGGATTGAACCAGGGACCTTCAGATCTTCAGTCTGACGCTCTCCCAACTGAGCTATTACGGCACATCTGTTTAACTTTCCAGAGTAAATCGCACGGACTTATAAGGTCAGTTTTAGATGTACTCGCTGTCAAGAAACGGTAGAATGAAGACAAAATTGTGGTCGGTTAGCTCAGTCGGTAGAGCGTCGTGCTGATAACGCGAAGGTCGTGGGTTCGAGCCCCATACTGACCAGCTACCACCTTTTTGGTCTTGGCACACAAAGTGAAGTGGCGTCCAGTAGGTTCCTCTCCAGTCGTCCTAAATCGTCCAACTTCAAAAAGCATGCAAGCTAGTTTGCCGGAACCCGGGATTGAACCAGGGACCTTCAGATCTTCAGTCTGACGCTCTCCCAACTGAGCTATTACGGCACATCTGTTTAACTTTCCAGAGTAAATCGCACGGACTTATAAGGTCAGTTTTAGATGTACTCGCTGTCAAGAAACGGTAGAATGAAGACAAAATTGTGGTCGGTTAGCTCAGTCGGTAGAGCGTCGTGCTGATAACGCGAAGGTCGTGGGTTCGAGCCCCATACTGACCAGCTACCACCTTTTTGGCCTTGGCACACAAAGTGAAGTGGCGTCCAGTAGGTTCCTCTCCAGTCGTCCTAAATCGTCCAACTTCAAAAAGCATGCAAGCTAGTTTGCCGGAACCCGGGATTGAACCAGGGACCTTCAGATCTTCAGTCTGACGCTCTCCCAACTGAGCTATTACGGCACATCTGTTTAACTTTCCAGAGTAAATCGCACGGACTTATAAGGTCAGTTTTAGATGTACTCGCTGTCAAGAAACGGCAGAATGAAGACAAAATTGTGGTCGGTTAGCTCAGTCGGTAGAGCGTCGTGCTGATAACGCGAAGGTCGTGGGTTCGAGCCCCATACTGACCAGCTACCACCTTTTTGGTCTTGGCACACAAAGTGAAGTGGCGTCCAGTAGGTTCCTCTCCAGTCGTCCTAAATCCTCCAACTTCAAAAAGCATGCAAGCTAGTTTGCCGGAACCCGGGATTGAACCAGGGACCTTCAGATCTTCAGTCTGACGCTCTCCCAACTGAGCTATTACGGCACATCTGTTTAACTTTCCAGAGTAAATCGCACGAACTTATAAGGTCAGTTTTAGATGTACTCGCTGTCAAGAAACGGTAGATTGAAGACAAAATTGTGGTCGGTTAGCTCAGTCGGTAGAGCGTCGTGCTGATAACGCGAAGGTCGTGGGTTCGAGCCCCATACTGACCAGCTACCACCTTTTTGGCCTTGGCACACAAAGTGAAGTGGCGTCCAGTAGGTTCCTCTCCAGTCGTCCCAACTTCAAAAAGCATGCAAGCTAGTTTGCCGGAACCCGGGATTGAACCAGGGACCTTCAGATCTTCAGTCTGACGCTCTCCCAACTAACTGAGCTATTACGGCACATCTGTTTAACTTTCCAGAGTAAATCGCACGGACTTATAAGGTCAGTTTTAGATGTACTCGCTGTCAAGAAACGGTAGAATGAAGACAAAATTGTGGTCGGTTAGCTCAGTCGGTAGAGCGTCGTGCTGATAACGCGAAGGTCGTGGGTTCGAGCCCCATACTGACCAGCTACCACCTTTTTGGTCTTGGCACACAAAGTGAAGTGGCGTCCAGTAGGTTCCTCTCCAGTCGTCCTAAATCCTCCAACTTCAAAAAGCATGCAAGCTAGTTTGCCGGAACCCGGGATTGAACCAGGGACCTTCAGATCTTTAGTCTGACGCTCTCCCAACTGAGCTATTACGGCACATCTGTTTAACTTTCCAGAGTAAATCGCACGAACTTATAAGGTCAGTTTTAGATGTACTCGCTGTCAAGAAACGGTAGAATGAAGACAAAATTGTGGTCGGTTAGCTCAGTCGGTAGAGCGTCGTGCTGATAACGCGAAGGTCGTGGGTTCGAGCCCCATACTGACCAGCTACCACCTTTTTGGCCTTGGCACACAAAGTGAAGTGGCGTCCAGTAGGTTCCTCTCCAGTCGTCCTAAATCGTCCAACTTCAAAAAGCATGCAAGCTAGTTTGCCGGAACCCGGGATTGAACCAGGGACCTTCAGATCTTCAGTCTGACGCTCTCCCAACTGAGCTATTACGGCACATCTGTTTAACTTTCCAGAGTAAATCGCACGGACTTATAAGGTCAGTTTTAGATGTACTCGCTGTCAAGAAACGGTAGAATGAAGACAAAATTGTGGTCGGTTAGCTCAGTCGGTAGAGCGTCGTGCTGATAACGCGAAGGTCGTGGGTTCGAGCCCCATACTGACCAGCTACCACCTTTTTGGTCTTGGCACACAAAGTGAAGTGGCGTCCAGTAGGTTCCTCTCCAGTCGTCCTAAATCCTCCAACTTCAAAAAGCATGCAAGCTAGTTTGCCGGAACCCGGGATTGAACCAGGGACCTTCAGATCTTTAGTCTGACGCTCTCCCAACTGAGCTATTACGGCACATCTGTTTAACTTTCCAGAGTAAATCGCACGAACTTATAAGGTCAGTTTTAGATGTACTCGCTGTCAAGAAACGGTAGAATGAAGACAAAATTGTGGTCGGTTAGCTCAGTCGGTAGAGCGTCGTGCTGATAACGCGAAGGTCGTGGGTTCGAGCCCCATACTGACCAGCTACCACCTTTTTGGTCTTGGCACACAAAGTGAAGTGGCGTCCAGTAGGTTCCTCTCCAGTCGTCCTAAATCCTCCAACTTCAAAAAGCATGCAAGCTAGTTTGCCGGAACCCGGGATTGAACCAGGGACCTTCAGATCTTTAGTCTGACGCTCTCCCAACTGAGCTATTACGGCACATCTGTTTAACTTTCCAGAGTAAATCGCACGAACTTATAAGGTCAGTTTTAGATGTACTCGCTGTCAAGAAACGGTAGAATGAAGACAAAATTGTGGTCGGTTAGCTCAGTCGGTAGAGCGTCGTGCTGATAACGCGAAGGTCGTGGGTTCGAGCCCCATACTGACCAGCTACCACCTTTTTGGCCTTGGCACACAAAGTGAAGTGGCGTCCAGTAGGTTCCTCTCCAGTCGTCCTAAATCGTCCAACTTCAAAAAGCATGCAAGCTAGTTTGCCGGAACCCGGGATTGAACCAGGGACCTTCAGATCTTCAGTCTGACGCTCTCCCAACTGAGCTATTACGGCACATCTGTTTAACTTTCCAGAGTAAATCGCACGGACTTATAAGGTCAGTTTTAGATGTACTCGCTGTCAAGAAACGGTAGAATGAAGACAAAATTGTGGTCGGTTAGCTCAGTCGGTAGAGCGTCGTGCTGATAACGCGAAGGTCGTGGGTTCGAGCCCCATACTGACCAGCTACCACCTTTTTGGCCTTGGCACACAAAGTGAAGTGGCGTCCAGTAGGTTCCTCTCCAGTCGTCCTAAATCGTCCAACTTCAAAAAGCATGCAAGCTAGTTTGCCGGAACCCGGGATTGAACCAGGGACCTTCAGATCTTCAGTCTGACGCTCTCCCAACTGAGCTATTACGGCACATCTGTTTAACTTTCCAGAGTAAATCGCACGGACTTATAAGGTCAGTTTTAGATGTACTCGCTGTCAAGAAACGGTAGAATGAAGACAAAATTGTGGTCGGTTAGCTCAGTCGGTAGAGCGTCGTGCTGATAACGCGAAGGTCGTGGGTTCCAGCCCCATACTGACCAGCTACCACCTTTTTGGTCTTGGCACACAAAGTGAAGTGGCGTCCAGTAGGTTCCTCTCCAGTCGTCCTAAATCCTCCAACTTCAAAAAGCATGCAAGCTAGTTTGCCGGAACCCGGGATTGAACCAGGGACCTTCAGATCTTCAGTCTGACGCTCTCCCAACTGAGCTATTACGGCACATCTGTTTAACTTTCCAGAGTAAATCGCACGAACTTATAAGGTCAGTTTTAGATGTACTCGCTGTCAAGAAACGGTAGAATGAAGACAAAATTGTGGTCGGTTAGCTCAGTCGGTAGAGCGTCGTGCTGATAACGCGAAGGTCGTGGGTTCGAGCCCCATACTGACCAGCTACCACCTTTTTGGCCTTGGCACACAAAGTGAAGTGGCGTCCAGTAGGTTCCTCTCCAGTCGTCCCAACTTCAAAAAGCATGCAAGCTAGTTTGCCGGAACCCGGGATTGAACCAGGGACCTTCAGATCTTCAGTCTGACGCTCTCCCAACTAACTGAGCTATTACGGCACATCTGTTTAACTTTCCAGAGTAAATCGCACGGACTTATAAGGTCAGTTTTAGATGTACTCGCTGTCAAGAAACGGTAGAATGAAGACAAAATTGTGGTCGGTTAGCTCAGTCGGTAGAGCGTCGTGCTGATAACGCGAAGGTCGTGGGTTCGAGCCCCATACTGACCAGCTACCACCTTTTTGGTCTTGGCACACAAAGTGAAGTGGCGTCCAGTAGGTTCCTCTCCAGTCGTCCTAAATCCTCCAACTTCAAAAAGCATGCAAGCTAGTTTGCCGGAACCCGGGATTGAACCAGGGACCTTCAGATCTTTAGTCTGACGCTCTCCCAACTGAGCTATTACGGCACATCTGTTTAACTTTCCAGAGTAAATCGCACGAACTTATAAGGTCAGTTTTAGATGTACTCGCTGTCAAGAAACGGTAGAATGAAGACAAAATTGTGGTCGGTTAGCTCAGTCGGTAGAGCGTCGTGCTGATAACGCGAAGGTCGTGGGTTCGAGCCCCATACTGACCAGCTACCACCTTTTTGGCCTTGGCACACAAAGTGAAGTGGCGTCCAGTAGGTTCCTCTCCAGTCGTCCTAAATCGTCCAATTTCAAAAAGCATGCAAGCTAGTTTGCCGGAACCCGGGATTGAACCAGGGACCTTCAGATCTTCAGTCTGACGCTCTCCCAACTGAGCTATTACGGCACATCTGTTTAACTTTCCAGAGTAAATCGCACGGACTTATAAGGTCAGTTTTAGATGTACTCGCTGTCAAGAAACGGTAGAATGAAGACAAAATTGTGGTCGGTTAGCTCAGTCGGTAGAGCGTCGTGCTGATAACGCGAAGGTCGTGGGTTCGAGCCCCATACTGACCAGCTACCACCTTTTTGGTCTTGGCACACAAAGTGAAGTGGCGTCCAGTAGGTTCCTCTCCAGTCGTCCTAAATCCTCCAACTTCAAAAAGCATGCAAGCTAGTTTGCCGGAACCCGGGATTGAACCAGGGACCTTCAGATCTTCAGTCTGACGCTCTCCCAACTGAGCTATTACGGCACATCTGTTTAACTTTCCAGAGTAAATCGCACGAACTTATAAGGTCAGTTTTAGATGTACTCGCTGTCAAGAAACGGTAGAATGAAGACAAAATTGTGGTCGGTTAGCTCAGTCGGTAGAGCGTCGTGCTGATAACGCGAAGGTCGTGGGTTCGAGCCCCATACTGACCAGCTACCACCTTTTTGGCCTTGGCACACAAAGTGAAGTGGCGTCCAGTAGGTTCCTCTCCAGTCGTCCTAAATCGTCCAACTTCAAAAAGCATGCAAGCTAGTTTGCCGGAACCCGGGATTGAACCAGGGACCTTCAGATCTTCAGTCTGACGCTCTCCCAACTGAGCTATTACGGCACATCTGTTTAACTTTCCAGAGTAAATCGCACGGACTTATAAGGTCAGTTTTAGATGTACTCGCTGTCAAGAAACGGTAGAATGAAGACAAAATTTTGGTCGGTTAGCTCAGTCGGTAGAGCGTCGTGCTGATAACGCGAAGGTCGTGGGTTCGAGCCCCATACTGACCAGCTACCACCTTTTTGGTCTTGGCACACAAAGTGAAGTGGCGTCCAGTAGGTTCCTCTCCAGTCGTCCTAAATCGTCCAACTTCAAAAAGCATGCAAGCTAGTTTGCCGGAACCCGGGATTGAACCAGGGACCTTCAGATCTTCAGTCTGACGCTCTCCCAACTGAGCTATTACGGCACATCTGTTTAACTTTCCAGAGTAAATCGCACGGACTTATAAGGTCAGTTTTAGATGTACTCGCTGTCAAGAAACGGTAGAATGAAGACAAAATTGTGGTCGGTTAGCTCAGTCGGTAGAGCGTCGTGCTGATAACGCGAAGGTCGTGGGTTCGAGCCCCATACTGACCAGCTACCACCTTTTTGGTCTTGGCACACAAAGTGAAGTGGCGTCCAGTAGGTTCCTCTCCAGTCGTCCTAAATCCTCCAACTTCAAAAAGCATGCAAGCTAGTTTGCCGGAACCCGGGATTGAACCAGGGACCTTCAGATCTTCAGTCTGACGCTCTCCCAACTGAGCTATTACGGCACATCTGTTTAACTTTCCAGAGTAAATCGCACGAACTTATAAGGTCAGTTTTAGATGTACTCGCTGTCAAGAAACGGTAGAATGAAGACAAAATTGTGGTCGGTTAGCTCAGTCGGTAGAGCGTCGTGCTGATAACGCGAAGGTCGTGGGTTCGAGCCCCATACTGACCAGCTACCACCTTTTTTGGTCTTGGCACACAAAGTGAAGTGGCGTCCAGTAGGTTCCTCTCCAGTCGTCCTAAATCGTCCAACTTCAAAAAGCATGCAAGCTAGTTTGCCGGAACCCGGGATTGAACCAGGGACCTTCAGATCTTCAGTCTGACGCTCTCCCAACTGAGCTATTACGGCACATCTGTTTAACTTTCCAGAGTAAATCGCTGTCAAGAAACGGTAGAATGAAGACAAAATTGTGGTCGGTTAGCTCAGTCGGTAGAGCGTCGTGCTGATAACGCGAAGGTCGTGGGTTCGAGCCCCATACTGACCAGCTACCACCTTTTTGGCCTTGGCACACAAAGTGAAGTGGCGTCCAGTAGGTTCCTCTCCAGTCGTCCTAAATCGTCTAACTTCAAAAAGCATGCAAGCTAGTTTGCCGGAACCCGGGATTGAACCAGGGACCTTCAGATCTTCAGTCTGACGCTCTCCCAACTGAGCTATTACGGCACATCTGTTTAACTTTCCAGAGTAAATCGCACGGACTTATAAGGTCAGTTTTAGATGTACTCGCTGTCAAGAAACGGTAGAATGACGACAAAATTGTGGTCGGTTAGCTCAGTCGGTAGAGCGTCGTGCTGATAACGCGAAGGTCGTGGGTTCGAGCCCCATACTGACCAGCTACCACCTTTTTGGCCTTGGCACACAAAGTGAAGTGGCGTCCAGTAGGTTCCTCTCCAGTCGTCCTAAATCCTCCAACTTCAAAAAGCATCCAAGCTAGTTTGCCGGAACCCGGGATTGAACCAGGGACCTTCAGATCTTCAGTCTGACGCTCTCCCAACTGAGCTATTACGGCACATCTGTTTAACTTTCCAGAGTAAATCGCACGAACTTATAAGGTCAGTTTTAGATGTACTCGCTGTCAAGAAACGGTAGAATGAAGACAAAATTGTGGTCGGTTAGCTCAGTCGGTAGAGCGTCGTGCTGATAACGCGAAGGTCGTGGGTTCGAGCCCCATACTGACCAGCTACCACCTTTTTTGGTCTTGGCACACAAAGTGAAGTGGCGTCCAGTAGGTTCCTCTCCAGTCGTCCTAAATCCTCCAACTTCAAAAAGCATCCAAGCTAGTTTGCCGGAACCCGGGATTGAACCAGGGACCTTCAGATCTTCAGTCTGACGCTCTCCCAACTGAGCTATTACGGCACATCTGTTTAACTTTCCAGAGTAAATCGCACGAACTTATAAGGTCAGTTTTAGATGTACTCGCTGTCAAGAAACGGTAGAATGACGACAAAATTGTGGTCGGTTAGCTCAGTCGGTAGAGCGTCGTGCTGATAACGCGAAGGTCGTGGGTTCGAGCCCCATACTGACCAGCTACCACCTTTTTGGCCTTGGCACACAAAGTGAAGTGGCGTCCAGTAGGTTCCTCTCCAGTCGTCCTAAATCCTCCAACTTCAAAAAGCATCCAAGCTAGTTTGCCGGAACCCGGGATTGAACCAGGGACCTTCAGATCTTCAGTCTGACGCTCTCCCAACTGAGCTATTACGGCACATCTGTTTAACTTTCCAGAGTAAATCGCACGAACTTATAAGGTCAGTTTTAGATGTACTCGCTGTCAAGAAACGGTAGAATGAAGACAAAATTGTGGTCGGTTAGCTCAGTCGGTAGAGCGTCGTGCTGATAACGCGAAGGTCGTGGGTTCGAGCCCCATACTGACCAGCTACCACCTTTTTTGGTCTTGGCACACAAAGTGAAGTGGCGTCCAGTAGGTTCCTCTCCAGTCGTCCTAAATCGTCCAACTTCAAAAAGCATGCAAGCTAGTTTGCCGGAACCCGGGATTGAACCAGGGACCTTCAGATCTTCAGTCTGACGCTCTCCCAACTGAGCTATTACGGCACATCTGTTTAACTTTCCAGAGTAAATCGCTGTCAAGAAACGGTAGAATGAAGACAAAATTGTGGTCGGTTAGCTCAGTCGGTAGAGCGTCGTGCTGATAACGCGAAGGTCGTGGGTTCGAGCCCCATACTGACCAGCTACCACCTTTTTGGCCTTGGCACACAAAGTGAAGTGGCGTCCAGTAGGTTCCTCTCCAGTCGTCCTAAATCGTCTAACTTCAAAAAGCATGCAAGCTAGTTTGCCGGAACCCGGGATTGAACCAGGGACCTTCAGATCTTCAGTCTGACGCTCTCCCAACTGAGCTATTACGGCACATCTGTTTAACTTTCCAGAGTAAATCGCACGGACTTATAAGGTCAGTTTTAGATGTACTCGCTGTCAAGAAACGGTAGAATGACGACAAAATTGTGGTCGGTTAGCTCAGTCGGTAGAGCGTCGTGCTGATAACGCGAAGGTCGTGGGTTCGAGCCCCATACTGACCAGCTACCACCTTTTTGGTCTTGGCACACAAACTGAGCTATTACGGCACATCTGTTTAACTTTCCAGAGTAAATCGCACGGACTTATAAGGTCAGTTTTAGATGTACTCGCTGTCAAGAAACGGTAGAATGAAGACAAAATTGTGGTCGGTTAGCTCAGTCGGTAGAGCGTCGTGCTGATAACGCGAAGGTCGTGGGTTCGAGCCCCATACTGACCAGCTACCACCTTTTTGGTCTTGGCACACAAAGTGAAGTGGCGTCCAGTAGGTTCCTCTCCAGTCGTCCTAAATCCTCCAACTTCAAAAAGCATCCAAGCTAGTTTGCCGGAACCCGGGATTGAACCAGGGACCTTCAGATCTTCAGTCTGACGCTCTCCCAACTGAGCTATTACGGCACATCTGTTTAACTTTCCAGAGTAAATCGCACGGACTTATAAGGTCAGTTTTAGATGTACTCGCTGTCAAGAAACGGTAGAATGAAGACAAAATTGTGGTCGGTTAGCTCAGTCGGTAGAGCGTCGTGCTGATAACGCGAAGGTCGTGGGTTCGAGCCCCATACTGACCAGCTACCACCTTTTTGGTCTTGGCACACAAAGTGAAGTGGCGTCCAGTAGGTTCCTCTCCAGTCGTCCTAAATCCTCCAACTTCAAAAAGCATGCAAGCAAGTTTGCTGGAACCCGGGATTGAACCAGGGACCTTCAGATCTTCAGTCTGACGCTCTCCCAACTGAGCTATTACGGCACATCTGTTTAACTTTCCAGAGTAAATCGCACGAACTTATAAGGTCAGTTTTAGATGTACTCGCTGTCAAGAAACGGTAGAATGAAGACAAAATTGTGGTCGGTTAGCTCAGTCGGTAGAGCGTCGTGCTGATAACGCGA
Organism: Henricia sp. BOLD:AAB3569; assembly: GCA_037783545.1. NCBI lineage: Eukaryota > Metazoa > Echinodermata > Asteroidea > Spinulosida > Echinasteridae > Henricia > Henricia sp. BOLD:AAB3569. The sequence continues at coordinate 3,225,519 of JBBELK010000060.1, forward strand.
AGGTCGTGGGTTCGAGCCCCATACTGACCAGCTACCACCTTTTTGGCCTTGGCACACAAAGTGAAGTGGCGTCCAGTAGGTTCCTCTCCAGTCGTCCTAAATCCTCCAACTTCAAAAAGCATCCAAGCTAGTTTGCCGGAACCCGGGATTGAACCAGGGACCTTCAGATCTTCAGTCTGACGCTCTCCCAACTGAGCTATTACGGCACATCTGTTTAACTTTCCAGAGTAAATCGCACGGACTTATAAGGTCAGTTTTAGATGTACTCGCTGTCAAGAAACGGTAGAATGAAGACAAAATTTTGGTCGGTTAGCTCAGTCGGTAGAGCGTCGTGCTGATAACGCGAAGGTCGTGGGTTCGAGCCCCATACTGACCAGCTACCACCTTTTTGGTCTTGGCACACAAAGTGAAGTGGCGTCCAGTAGGTTCCTCTCCAGTCGTCCTAAATCGTCCAACTTCAAAAAGCATGCAAGCTAGTTTGCCGGAACCCGGGATTGAACCAGGGACCTTCAGATCTTCAGTCTGACGCTCTCCCAACTGAGCTATTACGGCACATCTGTTTAACTTTCCAGAGTAAATCGCACGGACTTATAAGGTCAGTTTTAGATGTACTCGCTGTCAAGAAACGGTAGAATGAAGACAAAATTGTGGTCGGTTAGCTCAGTCGGTAGAGCGTCGTGCTGATAACGCGAAGGTCGTGGGTTCGAGCCCCATACTGACCAGCTACCACCTTTTTGGTCTTGGCACACAAAGTGAAGTGGCGTCCAGTAGGTTCCTCTCCAGTCGTCCTAAATCCTCCAACTTCAAAAAGCATGCAAGCTAGTTTGCCGGAACCCGGGATTGAACCAGGGACCTTCAGATCTTCAGTCTGACGCTCTCCCAACTGAGCTATTACGGCACATCTGTTTAACTTTCCAGAGTAAATCGCACGAACTTATAAGGTCAGTTTTAGATGTACTCGCTGTCAAGAAACGGTAGAATGAAGACAAAATTGTGGTCGGTTAGCTCAGTCGGTAGAGCGTCGTGCTGATAACGCGAAGGTCGTGGGTTCGAGCCCCATACTGACCAGCTACCACCTTTTTTGGTCTTGGCACACAAAGTGAAGTGGCGTCCAGTAGGTTCCTCTCCAGTCGTCCTAAATCGTCCAACTTCAAAAAGCATGCAAGCTAGTTTGCCGGAACCCGGGATTGAACCAGGGACCTTCAGATCTTCAGTCTGACGCTCTCCCAACTGAGCTATTACGGCACATCTGTTTAACTTTCCAGAGTAAATCGCACGAACTTATAAGGTCAGTTTTAGATGTACTCGCTGTCAAGAAACGGTAGAATGAAGACAAAATTGTGGTCGGTTAGCTCAGTCGGTAGAGCGTCGTGCTGATAACGCGAAGGTCGTGGGTTCGAGCCCCATACTGACCAGCTACCACCTTTTTGGCCTTGGCACACAAAGTGAAGTGGCGTCCAGTAGGTTCCTCTCCAGTCGTCCTAAATCGTCCAACTTCAAAAAGCATGCAAGCTAGTTTGCCGGAACCCGGGATTGAACCAGGGACCTTCAGATCTTCAGTCTGACGCTCTCCCAACTGAGCTATTACGGCACATCTGTTTAACTTTCCAGAGTAAATCGCACGGACTTATAAGGTCAGTTTTAGATGTACTCGCTGTCAAGAAACGGTAGAATGAAGACAAAATTGTGGTCGGTTAGCTCAGTCGGTAGAGCGTCGTGCTGATAACGCGAAGGTCGTGGGTTCGAGCCCCATACTGACCAGCTACCACCTTTTTGGTCTTGGCACACAAAGTGAAGTGGCGTCCAGTAGGTTCCTCTCCAGTCGTCCTAAATCCTCCAACTTCAAAAAGCATGCAAGCTAGTTTGCCGGAACCCGGGATTGAACCAGGGACCTTCAGATCTTCAGTCTGACGCTCTCCCAACTGAGCTATTACGGCACATCTGTTTAACTTTCCAGAGTAAATCGCACGAACTTATAAGGTCAGTTTTAGATGTACTCGCTGTCAAGAAACGGTAGAATGAAGACAAAATTGTGGTCGGTTAGCTCAGTCGGTAGAGCGTCGTGCTGATAACGCGAAGGTCGTGGGTTCGAGCCCCATACTGACCAGCTACCACCTTTTTTGGCCTTGGCACACAAAGTGAAGTGGCGTCCAGTAGGTTCCTCTCCAGTCTTCCTAAATCGTCCAACTTCAAAAAGCATGCAAGCTAGTTTGCCGGAACCCGGGATTGAACCAGGGACCTTCAGATCTTCAGTCTGACGCTCTCCCAACTGAGCTATTACGGCACATCTGTTTAACTTTCCAGAGTAAATCGCACGGACTTATAAGGTCAGTTTTAGATGTACTCGCTGTCAAGAAACGGTAGAATGAAGACAAAATTGTGGTCGGTTAGCTCAGTCGGTAGAGCGTCGTGCTGATAACGCGAAGGTCGTGGGTTCGAGCCCCATACTGACCAGCTACCACCTTTTTGGCCTTGGCACACAAAGTGAAGTGGCGTCCAGTAGGTTCCTCTCCAGTCGTCCTAAATCCTCCAACTTCAAAAAGCATGCAAGCTAGTTTGCCGGAACCCGGGATTGAACCAGGGACCTTCAGATCTTCAGTCTGACGCTCTCCCAACTGAGCTATTACGGCACATCTGTTTAACTTTCCAGAGTAAATCGCACGAACTTATAAGGTCAGTTTTAGATGTACTCGCTGTCAAGAAACGGTAGAATGAAGACAAAATTGTGGTCGGTTAGCTCAGTCGGTAGAGCGTCGTGCTGATAACGCGAAGGTCGTGGGTTCGAGCCCCATACTGACCAGCTACCACCTTTTTGGCCTTGGCACACAAAGTGAAGTGGCGTCCAGTAGGTTCCTCTCCAGTCGTCCTAAATCGTCCAACTTCAAAAAGCATGCAAGCTAGTTTGCCGGAACCCGGGATTGAACCAGGGACCTTCAGATCTTCAGTCTGACGCTCTCCCAACTGAGCTATTACGGCACATCTGTTTAACTTTCCAGAGTAAATCGCTGTCAAGAAACGGTAGAATGAAGACAAAATTGTGGTCGGTTAGCTCAGTCGGTAGAGCGTCGTGCTGATAACGCGAAGGTCGTGGGTTCGAGCCCCATACTGACCAGCTACCACCTTTTTGGCCTTGGCACACAAAGTGAAGTGGCGTCCAGTAGGTTCCTCTCCAGTCGTCCTAAATCGTCTAACTTCAAAAAGCATGCAAGCTAGTTTGCCGGAACCCGGGATTGAACCAGGGACCTTCAGATCTTCAGTCTGACGCTCTCCCAACTGAGCTATTACGGCACATCTGTTTAACTTTCCAGAGTAAATCGCACGGACTTATAAGGTCAGTTTTAGATGTACTCGCTGTCAAGAAACGGTAGAATGACGACAAAATTGTGGTCGGTTAGCTCAGTCGGTAGAGCGTCGTGCTGATAACGCGAAGGTCGTGGGTTCGAGCCCCATACTGACCAGCTACCACCTTTTTGGCCTTGGCACACAAAGTGAAGTGGCGTCCAGTAGGTTCCTCTCCAGTCGTCCTAAATCGTCCAACTTCAAAAAGCATGCAAGCTAGTTTGCCGGAACCCGGGATTGAACCAGGGACCTTCAGATCTTCAGTCTGACGCTCTCCCAACTGAGCTATTACGGCACATCTGTTTAACTTTCCAGAGTAAATCGCACGGACTTATAAATTGTGGTCGGTTAGCTCAGTCGGTAGAGCGTCGTGCTGATAACGCGAAGGTCGTGGGTTCGAGCCCCATACTGACCAGCTACCACCTTTTTGGTCTTGGCACACAAACTGAGCTATTACGGCACATCTGTTTAACTTTCCAGAGTAAATCGCACGGACTTATAAGGTCAGTTTTAGATGTACTCGCTGTCAAGAAACGGTAGAATGAAGACAAAATTGTGGTCGGTTAGCTCAGTCGGTAGAGCGTCGTGCTGATAACGCGAAGGTCGTGGGTTCGAGCCCCATACTGACCAGCTACCACCTTTTTGGTCTTGGCACACAAAGTGAAGTGGCGTCCAGTAGGTTCCTCTCCAGTCGTCCTAAATCCTCCAACTTCAAAAAGCATCCAAGCTAGTTTGCCGGAACCCGGGATTGAACCAGGGACCTTCAGATCTTCAGTCTGACGCTCTCCCAACTGAGCTATTACGGCACATCTGTTTAACTTTCCAGAGTAAATCGCACGGACTTATAAGGTCAGTTTTAGATGTACTCGCTGTCAAGAAACGGTAGAATGAAGACAAAATTGTGGTCGGTTAGCTCAGTCGGTAGAGCGTCGTGCTGATAACGCGAAGGTCGTGGGTTCGAGCCCCATACTGACCAGCTACCACCTTTTTGGTCTTGGCACACAAAGTGAAGTGGCGTCCAGTAGGTTCCTCTCCAGTCGTCCTAAATCCTCCAACTTCAAAAAGCATGCAAGCAAGTTTGCTGGAACCCGGGATTGAACCAGGGACCTTCAGATCTTCAGTCTGACGCTCTCCCAACTGAGCTATTACGGCACATCTGTTTAACTTTCCAGAGTAAATCGCACGAACTTATAAGGTCAGTTTTAGATGTACTCGCTGTCAAGAAACGGTAGAATGAAGACAAAATTGTGGTCGGTTAGCTCAGTCGGTAGAGCGTCGTGCTGATAACGCGAAGGTCGTGGGTTCGAGCCCCATACTGACCAGCTACCACCTTTTTGGTCTTGGCACACAAAGTGAAGTGGCGTCCAGTAGGTTCCTCTCCAGTCGTCCTAAATCCTCCAACTTCAAAAAGCATCCAAGCTAGTTTGCCGGAACCCGGGATTGAACCAGGGACCTTCAGATCTTCAGTCTGACGCTCTCCCAACTGAGCTATTACGGCACATCTGTTTAACTTTCCAGAGTAAATCGCACGGACTTATAAGGTCAGTTTTAGATGTACTCGCTGTCAAGAAACGGTAGAATGAAGACAAAATTGTGGTCGGTTAGCTCAGTCGGTAGAGCGTCGTGCTGATAACGCGAAGGTCGTGGGTTCGAGCCCCATGGGGGTTCTTGGCACACAAACTGAGCTATTACGGCACATCTGTTTAACTTTCCAGAGTAAATCGCACGGACTTATAAGGTCAGTTTTAGATGTACTCGCTGTCAAGAAACGGTAGAATGAAGACAAAATTGTGGTCGGTTAGCTCAGTCGGTAGAGCGTCGTGCTGATAACGCGAAGGTCGTGGGTTCGAGCCCCATACTGACCAGCTACCACCTTTTTGGTCTTGGCACACAAAGTGAAGTGGCGTCCAGTAGGTTCCTCTCCAGTCGTCCTAAATCCTCCAACTTCAAAAAGCATCCAAGCTAGTTTGCCGGAACCCGGGATTGAACCAGGGACCTTCAGATCTTCAGTCTGACGCTCTCCCAACTGAGCTATTACGGCACATCTGTTTAACTTTCCAGAGTAAATCGCACGGACTTATAAGGTCAGTTTTAGATGTACTCGCTGTCAAGAAACGGTAGAATGAAGACAAAATTGTGGTCGGTTAGCTCAGTCGGTAGAGCGTCGTGCTGATAACGCGAAGGTCGTGGGTTCGAGCCCCATACTGACCAGCTACCACCTTTTTGGTCTTGGCACACAAAGTGAAGTGGCGTCCAGTAGGTTCCTCTCCAGTCGTCCTAAATCCTCCAACTTCAAAAAGCATGCAAGCAAGTTTGCTGGAACCCGGGATTGAACCAGGGACCTTCAGATCTTCAGTCTGACGCTCTCCCAACTGAGCTATTACGGCACATCTGTTTAACTTTCCAGAGTAAATCGCACGAACTTATAAGGTCAGTTTTAGATGTACTCGCTGTCAAGAAACGGTAGAATGAAGACAAAATTGTGGTCGGTTAGCTCAGTCGGTAGAGCGTCGTGCTGATAACGCGAAGGTCGTGGGTTCGAGCCCCATACTGACCAGCTACCACCTTTTTGGTCTTGGCACACAAAGTGAAGTGGCGTCCAGTAGGTTCCTCTCCAGTCGTCCTAAATCCTCCAACTTCAAAAAGCATCCAAGCTAGTTTGCCGGAACCCGGGATTGAACCAGGGACCTTCAGATCTTCAGTCTGACGCTCTCCCAACTGAGCTATTACGGCACATCTGTTTAACTTTCCAGAGTAAATCGCACGGACTTATAAGGTCAGTTTTAGATGTACTCGCTGTCAAGAAACGGTAGAATGAAGACAAAATTGTGGTCGGTTAGCTCAGTCGGTAGAGCGTCGTGCTGATAACGCGAAGGTCGTGGGTTCGAGCCCCATACTGACCAGCTACCACCTTTTTGGTCTTGGCACACAAAGTGAAGTGGCGTCCAGTAGGTTCCTCTCCAGTCGTCCTAAATCCTCCAACTTCAAAAAGCATGCAAGCAAGTTTGCTGGAACCCGGGATTGAACCAGGGACCTTCAGATCTTCAGTCTGACGCTCTCCCAACTGAGCTATTACGGCACATCTGTTTAACTTTCCAGAGTAAATCGCACGAACTTATAAGGTCAGTTTTAGATGTACTCGCTGTCAAGAAACGGTAGAATGAAGACAAAATTGTGGTCGGTTAGCTCAGTCGGTAGAGCGTCGTGCTGATAACGCGAATGTCGTGGGTTCGAGCCCCATACTGACCAGCTACCACCTTTTTGGCCTTGGCACACAAAGTGAAGTGGCGTCCAGTAGGTTCCTCTCCAGTCGTCCTAAATCGTCCAACTTCAAAAAGCATGCAAGCTAGTTTGCCGGAACCCGGGATTGAACCAGGGACCTTCAGATCTTCAGTCTGACGCTCTCCCAACTGCGCTATTACGGCACATCTGTTTAACTTTCCAGAGTAAATCGCACGGACTTATAAGGTCAGTTTTAGATGTACTCGCTGTCAAGAAACGGTAGAATGAAGACAAAATTGTGGTCGGTTAGCTCAGTCGGTAGAGCGTCGTGCTGATAACGCGAAGGTCGTGGGTTCGAGCCCCATACTGACCAGCTACCACCTTTTAGGCCTTGGCACACAAAGTGAAGTGGCGTCCAGTAGGTTCCTCTCCAGTCGTCCTAAATCCTCCAACTTCAAAAAGCATGCAAGCTAGTTTGCCGGAACCCGGGATTGAACCAGGGACCTTCAGATCTTCAGTCTGACGCTCTCCCAACTGAGCTATTACGGCACATCTGTTTAACTTTCCAGAGTAAATCGCACGGACTTATAAGGTCAGTTTTAGATGTACTCGCTGTCAAGAAACGGTAGAATGAAGACAAAATTGTGGTCGGTTAGCTCAGTCGGTAGAGCGTCGTGCTGATAACGCGAAGGTCGTGGGTTCGAGCACCATACTGACCAGCTACCACCTTTTTGGTCTTGGCACACAAAGTGAAGTGGCGTCCAGTAGGTTCCTCTCCAGTCGTCCTAAATCCTCCAACTTCAAAAAGCATGCAAGCTAGTTTGCCGGAACCCGGGATTGAACCAGGGACCTTCAGATCTTCAGTCTGACGCTCTCCCAACTGAGCTATTACGGCACATCTGTTTAACTTTCCAGAGTAAATCGCACGAACTTATAAGGTCAGTTTTAGATGTACTCGCTGTCAAGAAACGGTAGAATGAAGACAAAATTGTGGTCGGTTAGCTCAGTCGGTAGAGCGTCGTGCTGATAACGCGAAGGTCGTGGGTTCGAGCCCCATACTGACCAGCTACCACCTTTTTGGCCTTGGCACACAAAGTGAAGTGGCGTCCAGTAGGTTCCTCTCCAGTCGTCCTAAATCGTCCAACTTCAAAAAGCATGCAAGCTAGTTTGCCGGAACCCGGGATTGAACCAGGGACCTTCAGATCTTCAGTCTGACGCTCTCCCAACTGAGCTATTACGGCACATCTGTTTAACTTTCCAGAGTAAATCGCACGGACTTATAAGGTCAGTTTTAGATGTACTCGCTGTCAAGAAACGGTAGAATGAAGACAAAATTGTGGTCGGTTAGCTCAGTCGGTAGAGCGTCGTGCTGATAACGCGAAGGTCGTGGGTTCGAGCCCCATACTGACCAGCTACCACCTTTTTGGTCTTGGCACACAAAGTGAAGTGGCGTCCAGTAGGTTCCTCTCCAGTCGTCCTAAATCGTCCAACTTCAAAAAGCATGCAAGCTAGTTTGCCGGAACCCGGGATTGAACCAGGGACCTTCAGATCTTCAGTCTGACGCTCTCCCAACTGAGCTATTACGGCACATCTGTTTAACTTTCCAGAGTAAATCGCACGGACTTATAAGGTCAGTTTTAGATGTACTCGCTGTCAAGAAACGGTAGAATGAAGACAAAATTGTGGTCGGTTAGCTCAGTCGGTAGAGCGTCGTGCTGATAACGCGAAGGTCGTGGGTTCGAGCCCCATACTGACCAGCTACCACCTTTTTGGTCTTGGCACACAAAGTGAAGTAGCGTCCAGTAGGTTCCTCTCCAGTCGTCCTAAATCGTCCAACTTCAAAAAGCATGCAAGCTAGTTTGCCGGAACCCGGGATTGAACCAGGGACCTTCAGATCTTCAGTCTGACGCTCTCCCAACTGAGCTATTACGGCACATCTGTTTAACTTTCCAGAGTAAATCGCACGAACTTATAAGGTCAGTTTTAGATGTACTCGCTGTCAAGAAACGGTAGAATGAAGACAGAATTGTGGTCGGTTAGCTCAGTCGGTAGAGCGTCGTGCTGATAACGCGAAGGTCGTGGGTTCGAGCCCCATACTGACCAGCTACCACCTTTTTGGCCTTGGCACACAAAGTGAAGTGGCGTCCAGTAGGTTCCTCTCCAGTCGTCCTAAATCGTCCAACTTCAAAAAGCATGCAAGCTAGTTTGCCGGAACCCGGGATTGAACCAGGGACCTTCAGATCTTCAGTCTGACGCTCTCCCAACTGAGCTATTACGGCACATCTGTTTAACTTTCCAGAGTAAATCGCACGAACTTATAAGGTCAGTTTTAGATGTACTCGCTGTCAAGAAACGGTAGAATGACGACAAAATTGTGGTCGGTTAGCTCAGTCGGTAGAGCGTCGTGCTGATAACGCGAAGGTCGTGGGTTCGAGCCCCATACTGACCAGCTACCACCTTTTTGGCCTTGGCACACAAAGTGAAGTGGCGTCCAGTAGGTTCCTCTCCAGTCGTCCTAAATCGTCCAACTTCAAAAAGCATGCAAGCTAGTTTGCCGGAACCCGGGATTGAACCAGGGACCTTCAGATCTTCAGTCTGACGCTCTCCCAACTGAGCTATTACGGCACATCTGTTTAACTTTCCAGAGTAAATCGCACGGACTTATAAGGTCAGTTTTAGATGTACTCGCTGTCAAGAAACGGTAGAATGAAGACAAAATTGTGGTCGGTTAGCTCAGTCGGTAGAGCGTCGTGCTGATAACGCGAAGGTCGTGGGTTCGAGCCCCATACTGACCAGCTACCACCTTTTTGGTCTTGGCACACAAAGTGAAGTGGCGTCCAGTAGGTTCCTCTCCAGTCGTCCTAAATCCTCCAACTTCAAAAAGCATGCAAGCTAGTTTGCCGGAACCCGGGATTGAACCAGGGACCTTCAGATCTTCAGTCTGACGCTCTCCCAACTGAGCTATTACGGCACATCTGTTTAACTTTCCAGAGTAAATCGCACGAACTTATAAGGTCAGTTTTAGATGTACTCGCTGTCAAGAAACGGTAGAATGAAGACAAAATTGTGGTCGGTTAGCTCAGTCGGTAGAGCGTCGTGCTGATAACGCGAAGGTCGTGGGTTCGAGCCCCATACTGACCAGCTACCACCTTTTTGGCCTTGGCACACAAAGTGAAGTGGCGTCCAGTAGGTTCCTCTCCAGTCGTCCTAAATCGTCCAACTTCAAAAAGCATGCAAGCTAGTTTGCCGGAACCCGGGATTGAACCAGGGACCTTCAGATCTTCAGTCTGACGCTCTCCCAACTGAGCTATTAGGGCACATCTGTTTAACTTTCCAGAGTAAATCGCACGGACTTATAAGGTCAGTTTTAGATGTACTCGCTGTCAAGAAACGGTAGAATGAAGACGAAATTGTGGTCGGTTAGCTCAGTCGGTAGAGCGTCGTGCTGATAACGCGAAGGTCGTGGGTTCGAGCCCCATACTGACCAGCTACCACCTTTTTGGCCTTGGCATTTGCACACAAAGTGAAGTGGTGTCCAGTAGATTCTCTCCAGTCCTCCTAAATCGTCCAACTTCAAAAAGCATGCAAGCTAGTTTGCCGGAACCCGGGATTGAACCAGGGACCTTCAGATCTTCAGTCTGACGCTCTCCCAACTGAGCTATTACGGCACATCTGTTTAACTTTCCAGAGTAAATCGCACGAACTTATAAGGTCAGTTTTAGATGTACTCGCTGTCAAGAAACGGTAGAATGAAGACAAAATTGTGGTCGGTTAGCTCAGTCGGTAGAGCGTCGTGCTGATAACGCGAAGGTCGTGGGTTCGAGCCCCATACTGACCAGCTACCACCTTTTTGGCCTTGGCACACAAAGTGAAGTGGCGTCCAGTAGGTTCCTCTCCAGTCGTCCTAAATCGTCCAACTTCAAAAAGCATGCAAGCTAGTTTGCCGGAACCCGGGATTGAACCAGGGACCTTCAGATCTTCAGTCTGACGCTCTCCCAACTGAGCTATTACGGCACATCTGTTTAACTTTCCAGAGTAAATCGCACGGACTTATAAGGTCAGTTTTAGATGTACTCGCTGTCAAGAAACGGTAGAATGAAGACAAAATTGTGGTCGGTTAGCTCAGTCGGTAGAGCGTCGTGCTGATAACGCGAAGGTCGTGGGTTCGAGCCCCATACTGACCAGCTACCACCTTTTTGGTCTTGGCACACAAAGTGAAGTGGCGTCCAGTAGGTTCCTCTCCAGTCGTCCTAAATCCTCCAACTTCAAAAAGCATGCAAGCTAGTTTGCCGGAACCCGGGATTGAACCAGGGACCTTCAGATCTTTAGTCTGACGCTCTCCCAACTGAGCTATTACGGCACATCTGTTTAACTTTCCAGAGTAAATCGCACGAACTTATAAGGTCAGTTTTAGATGTACTCGCTGTCAAGAAACGGTAGAATGAAGACAAAATTGTGGTCGGTTAGCTCAGTCGGTAGAGCGTCGTGCTGATAACGCGAAGGTCGTGGGTTCGAGCCCCATACTGACCAGCTACCACCTTTTTGGCCTTGGCACACAAAGTGAAGTGGCGTCCAGTAGGTTCCTCTCCAGTCGTCCTAAATCGTCCAACTTCAAAAAGCATGCAAGCTAGTTTGCCGGAACCCGGGATTGAACCAGGGACCTTCAGATCTTCAGTCTGACGCTCTCCCAACTGAGCTATTACGGCACATCTGTTTAACTTTCCAGAGTAAATCGCACGGACTTATAAGGTCAGTTTTAGATGTACTCGCTGTCAAGAAACGGTAGAATGAAGACAAAATTGTGGTCGGTTAGCTCAGTCGGTAGAGCGTCGTGCTGATAACGCGAAGGTCGTGGGTTCGAGCCCCATACTGACCAGCTACCACCTTTTTGGCCTTGGCACACAAAGTGAAGTGGCGTCCAGTAGGTTCCTCTCCAGTCGTCCTAAATCGTCCAACTTCAAAAAGCATGCAAGCTAGTTTGCCGGAACCCGGGATTGAACCAGGGACCTTCAGATCTTCAGTCTGACGCTCTCCCAACTGAGCTATTACGGCACATCTGTTTAACTTTCCAGAGTAAATCGCACGAACTTATAAGGTCAGTTTTAGATGTACTCGCTGTCAAGAAACGGTAGAATGAAGACAAAATTGTGGTCGGTTAGCTCAGTCGGTAGAGCGTCGTGCTGATAACGCGAAGGTCGTGGGTTCGAGCCCCATACTGACCAGCTACCACCTTTTTGGCCTTGGCACACAAAGTGAAGTGGCGTCCAGTAGGTTCCTCTCCAGTCGTCCTAAATCGTCCAACTTCAAAAAGCATGCAAGCTAGTTTGCCGGAACCCAACTGAGCTATTACGGCACATCTGTTTAACTTTCCAGAGTAAATCGCACGGACTTATAAGGTCAGTTTTAGATGTACTCGCTGTCAAGAAACGGTAGAATGAAGACAAAATTGTGGTCGGTTAGCTCAATCGGTAGAGCGTCTTGCTGATAACGCGAAGGTCGTGGGTTCGAGCCCCATACTGACCAGCTACCACCTTTTTGGTCTTGGCACACAAAGTGAAGTGGCGTCCAGTAGGTTCCTCTCCAGTCGTCCTAAATCCTCCAACTTCAAAAAGCATGCAAGCTAGTTTGCCGGAACCCGGGATTGAACCAGGGACCTTCAGATCTTCAGTCTGACGCTCTCCCAACTGAGCTATTACGGCACATCTGTTTAACTTTCCAGAGTAAATCGCACGAACTTATAAGGTCAGTTTTAGATGTACTCGCTGTCAAGAAACGGTAGAATGAAGACAAAATTGTGGTCGGTTAGCTCAGTCGGTAGAGCGTCGTGCTGATAACGCGAAGGTCGTGGGTTCGAGCCCCATACTGACCAGCTACCACCTTTTTGGTCTTGGCACGCAAAGTGAAGTGGCGTCCAGTAGGTTCCTCTCCAGTCGTCCTAAATCGTCCAACTTCAAAAAGCATGCAAGCTAGTTTGCCGGAACCCGGGATTGAACCAGGGACCTTCAGATCTTCAGTCTGACGCTCTCCCAACTGAGCTATTACGGCACATCTGTTTAACTTTCCAGAGTAAATCGCACGAACTTATAAGGTCAGTTTTAGATGTACTCGCTGTCAAGAAACGGTAGAATGAAATTGTGGTCGGTTAGCTCAGTCGGTAGAGCGTCGTGCTGATAACGCGAAGGTCGTGGGTTCGAGCCCCATACTGACCAGCTACCACCTTTTTGGTCTTGGCACACAAAGTGAAGTGACGTCCAGTAGGTTCCTCTCCAGTCGTCCTAAATCCTCCAACTTCAAAAAGCATGCAAGCTAGTTTGCCGGAACCCGGGATTGAACCAGGGACCTTCAGATCTTCAGTCTGACGCTCTCCCAACTGAGCTATTACGGCACATCTGTTTAACTTTCCAGAGTAAATCGCACGAACTTATAAGGTCAGTTTTAGATGTACTCGCTGTCAAGAAACGGTAGAATGAAGACAAAATTGTGGTCGGTTAGCTCAGTCGGTAGAGCGTCGTGCTGATAACGCGAAGGTCGTGGGTTCGAGCCCCATACTGACCAGCTACCACCTTTTTTGGTCTTGGCACACAAAGTGAAGTGGCGTCCAGTAGGTTCCTCTCCAGTCGTCCTAAATCGTCCAACTTCAAAAAGCATGCAAGCTAGTTTGCCGGAACCCGGGATTGAACCAGGGACCTTCAGATCTTCAGTCTGACGCTCTCCCAACTGAGCTATTACGGCACATCTGTTTAACTTTCCAGAGTAAATCGCACGAACTTATAAGGTCAGTTTTAGATGTACTCGCTGTCAAGAAACGGTAGAATGAAGACAAAATTGTGGTCGGTTAGCTCAGTCGGTAGAGCGTCGTGCTGATAACGCGAAGGTCGTGGGTTCGAGCCCCATACTGACCAGCTACCACCTTTTTGGCCTTGGCACACAAAGTGAAGTGGCGTCCAGTAGGTTCCTCTCCAGTCGTCCTAAATCGTCCAACTTCAAAAAGCATGCAAGCTAGTTTGCCGGAACCCGGGATTGAACCAGGGACCTTCAGATCTTCAGTCTGACGCTCTCCCAACTGAGCTATTACGGCACATCTGTTTAACTTTCCAGAGTAAATCGCACGGACTTATAAGGTCAGTTTTAGATGTACTCGCTGTCAAGAAACGGTAGAATGAAGACAAAATTGTGGTCGGTTAGCTCAGTCGGTAGAGCGTCGTGCTGATAACGCGAAGGTCGTGGGTTCGAGCCCCATACTGACCAGCTACCACCTTTTTGGTCTTGGCACACAAAGTGAAGTGGCGTCCAGTAGGTTCCTCTCCAGTCGTCCTAAATCGTCTAACTTCAAAAAGCATGCAAGCTAGTTTGCCGGAACCCGGGATTGAACCAGGGACCTTCAGATCTTCAGTCTGACGCTCTCCCAACTGAGCTATTACGGCACATCTGTTTAACTTTCCAGAGTAAATCGCACGGACTTATAAGGTCAGTTTTAGATGTACTCGCTGTCAAGAAACGGTAGAATGACGACAAAATTGTGGTCGGTTAGCTCAGTCGGTAGAGCGTCGTGCTGATAACGCGAAGGTCGTGGGTTCGAGCCCCATACTGACCAGCTACCACCTTTTTGGCCTTGGCACACAAAGTGAAGTGGCGTCCAGTAGGTTCCTCTCCAGTCGTCCTAAATCGTCCAACTTCAAAAAGCATGCAAGCTAGTTTGCCGGAACCCGGGATTGAACCAGGGACCTTCAGATCTTCAGTCTGACGCTCTCCCAACTGAGCTATTACGGCACATCTGTTTAACTTTCCAGAGTAAATCGCACGGACTTATAAATTGTGGTCGGTTAGCTCAGTCGGTAGAGCGTCGTGCTGATAACGCGAAGGTCGTGGGTTCGAGCCCCATACTGACCAGCTACCACCTTTTTGGTCTTGGCACACAAACTGAGCTATTACGGCACATCTGTTTAACTTTCCAGAGTAAATCGCACGGACTTATAAGGTCAGTTTTAGATGTACTCGCTGTCAAGAAACGGTAGAATGAAGACAAAATTGTGGTCGGTTAGCTCAGTCGGTAGAGCGTCGTGCTGATAACGCGAAGGTCGTGGGTTCGAGCCCCATACTGACCAGCTACCACCTTTTAGGTCTTGGCACACAAAGTGAAGTGGCGTCCAGTAGGTTCCTCTCCAGTCGTCCTAAATCCTCCAACTTCAAAAAGCATCCAAGCTAGTTTGCCGGAACCCGGGATTGAACCAGGGACCTTCAGATCTTCAGTCTGACGCTCTCCCAACTGAGCTATTACGGCACATCTGTTTAACTTTCCAGAGTAAATCGCACGGACTTATAAGGTCAGTTTTAGATGTACTCGCTGTCAAGAAACGGTAGAATGAAGACAAAATTGTGGTCGGTTAGCTCAGTCGGTAGAGCGTCGTGCTGATAACGCGAAGGTCGTGGGTTCAAGCCCCATACTGACCAGCTACCACCTTTTTGGTCTTGGCACACAAAGTGAAGTGGCGTCCAGTAGGTTCCTCTCCAGTCGTCCTAAATCCTCCAACTTCAAAAAGCATCCAAGCTAGTTTGCCGGAACCCGGGATTGAACCAGGGACCTTCAGATCTTCAGTCTGACGCTCTCCCAACTGAGCTATTACGGGACATCTGTTTAACTTTCCAGAGTAAATCGCACGGACTTATAAGGTCAGTTTTAGATGTACTCGCTGTCAAGAAACGGTAGAATGAAGACAAAATTGTGGTCGGTTAGCTCAGTCGGTAGAGCGTCGTGCTGATAACGCGAAGGTCGTGGGTTCGAGCCCCATACTGACCAGCTACCACCTTTTAGGTCTTGGCACACAAAGTGAAGTGGCGTCCAGTAGGTTCCTCTCCAGTCGTCCTAAATCCTCCAACTTCAAAAAGCATCCAAGCTAGTTTGCCGGAACCCGGGATTGAACCAGGGACCTTCAGATCTTCAGTCTGACGCTCTCCCAACTGAGCTATTACGGCACATCTGTTTAACTTTCCAGAGTAAATCGCACGGACTTATAAGGTCAGTTTTAGATGTACTCGCTGTCAAGAAACGGTAGAATGAAGACAAAATTGTGGTCGGTTAGCTCAGTCGGTAGAGCGTCGTGCTGATAACGCGAAGGTCGTGGGTTCAAGCCCCATACTGACCAGCTACCACCTTTTTGGTCTTGGCACACAAAGTGAAGTGGCGTCCAGTAGGTTCCTCTCCAGTCGTCCTAAATCCTCCAACTTCAAAAAGCATCCAAGCTAGTTTGCCGGAACCCGGGATTGAACCAGGGACCTTCAGATCTTCAGTCTGACGCTCTCCCAACTGAGCTATTACGGCACATCTGTTTAACTTTCCAGAGTAAATCGCACGGACTTATAAGGTCAGTTTTAGATGTACTCGCTGTCAAGAAACGGTAGAATGAAGACAAAATTGTGGTCGGTTAGCTCAGTCGGTAGAGCGTCGTGCTGATAACGCGAAGGTCGTGGGTTCGAGCCCCATACTGACCAGCTACCACCTTTTTGGTCTTGGCACACAAAGTGAAGTGGCGTCCAGTAGGTTCCTCTCCAGTCGTCCTAAATCCTCCAACTTCAAAAAGCATGCAAGCAAGTTTGCTGGAACCCGGGATTGAACCAGGGACCTTCAGATCTTCAGTCTGACGCTCTCCCAACTGAGCTATTACGGCACATCTGTTTAACTTTCCAGAGTAAATCGCACGAACTTATAAGGTCAGTTTTAGATGTACTCGCTGTCAAGAAACGGTAGAATGAAGACAAAATTGTGGTCGGTTAGCTCAGTCGGTAGAGCGTCGTGCTGATAACGCGAAGGTCGTGGGTTCGAGCCCCATACTGACCAGCTACCACCTTTTTGGCTTTGGCACACAAAGTGAAGTGGCGTCCAGTAGGTTCCTCTCCAGTCGTCCTAAATCGTCCAACTTCAAAAAGCATGCAAGCTAGTTTGCCGGAACCCGGGATTGAACCAGGGACCTTCAGATCTTCAGTCTGACGCTCTCCCAACTGAGCTATTACGGCACATCTGTTTAACTTTCCAGAGTAAATCGCACGGACTTATAAGGTCAGTTTTAGATGTACTCGCTGTCAAGAAACGGTAGAATGAAGACAAAATTGTGGTCGGTTAGCTCAGTCGGTAGAGCGTCGTGCTGATAACGCGAAGGTCGTGGGTTCGAGCCCCATACTGACCAGCTACCACCTTTTTGGTCTTGGCACACAAAGTGAAGTGGCGTCCAGTAGGTTCCTCTCCAGTCGTCCTAAATCCTCCAACTTCAAAAAGCATGCAAGCTAGTTTGCCGGAACCCGGGATTGAACCAGGGACCTTCAGATCTTTAGTCTGACGCTCTCCCAACTGAGCTATTACGGCACATCTGTTTAACTTTCCAGAGTAAATCGCACGAACTTATAAGGTCAGTTTTAGATGTACTCGCTGTCAAGAAACGGTAGAATGAAGACAAAATTGTGGTCGGTTAGCTCAGTCGGTAGAGCGTCGTGCTGATAACGCGAAGGTCGTGGGTTCGAGCCCCATACTGACCAGCTACCACCTTTTTGGCCTTGGCACACAAAGTGAAGTGGCGTCCAGTAGGTTCCTCTCCAGTCGTCCTAAATCGTCCAACTTCAAAAAGCATGCAAGCTAGTTTGCCGGAACCCGGGATTGAACCAGGGACCTTCAGATCTTCAGTCTGACGCTCTCCCAACTGAGCTATTACGGCACATCTGTTTAACTTTCCAGAGTAAATCGCACGGACTTATAAGGTCAGTTTTAGATGTACTCGCTGTCAAGAAACGGTAGAATGAAGACAAAATTGTGGTCGGTTAGCTCAGTCCGTAGAGCGTCGTGCTGATAACGCGAAGGTCGTGGGTTCGAGCCCCATACTGACCAGCTACCACCTTTTTGGTCTTGGCACACAAAGTGAAGTGGCGTCCAGTAGGTTCCTCTCCAGTCGTCCTAAATCGTCCAACTTCAAAAAGCATGCAAGCTAGTTTGCCGGAACCCGGGATTGAACCAGGGACCTTCAGATCTTCAGTCTGACGCTCTCCCAACTGAGCTATTACGGCACATCTGTTTAACTTTCCAGAGTAAATCGCACGGACTTATAAGGTCAGTTTTAGATGTACTCGCTGTCAAGAAACGGTAGAATGAAGACAAAATTGTGGTCGGTTAGCTCAGTCGGTAGAGCGTCGTGCTGATAACGCGAAGGTCGTGGGTTCCAGCCCCATACTGACCAGCTACCACCTTTTTGGTCTTGGCACACAAAGTGAAGTGGCGTCCAGTAGGTTCCTCTCCAGTCGTCCTAAATCCTCCAACTTCAAAAAGCATGCAAGCTAGTTTGCCGGAACCCGGGATTGAACCAGGGACCTTCAGATCTTCAGTCTGACGCTCTCCCAACTGAGCTATTACGGCACATCTGTTTAACTTTCCAGAGTAAATCGCACGGATTTATAAGGTCAGTTTTAGATGTACTCGCTGTCAAGAAACGGTAGAATGAAGACAAAATTGTGGTCGGTTAGCTCAGTCGGTAGAGCGTCGTGCTGATAACGCGAAGGTCGTGGGTTCGAGCCCCATACTGACCAGCTACCACCTTTTTGGCCTTGGCACACAAAGTGAAGTGGCGTCCAGTAGGTTCCTCTCCAGTCGTCCTAAATCGTCCAACTTCAAAAAGCATGCAAGCTAGTTTGCCGGAACCCGGGATTGAACCAGGGACCTTCAGATCTTCAGTCTGACGCTCTCCCAACTGAACTATTACGGCACATCTGTTTAACTTTCCAGAGTAAATCGCACGGATTTATAAGGTCAGTTTTAGATGTACTCGCTGTCAAGAAACGGTAGAATGAAGACAAAATTGTGGTCGGTTAGCTCAGTCGGTAGAGCGTCGTGCTGATAACGCGAAGGTCGTGGGTTCGAGCCCCATACTGACCAGCTACCACCTTTTTGGCCTTGGCACACAAAGTGAAGTGGCGTCCAGTAGGTTCCTCTCCAGTCGTCCTAAATCGTCCAACTTCAAAAAGCATGCAAGCTAGTTTGCCGGAACCCGGGATTGAACCAGGGACCTTCAGATCTTCAGTCTGACTGAGCTATTACGGCACATCTGTTTAACTTTCCAGAGTAAATCGCACGGACTTATAAGGTTAGTTTTAGATGTACTCGCTGTCAAGAAACGGTAGAATGAAGACAAAATTGTGGTCGGTTAGCTCAGTCGGTAGAGCGTCGTGCTGATAACGCGAAGGTCGTGGGTTCCAGCCCCATACTGACCAGCTACCACCTTTTTGGCCTTGGCACACAAAGTGAAGTGGCGTCCAGTAGGTTCCTCTCCAGTCGTCCTAAATCGTCCAACTTCAAAAAGCATGCAAGCTAGTTTGCCGGAACCCGGGATTGAACCAGGGACCTTCAGATCTTCAGTCTGACGCTCTCCCAACTGAGCTATTACGGCACATCTGTTTAACTTTCCAGAGTAAATCGCACGGACTTATAAGGTTAGTTTTAGATGTACTCGCTGTCAAGAAACGGTAGAATGAAGACAAAATTGTGGTCGGTTAGCTCAGTCGGTAGAGCGTCGTGCTGATAACGCGAAGGTCGTGGGTTCGAGCCCCATACTGACCAGCTACCACCTTTTTGGTCTTGGCACACAAAGTGAAGTGGCGTCCAGTAGGTTCCTCTCCAGTCGTCCTAAATCGTCCAACTTCAAAAAGCATGCAAGCTAGTTTGCCGGAACCCGGGATTGAACCAGGGACCTTCAGATCTTCAGTCTGACGCTCTCCCAACTGAGCTATTACGGCACATCTGTTTAACTTTCCAGAGTAAATCGCACGAACTTATAAGGTCAGTTTTAGATGTACTCGCTGTCAAGAAACGGTAGAATGAAGACAAAATTGTGGTCGGTTAGCTCAGTCGGTAGAGCGTCGTGCTGATAACGCGAAGGTCGTGGGTTCGAGCCCCATACTGACCAGCTACCACCTTTTTGGCCTTGGCACACAAAGTGAAGTGGCGTCCAGTAGGTTCCTCTCCAGTCGTCCTAAATCGTCCAACTTCAAAAAGCATGCAAGCTAGTTTGCCGGAACCCGGGATTGAACCAGGGACCTTCAGATCTTCAGTCTGACGCTCTCCCAACTGAGCTATTACGGCACATCTGTTTAACTTTCCAGAGTAAATCGCACGGACTTATAAGGTCAGTTTTAGATGTACTCGCTGTCAAGAAACGGTAGAATGAAGACAAAATTGTGGTCGGTTAGCTCAGTCGGTAGAGCGTCGTGCTGATAACGCGAAGGTCGTGGGTTCGAGCCCCATACTGACCAGCTACCACCTTTTTGGCCTTGGCACACAAAGTGAAGTGGCGTCCAGTAGGTTCCTCTCCAGTCGTCCTAAATCGTCCAACTTCAAAAAGCATGCAAGCTAGTTTGCCGGAACCCGGGATTGAACCAGGGACCTTCAGATCTTCAGTCAGACGCTCTCCCAACTGAGCTATTACGGCACATCTGTTTAACTTTCCAGAGTAAATCGCACGGACTTATAAGGTCAGTTTTAGATGTACTCGCTGTCAAGAAACGGTAGAATGAAGACAAAATTGTGGTCGGTTAGCTCAGTCGGTAGAGCGTCGTGCTGATAACGCGAAGGTCGTGGGTTCGAGCCCCATACTGACCAGCTACCACCTTTTTGGTCTTGGCACACAAAGTGAAGTGGCGTCCAGTAGGTTCCCTCTCCAGTCGTCCTAAATCGTCCAACTTCAAAAAGCATGCAAGCTAGTTTGCCGGAACCCGGGATTGAACCAGGGACCTTCAGATCTTCAGTCTGACGCTCTCCCAACTGAGCTATTACGGCACATCTGTTTAACTTTCCAGAGTAAATCGCACGAACTTATAAGGTCAGTTTTAGATGTACTCGCTGTCAAGAAACGGTAGAATGAAGACAAAATTGTGGTCGGTTAGCTCAGTCGGTAGAGCGTCGTGCTGATAACGCGAAGGTCGTGGGTTCGAGCCCCATACTGACCAGCTACCACCTTTTTGGCCTTGGCACACAAAGTGAAGTGGCGTCCAGTAGGTTCCTCTCCAGTCGTCCTAAATCGTCCAACTTCAAAAAGCATGCAAGCTAGTTTGCCGGAACCCGGGATTGAACCAGGGACCTTCAGATCTTCAGTCAGACGCTCTCCCAACTGAGCTATTACGGCACATCTGTTTAACTTTCCAGAGTAAATCGCACGGACTTATAAGGTCAGTTTTAGATGTACTCGCTGTCAAGAAACGGTAGAATGAAGACAAAATTGTGGTCGGTTAGCTCAGTCGGTAGAGCGTCGTGCTGATAACGCGAAGGTCGTGGGTTCGAGCCCCATACTGACCAGCTACCACCTTTTAGGTCTTGGCACACAAAGTGAAGTGGCGTCCAGTAGGTTCCTCTCCAGTCGTCCTAAATCCTCCAACTTCAAAAAGCATCCAAGCTAGTTTGCCGGAACCCGGGATTGAACCAGGGACCTTCAGATCTTCAGTCTGACGCTCTCCCAACTGAGCTATTACGGCACATCTGTTTAACTTTCCAGAGTAAATCGCACGGACTTATAAGGTCAGTTTTAGATGTACTCGCTGTCAAGAAACGGTAGAATGAAGACAAAATTGTGGTCGGTTAGCTCAGTCGGTAGAGCGTCGTGCTGATAACGCGAAGGTCGTGGGTTCAAGCCCCATACTGACCAGCTACCACCTTTTTGGTCTTGGCACACAAAGTGAAGTGGCGTCCAGTAGGTTCCTCTCCAGTCGTCCTAAATCCTCCAACTTCAAAAAGCATCCAAGCTAGTTTGCCGGAACCCGGGATTGAACCAGGGACCTTCAGATCTTCAGTCTGACGCTCTCCCAACTGAGCTATTACGGCACATCTGTTTAACTTTCCAGAGTAAATCGCACGGACTTATAAGGTCAGTTTTAGATGTACTCGCTGTCAAGAAACGGTAGAATGAAGACAAAATTGTGGTCGGTTAGCTCAGTCGGTAGAGCGTCGTGCTGATAACGCGAAGGTCGTGGGTTCGAGCCCCATACTGACCAGCTACCACCTTTTAGGTCTTGGCACACAAAGTGAAGTGGCGTCCAGTAGGTTCCTCTCCAGTCGTCCTAAATCCTCCAACTTCAAAAAGCATCCAAGCTAGTTTGCCGGAACCCGGGATTGAACCAGGGACCTTCAGATCTTCAGTCTGACGCTCTCCCAACTGAGCTATTACGGCACATCTGTTTAACTTTCCAGAGTAAATCGCACGGACTTATAAGGTCAGTTTTAGATGTACTCGCTGTCAAGAAACGGTAGAATGAAGACAAAATTGTGGTCGGTTAGCTCAGTCGGTAGAGCGTCGTGCTGATAACGCGAAGGTCGTGGGTTCAAGCCCCATACTGACCAGCTACCACCTTTTTGGTCTTGGCACACAAAGTGAAGTGGCGTCCAGTAGGTTCCTCTCCAGTCGTCCTAAATCCTCCAACTTCAAAAAGCATCCAAGCTAGTTTGCCGGAACCCGGGATTGAACCAGGGACCTTCAGATCTTCAGTCTGACGCTCTCCCAACTGAGCTATTACGGCACATCTGTTTAACTTTCCAGAGTAAATCGCACGAACTTATAAGGTCAGTTTTAGATGTACTCGCTGTCAAGAAACGGTAGAATGAAGACAAAATTGTGGTCGGTTAGCTCAGTCGGTAGAGCGTCGTGCTGATAACGCGAAGGTCGTGGGTTCGAGCCCCATACTGACCAGCTACCACCTTTTTGGCCTTGGCACACAAAGTGAAGTGGCGTCCAGTAGGTTCCTCTCCAGTCGTCCTAAATCGTCCAACTTCAAAAAGCATGCAAGCTAGTTTGCCGGAACCCGGGATTGAACCAGGGACCTTCAGATCTTCAGTCTGACGCTCTCCCAACTGAGCTATTACGGCACATCTGTTTAACTTTCCAGAGTAAATCGCACGGACTTATAAGGTCAGTTTTAGATGTACTCGCTGTCAAGAAACGGTAGAATGAAGACAAAATTGTGGTCGGTTAGCTCAGTCGGTAGAGCGTCGTGCTGATAACGCGAAGGTCGTGGGTTCGAGCCCCATACTGACCAGCTACCACCTTTTTGGCCTTGGCACACAAAGTGAAGTGGCGTCCAGTAGGTTCCTCTCCAGTCGTCCTAAATCGTCCAACTTCAAAAAGCATGCAAGCTAGTTTGCCGGAACCCGGGATTGAACCAGGGACCTTCAGATCTTCAGTCAGACGCTCTCCCAACTGAGCTATTACGGCACATCTGTTTAACTTTCCAGAGTAAATCGCACGGACTTATAAGGTCAGTTTTAGATGTACTCGCTGTCAAGAAACGGTAGAATGAAGACAAAATTGTGGTCGGTTAGCTCAGTCGGTAGAGCGTCGTGCTGATAACGCGAAGGTCGTGGGTTCGAGCCCCATACTGACCAGCTACCACCTTTTAGGTCTTGGCACACAAAGTGAAGTGGCGTCCAGTAGGTTCCTCTCCAGTCGTCCTAAATCCTCCAACTTCAAAAAGCATCCAAGCTAGTTTGCCGGAACCCGGGATTGAACCAGGGACCTTCAGATCTTCAGTCTGACGCTCTCCCAACTGAGCTATTACGGCACATCTGTTTAACTTTCCAGAGTAAATCGCACGGACTTATAAGGTCAGTTTTAGATGTACTCGCTGTCAAGAAACGGTAGAATGAAGACAAAATTGTGGTCGGTTAGCTCAGTCGGTAGAGCGTCGTGCTGATAACGCGAAGGTCGTGGGTTCAAGCCCCATACTGACCAGCTACCACCTTTTTGGTCTTGGCACACAAAGTGAAGTGGCGTCCAGTAGGTTCCTCTCCAGTCGTCCTAAATCCTCCAACTTCAAAAAGCATCCAAGCTAGTTTGCCGGAACCCGGGATTGAACCAGGGACCTTCAGATCTTCAGTCTGACGCTCTCCCAACTGAGCTATTACGGCACATCTGTTTAACTTTCCAGAGTAAATCGCACGGACTTATAAGGTCAGTTTTAGATGTACTCGCTGTCAAGAAACGGTAGAATGAAGACAAAATTGTGGTCGGTTAGCTCAGTCGGTAGAGCGTCGTGCTGATAACGCGAAGGTCGTGGGTTCGAGCCCCATACTGACCAGCTACCACCTTTTAGGTCTTGGCACACAAAGTGAAGTGGCGTCCAGTAGGTTCCTCTCCAGTCGTCCTAAATCCTCCAACTTCAAAAAGCATCCAAGCTAGTTTGCCGGAACCCGGGATTGAACCAGGGACCTTCAGATCTTCAGTCTGACGCTCTCCCAACTGAGCTATTACGGCACATCTGTTTAATTTTCCAGAGTAAATCGCACGGACTTATAAGGTCAGTTTTAGATGTACTCGCTGTCAAGAAACGGTAGAATGAAGACAAAATTGTGGTCGGTTAGCTCAGTCGGTAGAGCGTCGTGCTGATAACGCGAAGGTCGTGGGTTCAAGCCCCATACTGACCAGCTACCACCTTTTTGGTCTTGGCACACAAAGTGAAGTGGCGTCCAGTAGGTTCCTCTCCAGTCGTCCTAAATCCTCCAACTTCAAAAAGCATCCAAGCTAGTTTGCCGGAACCCGGGATTGAACCAGGGACCTTCAGATCTTCAGTCTGACGCTCTCCCAACTGAGCTATTACGGCACATCTGTTTAACTTTCCAGAGTAAATCGCACGGACTTATAAGGTCAGTTTTAGATGTACTCGCTGTCAAGAAACGGTAGAATGAAGACAAAATTGTGGTCGGTTAGCTCAGTCGGTAGAGCGTCGTGCTGATAACGCGAAGGTCGTGGGTTCGAGCCCCATACTGACCAGCTACCACCTTTTTGGTCTTGGCACACAAAGTGAAGTGGCGTCCAGTAGGTTCCTCTCCAGTCGTCCTAAATCCTCCAACTTCAAAAAGCATGCAAGCAAGTTTGCTGGAACCCGGGATTGAACCAGGGACCTTCAGATCTTCAGTCTGACGCTCTCCCAACTGAGCTATTACGGCACATCTGTTTAACTTTCCAGAGTAAATCGCACGAACTTATAAGGTCAGTTTTAGATGTACTCGCTGTCAAGAAACGGTAGAATGAAGACAAAATTGTGGTCGGTTAGCTCAGTCGGTAGAGCGTCGTGCTGATAACGCGAAGGTCGTGGGTTCGAGCCCCATACTGACCAGCTACCACCTTTTTGGCTTTGGCACACAAAGTGAAGTGGCGTCCAGTAGGTTCCTCTCCAGTCGTCCTAAATCGTCCAACTTCAAAAAGCATGCAAGCTAGTTTGCCGGAACCCGGGATTGAACCAGGGACCTTCAGATCTTCAGTCTGACGCTCTCCCAACTGAGCTATTACGGCACATCTGTTTAACTTTCCAGAGTAAATCGCACGAACTTATAAGGTCAGTTTTAGATGTACTCGCTGTCAAGAAACGGTAGAATGAAGACAAAATTGTGGTCGGTTAGCTCAGTCGGTAGAGCGTCGTGCTGATAACGCGAAGGTCGTGGGTTCGAGCCCCATACTGACCAGCTACCACCTTTTTGGCCTTGGCACACAAAGTGAAGTGGCGTCCAGTAGGTTCCTCTCCAGTCGTCCTAAATCGTCCAACTTCAAAAAGCATGCAAGCTAGTTTGCCGGAACCCGGGATTGAACCAGGGACCTTCAGATCTTCAGTCTGACGCTCTCCCAACTGAGCTATTACGGCACATCTGTTTAACTTTCCAGAGTAAATCGCACGGACTTATAAGGTCAGTTTTAGATGTACTCGCTGTCAAGAAACGGTAGAATGAAGACAAAATTGTGGTCGGTTAGCTCAGTCCGTAGAGCGTCGTGCTGATAACGCGAAGGTCGTGGGTTCGAGCCCCATACTGACCAGCTACCACCTTTTTGGTCTTGGCACACAAAGTGAAGTGGCGTCCAGTAGGTTCCTCTCCAGTCGTCCTAAATCGTCCAACTTCAAAAAGCATGCAAGCTAGTTTGCCGGAACCCGGGATTGAACCAGGGACCTTCAGATCTTCAGTCTGACGCTCTCCCAACTGAGCTATTACGGCACATCTGTTTAACTTTCCAGAGTAAATCGCACGGACTTATAAGGTCAGTTTTAGATGTACTCGCTGTCAAGAAACGGTAGAATGAAGACAAAATTGTGGTCGGTTAGCTCAGTCGGTAGAGCGTCGTGCTGATAACGCGAAGGTCGTGGGTTCCAGCCCCATACTGACCAGCTACCACCTTTTTGGTCTTGGCACACAAAGTGAAGTGGCGTCCAGTAGGTTCCTCTCCAGTCGTCCTAAATCCTCCAACTTCAAAAAGCATGCAAGCTAGTTTGCCGGAACCCGGGATTGAACCAGGGACCTTCAGATCTTCAGTCTGACGCTCTCCCAACTGAGCTATTACGGCACATCTGTTTAACTTTCCAGAGTAAATCGCACGGATTTATAAGGTCAGTTTTAGATGTACTCGCTGTCAAGAAACGGTAGAATGAAGACAAAATTGTGGTCGGTTAGCTCAGTCGGTAGAGCGTCGTGCTGATAACGCGAAGGTCGTGGGTTCGAGCCCCATACTGACCAGCTACCACCTTTTTGGCCTTGGCACACAAAGTGAAGTGGCGTCCAGTAGGTTCCTCTCCAGTCGTCCTAAATCGTCCAACTTCAAAAAGCATGCAAGCTAGTTTGCCGGAACCCGGGATTGAACCAGGGACCTTCAGATCTTCAGTCTGACGCTCTCCCAACTGAACTATTACGGCACATCTGTTTAACTTTCCAGAGTAAATCGCACGGATTTATAAGGTCAGTTTTAGATGTACTCGCTGTCAAGAAACGGTAGAATGAAGACAAAATTGTGGTCGGTTAGCTCAGTCGGTAGAGCGTCGTGCTGATAACGCGAAGGTCGTGGGTTCGAGCCCCATACTGACCAGCTACCACCTTTTTGGCCTTGGCACACAAAGTGAAGTGGCGTCCAGTAGGTTCCTCTCCAGTCGTCCTAAATCGTCCAACTTCAAAAAGCATGCAAGCTAGTTTGCCGGAACCCGGGATTGAACCAGGGACCTTCAGATCTTCAGTCTGACGCTCTCCCAACTGAGCTATTACGGCACATCTGTTTAACTTTCCAGAGTAAATCGCACGAACTTATAAGGTCAGTTTTAGATGTACTCGCTGTCAAGAAACGGTAGAATGAAGACAAAATTGTGGTCGGTTAGCTCAGTCGGTAGAGCGTCGTGCTGATAACGCGAAGGTCGTGGGTTCGAGCCCCATACTGACCAGCTACCACCTTTTTGGCCTTGGCACACAAAGTGAAGTGGCGTCCAGTAGGTTCCTCTCCAGTCGTCCTAAATCGTCCAACTTCAAAAAGCATGCAAGCTAGTTTGCCGGAACCCGGGATTGAACCAGGGACCTTCAGATCTTCAGTCTGACTGAGCTATTACGGCACATCTGTTTAACTTTCCAGAGTAAATCGCACGGACTTATAAGGTCAGTTTTAGATGTACTCGCTGTCAAGAAACGGTAGAATGAAGACAAAATTGTGGTCGGTTAGCTCAGTCGGTAGAGCGTCGTGCTGATAACGCGAAGGTCGTGGGTTCCAGCCCCATACTGACCAGCTACCACCTTTTTGGTCTTGGCACACAAAGTGAAGTGGCGTCCAGTAGGTTCCTCTCCAGTCGTCCTAAATCCTCCAACTTCAAAAAGCATGCAAGCTAGTTTGCCGGAACCCGGGATTGAACCAGGGACCTTCAGATCTTCAGTCTGACGCTCTCCCAACTGAGCTATTACGGCACATCTGTTTAACTTTCCAGAGTAAATCGCACGAACTTATAAGGTCAGTTTTAGATGTACTCGCTGTCAAGAAACGGTAGAATGAAGACAAAATTGTGGTCGGTTAGCTCAGTCGGTAGAGCGTCGTGCTGATAACGCGAAGGTCGTGGGTTCGAGCCCCATACTGACCAGCTACCACCTTTTTGGCCTTGGCACACAAAGTGAAGTGGCGTCCAGTAGGTTCCTCTCCAGTCGTCCTAAATCGTCCAACTTCAAAAAGCATGCAAGCTAGTTTGCCGGAACCCGGGATTGAACCAGGGACCTTCAGATCTTCAGTCTGACGCTCTCCCAACTGAGCTATTACGGCACATCTGTTTAACTTTCCAGAGTAAATCGCACGGACTTATAAGGTTAGTTTTAGATGTACTCGCTGTCAAGAAACGGTAGAATGAAGACAAAATTGTGGTCGGTTAGCTCAGTCGGTAGAGCGTCGTGCTGATAACGCGAAGGTCGTGGGTTCGAGCCCCATACTGACCAGCTACCACCTTTTTGGTCTTGGCACACAAAGTGAAGTGGCGTCCAGTAGGTTCCTCTCCAGTCGTCCTAAATCGTCCAACTTCAAAAAGCATGCAAGCTAGTTTGCCGGAACCCGGGATTGAACCAGGGACCTTCAGATCTTCAGTCTGACGCTCTCCCAACTGAGCTATTACGGCACATCTGTTTAACTTTCCAGAGTAAATCGCACGAACTTATAAGGTCAGTTTTAGATGTACTCGCTGTCAAGAAACGGTAGAATGAAGACAAAATTGTGGTCGGTTAGCTCAGTCGGTAGAGCGTCGTGCTGATAACGCGAAGGTCGTGGGTTCGAGCCCCATACTGACCAGCTACCACCTTTTTGGCCTTGGCACACAAAGTGAAGTGGCGTCCAGTAGGTTCCTCTCCAGTCGTCCTAAATCGTCCAACTTCAAAAAGCATGCAAGCTAGTTTGCCGGAACCCGGGATTGAACCAGGGACCTTCAGATCTTCAGTCTGACGCTCTCCCAACTGAGCTATTACGGCACATCTGTTTAACTTTCCAGAGTAAATCGCACGGACTTATAAGGTCAGTTTTAGATGTACTCGCTGTCAAGAAACGGTAGAATGAAGACAAAATTGTGGTCGGTTAGCTCAGTCGGTAGAGCGTCGTGCTGATAACGCGAAGGTCGTGGGTTCGAGCCCCATACTGACCAGCTACCACCTTTTTGGCCTTGGCACACAAAGTGAAGTGGCGTCCAGTAGGTTCCTCTCCAGTCGTCCTAAATCGTCCAACTTCAAAAAGCATGCAAGCTAGTTTGCCGGAACCCGGGATTGAACCAGGGACCTTCAGATCTTCAGTCAGACGCTCTCCCAACTGAGCTATTACGGCACATCTGTTTAACTTTCCAGAGTAAATCGCACGGACTTATAAGGTCAGTTTTAGATGTACTCGCTGTCAAGAAACGGTAGAATGAAGACAAAATTGTGGTCGGTTAGCTCAGTCGGTAGAGCGTCGTGCTGATAACGCGAAGGTCGTGGGTTCGAGCCCCATACTGACCAGCTACCACCTTTTTGGTCTTGGCACACAAAGTGAAGTGGCGTCCAGTAGGTTCCCTCTCCAGTCGTCCTAAATCGTCCAACTTCAAAAAGCATGCAAGCTAGTTTGCCGGAACCCGGGATTGAACCAGGGACCTTCAGATCTTCAGTCTGACGCTCTCCCAACTGAGCTATTACGGCACATCTGTTTAACTTTCCAGAGTAAATCGCACGAACTTATAAGGTCAGTTTTAGATGTACTCGCTGTCAAGAAACGGTAGAATGAAGACAAAATTGTGGTCGGTTAGCTCAGTCGGTAGAGCGTCGTGCTGATAACGCGAAGGTCGTGGGTTCGAGCCCCATACTGACCAGCTACCACCTTTTTGGCCTTGGCACACAAAGTGAAGTGGCGTCCAGTAGGTTCCTCTCCAGTCGTCCTAAATCGTCCAACTTCAAAAAGCATGCAAGCTAGTTTGCCGGAACCCGGGATTGAACCAGGGACCTTCAGATCTTCAGTCTGACGCTCTCCCAACTGAGCTATTACGGCACATCTGTTTAACTTTCCAGAGTAAATCGCACGAACTTATAAGGTCAGTTTTAGATGTACTCGCTGTCAAGAATCGGTAGAATGAAGACAAAATTGTGGTCGGTTAGCTCAGTCGGTAGAGCGTCGTGCTGATAACGCGAAGGTCGTGGGTTCGAGCCCCATACTGACCAGCTACCACCTTTTTGGTCTTGGCACACAAAGTGAAGTGGCGTCCAGTAGGTTCCTCTCCAGTCGTCCTAAATCGTCCAACTTCAAAAAGCATGCAAGCTAGTTTGCCGGAACCCGGGATTGAACCAGGGACCTTCAGATCTTCAGTCTGACGCTCTCCCAACTGAGCTATTACGGCACATCTGTTTAACTTTCCAGACTAAATCGCACGAACTTATAAGGTCAGTTTTAGATGTACTCGCTGTCAAGAAACGGTAGAATGAAGACGAAATTGTGGTCGGTTAGCTCAGTCGGTAGAGCGTCGTGCTGATAACGGGAAGGTCGTGGGTTCGAGCCCCATACTGACCAGCTACCACCTTTTTGGCCTTGGCATTTGCACACAAAGTGAAGTGGTGTCCAGTAGATTCTCTCCAGTCCTCCTAAATCGTCCAACTTCAAAAAGCATGCAAGCTAGTTTGCCGGAACCCGGGATTGAACAAGGGACCTTCAGATCTTCAGTCTGACGCTCTCCCAACTGAGCTATTACGGCACATCTGTTTAACTTTCCAGAGTAAATCGCACGAACTTATAAGGTCAGTTTTAGATGTACTCGCTGTCAAGAAACGGTAGAATGAAGACGAAATTGTGGTCGGTTAGCTCAGTCGGTAGAGCGTCGTGCTGATAACGCGAAGGTCGTGGGTTCGAGCCCCATACTGACCAGCTACCACCTTTTTGGCCTTGGCATTTGCACACAAAGTGGTGTCCAGTAGATTCTCTCCAGTCCTCCTAAATCGTCCAACTTCAAAAAGCATGCAAGCTGGTTTGCCGGAACCCGGGATTGAACCAGGGACCTTCAGATCTTCAGTCTGACGCTCTCCCAACTGAGCTATTACGGCACATCTGTTTAACTTTCCAGAGTAAATCGCACGAACTTATAAGGTCAGTTTTAGATGTACTCGCTGTCAAGAAACGGTAGAATGAAGACAAAATTGTGGTCGGTTAGCTCAGTCGGTAGAGCGTCGTGCTGATAACGCGAAGGTCGTGGGTTCGAGCCCCATACTGACCAGCTACCACCTTTTTGGCCTTGGCACACAAAGTGAAGTGGCGTCCAGTAGGTTCCTCTCCAGTCGTCCTAAATCGTCCAACTTCAAAAAGCATGCAAGCTAGTTTGCCGGAACCCGGGATTGAACCAGGGACCTTCAGATCTTCAGTCTGACGCTCTCCCAACTGAGCTATTACGGCACATCTGTTTAACTTTCCAGAGTAAATCGCACGGACTTATAAGGTCAGTTTTAGATGTACTCGCTGTCAAGAAACGGTAGAATGAAGACAAAATTGTGGTCGGTTAGCTCAGTCGGTAGAGCGTCGTGCTGATAACGCGAAGGTCGTGGGTTCGAGCCCCATACTGACCAGCTACCACCTTTTTGGCCTTGGCACACAAAGTGAAGTGGCGTCCAGTAGGTTCCTCTCCAGTCGTCCTAAATCGTCCAACTTCAAAAAGCATGCAAGCTAGTTTGCCGGAACCCGGGATTGAACCAGGGACCTTCAGATCTTCAGTCAGACGCTCTCCCAACTGAGCTATTACGGCACATCTGTTTAACTTTCCAGAGTAAATCGCACGGACTTATAAGGTCAGTTTTAGATGTACTCGCTGTCAAGAAACGGTAGAATGAAGACAAAATTGTGGTCGGTTAGCTCAGTCGGTAGAGCGTCGTGCTGATAACGCGAAGGTCGTGGGTTCGAGCCCCATACTGACCAGCTACCACCTTTTTGGTCTTGGCACACAAAGTGAAGTGGCGTCCAGTAGGTTCCCTCTCCAGTCGTCCTAAATCGTCCAACTTCAAAAAGCATGCAAGCTAGTTTGCCGGAACCCGGGATTGAACCAGGGACCTTCAGATCTTCAGTCTGACGCTCTCCCAACTGAGCTATTACGGCACATCTGTTTAACTTTCCAGAGTAAATCGCACGAACTTATAAGGTCAGTTTTAGATGTACTCGCTGTCAAGAAACGGTAGAATGAAGACAAAATTGTGGTCGGTTAGCTCAGTCGGTAGAGCGTCGTGCTGATAACGCGAAGGTCGTGGGTTCGAGCCCCATACTGACCAGCTACCACCTTTTTGGCCTTGGCACACAAAGTGAAGTGGCGTCCAGTAGGTTCCTCTCCAGTCGTCCTAAATCGTCCAACTTCAAAAAGCATGCAAGCTAGTTTGCCGGAACCCGGGATTGAACCAGGGACCTTCAGATCTTCAGTCTGACGCTCTCCCAACTGAGCTATTACGGCACATCTGTTTAACTTTCCAGAGTAAATCGCACGAACTTATAAGGTCAGTTTTAGATGTACTCGCTGTCAAGAAACGGTAGAATGAAGACAAAATTGTGGTCGGTTAGCTCAGTCGGTAGAGCGTCGTGCTGATAACGCGAAGGTCGTGGGTTCGAGCCCCATACTGACCAGCTACCACCTTTTTGGTCTTGGCACACAAAGTGAAGTGGCGTCCAGTAGGTTCCTCTCCAGTCGTCCTAAATCGTCCAACTTCAAAAAGCATGCAAGCTAGTTTGCCGGAACCCGGGATTGAACCAGGGACCTTCAGATCTTCAGTCTGACGCTCTCCCAACTGAGCTATTACGGCACATCTGTTTAACTTTCCAGACTAAATCGCACGAACTTATAAGGTCAGTTTTAGATGTACTCGCTGTCAAGAAACGGTAGAATGAAGACGAAATTGTGGTCGGTTAGCTCAGTCGGTAGAGCGTCGTGCTGATAACGCGAAGGTCGTGGGTTCGAGCCCCATACTGACCAGCTACCACCTTTTTGGCCTTGGCATTTGCACACAAAGTGAAGTGGTGTCCAGTAGATTCTCTCCAGTCCTCCTAAATCGTCCAACTTCAAAAAGCATGCAAGCTAGTTTGCCGGAACCCGGGATTGAACAAGGGACCTTCAGATCTTCAGTCTGACGCTCTCCCAACTGAGCTATTACGGCACATCTGTTTAACTTTCCAGAGTAAATCGCACGAACTTATAAGGTCAGTTTTAGATGTACTCGCTGTCAAGAAACGGTAGAATGAAGACGAAATTGTGGTCGGTTAGCTCAGTCGGTAGAGCGTCGTGCTGATAACGCGAAGGTCGTGGGTTCGAGCCCCATACTGACCAGCTACCACCTTTTTGGCCTTGGCATTTGCACACAAAGTGGTGTCCAGTAGATTCTCTCCAGTCCTCCTAAATCGTCCAACTTCAAAAAGCATGCAAGCTGGTTTGCCGGAACCCGGGATTGAACCAGGGACCTTCAGTCTGACGCTCTCCCAACTGAGCTATTACGGCACATCTGTTTAACTTTCCAGAGTAAATCGCACGAACTTATAAGGTCAGTTTTAGATGTACTCGCTGTCAAGAAACGGTAGAATGAAGACGAAATTGTGGTCGGTTAGCTCAGTCGGTAGAGCGTCGTGCTGATAACGCGAAGGTCGTGGGTTCGAGCCCCATACTGACCAGCTACCACCTTTTTGGCCTTGGCACACAAAGTGAAGTGGCGTCCAGTAGGTTCCTCTCCAGTCGTCCTAAATCGTCCAACTTCAAAAAGCATGCAAGCTAGTTTGCCGGAACCCGGGATTGAACCAGGGACCTTCAGATCTTCAGTCTGACGCTCTCCCAACTGAGCTATTACGGCACATCTGTTTAACTTTCCAGAGTAAATCGCACGAACTTATAAGGTCAGTTTTAGATGTACTCGCTGTCAAGAAACGGTAGAATGAAGACAAAATTGTGGTCGGTTAGCTCAGTCGGTAGAGCGTCGTGCTGATAACGCGAAGGTCGTGGGTTCGAGCCCCATACTGACCAGCTACCACCTTTTTGGTCTTGGCACACAAAGTGAAGTGGCGTCCAGTAGGTTCCTCTCCAGTCGTCCTAAATCGTCCAACTTCAAAAAGCATGCAAGCTAGTTTGCCGGAACCCGGGATTGAACCAGGGACCTTCAGATCTTCAGTCTGACGCTCTCCCAACTGAGCTATTACGGCACATCTGTTTAACTTTCCAGACTAAATCGCACGAACTTATAAGGTCAGTTTTAGATGTACTCGCTGTCAAGAAACGGTAGAATGAAGACGAAATTGTGGTCGGTTAGCTCAGTCGGTAGAGCGTCGTGCTGATAACGCGAAGGTCGTGGGTTCGAGCCCCATACTGACCAGCTACCACCTTTTTGGCCTTGGCATTTGCACACAAAGTGAAGTGGTGTCCAGTAGATTCTCTCCAGTCCTCCTAAATCGTCCAACTTCAAAAAGCATGCAAGCTAGTTTGCCGGAACCCGGGATTGAACAAGGGACCTTCAGATCTTCAGTCTGACGCTCTCCCAACTGAGCTATTACGGCACATCTGTTTAACTTTCCAGAGTAAATCGCACGAACTTATAAGGTCAGTTTTAGATGTACTCGCTGTCAAGAAACGGTAGAATGAAGACGAAATTGTGGTCGGTTAGCTCAGTCGGTAGAGCGTCGTGCTGATAACGCGAAGGTCGTGGGTTCGAGCCCCATACTGACCAGCTACCACCTTTTTGGCCTTGGCATTTGCACACAAAGTGGTGTCCAGTAGATTCTCTCCAGTCCTCCTAAATCGTCCAACTTCAAAAAGCATGCAAGCTGGTTTGCCGGAACCCGGGATTGAACCAGGGACCTTCAGTCTGACGCTCTCCCAACTGAGCTATTACGGCACATCTGTTTAACTTTCCAGAGTAAATCGCACGAACTTATAAGGTCAGTTTTAGATGTACTCGCTGTCAAGAAACGGTAGAATGAAGACGAAATTGTGGTCGGTTAGCTCAGTCGGTAGAGCGTCGTGCTGATAACGCGAAGGTCGTGGGTTCGAGCCCCATACTGACCAGCTACCACCTTTTTGGCCTTGG
This sequence comes from Henricia sp. BOLD:AAB3569, assembly GCA_037783545.1. NCBI lineage: Eukaryota > Metazoa > Echinodermata > Asteroidea > Spinulosida > Echinasteridae > Henricia > Henricia sp. BOLD:AAB3569. The sequence continues at coordinate 3,259,909 of JBBELK010000060.1, forward strand.
CACACAAAGTGAAGTGGCGTCCAGTAGGTTCCTCTCCAGTCGTCCTAAATCGTCCAACTTCAAAAAGCATGCAAGCTGGTTTGCCGGAACCCGGGATTGAACCAGGGACCTTCAGATCTTCAGTCTGACGCTCTCCCAACTGAGCTATTACGGCACATCTGTTTAACTTTCCAGAGTAAATCGCACGAACTTATAAGGTCAGTTTTAGATGTACTCGCTGTCAAGAAACGGTAGAATGAAGTCGAAATTGTGGTCGGTTAGCTCAGTCGGTAGAGCGTCGTGCTGATAACGCGAAGGTCGTGGGTTCGAGCCCCATACTGACCAGCTACCACCTTTTTGGCCTTGGCATTTGCACACAAAGTGAAGTGGTGTCCAGTAGATTCTCTCCAGTCCTCCTAAATCGTCCAACTTCAAAAAGCATGCAAGCTGGTTTGCCGGAACCCGGGATTGAACCAGGGACCTTCAGATCTTCAGTCTGACGCTCTCCCAACTGAGCTATTACGGCACATCTGTTTAACTTTCCAGAGTAAATCGCACGAACTTATAAGGTCAGTTTTAGATGTACTCGCTGTCAAGAAACGGTAGAATGAAGACAAAATTGTGGTCGGTTAGCTCAGTCGGTAGAGCGTCGTGCTGATAACGCGAAGGTCGTGGGTTCGAGCCCCATACTGACCAGCTACCACCTTTTTGGTCTTGGCACACAAAGTGAAGTGGCGTCCAGTAGGTTCCTCTCCAGTCGTCCTAAATCGTCCAACTTCAAAAAGCATGCAAGCTAGTTTGCCGGAACCCGGGATTGAACCAGGGACCTTCAGATCTTCAGTCTGACGCTCTCCCAACTGAGCTATTACGGCACATCTGTTTAACTTTCCAGACTAAATCGCACGAACTTATAAGGTCAGTTTTAGATGTACTCGCTGTCAAGAAACGGTAGAATGAAGACGAAATTGTGGTCGGTTAGCTCAGTCGGTAGAGCGTCGTGCTGATAACGCGAAGGTCGTGGGTTCGAGCCCCATACTGACCAGCTACCACCTTTTTGGCCTTGGCATTTGCACACAAAGTGAAGTGGTGTCCAGTAGATTCTCTCCAGTCCTCCTAAATCGTCCAACTTCAAAAAGCATGCAAGCTAGTTTGCCGGAACCCGGGATTGAACAAGGGACCTTCAGATCTTCAGTCTGACGCTCTCCCAACTGAGCTATTACGGCACATCTGTTTAACTTTCCAGAGTAAATCGCACGAACTTATAAGGTCAGTTTTAGATGTACTCGCTGTCAAGAAACGGTAGAATGAAGACGAAATTGTGGTCGGTTAGCTCAGTCGGTAGAGCGTCGTGCTGATAACGCGAAGGTCGTGGGTTCGAGCCCCATACTGACCAGCTACCACCTTTTTGGCCTTGGCATTTGCACACAAAGTGGTGTCCAGTAGATTCTCTCCAGTCCTCCTAAATCGTCCAACTTCAAAAAGCATGCAAGCTGGTTTGCCGGAACCCGGGATTGAACCAGGGACCTTCAGTCTGACGCTCTCCCAACTGAGCTATTACGGCACATCTGTTTAACTTTCCAGAGTAAATCGCACGAACTTATAAGGTCAGTTTTAGATGTACTCGCTGTCAAGAAACGGTAGAATGAAGACGAAATTGTGGTCGGTTAGCTCAGTCGGTAGAGCGTCGTGCTGATAACGCGAAGGTCGTGGGTTCGAGCCCCATACTGACCAGCTACCACCTTTTTGGCCTTGGCACACAAAGTGAAGTGGCGTCCAGTAGGTTCCTCTCCAGTCGTCCTAAATCGTCCAACTTCAAAAAGCATGCAAGCTGGTTTGCCGGAACCCGGGATTGAACCAGGGACCTTCAGATCTTCAGTCTGACGCTCTCCCAACTGAGCTATTACGGCACATCTGTTTAACTTTCCAGAGTAAATCGCACGAACTTATAAGGTCAGTTTTAGATGTACTCGCTGTCAAGAAACGGTAGAATGAAGTCGAAATTGTGGTCGGTTAGCTCAGTCGGTAGAGCGTCGTGCTGATAACGCGAAGGTCGTGGGTTCGAGCCCCATACTGACCAGCTACCACCTTTTTGGCCTTGGCATTTGCACACAAAGTGAAGTGGTGTCCAGTAGATTCTCTCCAGTCCTCCTAAATCGTCCAACTTCAAAAAGCATGCAAGCTGGTTTGCCGGAACCCGGGATTGAACCAGGGACCTTCAGATCTTCAGTCTGACGCTCTCCCAACTGAGCTATTACGGCACATCTGTTTAACTTTCCAGAGTAAATCGCACGAACTTATAAGGTCAGTTTTAGATGTACTCGCTGTCAAGAAACGGTAGAATGAAGACGAAATTGTGGTCGGTTAGCTCAGTCGGTAGAGCGTCGTGCTGATAACGCGAAGGTCGTGGGTTCGAACCCCATACTGACCAGCTACCACCTTTTTGGCCTTGTCACACAAAGTGAAGTGGCGTCCAGTAGGTTCCTCTCCAGTCGTCGTAAATCGTCCAACTTCAAAAAGAATGCAAGCTAGTTTGCCGGAACCCGGGATTGAACCAGGGACCTTCAGATCTTCAGTCTGACGCTCTCCCAACTGAGCTATTACGGCACATCTGTTTAACTTTCCAGAGTAAATCGCACGAACTTATAAGGTCAGTTTTAGATGTACTCGCTGTCAAGAAACGGTAGAATGAAGACGAAATTGTGGTCGGTTAGCTCAGTCGGTAGAGCGTCGTGCTGATAACCCGAAGGTCGTGGGTTCGAGCCCCATACTGACCAGCTATCACCGTTTTGGCCTTGGCATTTGCACACATTCCTTGGATATTTGAATGAGAATCTGACAAAATTTCTGTCGCTGCTTTCATAACGAAATAGGGCGAATTTCAGCAGGTGCTCGGACGTACGAGTAGAGGAGTGCGTTAAAGAGGCATGTTGCAAGAAGATGGACGACACTGATTTTATGGCAGAGTAATATCTTTAAATATAGACAAACTAATTTGAAAAATACTTAGGTAATATTTCCTACAAACTTAAATCCCTGCAAACAAGAATACGACCAATTCAATAAATTCGCACAAAAATGGAAATATTGTGAAGAAAACTATTACATGGAGTTCACACATTCTTATACACCTTGTATATAGCATATTTTCAAAACATTTTCCGAGTTCAGTTCGTGAAAGACTTCGATAAAATGACAACACTTTTTGCATTCAGAAAAAAAGCAAGTGACGGCAAAGACATGCTAAAGCACTTTTCGACTTGCAATCATGATCTATACACATGCAGCACGATACGTGACAGAGGATACCCGCCCCCACTACCCCGGCCACTACCTCCCCCACCACCCCACCCCCCTCCCCCCTCTCCCCCCCCCCCCCCCCCCTCCCCCCGCCCCTCCCCCCGCCCCGTCTATCGTTCCCCCATTGTGTTTCAAACATCCAAGGAACTTTAATATACCCAGCACGATATGTGTCACAGGGACTCCCCATAACATCCAATATATAAGACCGAGTGACTGCCCTCCATTGTTCCCTATTGTGTGTAAAACATCAAAAGAATTTCCATACCAAATTGTATACTCTACAATGTACTTAAAAACGGCTGCCGATCATGTGCGGTAAAAAGGCGTGAGACGGACAAAAACTAACCATATACCGACTTGACATCAAGTCTAGGCAATTTTAAAAAGACCTGAATGGTAAACAAATACATTTAGACTGATTCTTTTCATTGTCATGTAAATAATTATTACACATAGCCTACACACACTAAGAAAAATGACAGGTATTTTGGTTTGAGGTTAAAAGAATGTATCCCGTTTTCTTTTAAAATATCTTGGGCTACGTCACCTGGGGAATTAAGACCCTACTGGAAAGAGAAGAAAAACAGAGTACAAACCAAAGATGATATAGCGCCGTACGTAGGCCTATGCGCAAGATAGACCACTCGTGCGAAAACAATTCAATGAGGTGAAGTACGAAAAGGCGCCATTCGAGCAAGCAAACTAGACGCGTCTCGTGTCTGTATTACATGCCGCGAGAGGCATGTCAAACAGGTACGAGTCGCGTCTAGTTTACTTACTCAAGTGGCGCCTTTTATAGACAATCAAAAACATTGCAACTACAACATTGCATTACGGGATATTTCTTTGACTAATGTTGCATCACATCTTTGGCATGAATATATAAGTTTACATTGGCAACCCCCCCCCCCCCCCGCCCCCCCCCCCCCCCCCCCCAACACCCCCCCCCCCCCCTCCCCCCAAAGGGCGAATATACTCATAATTATGCAGCACAATATGTGACAGAGGGTCCCCCTCCCTCCTCCCCCTCCCCCAATTCCATTGTTCCCCTATTGTGTCTCAAACATGCAAGGAGTTTCACAGGAATTCCTTTTAGGTTTTAGGGGCAGCAGGGATGAGTCCCTGTGTCACATATAGTGCTGGGTAAACTATACATGCACTCTTGCTCGTGCGCCGAAGAGTATGTGTGGGTGTTAACACAAGTGCACAACGCGAACGCAGCCCAAATGCCAGTCATTCTGACAGGTATACCTGTCCTTTTGGAATTATCTTTCATCTTGTGACAGGTAATTAACATAAATTAACCTACAATTAACATACGCAATTAACTTAAACTTTAGGCATAAATTGAGCATGGTACAGCAGGTACATAGACTAGTAAAGTGTGACGTCGTTGCTTGGGTAACTGCATGGATCTAAACAAACGCTGGTAATCTAAAATGTCAATTGATAAAGCGCAGGGAAACAGTTTGCTGGTTTTAGTAACCTTGGCAACACAAAGGGCGACGTTTTCACTTAAGTGCTTTATTGGTATCCTCGTTGCACTCGCGCATTCGTATAAAATTACCAACATGTGGGCCAACATGGTCTGCGCTTTTAATACCAAATACACGTTTCGCTTGCTCTGCAGCGATCAAATTTCAAAAATATCAAAGTGCGTATACACTTCGCAAATGATGCCGCGGTTTCTTTGCTACAAAGCGGCCCTCGAGGTCGTCCATAACAACAAAAGAGTGAATGTTCTTTGCCCTGAACAGAGACTATACGCGGCCTAAATATTGGGTCTAAGACTATTTTATCACCATACCGTCAGAAGTATAGTGATGACTACTCACACATCACTTCAATAGGTAAATGAAAATCTACATATTATGTATGCACAGTTTTGCACATTAGTGTCATTACGACCACAAGAGGCAAACCCTAGTATACTAACTGAAATTCCAGTGTATCGGCATTAGTTACTTTTAGGACCACGTTCCACTTAAGAGAATGACACTTTTCTTTTGATTTACTTTCATACATGTAATAATGCTCCTAACTTCCTTTTAAATAATTACGAGGTTAGCCTAATTCAATATGGTGTTGTATATATGCTCAGCGTGCCGAGAAAGGTAATTTCTGATTGGCTGAAAAAACTGCAGGCTAATGTCCTGGCCTCTGATTGGTCAATGAGTGTGTTCACATCATTGAACTGCAGCAGGCCAAACACCAGTCAAATTCGGGCTAAAGAAGCCGACAGAACAAAACGTTTTCTCCATTATAAGAGTATCGTCCAAACGTGAGAAAACAGTCGATTTGTGTCATGAAATGTATTTTAGTTTTACAAAAAGAGGTGTCCTAAAAGTAACCAATGCTAGGGTACCTTCAAACACGAATTGCTTCCCAACCTCGTTCAATCAAACAACTCATATTTTCCAATAATAATAAATTCTCCTGAGTCTCTATAATGACACATTGTTCCGCCTCAAGATATCCCTCTCGCGTCCCTCGTCCGGAGGATGCGCAAGGCAGCATCTTTCTTCCCAGATGCCTCTACATGCATCCGCCTGCCTCCAATGCAGTGGGTCCTCCCGGTACATTAAGAAACCGCCACACAATGAGTTGCACACAACGCAGGGTTTAATAGAATGGTTCAATTTAAGATGTCGTGACCGAAGCCAAGTGACGGTTGTCGGCGATACCACCAGGCCAACATTATGCCTCCTACCTGCAACATAAACAAGCAAGTGAAAATAAGATACCAGAATTAAAGCTCATATATAAGACTTCCACTGTCCCAAAATATCAATCAATCATTTGACCGAAAACAAACTTACTCAAATGGAAGAAGATAGAAGAAGTGGTTTATAATGTCCAATGCAATGATTCCACCCGATATATCTTTTTGTATGTCAAATCAATAATGTACAAATAGTTTCCCTCGCATCCACATCGGACTATTCTCTCCACAAACGAAATAAGCCAAATGTCCACAAGAAAAACAAAACAAACAACCGAATAAAAACGACATTATCGAATACATTCCCGCCAAAACAGTGCTTTCCTTTAAAAATGAATTCCCGAGATGACCGATCAAAAAACAAACTCCCAAATCCCCTGTGCCGCAACTCCTGGGATGCAACTCAATCAAGCTTTTGAATTGCCTGCAGGTGAGCAGGAAATTTCATTTCTCATCTATTCAAGATGAGTAATCCATCCTGCGGCAAAATAAAAGCCAATCGCAAATAATAAATTGAGCCCGCTGGTGGCGCTTGCTCGGAAATAATTTAGATTGGGTACAGCATATGCTTTGGCGGGAATCCGGCGTGCACGTTTGTTTAGTCCTCTAAAACAACATGGATTTTCCTTTCTTGGTTTAATAGAGCCACGAAATCGGATGGAGTTTGTTTTGAAAAAGCGAAGCAAAAGATTTTAAAAGTAATTCTGTCCGAGTCGGGCATCATTTTGTGAGATATAAGACAAACCGACATTGATATAAGATATGACACAATAGTCCAAAAGTAGAATATAGGATGATTTTCGGAATTATTTTGGAACACTTTTTTTCGTCCCGAAGCTTATATGGCTGGTCTCGCATTAGCTTCTGTGTATAGTGACAGCTTGAATTGCCTAAACTGTGGCTAAGTTATACGCACATTTCCTGTTCTTACCGGTATTCGTTTTAAAAATCATGGTGATATGCATTTTTTATAATAAAGTTACATTTTGAAATGTAACATGACTTCACTTCCTGCATATAGATAAAGGAGAGATGGCCTATCTCTTCACGATAGGCCATCAGTGTAGCTAAATTGGTCGGCATGGATTTTCCCCACTGCATTGTTCGAAAAAGAGTGGCAAGTACGAGATCGTTGTGATACTCCGACGGGATGCCCAGATAGCTCAGTTGGTAGAGCAGTGGGCCATGTTTGCCAAGGACCTGGGTTCGAATCCCAGTCAAGCATTACAATTTTCTCGTGTTTCTTAATTCATCTCTAACAAAATATTGTTAGAATAAATACAGGATTTCAAATTGTCATAAAAAACGAGGGTCTCTGTGCTATCTTATGTGATACAATTTGCAAATGAAAAGACGAGTAACGTAATAGAATGGCTCAGCATCTGAAACGAGGCTGCCAGAGCTGATTTGAAATTTGTCAATCGGATTTACAATTTCCACATTGAATACATTGTAGCCGTATGAAGTCTAATTATTCACAGTGTCCAAAGCGATTTCCCTTAATAAAACAAATACTCTAAACTTTATTACCACGTGATGAAGGACTTTTTGTATCATATCACAGACTCCCAGGCCGTATCCGAATTATATGACCACATTAAATTGCACATGAGTCAATAGACGTATAGGTAGACGGCTCGATTCCTTTCCAAAGACGCGTGTGCAATTTAAAGATAGACGCAGCCACAGAATTCGGACACCACCGTAATCTGTGTTCATGCTTCGTTCCCTTTTCATAATATTATCGTGTCGATGGATCTGCTCCGTCTTGGTGCAACCTTGAGTTTAATTTAATAGACAACGATTCCAGGACGGTCGAGTACTAAAAGAAGTTAATCAAATTAGTTTTTCCATGGGGAAAATCATGATTTTTGTTTTCGGGAAAAAAACCCATAATTTGCAAAAATGTAAAGACAGGAGAGGTATGGGTGAAAAGTATTTCTTGAATTAAAGCATCACGTTTGAGTTTATACTGTGAATCTTCAAACAAACGATCCATTTATTTAGCCTTGTTTGTGAAGTAAATAGGACTAAATCATCACACACCCTCTGGAATTACGATCGCGCATGCGTAAACACGGCCACCATGGTCTGAGTGCTGTCCCAAAGAAATTACGCGCCGTTGGTTTTGCGGTGAACTCCTTTTTTATGAAGCTTGCTTAGGATCGATTTTAGGGCTTGCCTTGGGTGTTTTCCTGTTCCAGATTGTTGGAATTCGACACTTGTTAAAATCATCGATCTATTTTAGTATAGCCTGCTCACTGTGGTTGTCCGCGATATTTTGTGACGCACCACATAGACCGTATTAAATAGCTGCCATCTTGTGGGGCAAAGTTTGGTATTTAAATTGGTCAACAATGTACAAGCACAAAATGTGCAACCATGCATCTTCAACGAACAAAGAAGCTGCCCCACAAAATAGCAGCTATTCAATACGATCTGTTGGTAAAGGCTTTTCTAAACACGGATTGGTTCGTATCTGTATATTCATACTGACTTATTGCTTATTTAAATGGATTCAGTTGAAATTCCATTGGTTTGGGATTCAGGAGGAAAGTAACCAACTACCAACTATTGCATTCTGTACTTGCCTGTAAGAATCCGAAAAGTAGCCCCACCCCTCCAGTACACCGAACTGCTTGTTTGAATTGGTAGTCGAGTGCATAGATGCAAAAGTTACACGTAGTGCAGTTGTGAAGACTGCTGCAGCATGTTAGCTGGATACAAAACGACGGAACGTTAACAAGAAATACAGTAAGAAAGCAACCTGTATTAATATAAAGGGACTTCGGCGTTTTTACGTGTCACTTTGGAAGTTGGCCTCAGAGGTCAATTAATAATTGCCCCGGACCAAAAATTACACGCGAACGCATGGGGAACAACCGTGGAAGGTTCCTGTTCTCTCAAAGCTCGAGTACAAATGGGTGCACGTCTTGTCGTGAGTGCCAACCAGTGCTACTCACAAAAAGATAAAATGGAAAGTGGAAGTAAAAATAAGGGACTTGTCATGTATGTGTGCGCAAAACGATGTGCAGGGAGCAAAATCAAAACTCCGAAGTCGCTCTATTATCTCACTGCAGCACAACCTCAAACGCAAGTATATATGGGAGGCTCTAAAGTTAGACCCTGTCTTGAATTCCCTGGATTTTTTGTACCTAACATTAATCACCCTATGCTTTAAAAGGTCGGAGACTTTAAACGATTCTGCATACACACAATGGCTTACTGATACGGTGTTTGATACTTTCTAGATTCTATAGAAAAAGCAATTATGTAGAGTGATCCCCCGGTAGTCACATGGGATTTCCAAGATACAAGCCAAATCCCATGGTGAATAATGCCGATCATATTCGTCAAAATGCTGCTGTTTTCGTGTCATCTTCGTGTATTATCCTTTCCATCTCGAGTAACATCTATAGGCCTATCTTTCACACATACTGTACCTGTTGTTCTTCGCAGCATGTGTAATTAACATGGCTCTCATCCAAGCCACAACAGTGGAATTTATTCTGGACATCTTGTATAGTAACGTTGCTGGCCTCTTCCCAGCCGCTTAGTAGGACATCGGTTCTCCGAGCTTTGTTGAATGCGGTTAGGCAGGCTATGGCGACACATAACTGGATGAAGCACGTGACACACATGAAAACTAGGTACTGGACCATAGACACAGCTGGCTAAGGAAAAGATCGATATGTTATGCACATGTACATGCATGTAGTAAAAAGCGCTATTCCATAGGACCTATGCCAATGTGGGCGCCGCCATTTTGGCTTAACGCCATATGGCTGTAAAAAAAGGCAACACCAACGCTACCGTTTTTAGAGTTCAAATTCTAGTTTTCTAGATCTAGCTCTATGTTTATACAGTTACGGTTTACGTTTTGTGAATATGTTTTTCACTATGCAAGCAATTCGCTATCTAGTCGAGATTTCACATCCCGATGTTGAGTTTTAATTACTTCTAGGTCCTTCACGTGCACCACTTTTAGCATTTGAACATTTTGAACGCAATCCAATTCAGTGCCCAAATGCTATGCCAAATGCTTAGCATTAATCGTAAAACACATTCCTAAACACTTAAAGTGGGCACAATGATCCTCATCGCCATCGGGGTTCTAACCTGAGGCATTTGACAAACTGGGCAGGTGCTCTACCAGCTAAGCTATGAAACACAGTGGCACACTTCCTCGGGTTTTGAACAGTATAACGAATATAAAATTTAGTGATGCCTATATAATCACCACAGAAATGTGATAATCTTAATGTGTATTTTGAAAACAATCCTAACATTTCAAGGGATACAAAAAACACGAGGGCTTGATTGGCCATGACGACTCCCACGATGCCAAGAATTGCCAGGAGAAGCAAGAAGAGTCCTGTGGCAGCAAAGCCTCCCACCACCGGTGTGGTGAGGAGTGGGGTTGCTTGCATTGCTACTGCACTGATGCTTATCAAGATAATCCCCAAAACCTGGAAGAAAAGGGACCAAACAAATAATGAGGTTAAAATTTACCTTATCATTTCCATTTTTCTGGGGTAACAGGGCAGCAGAACGTATATAATTGATCTGTGCCCAATAGAGTTATAAATTAAAAACGTGAGCCTTTGTGTCTTGCCAAGATTTGTCTACACTAAAACCAGCGTACTGTTTCCCTGCGCTTTAGCAATGGACGTTTTAGATTACCAGCGAGTGTTAGACCCAGATACCCTAGAAACGTATACGTCGGCCCTATCGGATTTTCCTTGGGTCACACTTCTTGTTCTGTAATGAGGTACATGTACGAGTTAATTGCGCTTGTTGAGCACAATGCCTTTTGTTTCTTCAGTATATGCATGTATTTCTTTAAGCGAAGTTTCGCGTTAATACGAAAACATATCACAACGCATTGTTGTGCTTAGCATGTGATTTGAGTGATTGGAAAGCACACTCAGCGTTATATCGTCTGCTACATTCTTGCGCGTTGATCGTTTGCCCCAGCCAAGTCTCTGTATGTTTAGAAATCATGGTAAATTATCAATTTTGGTTTAATTATCAGCATCACTTTCAAAGAAAATTCACTCCTGTTTCTGATTGTGTTATTTCTTCGATCCTTAAAACGGGATTTTTGGCTGGAAATTGTAAAAATGTAGGGGAATACCAAATTAAAGATATAGGCTGGGTTACAAAATCTCGTATTACAAAATATAAGGTAAATACACATCACAGAAGATTGCATGTACAGTGTTATAGTCAGAAGTTTACATACAACTGTGTTAAAACTGGTGTGCTTAAACTTGCGTTGTCACCATTTTAATAAAGTCGTGATTTTATAGAATTCCCCACGTGCTTGCAGTACTTAAAACATAGCTTGCATACCTTGCAATGGTTCGGGTGGTTATGTTTACCATTTTGGGTGATAATGGTAGTGTATATGTATGTAAACTTCTGACCTCAACTGTATATCCAATGCACAGGTGAATAAACTTGGCATCTGGTTCGCGTGTAATACAAGTGCAAGTATCTATTTGTTATAAACATATCTATGTTGGGAATGAATTATCTCCATTGCAAATATAGAATTTGCAATGGAGATATATTATTCAGAATTATATTGTTAGTGTAAATGTCTATAATTATTCCAATGCTATTGTTCTTTAATCGAGTTATTACAAGTAAAGATATCTCTCAAAATTATCTCTATATTAAGAAAGGGGTTATCTAGCCTATGTTACATGACCAAATACTGCTCCGTCACCGGAATAAATATTAAATTTGTTCGCTTTTTTTGTTTTTGGGAAATGGGTTTTGGTATAGAATATACGCACAGCCCAAGGATGATCAAGTCATGTCACGCATGCACTATAGGAATACCTGTACCTACGTGATCACGCAGAGTATATGAAAGGTGTGCAAATGCATGCCTGAGCTAGGTGCCAAATTTTCAGAAGTTATTGAACATATTTCTTTTTCGTGGCTACAGTTAAAGGTATCATGCCCGGATATCCCTGGAAATTGTGTACCTTAAAGTAATTTATTAAATAAGTAGCATAAATTAGTACAAATTTAAAGACAGATTACATGATTGGAAAACAGGAACAACAGTATAAACTAATTGTTAATTCTTGGGTAGGCTATATGCAAGTTTTACTCCCTGTGCAACTTGCGAAATGTAGGAGCCGACTACCTTTCATGGGCAAGACCTAGTAGATACACAGCCGTGCTCGTGATCAAGGGGTTATGGGTTCGAGCCCACGTGTGCCAACGTGTTTAAAATTAATTGCCTCCTCATCCCAAACGATATTCGGGGAGCTGTTAGGAGAATGCCACAATCTAACTGCTGATAGGGTTGTGCGCCTTGGCCAGGCAGCGACTTACATGTAGTTGAAGCGAAATGGTTCTGGTGATTTCCTGATGGCAGCGGTAATAATGGCAACAGCGCCATATGATCTATATGAAATGGCGCTATATAAAAATATGCTATTGTTATTATTCCACTCCTAAATGTACGTAAAGTAGATCGGCCATTGATGACAGAAGTAAAGATACACTTGCTGAAATACTACGTAGTCAGTGTTTTCTTATTCTGAATAAGAGACAGTGCATAATTTTGCACTTGTTGATTGACAGAACGAGATCACTACCGCAGTATTGAACTACGAAGTATACAGCTAAACATTGATCATACGTCTCCTTTGTCCCATTCCTTATCCACTTAGCAGGTCAGCACGTAGACCAGAAGGAGTCAGTTTGGGTCAGGTCTTTCAATCATAACGACTCGCTGTATAGGCCTACTTTCTTATTTTGTCAAAGATTGCCAGAGGTAATTATTCGTTAATGGAATTTGTCCTATACATGTTCAATGATTCACTATAGGCCCCTATTGGTGCAGTTCCTCTAAAGGTGCCGAATTAGAATCTGCCGTTGTCTTATGGGCGATGGTGCTTTATATATTTAGACCTAACTCTACAATAGACCGTGTAAGTCTCGTTTCAGGTCACACTTCCGGAGACCAGTCAGGGAATGGCAATGGGGTTTTAACGTTGTGACGATATTCTTTGATTTTTTACCTTATCGTACCGCGTTTGTAAGCGCTCAAATGCCAATAAATGGGAAAAGGAGTTTAAAATCTATCGATTCAATAAATAAAATGAAGAAAATGTTGTCCGAACTTGTCACAAAATAGAAATGTTTGACCTTTTGTTTCCGGTTTGCATGTACATTTTCGAAGTACAGGCTCTCAGCCTTGGTGCATCTGAGAAGTATTAATATTAACGAGGCTATATATCTGGTTTGAAGACAACTTGGACGTTCACTTCTGTGGAGAGTAGGTCAAACCAACACACACAAAAACCCAAATAAATAAAGTAGGCCCCTATACACATGGTCAGGACGGAGTTGTGGTTTTACATTTAAGGATATCTAAAATGTATGCATACGTGCATCCGTCTGCTTGCGAAACCTCTCCAATATCCAATATGTTACAGGCTCGGGGTTACTTGGGTTACTCCTTACCTTCCCCCAAAGCGAGTTGTGCTCTGTTTGGATACGGCTGTAAAAGGAGTCGCAACGGAAGCCAATGATTATAGCCTACGAGATCAAAGGCACGAGATTGTCCGGAATGGGCGATTTGCGACGAAACGAAAGGGCCCCAAACTGATGCAGAAGATAAGATGGTCCAACCGTGGGATAGCACGATACATAGAAGTATCTCTTTAACATTTCTAGTTTAGCCTACTATGTCCGAGGTGCGCTTGTGGTGTTTCGGCGACAAAATGACACATTAGAACACAGTATATTAAGAGGCCATGCAGTAAGTGACATTAACGTTAGCATTTTGTCTGGTGCCATAAAAGTCGAAACATTTATTGTATGGCCACAATGCTTTGAATGAGATGGATTTCTATATAGTCGCAAATGGAATTATTTTCATTTTTAATTCAAAGCCTGTAAATAGCTACTAAAACCACACAACCATTTTAGTCTGAGGCAAATGTTCGCCATTATTTGCACATGTTGATTGACAGAAAGACATTGAATCCGGTACTTAGCTAATAACTACTTTATAGTAGCCTAAGGATGAATCGGTTTGGTTTAAGCCTTTCAATCACGACTCGCTATATGCTTTCACATTTCGTCAAAGGTTATACGACATCCCAAATGTACATGCTTTGCTACCACTGCTTTGCTATGACTGACATAATTTTCGAGGAAATATAAAGATTGTTTGACTTAAAGGCAAAGGCTCGTCAGCAATGCGCGCGCGCCAATTTCGTGTCGCCAAATTCGCAGCACCGTGCCTTTGCTATGAAGCTGCGTATTTCGTGGCACGAATGAGCCTGTGCCTTTAATCTAATTGTATTCAACTGCCGAGTTATACTAGGTCTATAAGCAGTAGGACTACTGCTACGTAAAACGCACGGATAGCAGGGGCGGATCCAGAATTTTGAAAAGGGGGGGGGGGGGGGGCGTGAAATTTTTAAGCATGAAATGCTCATGACAATGAAATAGCGAGCGCGTAGCGCGAAGCCCTGACGGCTTCTAGATGGATTATAGATGCTGTGGTGCGATCTGAGGCAATATTTTTTGGGTTTTTTTTTTGGAAAAGGGGGGTGCGTGCGCCCCCCACGACCCCCCCCCCCCTGGATCCGCCCCTGGATAGTGCGATAGATACACCAGTATTTTCTGCGGTCTTTTGACGTCATATAGGCCTACACAACGCAATATCCGTTTGCGCGATACGGATCGCTCTGCGAATGTATTAATCGCGTAATTTCGGATTTTTGTTATTTGTACCCATTTTTCTGTTGCGTTTCCACAGTTAAAGTTGCATTGCCCGTGTTTCGGTGAAAGGATTAAAAAAATTAATTTACACAAGCGAACGAATTTAGAAATCTTACGTGTCTCTGTAACGAAAAATATCAAAAACTTAAATTTCCGACGTCGGGAATTGGAGATACAAGCCTTTTTTTTGAAACGTGCTTAAAATGTTGTACATGTGCGCGTACGCTCATATGTACATAGTATGTGTACAATGTACACATGTACGCGCACATGTACATTACGTCATAACCCTGTCGATTAAATGACCTGCCAGCCATTTAATCATTTCTTGTTTTTAATCGACTGGCATTAATCCTTGACGGATTTTTACGTTCTTGGTACCAAATGAAAGCTGATAACTTTTTCTATTCTAGAAAAATACCTATTTAACTTTTTAAAAAAAATTTACGCCCAAATCGGCCCAAACACGGGCAGTGCAACTTTAAGGTTTGAAAGTATGAATCATGGAATAGGCCTACGCTAGAACGTTTTTATTAGTTTTGGGGGCCCTAAAAGAATCCTCACATTATTTGAGGGTAGGCCTATGCAAAAAGTGCGCACTCCTAACACTATGAGCAACTAACAATGGAAATTGGGCACACACCATTGTTATTAACAATGGTTTGTGCCCAATTTCCACTAGTTGCTCATAGTGTAATACATGTTGTGCCGATATGGACGCCGCCATTTTGGCACGGTGGATGCACGGTGGGCAATGGGGGTGTTGCCCACATAGCGTTAAGCAAACATGGCGCCGCCCACATCGACACAGTCCACACAGTCCAATTGAATAGCCAGTGCACACTCTAGTTTTCTATATCTAACTCTATGGATTTGTCGCTGTGATCATCCCTGTGCAATAATCTCACACGTTCAATTCCAAGACATGGGTATTATGCACAACCCGATACGTGTGATAAGCACGGAGGGAGCTCCTCACTCGCCCACGGAGGCACGTGTATCTAGTGCATTTTCGGCCCAGCGTGCATGCATCACCGCCAATGACTGACAATGCCCGGGGACTGACTCACTGATTGAGATCCATGTCTCAACTTCGGGCCTAATCTCGTATGCAGTGGAGCGACTAATCATGCCCATGCATAACGGAGCCAACGATATAATTATTGCAAGATCCTGCAGGTGTATTTGTTTCTATTAACTTGGAATATTTCCCGTCATGAGAAATTTTTGGGACTTGCATTTTCACATTTGTGAGCCGCTCCACCGAAAGTAGGCGCTTGTCGCACAGGCCAGAACTGAGATAATCGGGCTAATTTATGCGTGTATGTCAAGTAGGGCATTTTTTAAAATCGATACCAGGAACTCTGCATACTTATTAAGTATCCATCTATCACCTGAAGAAGTTTAAGTGAATAAATACTACCAGAAAACAGTTTTTTCAGTGTTTTTCTAAAGCATACCTTCATGAAACTAGGCTAATTGGCTAAAACAATGGAAAAATCACCGATATTCCATGCTTATTTTCATTGCCTTCGGCAGGGGTTGGCACTATATCCCATACACCAAAAGAACACATGTTTTCCTACTTGGGCTTTTGGAGTCAGAATTTGCATGGTTCACTGTTAAAAATTTTACGGAATTGTCAGGGTCATTTCCAAAATTACGTATTTCCGTAAAATTTATTCCGTAAATTTACGGAGCAGAAAAACAAAGTTCTGATAATTTTGCTGCCGGAATTTTTCCGAAAAACCCGTAAAATTTGTTTACGGATTTTAAAACCAAAATTTCCGTATTTTTACGGAATTCACTCTTTTTATTAAAGGACCGAGCTCCGTATTTTTAGGGACATTGTCGAATAATCGGTATTTTTACGGACAAAACAACGGAATAAACGGAATAATTCCGTAAATTTACGGAGAAAACAAAATGTTCCGGTAATTTTGCTGCAGGACGTTCCGTAAACAAATCCGGAGAAATTGTTAACAGAAGTACAACCTTCTACGCCATGATTTTTCTCTAAAGCGCTTCTTAATTGTGCTCTTGGTCATCACGGAAATGGTCATAACTTGGTCAATTTTTGACGGATTGACACAATGTTTGTAGTTTTGTGAAGCTTATAATATACTCTATCTGATGAAGTCATTAGCTCCATTTTCATTTTTGGTTTATGCAAGAGCCTACTTTTGGTGGATTGGGTCACATTTTTGTGTCCCGCGATCATGCGTTCGCCTTTATATGTGTTTATCACATAAACATATTTGTTTCAAAATATTTATAACTTATGGCGACAACAACCAGGTTGTATATATATAATTTCCAACGACAATTTTATGCCTACATCTCTTTATTTTTACAGCGAAACTTTTTACAGCTGTAAATACTGCAAAAACGGCTGAGTAATTACTTTAAATTTATGAACCTGCAAAACTGGTTTTTTGTTATTGTGACACCCGATATATTGTCATCATGACAAATGTTGGAAAACATACTTTGGAAAATGTAAGTATAGGAGTGTTCTAACGTAATTCCAAGCGGGTTGACATGTGAATTTTGGGTTTTATCCACACTTCAAAAACTGTGCAGGGGCCAATTTCATAAAGCTGTTTAGCAGAAATATTTGCTTAATCCGAAATTTCTTTGCTATATAAAAATGGGTTTTTAGTTTTTAAAAAATCTTATATTTTGTGTAGGCCCATTACAATTGACTGGTGTTCTGCTATTCTGGCTAAAAACACAAGTTGACATACAATTTTGACCATTTACCCATTTTTATAGAGCAAACAAAATTTGGATTAAGCAAATTTTTCTGCTAAACAGCTTTATGAAATTGGCACCTGATCTTCACTGCCTTATCATCGCGGACAGTGCAAAGAGTACATCCCAGCAATCATTTGGTTTAGTACCAGAAAAAAATAAAATTTGAAAGAATTTAAAAAAAACTATCTATTCGGTGTACATTAAAAAATAACAGTTTCTGAAACATCCATTTACACAATAATATATATAAATGAAACCAAATATACCGAAAACGTCGTGTATTTCTCGCGTTATACTAATTGTGTCTGTGTGATTGAAATTACCGAGCAAGGCACAGCCTGTTGATCAATGCCTGTATATGTCCCTTGCGGCCTCTGCCATACGGAGTTGCCAGTCTAGTGAAATCTTGGTCACGGTAGGGCTATTAATTTCCTCGAACCGCTGTCCTGAGGATATACGTAATGCGCATCCACGGATCTCGTTGGGCTACCAACGGCGGATGCTGCTTCTGTGTAACGCATCACACGCATCACCAGATGCAATTTTTCACTCTGGCGCGAGACTACAGTTCTTCCGCTTTTATCTTATACATAGCACAATTTGTGACAGAGGGATTCCTCCATCCCAAAATCTCAGGGGCGTAGGCTGGTTGTCCGATGAGGGGGATTCGATTGCCAAAATGGACAAATTTCTACTCCGCAAGGACCAATTACGTCACGACAAAAAGCTAGGATGACATACTGCAATACTGCAATAGAAGAGATATATGCCGCATATTGGCTTCGTTAAACAACAACCTGCTTTTTCGCGTTTAGGTCGACCGGTTATGGGTAAAAAAGGCGTATTAGGACGACCGACCGCATTAGGGCGACCGATAGCCGGTCGTCCTAACGCCAAGTGCTTCAAAAACCATCTTTATTAGGTCAAAAACCATTTTTATTAGGTTCTTAACCATTTTTATTAGGTCACAAACCATTTTCGTCTAGGTCGCAAAACATTTTTTTCAGAGAATTAGGTCGAGAAAATGGGTGTCAATTCATGAGTTTCTTTCCGACAATTTTGTGGTTTTAGTGGTCTCTGTAAGCACTCTACCCAAAACGGTCGTCCTAATACGGGAAAAATAGTTATTTAACAACAAAACACAATATAAGGCACTTATATTGGAGAGAGGCAGATTATTCTGGAGAGAGGCAGATTATGTCAAAATGCCTTGCCCAAGGGCACACGCACCATGGACATACGAACGGAATCGAACCCATGGGTCTTGAGTTCAATGCACCATACTCCATAAAGTACACCCAAAACAATAATGAGTGGACCTGCAGGGCTCCAGTGGGGGAGTGGTAGGCCCTATTTTGAAGGACTGTTGAACTTGTTTAGCTACTTTTAAATATAAAGAATTATCCAAAGTGTGCATCTATTTACACTTCTGGCGTTGATTGCCAGAAGATCATGTTATTTTATGGCCGTTTGTGGCCGTTTTGTTCTTGCAATGCATTGTTAATATTTTAATTCTTCCCGACCAAAGTGTATTGCATATTACTGATATTAAAATGTTACAACAAAAATAAAGGTCCAAAGGTGCTCAAAATGGTTTAACAAATTAAAATTAAAAATTTACTTCATTCAGTAATTAGGCATGCATTTACAATGTAGGCAAACTAACAAGATGCACACCGTATATAATGTGCACCATATGGTTTAGGCTGATTACGCTTATTAATAACTTGTCAGAAAATAGTTGTGAAAACGTATGAAGCTATCCCTAATTTCAGCTGCACGGCCTGTGTCAGGGATTATTACTACGTACAAACTAATGATAGGGTCATGGACATTGCCAACGCCGAGCGAGATTTGTAATTTTGTCACGCTTGCCGGCACTTTTGAGAGATGGTGAGATTTCTGCGCGAGTTCATTTAAGTCATTTACGTTTAGTGGACGTATAAAGTTAATGAAAATGCCGGGGTGCAGGGTATTAAAAACCTCAACTGTTAATATATTTACATTTTAATTATATAAACACCGACTTTCCGCCGTGCCATTTTTACTACGAATTTCCCCCGATTAGGGAAGATTTGTTGAGATTATCTAAGATTGTCTAGAGTGTCCATATACAGTCTCTGGTAGTCTTAACAATATTACCTACATAATCCTGGAAAATTTGAAGAAAAAACTGCACATCAAGTTGCCGGCTTAAGGCTATAGTGACGAGTGGGTGAACAATAAAATCGATCAACGGGACTAGATTTTCTAATAATGGTGACTATAGAACCATGATGTTATATAGAGCTAAAAATAATAGATACATGTATATCTGGATCCCACTGGATCATTTTCAGCCTAATTTTTGAAATAACAAAAACAAACGGGTTTTGCAAAGCTCCCTGACGAATCGTTTGAAAAATGTATCGAATTGTTTTTAAAATCTAATATACATGTACAAACTGGACACGACAGCTCAGTAAAACGACGTATAATGTTATTTCTAATAACATGTATCTTTATTTACACAAATTCATGGTACAATATACCCACAAAAAAAGAAATACATAACAACCTTAACGCATCAATATAAAAAAGGGGAAAAAACCAACAAATTACAAGATGTATCAATTGACACAGATATCATTGATTATTTCAGAGACATCGGTGTCATTAAAAATTTCACACTGAACAATGCCGTATCTAATATTAATCATGTCCCTGTAAGTACAGATATATTTTATTTCAAACAAGGAATCTTATTAATACAATTTTCGCCAATTTGTTTGGCAAAACCTTATTTTCTACCTTTAAGACTAGATAATGCACGTAGATATTAACGCTAGTTCTATCATCTCCACAGTGCACGGCATTGGTAAGCCCTGGAGACTAATGCAGCGATCTGCAATGAGCAACCTCTAAGATCTGCTGTAAATCACACAGGTGTCTGGGTCGATCAATATTGCCCCATTATGCAGGGAATAATGCGCAGGCGAATACCAGCTGTAGAGAAAACTACCATTGAGATTGTGCAGGCAAGCCTATATATACGTGCATTGAACAAAATATTGTGCTTAATTTTATTATAAATTTTCCTTTCATGTACACATTTTTCTTTCTTCAATTCTAAAGCGTCATGAGCATCTTTGAAAGTTTAAAAACTGAATGCTAGGTATAAAGACGAAAAAAAAGAAGTTTTATCAACATCGGTATTATCTGACGATAATACTGATGTATTATGATCTCTATAATGCGGGGCCCTGGGACAGACATAGCGAAAAAAATGTTATCTCTTTCTCACGACTTATTAGTGAGTTTCGGCATGCGCAGTTTGTGATGACGACTAGCCTACATTCAGCTAAACCCCAAATCTTTACCTTTGGCTATTCGTTTAATTTAATAGGTTTAATGGATTTAATGAACTTTAATTCGCAGCCCATTCTGCTGAATTGCATGAAGCTTTATACAAGTTAGTTCCACCTAAACATCGAGATATACATATAGGTGGGTAGCGCCATTGGCAGCCGACAGCCAGAGACACCGGGTAATCCCCTTACTCTTCATGAGATGCTTTGGGAACTTTTAAATGCGTTTACACAACACACTGTACCAACGGCTTTACATCCCTTCCGAAGGATGGAGCAGCTTAAGGGCACGGATATACCACGGCCGGGTATCGAACCCGCAACACCAAGTTTTCATCCTGACTTGTTGTGAGTCAACGACCTAAGCCTCTCCGACACGGTACCACGTTTTTCACTAAGGTGTGCATGAGTTGCTACCAGTCTTGCCGGTGTTGAGAACAAAACTGCACTGAGAGTAGTAAAAACGCCACAAGTATATGCACACACCGATGACGCGAAAGACACATTCAATAAATAGTCGTATAGCTAACCGTGCATGTGCGACCAAAACCTCAATAGGCCTACTATATCGTGGAAACGACTTATTATATTCATGGAAACGACTTGTTATATTCGTGGAAACGACTTATTTATATTCGTGAAAACGATATATTAAGTCATGGGAAGAAAATATAATATTTTTCTACCATGTCCTCTCCTGAGTTCTGTACCGGCTATATAATACTCTGAAGAATATAATTTGGCATTCAGATATCTGTTATTCAAACATCGATTTGTGCATTAATTTTCAATAAATATTGCTGATAATACAAACGATTAAAATTCAGTATGTATCTGACATGTTTCTATGACAACTAAATGCAGTTATCACTTATAATCGGACGGAGCAAGGTTAAGACATTTGACTTTGCCCCGCAAGAAAGATATGGGTCGAAGAGTGAATTAATTATATAGGCCTTATTTAAAGCCTTTTTTAAACAAGGCTTGTAAATGCGGTCATTTGTTTGCTTTTAACCGGTTACCGTAGGAACGCACGATACACAGACATGAATTGAAAGACATGAATTTGTCGTATCCTCGCAACTACCACCATTTGCAAACATTCTCTTTTTCCGTGTCTAGTTTTAGAGTAGGCTTGTCCAGATTTTCTGGAAAATTGATTTCATTCTAACCTAACAATCATATATAAAATACCTCCCCAAAATACTACTCAGGGGAAGAAAACAGGAGATTTGCAGTCCCCACTTGGATATGGAAGCAGAACGGTTGGTGTATTCACTTTACTGCTTTATGTGGGCCTAACCGGATGAATTAGTTAACAAAACAGCGGTGGTTTTTTGACGATATCCTTGAAAATATTATGATTGAGAGCGCGAAATTTCAGAATGGTAATGAGGAAAATATGACAAATGATACAGTAGGCAAAATTTCAACACCCATGGGAAAAATAGGAGGGATAGAAAATTTATAAGAAACAGGCTGCTTGAGCTTTGAGCATTTGAGTAATGTGCCTGGCAGAAGGGCATATAAACGGTCTGGTGTAAAAATTCAGTTAGGCCTATATTAGGTCAGTCGGAATTTCGTCGTCCGTGTAGGACTTTAATACTTAACCAGACCTAAACAAGTTGAGTCCTTATTTATTGTTGAAAGTAGAAATCGATGTTAAACATAAATTCTGAGGGTCTTTTTCGCGTTTTTGTCGGTTTTTGACGCTGGAACTACTTTGTTTTTCCCGGATTTACAACGAGTGCGTCGCCATTAAACAGGAAACCGATTGTTACTTCGCGACAGACCATACCATTATTTGTGGGGTGTCTAGTTTATGAAAATTGAAGCACATTGTCAATGTATACATTATGCAACCATCAGAATTGTAGCTCATAACATTTAAAATGTTTTAACATTATGCTGTAGTAGAATAAATTCTTCTAGTTTCAAAATTTAAATCGTTGATGTGTTTATTTTTCTTGTGCATTTCCTGCTATAAAATCGACCACTCTGATGATTGGCCTTAAGTCTGGGATCCAGGCCTGTGAAATATAAATATACGGCATTTTAACGTCATGTCAGAGAGCCAGACTGAAATGTCCTTTTTGTGTATGGCGCGGCGCCGGCCGGCCAGCAACAATCATGATTTTCATCGATGGATCGCGAAAGATTGCTGTGTATATGAGCAACAAATTACTCGTAAAAATAAAGTAAGTAATGAAGGTAATATATTATAGTAAGCTTTATGTTGCTAGCGGTCCGTGTTTGCCAATTCGTGGTTTAAGTGGCATAAATTCACAACTGAAAAACACACTCCAGGCACCAGCGCAGTGTACACGGTACAGTGAACAAGTGACAGCGACAGTCGTCCCGTTTTAAGACATCTCGACCGGTCACGGTCGAAAAATTCGGAGAGAATTTGGTGGTTGATCATGGAAAAACTATCATGTACGTTCGCGCGTTGAAACTCCATGCACTAAGTCTGTGGAGCATGACAACAAAAATCCTAAGTGTTTTCAAAGAAAAACTTGATATTTTCTTATCGTGTTTCCTAACCAAATTTTACACTTTCTGGGGCATTTATGATCATGACATGGTTACTTTTATTAGGAAGAATTAGTGGCGAACGTGCACGGTATTTATACCGTTCATCATGTCTTACGACCTTTTGCACAAAACATATGAGACTAAGTGTTTCCTCACAAAAAAAAATTGTCTAACTCAAAAATGTGGGTATCTCCATTAAATTTGCACTTACCGATGCTTGAGTCATTTCAAAAAAAGGCAAACATTCTGATCAACTTCTCAACCCTCAGTGCCATTTATTATTAATGTTAACTTGTTATTCATTTTTCAGTTCAACAGTGATGGGGACAAGGCACCAACCACCAGGTGCATTAGGGGTCAGGAAGTGAAGATTTCACTTACCTGAACAGTGATTGGATCAAAACTGTCAAGGAGCGAAGACTTCAGATGCAGCACATATTGTCCACACCTGTACCTACATTTGAGGCTCGAGGATAAACAGGATGACACCGGCGGTGAACCCAAACGTATGAGCAAGCGTCAAATGCCAACCAGGTATTCATCAAGTGATCTACAATTGTATTACACTTGTTTTAACGTCTAAAATTGTTTTAACGTCTGTATTCTAAGCATCGATTTTGAAGAATGTAGATATGGATATTAAACAATTTTTTTAAAATTAGTTAATTGTTTTTTCCCCTTGATCATTCTCCCGAAGAGGTGTATTTGGCATTTGGAAGAGAGCAGCCAACCCATGTCCACTCATTCCCATTAGGAGATGGACCCGCGAAGGTGAAAGTCGTTTCCAAATGGCATGAAGGTGATACCCACCAGCAGCAACTTCAAGACATTATTTACGTGACTGGAAAACTTTTAAAATAAATAGGAACAGCAGCATTACATAAGTGTTACAGTACAAGTAATTAATTGTATTTCCTTGTTATCTACACTACTTGACTCGTATTCTTGTCATTCCATTCCCTCATTGTGTGTATTATGCAATCAGTTCATTTCTCCATTGTATGTGTTGTGCAATCACCTACAGGTACAATACATTCTAAAGAAATCACTGAATTGTCATAATAATGCTTTGCGGGTTGAAGCTGTTTAATAAAGTGTTAAATAATTTGGAACATTTTATTTCCCCACAATTACAGTCGTAGTAATATGTTGATAAGGAGCCTTGTATAAATTTAAGCAAATGCATGAAAGGTAAAAAAAATATTCAAAACTTAAAACACCTTCAGTTAGCAGTTTTCTTCCACAAAGATACCATATAATGTGATTGTTACCTAGCTTTCAACACTTTTAGTTTTATTTTTCTTGTCTGCTCGTGAAGTAAAATTTTGGGGCTTTAAAGATAATGAAGACTTTGATGACGACTGACATTGCAAAAGATGAGGACAGCAGTGATGGTGCAATGAAGTATTGAAAAAAAGGGAAAACATTTCTGAACTCCAGGGGGCCAATTTCATGGCGCTATTGGCACGAAACATTACTTAGCACATAATTTATCTGCTTTGTATTTACATGTGCACTAAAATGTTGATACTGTTTTTAAGCACAATTTGAAAATACAAATTTAGCTGGTCCCTCATCTTACAAAGTAATTCATTAATAAAATCTCCCAAAACGTCCCAAATTGTTTTGTAAATTTTGAGGTTCAGAATGTTTCAATTTACTGATCTTAATTTTCGGTTTGTGGAAATAAAGCAAGAAAATCAATTGATCACGTTCAAATGACGTCACTTAATTCCTACAAATCGCCACGTGCATTAGAATTTTGAGCGTAGTTTTTTATGACGCGCATCGGCTGCGCCGTATTTCGAACAAATTTCGAGCAACACGCGCGCGTGTTTGGAACATGTTACGGCGTGTGCGTGCGCGTACTTGATAGCGTTTAATATGCAGTCGCATTTCTTCCTACGAAGATGGCTTTCCCATTCAGTGGCACGTCCGTTCCGATTTTTAGATGTGGATCGGAAACCAGTCTAGCGCCGTATTCGAAAGGACGGATCACGTAATATATGGACGGGGGCGGCCAATTTTAGCAGGGATTACACACTACGAACAAACGCAACAAATATTAATATTTTCAAACAGGAAGAATTTATTCCTCTCCCAACACGGTTTTAAAACATTCAAATGCAGTTTCAATGGGTATATGATGCATTTATTGGCGGCGTACTTGAACTTTCATAAACTGCATACCCTACAAATAATGGTACGATCCGTCGCGCAATGACACTCGAGAGCCTTGTCAACTGGGCGCGCGGCGAAGCACTCATTTTGCTAATCCGATAGGAAGAAAGTAGTTTAAAGATACAAAACCAGAAAAAACGTAAAAAAGACCCTTACATTTTCTTTTTAACATCGATATATGTTTTTACCAATCAATAGGGTAGGATTTATGGGTAGGGAAGGATTTATGGACATTCTTGAAGCAGCCATCCACGACAGTATACCACGCAAAACACGTTGCCGTAGAAAGATTTCACCCTGGATCTCACAAAAACTCAAAAAGCTCATTCGCCTCAAAAATAGACTATTTAAAAAAGCAAAACAGTCTGGCTCCACATCTTCATGGAATGAATACAAAATTATCCGGAACAGAGTGAAAAATGCCACAAAATCAGCCTACTCTGCCTATGTTGACAACCTATTCACAACCCCAGACAACAAGCGTAGCTTCTGGCGCTTCGTAAAAGACCAAAGAAAATCAGTGTGTCCTCCAGCTTTTCACCATGTCGGCAAGATCATACAGAAACCCACCGACATTGCTGAATCCTTCAATGACTTCTTTACGTCAGTTCACTCTCCAGCAGTAAATTGCCCAGCAATTCCCCCTCCATGTGCCCTGCCTATTCCAGAACTCCCACCAATACGAGTAGCCCTTGGTAGCTTAACCAAGTCACTACTGAACCTCAACCCCCACAAATCACCTGGTCCTGATGGAATCTCACCCCTCCTCCTGCAAGCCACCGCCGCTTATATCGCACCACCATTGCTACGCCTGATGAATACCACGCTTATACAAGGAACTGTTCCAACCAGCTGGAAACTCTCTAACATTACTCCTGTCTTTAAGTCTGACAACCGAGCCACTATAACTAATTACCGCCCAATAGCCCTGACCTCCATCATCTGCAAAGTAATGGAAAAGGTAATTGCCGATGGAATCACTGACCACGTATCCTCCCTGTGCCTTGCAAATAACAACCAGCATGGATTCACACCACGGAAATCCTGCGTGACTCAGCTAACGAATGCCATACACGACTGGGCCACTATTCTAGACAAGACGCGACCACCAAGGATTGACATTGCTTGCCTTGATTTCAGCAAGGCCTTCGATATGATGCCCCATCACATTTTGCTGGATAAACTCGCACGCAACTTCAATATACGTGACAAAACCTGGTACTGGATGAAATCATTTCTAACTTGTCGCAAGCAGCGTGTCATGTACCGTGGGGCTTTCTCACCATGGTCACCTGTTGCATCAGGTGTCCCCCAAGGAAGCGTGCTAGGTCCCCTCTTATTCAACCTATTCATTACCGACATATCCCACAACCTAACGTCAAAGTGCCTTCTCTTTGCGGATGACACCCTGATCTACCGACCCATTATCTCGCCAAGTGATGAACTCGCATTCCAGTCCGACCTTGACAACCTCGGCCTTTGGAGCGACACCAACGGAATGAAACTCAATCACCGGAAATCAAACATCATGCACATGACACGATCAAAGAAACCAACAGTCCTACCACAGTATACACTCCAAGGAAACCCAATTAGCGCTGTCCATAGCTTCAAGTATCTCGGAGTCACAGTGAACAACACACTCACATGGAACGACCACGTCAATGCCATTGTCTCCAAGGCAAACAGAACCCTTGGGTTTATATGGCACATTGCAGGTGGGTCGTCATCCCAGGCACTAGCATCACTGTATCGGTCCCTTGTCTTGCCGGTGCTGGAGTATGGACTACCGGCATGGTGCCCACACACAGCGGCCTTGACAACGAAACTAGAGCGAGTACAAAGGAGAGCATCAAGGATGATCTTGAAGCAGCGCAGGGGTGACATGCCCTACGAGGAGAGACTGAAAACAGTTAACTGGATGAGCCTCGAATCCAGAAGACACAAGCTCACTGTCCAGTTTACCGCGAGATGCTTGTTTGGCCTCACTGACTGTCATACTGTACGAGAAAACACAGTGGTCAATACTCGTCATCTGGACACACTCTCATTTAAGCATCACTATGCCAGAACTCTTAGCCTTAGAAATACACCGGTTCACGTCTTCCCACGGTTGTGGACTAATCTCCCAACGCACATTAAGGACAGTATAATCCTCGACACATTTCATAGTTTTAATAAACGATTGTTTGCTCACTTTCTAGATGCTTAACATTTTGTTTTTGTTTGTTTTGTTGTTTTTGTTTGTTTGTTTTTTGTTTTTTGTGTTTTTTGTTTGTTTTGTTTTTTGTTTTTAAAAGTAATTATTGTTTAAACGGAGTGCGATTTGCTCGGCGTGGTGCGAAGTGCACTGTACATATATCATTCTATTGAGAATTTCGCGTCACGAAGGGTATACTGCATTCCGTTTTAACAAGTATTAATTTATTTATTTATTTATTTTTTTCTTTTTTTTTCTTAGATACGTTAATATGGTTACATTTGTATTTATCAATGAAAAGGACTTATTATAATGTTTCAATAATTTAACACTATTATCTATATTTATACATATTGCATAGTTTACAGATATTTTATGAGTTATATTCACCAGACTAGGATTGGATGAACAGGCTTTCGAGCCACAGTGATCTTCACTTTTGTTAATCCTAGCCATCTTAGTTTGGATTGTCTTTGTCGTTTTTGACCCATCCCGCAACACACCCCACTCCCCTCAACACCCTCTCCCTCCCCTAATCCCCTCAAACGCCCACGCCATACCTCCGTGCCAACCACTCCCCCCCCCCTCCCCGACCCCCACCCCCACCCTCATAATGCTACTTTAATTCATACAGTTTGCTTTGACCTTTTTGTATTTATTCCATTGTTTTGTATTCCCTTGACTGTAAGTTTGTTTTGATTGTCTTGTTTTGGCTGAATAAATAATAATAATAATAATAATAATAATAATAAGGATTCTTACTGTGTAGCTCTGGTTAAGTATTTTGAGTGTTACACGGACGAGGAAATTCCGACTGACCTATATACGCCCTTCTGTCAGGCACTGATTTTTTGGCACCAGACCGCTTATAATCCTTCTGCCATGCACGTAATGTGTCCGCGTGTGCAGAAAATAGCCTTGGAAAAGCGCTATCTGTACGTTGTCTCTAAAAACATGTGTATTCGAACTGTTCCACCCTAAAACACCGACGTTGTATTTTTGTCGAATACAGCTCCCGATGTGACTAATATATATAGTGGGGTACCGTGGCCGAGCGGTTTAGGTCATTGACTCGCAATCATAGGTGAAAACTTGGGGTTGCAGGTTCGAACCTCCCCACGGCTACGGTACCTGTGCCACACTTGCTCCATCCTTCGGAAGGGATGTAAAGCCGTTGGTCCAGTGTGTTAGGTAATGAAAACGCACTCTAAAGATCCCAGAGCATTCTTTCGTGAAGAGCAAGGGGGGTCATCCCCGGTGTCTCCCGGTGTCTCTGGTCATTTCTAATTATAATTCTTCATGGGCTTCCTCACGCTTGCGAGTGACAGTGCAATGAGCACTATTGAGGAATCCTTGGTATGAATACCAGAAAGAAATAATAATAATAATAATAATAATAATAATATATCAGGTAACACGCCGTGCAAGTACCAGGTATAAAGGTAGTCACTGGAGTTTGTGACGGGCAATTCCTCGCAGGGAGGAATTTATAGGATCTAAGTATTTTTGTCTGGCTTGCATTCTACGCATGTATGAGATTCTGGCCTATTATTATGGTCCTGTGCCATTATTTGTTGTTATTACAGACCATGTGAGAATTTAATTGAACGTCTTGAGAAGAGACTAGGGTAGGGATAAAGGGTTAGGTGTCAGGGGTTAGGGTTAGAGTTACACTTGAATTCATTAAAAAGTGATGAGCCTGCAGCGAGTTCGCTTGGTGTAGTGGTTAGAGCGACAGACTTCTGTTATGAATGTCCCTGGTTCGATTCCATTTGTGACAGATTTTGTGCAATACTCGTTACTTCGTTTTAAAAGATAAAGTATAGTTAAAGGCTTGAAAGAGCCAGAAATGCCCTGTTTTCACAACCAAAATCAAACATCTTAATTCCTGACGTATCATTGTCAATGATGTAATCACTGATCCAACCAATAATAATCAAAGTTGATCATTGGTAAGTATTAGGTGCGTACGATTAGCTTCCTCGAGTCAGCTCTAACCTGCCGGATGAGCGTGATGACCCAGGAATTCCATGGGAACAAGCCAGGATGTTATAAGTCGTATCGACCTATGGTACGCTATAAACGAACGCACCTGATAACATCACAAACGTATTTCTGGTTACGGTCGCAAAATCTTCCACCTGAGGTACTTTTATCATCTGATATCCTTTGTATGGAACTCAGCTCAACTAGCTCTACGCGCAACCCACGCCATATCCGACCGTCCTGTTGCTATCTGGGAGAGACGAATTTGTACTTTGTACAAATGGATTTTTTATTATTAATCCCTGACCTTAAACGCCTGCGCTAGCATATTTCTATATTCTGTATAATGTTAATTGCTATAACCTTCCCATCCCAGCGTCTTTAAAATGAGAGTGGCCATTTTGTAGTTTAGATTAACCCACATATTTTAGGATTTTACTTCTTGGAACAGCTTAGTTCAGCTTTCCATGCTTCGGCGATAGTTTTGAGTAATTTTTGTGGTTTTATTTTGTGGAATCTGCGGGGAAAATATTTTGCGGAGAGAGTTGCTTAATTAGGATAAACCAAACTGTCGGTTACACTAGGTTGATTTATGAGACTCGTGGATTCACCTAAACTGTAACAGTACTGTGGGGAAATAAATGCCACGATCTATATTTTTTTATAAAGAAAGAAAATATTAAGCAATGGAAGATAGCACAAAAGAAATTCTTACCACATAAGCGCAATTGACGACTATGAAAGCCCTGTGGATTCGTTCGCTGGTCTCCGCCATGATGTACACCCAGCACCACCCTCTGCGGTCAACACGGCTGTTTACTCAGGAGGATGCGTATATGCACACGGTCGCCAGAGACAAGAGGAATTTGCTATTAACCGTTGCCAGGGTTACGGCTCGAAGAGCAGCAAGGAGCCACGCTGATTGACCCCGGCTGAAACAGAAGAGAACCGTGGATGTTCAAAATCACCGTGGTGATTTTCTTCACGCATGTATACTCCTTTGAAATTGGTTCGGATTGCTCCCCTTGACACCTGATGCACATTAACGCGTGTGACGAGATGTCTGACCATAGTAGTTGGTCCGGTTATTTCATCTTCGGTGTTTAATATTCAGAGAGTACTGTATTGGGTTACATGGTCGGTGTTCGACATCACATATGGAATGAGCAACTCACAGTGCGGTTCATTTGCCAACAAATATATTCGCTGAGCTGTGTTTGGAATTAGCGCGACAATCGGGCATCACAATTGGTATATCCAAGGATTTGATCCGGAGGCTATATGGCATGCAGGGCGCGGCCGCGGCGCTATTATGATAAGGCAAAACCATTGGCGGATCCAGGGGGAGGGGGGTTTGGTGCTGAGGGGCATAGCCCCCGCCCCCCTAAAATAAAAAAATAAAAAAAACACGTGAGGGTGGTGCGGGAAAGAGATAGAGAGAGAGAGGGGGGGTTGGGGAGGGGGTTGGGGGGGGGGGGGGGGGGCTGGGAAACGCACTTCCCTTCCCATACGAAGTCTATGGGAGTAGTCCAGGGGCCAATTTCATAAAACTGTTTAGCAGAAAAATGTGCTTAATCCAAAATGTGTTTGCTTTTTTAAAATGGGTTAATAGTCAAAATCTTATATAATGCGTATTATAATTGACTGGTGTTCTGCTATTCTTGCTAAAAACACAAGTTGACATGCAATTTTTACTATTACCCCATTTTTGGATTAAGCAAATTTTTCTGCTAAACAGCTTTATGAAATTGGCCCCAGGTAACTTGGACCCTAAATATATGGTTTTTAAAATTGGGACGGGAGTTTTGAAACAAATTTTGACTCTCAGCCCCCCACGCCCCCACCCCGACCCCCAAACAAAATCTGGATCTGCCTATGAGAACAGTGTCATTCTCAAAACAGTGTTGTATTGTTCTTTATTCAAGAGGAGATATCGACGTTTGGGCGTGGCGGAAAGGGGTGCAGGATGACATAGGACGCTATTTTAGCACGTGTTTATTGCACATTTTAAATAGAGCTCACATTTTTTTATTACGTTTTCTTTTAAAATTTCTTACATTTTTTCTGCTCGCCAGGTAGGCCCAATCACCACTGAAATGAAACAACCAAACTTGGGATGAGAAAAAAAACATATGGGCCTTATCGGGATTCGAACCCGGGACCTCTGACTCACCGGGAAAATGCTCTACCACCAGCTGCATTATAGACTTTATATGAGTGTACGTACATACAGTTATCTGCAACTGCATACGTCACATCCAAAAGAAATCTTTGAGGCATATGAGATTGTGGAAACGTTTTTCTTGAATTGTCTCATACATTTTGGCCCAAGACGGTCAATTTGTCGGATTCACGAAATCCGACCGCCGCGAGAGGGCGTTATCGCGACTAACCATTCGCTCGTACCGTACCCACGGCCACTGCCCTTACGATGCATATATCTCGCCGCCTTACACATATACTGGTTCCCGCTCCACATATTCTACATACAACGACTGAATATGAGGACCGGCTACTGTGGTGTTTAAAATAGCACTTTAGGCATACGTCATGCATTTATTTTTAGAAGCACATAACCGTTAATTTTCAAAGCGCGCTGCGCGCTATATGGCATGAGTGTACATAGATTGGTTCCCGATCCCTATAGATTGGTTCGCTTATTGCGAAAATATAGGGATCGGTAAAGGGCAGCCTAGACTGGTTCCCGTCCACATATTCCACACAGGAGAATATAAGGACAGGTAAAGGGCGCTTCATCTTGATCTGTAATTGGTCGTCTTTGCGCGTGCGCATTGTGTTTTATATATTCAAAAATTGGCCAAGCCCTTTGATTTAGGCAATGTACTTTATTTACATAATTGGATATGTTCGACACGCACGGCCAAGTTACAAATGTCAATGCAAAATCTGCGCACTTACAAAAAAATAAAAATAATAATAACCACGTGACGGGCAGAATTCTGCCCGTCATGGCCGCCCTTTACCGATCCCTATATTTTTCCAATAAGCGAACCGATCTATAGGGATCGGGAACCAATCTAAGGGCAGCCATGACGGGCAGAATTCTGCCCGTCACGTGGTTATTATTATTATTTTTTTTTTTTAGTAAGTGCGCAGATTTTGCATTGACATTTGTAACTTGGCCGTGCGTGTCGAACATATCCAATTATGTAAATAAAGTACATTGCCTAAAGCAAAGGGCTTGGCCAATTTTAAATATAAAAAAACACAATGCGCACGCGCAAAGACGACCAATTACAGATCAAGATGAAGCGCCCTTTACCTGTCCTTATATTCTCCTGTGTGGAATATGTGGACGGGAACCAGTATATGTGGACGGGAACCAGTCTAGAGTGTACAACAATTTGAAAGGGGTTATTCCATATTTGACCAATACAAATTTAATATATTAACCTTAAAATACTAAATATGACCATTTTAATATACTTGTAGGCTAGCATAAACAAAAATTAAAACCTTGTCTGCATCACCCAGTGAGCTCCATATTGTACATATAGTTTTAATCTGCTGTTGCAATCCCGTAACTATAGCCATTCATACGGTTACCGTAACTATAGCCACTGATAGCCACTGCGTAGTTTTACATCCGTGGCATCACCATAAATACACACGCAGCGGCACGCGTACGTGCACGCGACGTCAATTCAAATTCTCGAAACAATGACGAATTGTATCCGACGATTAAAGCCCGCCGCACACCTTTGCGATTTACCGGCCCATCGGACACCGGACCATCGGATCCGGAAAAAATCAAACAAGTTTGATTTGCTCCGGTCTACAGCGTACGGTCAGACTGGCCCGAATTGTTTCAGCGCACACCTTTCCGGTCAGTGGTCCGATGGTCCGATTATCCGGTAAATCGCAAAGGTGTGCGGCGGGCTTAACGGTAACGTCCGGACGACCGGACGTGCATTCGGGTAAGTTCGGGAACCTTCGGAAAAAGGAGGAATCCTCCTGTTTTAAAATGGCGGAATTGGCGGCTGCCGGACCTTACATTCAGTCTAGTCAAGACATTTTTGGTCCGGGTACCAGACTACCTTACACAGGGCGCTGTGCATGTATGTGGGACGGGTTTATGTCATCAAGATATATATACACTGGATGAAGTATGCAATAGCAGTTGGCTATACGAGAACTGAAGCCTTGCGCCGGCCGCCATTGTACCCCACAAACAATGCTTGGCCTAGACTGCTCCCGGTCCATGCAATCGCTTGCATTCCACTTAACACATGTAGATCTAGCCCAGGGGCCAATTTCATGGAGCTGTTTAGCAGCCGATTTTGTGCTAACGGAGGCTCGGCTATTTCATGGAGACCGTAACATTAAGCACTGGCAAACGTTTGCTAGCTTCAGAGGCAAATTTGCTAAACACTCGTGACGCAACAATGCCCGTTTCCAAGCACGGTTAAGCTAGGTTCATACTTCTCCGCCGAACTCACTCGCCGCATACTCGCCGCACTTTCGCCGAGTGTAGTCGCTGCAGAGTTAATACTGACCGCGCACTGTTGAACTTGTTTGACCCTACTCGGCGGACAAAATTTCCGTTCCGCATGAAGGTCGCCGAGCGAGTATGAATTGGGCTTTAAAGTTAGCACACCTTTTATGCTACAGTAAGCACACGTTTTCATCTGAAATTGGCCCCTGGTTGGACGTCGTCTTCATTGCATAACGAATGATTTTAATTTCGGTACCCAATTTATAAATATGTCATGGACGCTTGTGTTCTGTGTTGCTTGACCCTAGACTAGCTCCGGTCAGCTGGCGGGTACACACTACAGTACTACACACGCAAGTTTTCAGTTCCGTTGCAACCAAATTGGGAATGTTTATACTTTTACTCACAGTGCACTCAAGTCTTGTTATTTTTTTTTTTTTTTTTTTTTTTGCTAAATAGGCCTACTCTGTATTCTTGTAAATAAAACAGTAGAACAGCTGTGTTATTAATATTAACAAAATAATTCATAAGCATAGGATTCCGTAGCCTTTTGACAAGGCCTCGTGAATTTGGGCGATTTGGTGACTTGAGTAGAGTCTACACCCGCCGAGTGTCTCATTATGGCAAGACAGAATGCATAACGTTCGCCCAGCCTTTATATACTCCGCTAAAGACATCTCAATTATCCCACATTTTACCAAACCATAAAGCCTTTCGTAGCAACAAATATTTCATCAGATGCAATGAAGACGGGACGGACTGTGGTGTAACTTTAATTAGACTGACCACAAGTCTAGTAAATCATGGCGGTCAGACAAAAATACGAGTAAATCCTGGACCTTCAAATACCTAGAATGTTGTCGGGATTCTATTAATTTAGGGATTCATACTTAAAAACAACTATTGTGGAAGATAAACTGAAAATAATAGTGAGGTTTCGGTGTGCACGGTTAGTGATTACGACTACGATTAGCCAAACCTCAAAATCGTTACCTTTCGCTGTCCGTTTCTCACTAAGGTGTAGAGGCGTTGCTATCAGTGTAAACAACAAAACAACACTTGGGATATTTGTGTAAACGCCACAAGTACGCACAAATCGATGACGTAAAATTCACTAATAGTCGTCGTTTTGCCTAACCGTATGCGACCGAAACCTCCCTAATGTCTTGAAAGCACGAACAATCACGCCCGCGAACACGTCAACAAATTTACAAATACCACAACTAAATTAAGATTCCTAGTTACGGCGTAACAAATTTGTAAATTTGGAGATTCCTAATCGCGTTGCAAATTGTTTTACCAGATATTTCTGTGTACGTGAGGAAACACGTAACGCAAAGGTCACGTTATACAACAGACGCGCGGAGCATTGTGGGTTGCTTGCTGCCAGACGGAATAATTAATGTAGTGCAAACAAAATCAAATTTACGAATAAAATAAGTGTAAGACCTGCCTTGTCACTATGAGCAACTAACAATGGAAATTGGGCACAAATCATTGCTATTAACAATGGTGTGTGCCCAATTTGCATTGTGAGTTGCTCATGACGTGTCTGCAGGGGAAACAAAATTTACGTCAGTTTACAAGAAAAAGACGTGACCTCGAGGTCACGTGTCGTATAAACGTTTGGCCAATGAGAATGCCCTAGGCCCAATTTCATGGAACCCGTTAGCACAACAATTTTGTTTAGCACAAAATTTCTTTGCTTTATTTTACAAAACTGGGTTGCCAGCCAAAATCGTATGTGATGTGTTTTTACTGATATTTCGCTCCTGTTTCC
Source organism: Henricia sp. BOLD:AAB3569 (assembly GCA_037783545.1). Lineage (NCBI taxonomy): Eukaryota > Metazoa > Echinodermata > Asteroidea > Spinulosida > Echinasteridae > Henricia > Henricia sp. BOLD:AAB3569. The sequence goes on from JBBELK010000060.1 coordinate 3,295,912, forward strand.
TAAAAATACAATTTGACATACAATTTTGGCTGGTAACTAATTTTACAGAGCAAAGAAATTCTGTGCTAAACAAATTTTTGTGCTAACGGGTTCCATGAAATTGGGCCCTGTTCGGGTGGGCGCTGGGTACGAGCGAAATAACTTTTATTCATAAAAAATATCAATAAAAAAACCCTCTTTTTTCTTGTTCGATGCACCACACCCAAAACGCACGGACAGTTGGCCTACATCTTTAATTATAACATTGAACGTTGTGTCCGCGGTTTATTGCATCATAAACAACACGTACGTATTTAAATCACTAAATTGGTTCCCGATCCCTATAGATTGGTTCGCTTATTGCGAAAATATAGGAATCGGTAAAGGGCAGCCATGACGGGCAGAATTCTGCCCGTCACGTGGTTATTATTAATGTTTTTGTTTTGTTAAGTGCGCAGATTTTGCATTAACATTTGTAACCCGCCGTGTGTGTCGAACATATCCAATTATGTAAATAAAGTACATTGCCTAAAGCAAAGGGCTTCGCCAATTTTTAAATATAAAAAACACAATGCGCACGCGCAAAGACGACCAATTACAGATCAAGATGAAGCGCCCTTTACCCGTCCTTATATTCTCCTGTGTGGAATATGTGGATTGGAACCAGTCTAATGAATCACGTGAACGACACATAGAGTTGTATAAGCCGTTTATACAACTCTATGGAACGACACGATCGTCCGGAAGTATGTAGTCAGGTGCCGACAATGTCGTGTCCATCACCATCACCATTGATGTTGGGTGCCATGCAATGAGAGTCACGAGACTTTTTGTAAACAAAATTCAGAGAACTGTTGCGTTGGCCGTCGCGTTGGAGCATCATTTTAGAAATCGTTTTCTGACAGTGTGTGAACAACATTTCCTGCCAGCATACTTTATTTTGGTGAGTTGAAAGATTGTAGTTTGTACTTCTACTGGTAGTTGTAATGTAACCCGCCTGTTCCACTGGCTCTGTAGGGTAAACCATGGAGGAAGGAAAGACTGGGTAAACCTACAAAATCGTAAACATTTCCCACTCAAAAATAAGACTTGGGAAGTTGATCAGAGATGTTTTTCTTTTCATTTTTGAGTGAGAACAATTTAAGATTTTGTGAGGAAACACTTTGGAGTAACTATAGAATACAGGGCCCACGCGACAGCACCTTTTCAAAGACGAACGGAGACGATGTGATCGCGAAGAGACGGCGCCCATCTGGGTGCGAAAGTATCACTTTGCCGTGACTTCGTCATAAAAAAATCTCTGAAGTACATAGACGTGACCGAGGAGAGAACTTCGAAGATGCGGGACGGGAGACGGAAGAGGTGCGCCCTCTAATTGTGATCGAAAGCACAACTTTGCCGTGAATTTGATAATAAAAAGGGCACTATGGATCTAATTAAGTTGAAACGAAGAACGCCCTCTGTTGTAACGGTTAATTACACTCTTTAGGTTCGAATGATGCCGCACTGGATAACTTTGGCTTTACATCTCAACAATAACACTTGATTTATTGACACAATTACGGGAGAATCACAATATCTACATTCATTAGGCAGCCATCTTAGAACAGAACTACTATCCCATAATAATCCTCAGATGATGATGTCATCGTCAACAGATTGTGGCCCTTGACTTTGGGCCGTGTAGTTGGTGCATGTAAACAATGAACATGTACATGTATGGGCACATACATGTACGGCTATGGAATAATGCACAGTAAATACAAGGTTACTACATGCACATATTACAGTAAGTCCCGTTACACTCCCCCCGACTAAAATAAGATCTTGTAGAAAAGGGAGTGTTTTGACAAATCAAGCAAAAAACAAGGGCACTTTTGTTAAAGTTACAAAATAATCAACATGTGCAAATTTTTCACTCTTTCGCTGTAGAGTTCTTTCTGCAGCGTTTTGTTAGCCTTATGAATTAAAGTTGTTTCTGTACAGTATACTGCTGCCAAGGATTTATAAAAACTTAACAATTTGTTCAGTTTGTTTATAACATGGCCAAAACTTGATTGAATCTCCTTTTTTGTCAACTGTCCAAAGCTTTAAATTTCAACGTTAACTAGAAATCTTAGAATTTCCAAAAGTACAGGATTGGCTAGATTTTAAAAGTGCAAATTAAAGTAATTTTGTATCTTTGCAAACTTTGTGAACTTTGTGAACTTTGTTATGATTAGACTTAAAAATCAGTCTGTCCACTAGTACGAAGTAGACTCCGGGCTTCAGTCCAGTCCAGCTAAGACAAAAGCGACGAAGAAAACTGACATAGTGTCACAGTCACAGTTCAGCAGGGTTTTAGCTGGTCAACATGCGAGATTACTTCCTTCCGAGGGGTTGCCATGGAAACAAGTTTATAGTTCACTGGAGTGAGCTGTTCCAGTACCGAGAATGGGCCACACCATTTTGGTGCGAGCTTGGCGGCGAAATGTTTCTGCGCGTCCGATCTCGGGTGGGTTCGCAGCATTACTAGATCTCCAGGATTGAGTGTGATCTCACGTCGGCGTTTGTCATAGTGTTTCTTTCGTTGCTGCTGCGTTTTCTGCATGGTCTGACGGACTGTTTCCTGCACCACCTCTGGGTCATCTGTTTCCTCTGACGCAGGAAGATTCCATTGGTTGTGTAGGGGACTTCTTATCTGACGACCTAGCATCACTGTGCATGGTGCTTTTCCTGTTGATGAGTGGGTCACCGTGTTTAGCGCGAACGCGAACTCAGAGACGTGGATATCCCACATGCGGTGGTCTTCTTTGACGTAAGCTCGGATCATACCCTTTAAGTTGCGATTAACTCTCTCCACCCAATTTGACTGGGGGTGGTAAGGGGTAATGAACACCTGTTCGACTCCCCATTCGGCACACATTGTCTCCATTGCTCGGGATACGAATTGGGAACCGTTGTCAGACAAGAGTTTGCGCGGGGCACCAAAACGGCAAAATAGCTGTCGGATAATTACTGATATGACAGCCTTGCTAGTCGCTTTTCGTAGGGGAAAAACTTCTGTCCATTTGGAGAAATGGTCTACCGCGACCAGTAGATATTCATGTCCACCATAACTACGGGGAAATGGGCCCATCAAGTCGATTCCGACGACCTCCCATGGTTTCTCCGACGTTGTGGACAGCATCAGTCCTGGGGGTTTGCGAAAGACCGGTTTCGTTTCGCGGCATTGTTTACACGCTCTGACGAAGTCGCGTACATTTTGGGAAATTCCACTCCACCATACGCTAAGACGGTCTAGTCGATCCAGAGTCTTAGCGCGACCAAGGTGGCCTGCTGTTGGCTGAGAATGGCTAGTTTCCAATACCATTCGACGTAGAGTTTTGGGCACCACTATCTTCCACTTGACTCCCGTGTAGTGGTACAACAGGTCATCTTGCAGACGGTATCCTGCTGGTTGGTGCGCTCGCAGATTGGTCAAAGTCGGATCATTGGCTTGTTCAAGTTTCAACTTTTGTAGATTAGGAAATAGCGGTGGACAGCCTTCTGACTGAGCATGTCCCGTTGCCAGCCATTGTAGCTCCATTAGGTCAAGCCATCGCCTTTTACGGCATTTCGGACACGTGTAAGTTGGCATCCTTTCCGCTCGTCTTTGACTGACATTGGCGCAAAGCTGGTGGAACCATCCCTCACACTCGTCACACTGTATCCAGTCAATGATTTCACTGTCAGGTTGTCTACAGGCGGTTGCTGCACAGACATTGTCATTAGACGTAGGTGAATCTTCATCTGGCGTATCGTGTTGAGTGGGGGTCATGTCAGGCTGAACTTCGTCCCACAGGGCTCCTATCGTGAGATCTTCATAAACGCGGGAGAGGGCGTCTGGAAGGACATGAAGTGGCCCGGGCCGGTAAGTGACGTCGAAGCAGAATTCCTGCATGCGAAGGACCCACCTCGCGAGCCGGCCTGTTTGACGGGCCTTGCGGAAAAGCCACGTTAGCGATTGGTGATCGGTGACAACGGTACACCTCTGTCCTTCAAGGTAGATGCGCCATTTCTCTAGTGCCCAAATGACGGCTAAACACTCTCGTTCGGTGGTACTGTAATTCCGTTCAGGGCTATTGAGCGAACGACTAGCATACGCGATGGGGCATAACTCATCATCTTTCTCTTGGAGAAGGACGGCGCCCAGTCCAGTGTTGCTAGCGTCGGTATGTACCACAAAGGTACGGTTCAGGTCGGGGTAGATGAGTATGGGGTCAGAGGTCAAGGTAGTCTTCAGCCTCTTGAAGGCGGAGTCACACTCTTCAGACCACTCCCATTTCACATCTTTATGTCGGAGACGGTTCAGTGGCGATGTTATGTCAGCCAGGTGAGGGACGAACTTGGCATACCAAGTACACATTCCTAGAAACCGCTCAAGTTGTTTTACGTTCTTCGGTGCGGGGTATTCACAGATGGCTCTGACTTTGTCTGGGTCCATCTGGAGACCATCCGTTCCGATGATGTGGCCCAGGTAGTGCATCTGGGAGCAACCAAAGAAGCATTTCTTTTGGTTGACGGTCAAGCCTGCTTTCTGTAGCCGCGTCAGAATTTGACGGAGATCAACCAAATGCTGGCTGAATGAAGAAGAAAAGCAGACTATGTCATCTAAATAGACGTAACACGTCTTTCCAATGAGGCCATGAAGTACCTTCTCCATTAATCTTTGGAAACTGGCGGGTCCGTTTACCAGACCGAAGGGAAGGACTTTAAACTGAAATAGACCTCCTTCGCAGGTAAATGCACTTTTCTCCACATCTTCTGGGGCCAGTTCCATCTGGTGGTATCCACTTTTCAAGTCGAGTGATGAAAATATGGTGGCACCGTGGAGAGACTCAAGAATCGTGTCAACAGTAGGCATGGGGTATGCGTCAATTTTGGTTTGTCGATTGAGTTTTCGGTAGTCGATACAAAGTCGATATTCACCGCGCTTAGCTTTAGGCACCATAACTACGGATGATGCCCATGGCGAGTTTGATGGCTCGATTCTACCATCTTGTAACATTTCATCGAGTTGCTCTCTCAAACACTGTCGGCGTTCTGGGGACAGACGATAAGGCGGGCTACGAACTGGTGGGGAATTTCCAGTGTCGATCTTGTGCGTGCTTATGTCGGTTCGACCAGGTTTATCGGTGAAGACTCCTGGGAACTCTCCAAGCAAGTTCTCGAGTTGATGATTGTCTTCTGGGGTCAGAATTGGCTCAGCGACAGGGCGCACTTCACTTGGTGAAGGGTCCAGCTGTCCAGGGTCACGTAGGGGGCATTCGCTTTGTGCTTGTTGAGGGAGGTCAAGCAGAGGCCACTTAATGCAGGGCTCATTAGGATCGGTGTCCACCCAGAAGGAGTTCTGGCTGAAGTCGATAGCCAACTTGGCTTGTATTGCAAAGTCTTTTCCAAGTAGGACTGGAGTAGGCAAGGTATCAGTTTGGTAGAACGTAAGGGGAACGAGAATTCCTGCCACTTCCACCATGGTCTCCACCAAGCCAGGCTTTGTGGAAAACTTGCTTCCGTTTATCATAGTAAGGGTTTGCATTTCGGATGTTTGTGCGATCGTCGCTCCCATTTCCTCACACAAGCTGGGCTTGATGAGTGACACAGATGAACCTGTGTCCACCAGGGCCTTGACCTCGCTTCCGTTTAACTTTATCATGATGCATGGACCTTTAATCGTAATTTCGGGTGGTTCCTCTGTAGGTTCAATATCAACATAGTTGACCTTCGGTCCCTCTGTCTTACTGGTACTAGTAGGAGCAACTGGAGGATATGTAGGTTTGGTCCCTATAGTGACAGTCTTGGGGCCAGCAGGGGGGTTAGGGCAATCTGCTGCCCTGTGTCCAAGCTGTCGGCATTGATAGCAGATCGTTTGGTACGTATTTTGACGCTTTGGGGGAAATACGTTTCCCTTTGGTGGTGGTCTTGTAGAATGACTGAAACTAGACTCCACTCTGATTGGTGTCTGAGTACGAGTGTCCAGTGGCCTTGGATGAGGTGTCTGGTTAAGCTTGGAGGCATTTTGAATGGTTTCCTCCATCTTGCGGTTAAGCAGAAACTCATCGGCATGTCGGGCAACTGCCTGCACGGTAGGCAGTTTCTTCTCACGAAGTTTGAGACGAAGATTCTCATTTCGAACTGAATTAAGGAACTGGTCAATGAGAAGCAGCTCCCACATTCTCTTGACGTCTTCCGATTCCTTGGATGCATCCGAAGGAATGAGCCAACGTTGAAAATAAAGTTCGAGCCGAGTGGCGAACTCCTCAAATGTCTCTTCTGGCTTCTTAGAAGCAGTTTTGAATTTGAGACGATAGGCCTCGGGCGTCAATTGATAATGACGAAGGATTATCGCAACTATCTTGGAGTAATCCTTCTTGTCATCCTCTTTGAGGGCATGGAAAGCTTTCTGGGCCTTGCCCGTCAAATATGGCTCAAGCAGTCTGGGCCACTCTGCTTTTGGCTTCTTTTCAGCAGTGGCCATTCTCTCAAAGGTAGAGAGATAACACGTAATGTCATCGTCGGATGATAATTTGTGGAAATCTGGCAATTCTGGGCCTACTCGTATGGCCGCAACAGACGTTTTGGTGGCCTCGGTCATGGCCTGAAGAAGAGACTGACAAAGGGCAGCGGTCTCCCCCTTTCGGATCATTTCCAGCTTCTCTAGGATTTCTCCCATTCCAGGCTGAACAGGAGGTGGATCGGGAACTGGTTCTGTCATGTGAGGCAGTGAACAGAGACTGTCAATTCTCTCTTGTTTGGTTTTGATTTCGTTTACATCAATATGGTTCAGCTGGCATAACTGGGTTATGTACTTTGCCGTAAACTGACGCAAATAATCGGCTCTGTCTGCCATGATGAAGCTCTAGCAAATGTCACTGATATTCTGGAATATCTGTCTCTCAAATATCACGAGGTAATCTGGCAAAATGTTGTATTTTACTCACGAAATCGCCACACTTTCACTGTTCAACGGAATCACATGTCCATTCACGTTGAAGAAAAAATCCTCCAAAATCACCCAAAATACGGCAAAATCCTGCCGACTACGCCAGGTGTAACGGTTAATTACACTCTTTAGGTTCGAATGATGCCGCACTGGATAACTTTGGCTTTACATCTCAACAATAACACTTGATTTATTGACACAATTACGGGAGAATCACAATATCTACATTCATTAGGCAGCCATCTTAGAACAGAACTACTATCCCATAATAATCCTCAGATGATGATGTCATCGTCAACAGATTGTGGCCCTTGACTTTGGGCCGTGTAGTTGGTGCATGTAAACAATGAACATGTACATGTATGGGCACATACATGTACGGCTATGGAATAATGCACAGTAAATACAAGGTTACTACATGCACATATTACAGTAAGTCCCGTTACACTGTACGCCCTCTATTTCCCGACTTTATTTACCTTTTTTTAAAAATATCCCTCTCGTGGCCAGATTGTTCCTGGGTACGGGTAAGAGAGTCTCTGGAGGAGCGGCGACGCGGCGTCGCGGAGACGGTTGTGGATGGGGGGGGGGGCGAGGGGGAGGGGGAGGGGGGGGGGAGATATAATTAAGTTGAAACGAAGAACGCCCTCTATTTCCCGACTTTATTTACCTTTTTTTAAATATCCCTCTCGTGGCCAGATTATTCCTGGGTAAGAGAGTCTCTGGAGGAGCGGCGTCGCGGAGACGGTTGTGGATGGGGGGATGGGAGATCTAATTAAGTTGAAACGAAGAACGCCCTCTATTTCCCGACTTTATTTACCTTTTTTTAAATATCCCTCTCGTGGCCAGATTATTCCTGGGTAAGAGAGTCTCTGGAGGAGCGGCGACGCGGCGTCGCGGAGACGGTTGTGGATGGGGGGATGGGAGATCTAATTAAGTTGAAACGAAGAACGCCCTCTATTTCCCGACTTTATTTACCTTTTTTTAAATATCCCTCTCGTGGCCAGATTATTCCTGGGTAAGAGAGTCTCTGGAGGAGCGGCGACGCGGCGTCGCGGAGACGGTTGTAGATGGGGGGATGGGAAATCTAATTAAGTTGAAACGAAGAACGCCCTCTATTTCCCGACTTTATTTACCTTTTTTTAAATATCCCTCTCGTGGCCAGATTATTCCTGGGTAAGAGAGTCTGTGGAGGAGCGGCGACGCGGCGTCGCGGAGAAGGTTGTGGATGGGGGGGTGGGAGATCTAATTAAGTTGAAACGAAGAACGCCCTCTATTTCCCGACTTTATTTACCTTTTTTTAAATATCCCTCTCGTGGCCAGATTATTCCTGGGTAAGAGAGTCTCTGGAGGAGCGGCGACGCGGCGTCGCGGAGACGGTTGTGGATGGGGGGGTGGGAGATCTAATTAAGTTGAAACGAAGAACGCCCTCTATTTCCCGACTTTATTTACCTTTTTTTAAATATCCCTCTCGTGGCCAGATTATTCCTGGGTAAGAGAGTCTCTGGAGGAGCGGCGACGCGGCGTCGCGGAGACGGTTGTGGATGGGGGAGGGGGGGGGGGGGGGGGGGAGATCGAATTACATATCAAGATGAAGCGCCCTTTAATTGTCCCTGTGTGGAATATGTGGACGGGAATCAGTCTAGTGCAAGTCCGTGACTCCGTCGCCGGCGACGGTTTAAGGTTAGGGGAGTATTGCCGAGCGCCTACTTTTTCACAGTTCATTGTAAAGAGGGCGTAATATAGAGGGCGCAAATATATCCACAGTTCATTTTAAAGAGGGCGCCATATAGAGGGCGCAAATATATCAACAGTTCATTTTAAAGAGGGCGCCCGTGACCACCGTGACCACGTCTCCGGCGACGTGGATATTGAAGTATAGTGGGCCCTGCATTCTATAGTTTAGCCAACACTTTCTTTTCAAATCTGCAATAAGACTTGGGAAGTTGATCAGAGATGTTTTTCTTTTCATTTTTGAGTGAGAAAAATTTAAGATTTTGTGAGGGAAACACTTTTTTTCGGGTCGCACTAATCACCGTCAGGAACCGCCAGGAAACAATAAAAAAACGTCAGGAACTGTCGGAAAGCGTCAAGAAGTTGTCAGGAACCGCCAAGAAAAATAAAGAAAATTACCTAAACTTTAATTTAAAAAAAATTAAACGCTTTTTATTTTAAATTATTTTTCTGTTAATTTAACCTGTTTAAATTAAGCTTTAAAAATTAACCCTTGCTTGCCTTAAGGGCCTATAGGCCTACCTATTTCAGAAATTAAACTTCTAAAGAAATTATTTTTAAAATTTAAATTTATTATATTTTTGAAGTTTTTAATAAAAAAAATAAATGAATTTAACTTTAAAAATGAAACTTTGATTTTCTGTGTTTTATAAAATATCTTTAATATGTCTATATTTTCACTTTTTAAAAATTAGACTAGGCCTAACATTGATTTGGAAATTTGAAAAACTCGCGCTTATTTTTAAAAACAATTATTAATTTCTTTGACGGTATCTGACTACTTAGTACTTTCTGACGGTTTCTGGCAGTTATTGACGGTTCCTGACGGTTGTCGGGTCGCCGACTGCTTCCCGACGGTTCGCGACTGCTTCACGACTACCTTCCGACGGCTCCCGACTGCTCCTGACGGTTCCTGACGGCTCCTGACGGTTCCTGACGGTGATTAGTAGGACCCCTTTTTTTCAGCCTGTCTCATATCCGTTTTGCACACAAGTTCTGAAGCCTTGATTAACTGCTCTAATTTCTTTCCTTCCTGCGAGCTCTGTTCACGGGTCTAACGTAAATGTCGGCATAGTCGCCAGGGGTTCGTTTCAGGGATGTCAGTCAAGTCAACCGAATACCAACTCGACTCGGACCAACTCGACCGGGAAAAAAAATCTATCGTCAACCAATTGACCGCGTACCAACTCGACCGCAAACCAACTCGACCATACATGTACAAAACAGGAGAAGCCGTGTCGCGTCGCTGGATTCGGCCGGTAAATGTTGGCTCGCTCGCACACTGAAATGACACGTGGCCAGCCGCGGGTTTGTCGGTATGTCTTTGCCCGGGTTGCTGTCGGCGGTGACTGTCGAGTTGGTTTGGTACGCGGTCGAGTTGGTTTGCGGTCGAGTTGGTACGAGTCGAGTTGGTAAACGGTCGAGTTGACCTGACTCCCTTAGGGGTTCTTAAGTCCTATTGTAGGACTTAACCACAGTCAATTCCTATCGCTAAGACCTTTTCCACTAGGTCTTATTTTTGTAAAATGAACCCCAGGTCTGTGACATCGCCACCCTATTAATGAACAATGGCCATGATGGCTGATGAATAGGGTGGTGACCTTGTTACACCTCAAACCTCACAGACCTGGCAACTATGCCGACATTTATGTTATAGTGGCATTATGTAGTTCAGCCTGTGGACAAGAACCGCCTAATGGTTGCCGTAAGAGTAAACCTAAGATCATCCTGGATCTGTACATTTCCGATCATTTTATTGCTGCCAAGAATCGCCGCATTCCCAGTTTCCCTACAAAATCACTGACTGTTTAATACGTTAGCCTATCTTTCCATTTCTTTCTTTGCAGAGAAGCATTTCACGATGTTGCGAGTTGCAGTGTTTTATGCATTGACTGTGGCAGTCATATGTTTGCCATTCAACTTCAATTCCTATCTGGATGATGAGTGGGAGTCCTTCAAAAAGGTAGTTATGTACATATTTTAAAAAAACCGATAAAATCATGCCTAATCTCACTTTCACCTATTCAACAACATCTGGACATCTTTTATGCCGTCAGTGTGACACCACAAAGTTGTAGAACATCTTCAGTAATCCACAGCAATGTTGGCACAAGGATAATTTCAGGTTGTGGTTGCAACTCAAAATGCGCATAAGGCTGCAGTGAGGTTGTAAGTCACATTGTGCGTGATTCTACTGGGGGGCGGTTGCTAGTTAAAGGGCCCCTGAAATGGTGTTTTTATCAATGAAATCTGTGCTATGGAACTAGTCCATTAATTTACAATCATGAAAACCCTACTTGAAAGTACTTGGGGGTTAAAATCAAGGTTTTTGATTGTTATGCTAATGAAAATTTACAACATGCATGAGCAAAGTGGTGATGTCACATTAGGAAAACACAGGAAAATCTCATTCAACTGTGCACAAAAGTTTCCAAAATTTTCTCCAACTTGCTGAAACTTTTGTAACCCATTATTATTATTATTATTAGTATTATTAATTTCTGGTACTGAAACCAAGATGGTTTGTTTTACATGTTGCCTGTTGCAAACCATGAAAAAAACTAAGGCTGGAAACTGCAGCATTTTTCCACAATTCCAGTTTGAAGTCTTATGTTTTTTCTTTGCTTTTCTGCTGTGTGTTCCTAAAATGACATGCCCCAAACAGGACGCTCTGTCTGTGACTTTATGTAAAGAAATTTTCAAAGTTGATAAATGCCACTTTGTATTCATGGGGCATCAAAATGAACAGTAGTATTGTCTTTCTACACAAGTAATCCTTCATATGCAGCAAAAACTGTGCATAAAGTTATTGAACATTTGACTAATTTTCCATGTAATGCCGGGTATCCTACCGTAAACTGTTGACCACCTCTCGAGGTGGACCATGTAGTGTAATACCAGTTGCCTTTCGCAGTAGAAATACATCAGTGTAACATTTGCCGGGTGCACCGGAAGTACACGCAGCGCAGAACGCAATGCATGTGACCCAAACAGCTTTTCGTGCTTCCGGCAAGTGTGGTTTATGTCTAATGGCGGGCAACCGGCATTTTATGCTTAAGTAGAAACACGCCGGGCAACGAAGAACCAGTTCATGGTTGCAAATAGCAGGCAACAAATACAGAGTAATGCGGATTGCTCAGTAGAAACGCGCTTCTTGTTTTCAACTTTTCAGTACAAATGAATATACCGGGTAAGGTACATAAACGATGGGGATGTTGGGGCAGGATTAACACGGTTGCTAAAAATATTTTCTCCAGATATTATAGTGACATGCCACACCCTGTTGTCTTACATGTATGCAGGTACACAGCAAGAAATACACCGCATTCAGTGAAGAGGCCAAAAGGCGGAACATTTGGGAAGAAAATGTCAAGTTAATCACAAAACACAACCTGGGATATGACAACGGCCTTCAAACCTACCAGCTGGGCATGAACTTCTTTGGTGACCAGGTATGTGTGTGTGTGTGTGTACATGTACCTAGGCTATTGTCGAGTCCATCATCTCGGTACAACCTCCCGAAAAACAAGTCCAATGCGGACACGGCTTAAGAAAGTAAGATGTTTTTCCTTCCCCATGACAGACTAAAAATTGACTTCAAACAAAGCTCTACAAACTGAGAGAATTACAATTGCCTCAAGCAATTTGTAAGAATTATCCATTTGGTCATTCTCCAAATGAATAAATAATAATTTCATCATGGAGAGATTTTGGACATTGGATCAGCATCAGATGACTGGATAAAACCCAACCATTGTGGTTTGCATAAGCTGCCACAGTGAATGGAAACCTCAAACCACAGTTTCCTAAGATCAATTATTAAACCATTGTGTAGTTCCATTAATAGCAGTCAGGTGATGCAAAGTGGCTTTTAGGATCATGTGATGGTGTTATATGCCAGCATGAACAAGGCCAATAAGGAAATGGTCTAGCAGGAAGTTATGTACACCATTGTACTGGCACCTGCTACATGTGTATGTGGTCAGGGACTTTTCACAAGGACAAAAGCAAACAAAGAGTGGTTAAAATGCATTATTTTGTTAAACTTTCTGCCCATGTAAGGCCTATATGCTTTCAATTGTGTTTAAACTTTTGGACTCCGAAAATGCCTGCATTGACCATAGAGCAACCTTACTCTATGCATTGACCCTTCGTAATTATATAGTGCCATGGTATTACCATATGTATATTTTTTTTATAAATTGCGGATTGTACTTGTGCCTTCAGTGTACATGATTATTAGACTCGGAGGAGCATGCTATTAATTTCCTATTAATAGAAAATTGTTCTGTTCTGATGAGTGATATCAAATTTTACTCTTGCGAAATTTCATCAAAAATATGGATTATGTTTTAACCCCATAGTGGTTGAAGGACGATTTACATACATGTAGTGTACTATTGAGGTATTTCAAATTGTCATCGAAGAGTCTCAGTGTTTCTTTTTGTGAGAAAATCTGCAAATGAAAAAAACATATAATACAATGGCTATAGCCTCTGAAATGAGGCTGCCAGTGCTACGATTTTAAATAAATTGTCAATAACATTGACTAATTGCTACACTGTACTTTGCAGAACAGGAAACAAAACCTTTCCTCTTCAACTCCATAGACAAACAGTAGTACAATTGTAGCCTATAGTCACACTTTCGTCAGACAAGGCTTCAAATTGTGAAACGCATGATATGCTGTAAAATGAAACAATTAGGCTATACTGCAATTTACCACAAATGGTACAGGTGTTTTGTACATGTTATGTGTGCACATAATAAAGTACGTAAAGGTGATGTTATGGTTGACCTGATCGTACATGTACCAAGTATGAGTTGGCATAAATTTCTCTTTCAATTCAATGCCAACTTTTGGTGTTTACATGTAGCTTGATACAGTTCAAAATATTTGGGTCACTGTTTAAAATGAAAAAGAAATAGGCCTACTGGTATATGTCTATTGTATTTCATGATATAGGCCTATTTATGTTGCATTCACAGTGGGGGCACCTTATAGTTATAACTTATTGGTTTCTTTTCATTTACATACACAAAAGTTTGTGAACAAGGCAAGCTTGCAAAACAAAGTGCATCCATGTGTGTCCTATGGGGTCAAATCCCAATCCCCTGTGTCACACACTTGTGTCATGTACTGGTATTGCATAAGGCAGAAAAAAATACTTTTCCTAGCTAGTCATGCACATTAATTGTACCAGTCCATACCATTGTGTGTATTCGTCATATATTCCTTTACAGCACTAGGTGATATGTGATATCCCCTCTGCCCTAAGTACATTTAAAGGAGCGTGTTCAGATTTTTCCAGAAAATGGATTTTGTTACAACCAACAATCACAAAATACCTCCCCAAAATACTATCCATAGGACAAAAAATAGGAAATTTTCAATCTCCAATTTGGATGTGGAAGCAAAAAGGTTGGTACTGCACTACTTTATAGAACCAGATAAATTAGTTTACAAAATATCGGTGATTTTTCGACGATACAGGGATTGAGAAAGCAAAATTTCAGAATGGTAATGAGAAAAATATGACAGTTGATATGGTATCAAAATGTTAACATCTGGACACGCTCCAAGGGAAAGGCTCCTGATGACATAGGCCTGCTTTTAGAGCATTTTTAATTTGCAGATAGGCTACATACATGTACATACAGCGCAAATACAATGCGAAAAGGCACAGTGACCAGATGCCCTAGTCAAAAGGCCTGTCCGCACTGGACTTTTTTGGGGAAAACTTACCGAGACGATGGGTACTTTTCCCATATTAAGTCCAATGCGGACAGCCCAGGACGTTTTCCTCTCCGGAACTTTTCCCGAGTCTAGTGGTTACCTTTCCTGGCCAACTGCTGCCCAGGAAAAGTTCCCAGATAACTTTTCCGGAAATAAAAAGTCCAATGAGGACACAACAAGTCGGTAAAAGTGCTCTGGAAGCGTACGTCGGGGCCGTGAAGGTCAAACTGCAAAGGGACACTGCGCATGCTCTCCCACGGTCTCGTTAAAATTTTACTGTGTCAAAAAGTCCAAGTGCAAACAGCAGTAAAATTTAGCCTTTTTTCATTTTACCATCGTCTCGGTAAAACCTCCCAAAAAACAAGTCCAATGCGGACACGGCTAAACTCTAAGCCAAAAGCAACAAGGGAATCTGGGAAAAGTGTGAGTTCATTTGATACATCAACTTGTACATATGCCATTTTAATAACTTGCAGGTGGTATGATAAAGGTATGACAATATGCAATGTACATGTATTTTTACTTCTGTTGTTGCAATTATTCACACCTGTTAGGCATACAAGGACAAGTGGATAACTATGCTGTAAAACCACTCTGCTGTTGGAAAGCGAAAAAGCCTTGATTAGAAAATTGGGCCCACTTTAAACAATTGCAGATTTTCCTATTTGTATTTAAGTAATTTTTCAATGAAACTGTGAACAATAGCCATGGCTGTTGTGCTTGGATGATGGTTTCCTTCTGGTGTCTAAAAGGTATAACACTTGCAGTGACCCAATCAATTATAGTACACGAGTTGACAAGAAAAACCTTTACAAGAAGTGTTAATAACAATTTGGTAACAAACACCACATGATTTTAATTCTGTCCAAAACGGTATTTTTTTGTGAGGAATTAACAACTGGAGGTAGTTTTCCAAAAAAAAGTCTTTACTATTCAACTCAACACAATAACCATGCATGGATTTGTTAAGTTTTCAGAAGTATTACTGTACCTACAGTTTAAGTCAGAAGTTTACATACATGTACACCACTACCATCATCACCCAAAATGGTAAACAGGACTACCCGAACCATTGCAAGGTGTGCAAGCTATGTTTTAAGTACTGCAAGCACGTGAGGAATTCCACAAAATCACGACTTTAGTATTAAGACTGTTACAAAAATTGTGACAACGCAAGTTTAAGCACACCAGTTTTAACACAGTTGTATGTAAACTTTTGACTACAACTGTATATATGTGGCTGAAATTTCTACAGGGCAGTTTTATCAACATGAGCTTCAAATCACGAGTGGAAATAACGCCCCTTTTAACAGTTTACTAGTCATGTTGTGTTCTACTTTTAAAGGGCCCCTGAAATGGTATTTTTATCAATGAAATCTACATGCTATGTATTTTTTTACATGCGTATTCTTAAAGTGACATGCCCCAAACAGCGCCCTCTTTCTGCGAGTTTCTGTGAAGAAATTTTCAAAATGTAAATACAGTACCTTTTGTCAATTTACATAAAAATGAACAGAAGTACATGTAATGTCTTCCTAAACAAATAATCTTTCAGATGCAGCAAAGACTTGGAATTAAGTTATTTAGGAATGAATGAAAATGTCCTTTGACATCACAAAGTGACCTTAGTGACAAGATGGCAGCCTTAAGGCCATTTAACACGAGTGCTGACAACAAGGGTCCTGTGCGATGAAATCGCATAGATGTCACAAACGCAGGGATATGGTATCATGTGAAAGTGCATCCCTGTCACCATATCGCATTGCACGGATCGAGACCTCCAAAGTTTCACATCGATGTGATGATCACTAGGATTGATCGTGTGAATGTACGGTGTGCATTTTTCGTCTGATGCTCTGACGGACACTTGTGTTACATTTACGAGCGTATAATAGAAATTTGTTAACAGGGTTTTTAGAAACGCATGTTGTCGCACTATTTGTAAACTCTTTTGGGCCAAAGTTATCTCTTTAGAACAACTTAAACTTATTTCTTTTATTTTGAGACCAGACAACGGTACCGGTATTTCCTCGAAAATATGGTCTGTGTTGCCAAAATGCCCCCTTTACTGTGAAAAGACCCAGCTGCGGACTTTTGTTAAATGGTTAAGGAGGAATTCTGAGTAAATTGACTGTTGACCACATGTTGTACCTGTATGTATTTTCTGTGCTGTCAGGAACCTTAACTTCGTTGTTTTCCCTTATGCAGACCTCTCAAGAATTTGTTTCAACCATGAATGGATACAAGCCGAGGAGAAATCCCCCCAAACCTGCCATGCACTACACAGGCCCCAAGTACTTTCAACTGCCCAACACTGTGGACTGGCGCACCAAGGGATATGTCACGCCTGTGAAAAACCAGGTAGGTATTGCAAAAATATGCATTTTCGGGACAGGATCCTGAGATGTCTGACAAGAACATGAAAAATATCATACCTGGCTCCAAGTTCCAGCATTTAGACTAATGTTGAAATTACATGTAGATTGAATAAATTTACTGATGTGACGACTTGACTTGACATTAATGTCAATTGACTTGAATTGAGACTCGAAGGCAGCTTTAATTGACTTGACTTGGGACTTGAAGGAAGCTTGACTTGACAGGAACTTTGCAGTTTGACTTGAGACTCAACGGCAGTTTGGTTTGACCTGATTTGACATTAATGTCAAATAGAAAGAGACTCGTTCTAACTAAGTATTTAAATGGCCCATGATTAGGGATTTTTATCAATGAAATCTATGCTATAAAACTTAATAAAAATAAAACAGTCATAAAAATCCTATTTGGAGCTTGTTTTGGGGGTAAAACAAAAGCTTTAGCTTTTATGCTTATGAATTTAGAAACACGAGAAAATTGCAGTGCCCGACTGGGATTCGAACCCAGGTCCTTGGCATACATGGCCAATTGCTTTACCAACTGAGCTCGTGTTTGCCTCTCTTTTTCCAACAATGCACTGGGGCAAATCCATGCCAACCTATTTCGCTACACTGATGGCCTATCGTGAAGAGAGGTCTTGCCTCCAGGGGGGAGGGGAATCCATGCCAACCCATTCACTATAGAGGTCATTAACTGGGTTCGAATCCCAGTCGGGCACTGCAATTTTCACGTGTTTCTAAATTTATCTCCAATTGTCAATCCTATCATATTTATACCTTTTATGCTTATGTGAATATGCATATTCATGAGCAAGGTTGTTATGGCACAAGAGGCAAACACAGGTAAATCACATTCAACTATGGACAAAAGATTCACTTTTTTCTCAAACTTGCTGAACGTTTGTAATCCATCACTATTTCCGTTTGTTTTACCTGTGACAAAACTGGGGGTGGAAACTGCAGCAATTTGCCACAATTCTAGCTTGAAGTCTTATGTTTTTTCTTCCTAAAGTGATGCACTCCAAAGAGCGCCCTCTTTCTGTGATTTACTGCAATTAAATTTTAAAAGTTTAAAAAGGCTACCTTTTATTAATTTTACATCAAAACAAACAATAGTATGTCTTGCTGTAATCGTCATATGCAGCAAAGAATAGGCATCAAGTTGTTTAACAAGTCATGGGCCCTTTAAATGCTTTTAAAGAGAATGAATTTCTGCATATTATGTTTTTTCACTGTTATTATTGTCATTTTATTGTGTAATTTTGTATATGTACATGTGTAATTTTTACCATGTATTTCTCAACTGCAGGGACAATGTGGATCCTGCTGGGCATTTAGTGCCACTGGCTCCCTTGAGGGGCAGGACTTCAAGCGGACCCAGGTCCTTATTAGCTTGAGTGAACAGAATCTGGTGGACTGCTCCTACGTCGAGGGTGATGATGGCTGTAATGGTGGTCTCATGGATGATGCCTTCACATACGTGAAAACAAATAATGGATTAGACAAGGAGTCATGCTACAAATACAAAGCTAAGGTAATATTGTCTCATTAGATGCAATACTTACATTACATGTAGGCCAATGCAAAAAAAGATGCTGGGATTGATTTGTGATACTGTGCAGCATTGTCATACTTTTAGTATGGATTCGTTGTACAAAAATAAACTAAGGTTGCACCATTTTCCATATTAGTGAAGTGAAATTTGTGAGCAAGGTTCGATTTCTGCATTATTATAACATTTTAACTGGAGTTAAAGCCAAGTCCAGGGATCGATTTCACTAACGCTTAGCGGTGATCGCTAATGCCCAAATCAATCGCTAAACTCGTAATCCATCGCAACTTGACGTACATGTACAATGGAATTGAAGTTAACGATCATTCTTACGATGATCGCATATTTTTACGTTAGTGAAATCGACCCCAGGAGCCTTCACAAGCCCACCACAAGTTCCTGGGTTTTACATGTAGTTCAAGTCACAGGCCACAAGGCATTCTTTTATGCATGTGGATCTTTTCTTTCTTGTAACCAGACTCGCGACGGACTACAACCCTAATGGGCATCATATCCATAACTAGACTAGGAAGCATATTTTCATGTGTGTCGTCCCATTTACCACATGGCCAGATAACCTCCGTAACCATGTTGACTGACTAATTGTACATTCGTGTAGAACTAACATCAGTGATAAATGTTATCAGTGCCCTGAGCACCTTGCGTGGTGGATATGTGCGCTGTAAAAGATTCTGGACCGCATTATCGTCCTTTTTTAAAAACCAGTAGTGCCCAGTAGCAGCATTTATCTGTGTACCGGTAAGTTACAAGTGGGGTACATTACTTTGTGCTGATTCTCAAAAATAGAGATTGAGTCGGCATGATCATGGCAGCTTTTTACCAACCTGAAAAGGATATGTTTTGCTTATAATTTATTTTCCACTTTATCTTTGTAAACAGGATGAGCAATCGTGCCACTTCAACAAGTCATCTGTCTGCAGGAAGGGTTTCTGTTCTGGCTTTGTGGACATTCCAACCGGCAATGAGACGGCTTTGAAAGTAGCCAGTGCTGATATCGGACCCATCGCAGTCGCTATTGATGCCAGCCATCCTTCCTTCCAGCTCTACAAAGCAGGTGGGTAATCTAATTTTAATTAGGGAATAAAAGTGGGTTTGGCCAGTCTTAAACATACGTTTAAAACCGGGTGGGGCATGGACGAGTCCAGGACCCAAGTCGGCTAAACTCACTTTTATTCCCATTCATTATACACCAATCCGGTAATAAGGTCTTCTTCCCTGTACATCCGCCATAGCTGGGGGCTTCCACTGAATGAACTGTATGTTTTTGCTGTTGTTGAAGCTGCATTTGTTTACTTCGAACAAGTTGCGCGTCTTTGTAGGGTTGTGTGCGCGCGAAGGCGGGCGCGTCGCGTGTACGCAAAGACGGGCGCATCGCGTATACGCGAAGGAGGCTCGTTCGTGCATGTAATGGATGAGCGCTTTTCGTTCTAACAGCAACACAAAACGCACAGCCCATGCACTGGACGCCCCCCAGCTATGGCGGATATGCAGGGAGAAGATCTTAGTTACCGGATTGGTGTATACCTTTTTTGTGCAAATCAGTAAAACTCACCAAAATTAGCTTGCACTTTTACCATGTTTTGCATTGTACTTTCCTATGTACATCAAGTTCCTTCACACTGCTAACTGCGCATCAAGTTGTTTTTGTTCGATCGCGTGTGTTGGGCATGTTGTACGCGCACACACACGATGGGGTACTTATTTTTGTCACAGTGCACATTTTGCTTTCAGGCGCCACTACCAACTTGTATACTGTAAAAGCCAATATTTTCACGTACAGATTTTTTCGCGCATTTAACATCACTGACATTTTCGCGAGTTGTTATTTTTGCGGATGGAAATTATGTCACCTTAACAGGGATCGCCACAATTGTTGCAAACAATATTTTTGCGGGTTGTTATTTTTCGCGGGCTCTGTCTGGTGCGCGAAAATAAAACCACCGCGACTATTTCAGCTTTTACAGTACTTGTATGTTATTATTGTATTATTATATCCAAATGTATACTGATGATTATCGTGTACTGTACACAAGCATCGTGAAAAATAAGGACGAGGCATGGCCAGTATATATTTTATAGATCTGATTCAAAGACATTGCTCCGATACTTTCTTATCCAATAGGTGTGTATTCTGAGCCCCAGTGCAGTTCTACCGAGCTAGATCACGGTGTGTTAGTCATCGGATATGGAACCGACAATGGGGAAGATTACTGGCTCGTCAAGAATAGGTGAGTAGTAGCGTGCTTATGTCTCTTATTCCAGGCATCTGCACAGTGCTGTAGTACTCATACTTAGTACTTGTGGGGAGAGCACCATGGCCAAGTGGTGTAGCGTACTAAATCCAAGACTTGGGAAAATCGCAGGTTGTGGGTTCAAATCTCATCCCAGTCCTTGCTTGTGCTCTTGGGCAAGGCACTTTGCAACATATTGCCTCTCTACACCAGGAAGAGAGTACATGTACTTATATTCAAGTATCACTCAGACTAGTACCTTTTTGTGAGCCAGCGTTTCATCTAGCGACCTGTCCACCCGTCTTTTAAACAGGCAATGTGTGATTTTAGACGGGCACTTTGCGAAATGGACAATAAAACATGACGGGTGGAATTTTGTCAAATGGACATTAAAAAACGACAGGTGGATTGTTAGTTTAAAATGTATGCATACTTGAGCGACTAAACTGCATTTTTACACGGTACCTCGTAATCCGCTGCGACTGGCCGGCCATGGTATGCTAGCTCGCGAGGTACGACTCTTGTACATGTTGTATGCACACAGTACGTACTTGTTACCAACATTCCCTGTGGACTGTAGTGCTGTTATCCTATCATCGTGATCATGTGCGTCGCGGCAAGTCATACCAACCCGATCGATGTACCAACTCGACTCACAGGACGGGTACTTTTTAACTGCACCAAAGTAGGACAGGCAGTTTTGGAAATCCTAGATGAAACGCTGTTGTCAGCACTTTCAATCAGATATCGTAGTACTTGTACTCGGGTTCAAAGTAAAGGCACTTTGGACTTGACATTATGTAGAGGTAGCAGTGCTCCAAGTCACTTGATGCTACGGAAACCAGGGATGCGCCATGGATAATTCTGTTGGTCTTGGCATCCTTCTCTTGAACCAATTGTTACAACAAATTTTTGAAAGCCATTTGTTTGCATGTTGTAAAATGTGGTTTGCTGTTGTCTTTCCAGCTGGGGTATGACCTGGGGAGTCGAAGGTTACATCAAGATGTCCCGCAACAAGAACAACCAGTGTGGCATAGCAACCTCTGCCAGCTACCCTCTGGTATAAGAATAGCAAGATGACAACAGCCACCCTTTTAGCTGTAACAAGGATCACATGGGAAATTTACCAAATGAATAACATTCACGAGAAATTTTGCAAATTGCTGCTGTTTGGTAAATGCTGATTGCACTTGATTTGTACATGCATTTTAATCGACGAATATTGCTATGTATCATAGAAAATGAATAATTTTTATAAATGAGTCTCGTTTGAATATCACCAGACAACTTTTTAACAGACTTTATATTTCAATGTTTTTACTGTAATGTGACCTTTGACAGAGAAAAAAAACACGTGCCACATGAATACATTTGGAATTTCCCAGAAAGCCACCAAGAAAATTGCTCTCCTAGTGCAGTAACTGGGCCCAACATACCTTATGCAAAAACAGGTAACCGCTAACATCTCATCATTTGACTGTCACTGGTACTCTGCTAGTTTCTGCTTAGCACAAAAATGCTAAGCAGTATTTTTCTGCTAATTGGCGTCATGTAATTTGGCCCTGATCACTTAAACCGTTTTAAAGGAAATTTTGTAAAGGAAACGTCTAAATTTGATAATATGCTGTCAAGCGGTGCAGGGGGCACTGCGGGGGTAGGTCCTGTCGTTTTTTTGTGTTTTTGTGACTTATTTCAAGTCTGACTTTGTGTATAATGTTCCAGTTACACATAGGGTATTTCTGGTAATTGGTGAAGTATACACGATCTCAGACTTGAAATAAGTATAAAAACGACTGGACCTACCCCCTGTAGTGGATGTCTGCAAAATTTCTTACCGGACCCCCTGCGTGTTGTCTCTCAGTCAAACTGATATCAATTGTCAGTTATCTATGTAATTCATCAGTACCATTTTCACAATTATCTGTCTTTCCAAGTTGTATCTTGTAGTGGAATTTTACATTTTTAGAGGATTGTCAATCATTGCATTTTTTATAACCTTAGAAATAAGATTGCAGTCTAATTTTAGAGTCCTTTTTATCTAAAGTCCGCCTGCTTTTTACATTTCATTTCACCCCAGTTTGTGTCCTGCTTAAATATAGTTGCGCTCTTGCCGTGAAGTTTTTCATAGTGTCTCGGGAAAGCACTGAATATGCAGTGTTAATAATTACGTCATGTAAGGGAAAATTAAAAGCTTAATTAACATTCAGTTTTCCCTACGCAAGATAAAGCTATTTCTGATTATGTTGTAGTTGTTTGGTTTGTAACGTTGCTATTTTTGGTGTGGGTTTATATTGAGTTTAGTCAGTAGATTTTATTATTGTATTTATCTGTTGGTCATTTTAGGGTGCCTGTAGATTCTCTGTTCACATACAGGGTTCATAGCTCTATATTTTCTGTAGCTCTTTGCTTTTTTAAATATCTTTTTCAGTGTTAAGGCCCGTCTACACGAGCCAACACTTGTTGGCCAACATGAAGTTGGAACTTGTTGGGCGGTAAATGGATGTGCTCGACCATGCGAACCAACTTGTTCCAGCATATCTTGACCGCAGTTGGTTGCTGCCTTCACGTGACAGGCGTTTTAATCTGCTATTGGCACGTTTCTCCAACAAGCTCCAACCAAGTCGGGCGATAGGAACATGTTCATACATTTTGTTGGACGCTGTCTGCAGTGACGTCACGTCATCCAACTTTTGGTCGGCCGACATCGTCAAACGGGTGTTGGACCTTGTTGGCCAACAAATGTTGGTTCATGTAGACAGGCCTTTAGTTAATGAACATTGTGTAACCTGCATTTTTTTTAACTGCTAAAAAAAATATAACGTATTCTTAATTGTACTTAGTGGAAAAAAAAACCCAGAATATAAACTTAACCCAGATAAGTTTCGGCGGAGCAAGAATTGATATCATTTTTCGAATGTCAAGTATGGTTTTTGAACTGATAATGAGATATTGTTAAAATGAAGAATGGAAGGTCATGTCAGTTTCCTTGGCAAAGGTTTGTAACATTGATCGTTTGGGATAAATGTCCGATTCAAAAAATATTTTTTTAGTGGCACTTGTGCAAACTCGTAGCTGTGGCAACTGACGAAAAAAAGTATCTCTTTGGAGTTGAAATTGTGGAATGTATCGCGTTTGGCCCCTACAACAACTTGCATTAAATTTTCGTTACTCGGTACTTTTTGCATGCAAGAAACTTTAAAGGAATGATTTTCAAGTAAATGAGTGTTGGTGTTTTAAAGGTGGACTGTTTGCAAATTTTATATTTCACCCCCAAAATGGGATACAGTTGAAGTCGGAAGTATAAATACATGTACACCACTACCACCATCACCCAAAATGGTAAACGGGACTACCCGAACCATTGCAAGGTGTACGTGAGGAATTCCCCAAAATCAAGAATTTACTAAAAACCGTTACAAAAATGGTGTAAGCACACCAGTTTTAACACTTGGTTGCATACAGTTGTATTTATACTTTTGACTTCAACTGTACATGTACCAGTGAAAAATGCAAAAATTGGAAGATATGGAATATAAAAAAGGTGATTTCATAAAATTGTCCGTGTTTAAATGACCTTTTTGGCCTATAAGTTTTCGTCAGTGGATACTTCCAAGGAAATTTCAAAGGTGGGTATTTTGAAGGTCACAGAGTACGGACTATATGTCCTTAAAACACCAAATAATGCAGGAAACAAGCTTTCACGATTTATAAACTAGGCGACATTTCCAAAAAAAGTGACAAGAGACACTTTTAGTAGAAGTTGGTAACATGTTGATTTTACCTACTCTTGCAACAGTGCCCCTTTAACGCACTCCCTAACTCCTGCGTACAGTGGCCCTGTTGAAAAAGGCCCCATTTCGCGGTGGGACTAGCGACAGAAATCTTGTCGCCTCTGCTGGACCAATCAGGACGCTTGGCAGTGCATTGCAGCATGATTGCAGGCATTCAAATGTAACGCGCGCAGATTGTAAACACCGTGCATGCATGTGATACATGTACTCGGTAATGCTGGCTGTTGTCCGCGTCGGCGATTGGCTGCTATTTAAAGCATACTGGGGAATCTGTTCCATTACATTCGTCAGCATATGCATCCCTGTTATTAATTTGAAAAACTGCGGAGTAAATTAAGATCGTCGTTTGAAAGTTTGGTAGGAATGGGACAGTCATAAGAAACGGAACCCAATACAATTTCTGGAAAGTATATAAATCGTTTCTTTTCGGCATAACATGACCGAATTGATTAAATTACATCAAAATGACTCGGGCGTGAGTTGGCTCAAGACAACAGCCGGCTCACTCCACAGATTTGCGTGTGTTTCCTCAGGGTATGGTTACGTCGCTTTGCAGAGTGGAAATTCCCTGATATCTCAGGATGAATTTTGGGGTGAATTTTGGGATTATCAAGCTGTATTTTAAGGATGAAAACACTAGGTTTTGGTTTTAAAAAAAAAATAGAGTTCTCAATTGGCGGATCCAGGGGTGGAGGGGTGCTGAGGGAAGAACAAATAGAAGGAAGAACTCGCTCCCTTTCCCATAGTTTTTGACATTGGAACGGGAGTTTTGAAAAATGTTTGACTCTCGGGTGGTGTGGGGGTTGTGGTCATGATACCTGCAAGTGACGACAGCTCTCTGCTGTTGTCGAACACGAAGGCCTGAAACATATGACAAATTGAAGAAAAAATCGAGGTTGGGTGAAAAAGGGCAACCAGCAGTTGGAGTTCCGCTTTCCTGAAACACCCTCCCTCCGCCCCCACGACCAAACCAGCCTACGCCCCTGTCGGTTGTTTAAAGATAGTATACAATTGGTAAACTGTTACAAATAGTTTTATCCCCCTGTGTGATTGAAGATATGCTTGATTAAAACCAACCTGAGCTCCGTACTTCGTCTAACTTTTGAGAAAACAGTCAAAAAGGGGTTTGCAGTCATTTCGCCCCAAAACCACTTCGCCCTGAACCATTTCGCCCTGAACCACGGCATGAGCACAAAGTGGTTTTGGGGCGAAGTGGCATTTGGGCGATGTAGTGTTTGAACGAAGTGATTTGGGGCGAAATGGCACTCGGGCGAAGTGGTTTGGTGGCGAAATGGCATTTTGGCGAAGTAGTTTTGCATGGGGCGAATTAAATGTTCGTCTCATGATGAGACGAAAAATGATTGTTTTACTCATTTCTCAAAGACTATAGCACTTCAGACAAAACCATTTCAGGGGAAGTTTTCTACGGTCATCATGTTTATATTGTGTAAGTTAGGCGTAAATCTGTGAACATTTCTGATTTTCGAGATACCAATCATGTATAGGCCTAAGGGCCCCTGAAATGGTATTTTTATCAATGAAATCTGTGCTATGGAACTAGTCCATTCATTTACAATCATAAAAACCGTACTTGGAAGTTGTTAGGGGGGTTAAAATCAAGGTTTTTAATTTTTATGCTAATGAATTTACATATGCATGAGCAAAGTGGTGATGTCACATTAGGAAAACACAGGAAAATATCATTCAACTGTGCACAAAAGTTTCCACAATTTTCTCAAACTTGCTGAAACTTTTGTAACCCATGACGGTTTAGGTTTGTTTTACATGTTGCCCGTTGCAAACCATCAAAAAACTAAGGCTGGAAACTGCAGCATTTTTCCACAATTCCAGTTTGAAGTTTTTTTGGTTTTTTCTTTGCTTTTCTGCTGTGTGTTCCTAAAGTGACATGCCCCAAACAGCACCCTCCTTCTGTAAGTTTATGTGAAGAAATTTTCAAAGTTGAAAAATGCCAATACACAAGTTACCCTTCATATGCAGCAAAAACTGTGCATAAAGTTATTGAGCATTTCAGGGGCCCTTAAACCAAAATATCAACCTGAAACACCTCTAAAAAGGTGGGTTCACTCCGTCCCATATCGTGCACCAAATGGCCAATTTGGGATGCGCCTATATAGGAATTCATGCAACGTGTTTTCGATATGCTGGGATGGCCGCATACCGCAATAATAGGGAGGTTTAGATGCACGGAAAACGTGAACGTGAACGCCAAATTCTTTCAGCGCCGGGCTCGAATCTTGGTCACATTCAAAGTTTTATCTCGCCAAGAAAGTCAAAGATGTAGGTTTTTGTTTTCATCTGTTCTAAGATCTCGTCAGAATAATGACCAAGTGTTCAAAGCATTTCACGTTCACGTTCGCGTTTTACATGCATATAAATCTCCCTATATTATACTGTATAGTGTATTGAACGCGCCTCAAATCTTCCTTTAAATACTATAGTCCATGTTAAGTTGGCAAGTTGTCCCTTTCGGGTAAAACGTCCATCAACAGATTTAGGATAAGCCAGCTGACGCATGTTCATTCCGAGATCGCACAACAACCTCACTCGGCCTCATTTCTAGGGATTTGTACTTTGCTCCGGGTGAGAGACAAACAAGGAAGTAGACCTCTCTTTTGACGGAGCATCCACGTCATAAAATGTTTATTACTATATGTCAGTATTTTGAGAATGACAGCATAAGTTGTAACTCCGCGGGGAATCGCGTTGGTGTAGCGGTTCTTTCCTCGCTTGTGGCCCTAGTTCGAATCCCGTCCGGGTCAGTATGTGGATTGGGTTCTCACACTGCAAATACTCGGGTGTTAAAATTAACACCCTTGGTGTTAAATTTGATTCTTTCCCGGCATCTATATAAGACAATACCCATAGTATAAATTAACACCAGCTTTGGTGTTAAAATATTTTAACACCAACTCTGGTGTACTTTTTACACCAGGGACTGGTGTTACCAAACTGTGAAACGGAGTACAATGATTACTGCTTATAATTTACAGTACCATGCAGTAATCTTTATTCAATTTATCCGCACTAATCTGTTCGTGGTAGAACGGCAGTGTGATTGGAAAATGCCATTGTCCTCATCATGCTTTGAGAAGACAGGCAAATACCATTAATCAGTATTTCTTTACAACCCCCCTAAGGAGTAAGGATGATCTATAAGGGAAACCGGTGCTGATAGTCTATTCAATTAACACAGTGCATATTGTTTGTTTGTGAAAAATGATCAGAAACGCCTGTATAGCAAATCAAATAGCTGGATTTCCCGCGCATTACTTTTTAACACCAGAAAAATGTACACCAAGATATTCAATAAGATGTCAACAATTTTGTGTTAGTTTAACACCAAAAGAATCACGTCAAGTTTTACACCAGGCTGGTGTCAGAAATTTAACACAATAGTTTTTGCAGTGTAGCCCCTGCTTGATTCCGTGGGTTTTCCCCACACGTACGTTCGTGTGTGGTGGGGTTTTCCTCCCACCTCTAACATCATTGAGCATTTTCTTCCCGTGTTCTCTTCGTGGCTGTGGTAAAAAAAAAAATCACGGGTGCTAGGGGCTATAGATAATGTGCCCTCTGACACGCAAAAGGCTAATTGAAGCAACACATCGATCATCTTGCTACACTCAAGAATAAAAACAATGGTTAACCTAGACTCGCATTCATTCCTAACGCATAGGCTCCTCTGGGGAAAATAGAATGAGTTCTGGTCGTATTGAAAGTACAAAAGCGGGCTTTGTCCCTACAGAGATAGCGATACAAAACCCTGCCGAATGATCTACAATTCGATGGAGAATCGATAAAGTGCACAAACATATATATAATCGGGTCAAGAGGAGGAATGTACTGTAGATTCGCCAACTGATGTATTTGGGGATACGTGTTTGGACAACACTGGGCGTCGTTTTAGCCAAAGTGAATGTAAAGATGAAAGGCTGCTGACCAGCATTTAATGTAATTACTTCAACCATACGTGCATTGTAAGTGCGAAGAATAATTACGTTTCGCGCAGAGGTTGATTGTGACCACGCGGCCGTAGAGTACTCGTAGTGACGTCAAGTCGAGGTAAACCAGCCGCATTCATATTTTCATTTTGTGCACGATAGTGGTAATATCCCCTGTATTGTGTGATTGCGATTCATAATTCAGATACCTCAGGAATTTTGAAGGTACACACCGGCCTAGTGTTTACATGATTTAGTGATGTAGCAGCATTGACAATACTTTTTTGATGGTCGTTGTGGAAAAATAAATAATCAAAATATCCCGTAATTTACTAAAGAAGTGCAAAATTAACAAAAACAGTCAAAAGACGGGTTGTACGCTTTACCAGCCGTTGCAACTACGCGTGAGCTTCACGACTTTGTCACAAACGATTCGCTCTTTTCCTACTCGGGATATCTCCATTTTTTGATCACAATTTCACTGCATGGACAGCCCGGACGACCGATTATGAATTTCCGTTTTCTCTGGAGAAGTTAGCATCATGTTTTTTTCTTCACGAACGTAGGTACACCAACCAACCCGCCGTGTGTGCACTCGGGATATTTGCCGTGCTGCGCGGTGCGCGCGATCCACCGTAGTTTGCCATACTAGCACGCGCTCGCCGAGTCCCATTCTCCGGACTCTCTAAACAAACATTTCTGTTCGAATTTTCATACTTATGTTCAACTTTGTTTCATACCGGTATCAATAGTCTCTCTTTTGCCAATTACTTATAAATATTGTGGAAAAATCAGAGTTGAATTTTGTGCAGTTCTGCAGTAAGAAACTTTCATGCGACTGGACACAAAACTAACTCGCAAGACCATGTGACTTTTCGGAACCAGAATCTGGTTCCGAAAAGTCACGTGACCTCTGTTTTTTGAAAATTGCAAAAAAACGGCCAAATTCTGTGATTTCTTTTCAGGATATGTTCAGTTTATTTCGGAAGGGCATTCAGAATCTGGTATGGGTCAATTTCGAGCCCAAAATAGCCCAATGAAGTCGGTGTGTACCTTTAAATTAACTGTTTTTGAGTTTCAGGTGCTATTCATTCATAAATGACCAACGATGTTTTCGTACTCGAAGAAACAGTCAATACCATTTCACCTTGAAGACATACATTATTAGGAAAACTGTTAAAAGCGGCGTTATCTCCATGCAAAAAGAAGCCTGACAACCCAAAATACTATCCATGTGGAGAAAACGAAAAAAAGTGCAATCTCCAATTTGGATAATGAAACAAAAAGGTTGGAGTAATTACTGCACTGCTTTATGGAACTAGATCAATATTAGTCTACAAAACACCGGGTTTTTTTGACGAAATCCTTTAAAATGTACGGATTAAGAACGCGCAATTTCAGAATAATGAGAAAAATATGACAAACGATAATGGTATCATAATCTCACGTCCATGGAGAAAATGGTTGGTTCAAAAATATGATCTAGACACGAGCTCCTTTAAAAGATGCGTATGGTAAAAACCTACTCTCTAAATGCAAAAGAGTGAAAAAATCACTCTTCAAAAGAGTGACTCCCTTATAAAACCACTCGGAAACAGTGAAAATCACTCTCAAAAGAGTGAAATTCTGTTAAAAGAGTGGCAATCACTCCAAAAAGAGTGGAAAATACCACTCAAAGGAGGAGCCATATTATATGGAGGACAGCTCTTTTTCGAGCTGTCCTTTATATGGCTACTTTGTGGAGTGGTTTTCCCACTCTTTTTTGAGTGATTGCCACTCTTTTTACAGAATTTTACTCCTTTTAGAGTGATTTTCACTGTTTCCGAGTGGTTTTATAAGGGAGTCACTCTTTTAAAGAGTCTTTTGCATTTAAAGAGTAGGCCTACCCGTGTGAGCTCAGTACCTCACCTATATCACTCTAAAAACAGATTGGTTGAATTCAACCAATGTGGTTGGTAGATATGTGTCCAACCAATATATTGGTTAAAATAACCAATCATATTGGTTATTTTAACCATCATATTGGTTATTTTAACCAATCATATTGGTTGAAATTACCAATCCATATTGGTTAACCAATACGAATTGGTTATTTTAACCATTACGATTGGTTATTTTGAATTCAACCAATCTGTTTTTAGAGTGTATACTTCCGAGAAAACAATGAAAAATTAAATAATTGTCCCCATGCTTTTAAGAATCCTGTTCATGCTGGTTCCGCGGTTAAATATTATGGACAACGTTAGTCAGTAGTTTCTTTGTATGCACATTATTAATTCATCCCAGATTATCGTTTTCTCGGGTGGAATCACTGCAATGGCCAGTAGGAACTACATGCCTACTTCTATCTTCCATTTAATTTCCGTTTTTCGGTCAAATGGTTGATTGAAAATCATTGCAAATCCTGTACACGGGCTTTCAGGTAGACTTGGTTCCAAGTCTGTGATCGAAAAAATAGTTCTCATGCCTTACACCAATCCGTTAACAGGGAACTACTTCCCGATACATTTGCCATAGTTAGGGTAATTTTCTGTTAGTGTAAAACGAAGGGCATGCACAACAGTGTAAACTCACAAAAACTTACAAGTCTTTAGAAGAAAAACACTTTAATAATAATAAGAAGAATAAGAACATTTATATAGCGCAGTTACTACACTGTAAAAAGTGACTCTACATCATGCACGTGATTCTACCAAGCCTCATGGTGAGGCGAGTTTCACCTCATGTTGAGGTGACTGTCACTTCATGTTGAGGCGAGTGTCACCTCAAGTGTTTCATGTGCCTGGTGTGATAGTCAAAGCTTAAATGGAAACACTTCATGTGCGAGAGATGAAATTATTTTCAGTAAAAACCTTTTGATTGTCAATCATCTTACACCTCAGGTGCAACACATGCTGCTCAGCACGCTCTGACCACCACTTCACACACCTGAAGTGACCATTCGAATCTACTTTTTAAATGTTCTGGCCCCACACGTGCATGAGACGCGAGTTAACAAATTAAATCATCACTTGATGCACATGAGGAACAGTGGTTTGATCTACTTGAGCTACTTGGGGTGCTAGTCACTAACACATCAGGTACCTCATCCATAAGCAGTTACCTGCCTCATGTGTTCATGATTTTTGGACAAAAATGTGCTAGTGAAATTTTTACAGTGTATACAAATATGCTTCACAAAATCCATAACTTGCTAAAATTTCTTAGTATTCAGTGTTGGGAAACGCTTCCACAAACAAATGTGTTTTTAAGAGCGTTTTAAATGTATCAACAGAATTTGCATTACGTACATGAAATGATAAGTTATTCCAAAGCTTTGAAGCAGCAGACACTGACAAATGCACAATCACCAAGAGTAACCTTAGTTATACGATAAGGATAGCTAAGAAGCAACCTGTCTTGTGAACTGCGAAGATTATATACATACTTTGTCGAGACTTAAATTCTAACAATTCAGAGATGTAACCAGGAGCAAAATCATGCAAAGCCGGGTATGTTAACAGAAGTAATTTAAATACAATTCTTTGTCGGATGGGCAGCCAGTGTAGTTTAACTAACAGGGGGAAATGTGGCAACATTTAGCTGAATTACACACGTGTCTAGCACAAGCGTTCTGTACCATTTGTAGTTTCAATACATGGGAGTCAGGCAACCCATACAACAAACTACATGTATTGCAATAGTCAATTTTGCTTATAATAAACGCACGAACCAAGGTTTCAGTACAAGTCTGACTTAGGTACTTTCGAATGTGGCGAAGGTTGTACAGATGCATGGTAAAATGCAACTTTACAAATATTTGATATTATGTCGGTCCATTTTAAAGTTGGAATCGAACAACACACCTATGTTTCTTACAACAACGGATGCCTGAACTTTAGAAGTACCAACTGTTATACTGTTGATGCTTATCTTAGAAAGCTGCTTGGGTGTTCCGATGAGTAAAAACTCTGTTTTATTATCATTAGGCATAAGTTTGTTACTGAGCATCCATGAACGAATGTGGCCAACACACTGCTGTATATAGTGTCGATAAACTTAATACCTCTTGATCTGTGGTTGGGTCAAATGAAATGTATAGTTGTGTGTCGTCAGCATAACAGTGACATGAAACACGTGGGTAAGTAAATAACAAGAAAAACAGTCAGCTGGGTGCAACTTAAAATCAGTCAGTTTGACTGGATTTTCTAATCAGGATGACTATAATCCTCGTAATGTCAAATAGATCTATATAGTTAAAACAACTACTAGGCGGAGTCAGATTCATTGTTATAGTAGGCCTAACTATATTTCTAGTCATTTATCACAGTAACTATAGCCTTCAACGTCTTCAAGGCAAAGGATCGTCAGCAATGCGCGCGCGCCAAATTCGTGCCACGAAATACGCAGCTCCATACCTTTGGTGTCGAGCCTGTTTTCTAGTCAAATTTGAGTATTTTATTTAAGACAAAGTCAGGAAACTAACAGCAAAACAAAATTCGTGGTCAGGACAGCCCCGCTATGAGGTTGGTGTACAAAATATACGAGTTGGTTTACACATTTCGTGTAAGGCTTATTTCCCATCGCTGCAAGTGATCGTCTAATTTCTACCAATAGCTGCTAAAAAACCTTTAAGGTGGTCATTGGTAAACAACGTTGACCGGTTAATCCAGCAACAACCCAATCCTGGGGCCGATTTCACTAACGTAAAAATCTGCGATCATCGTAAGAACGATCGTTAACTTCAATTATATTGTACGTCAAGTTGCGATGGATTACGAGTTTAGCGATTGATTTGGGCATTAGCGATCACCGCTTTAAGCGTTAGTGAAATCGGCCCCTGCAATGGACCGTATGGATGAAATTTACAAACGGAAACAACGAAGCGTGTTCAGTGTCTTTTTACAATCCGCTCGAAATTGCCTGTTTACAAAACCGTAAATGAAAGGGTTAATGGCGTTGTTCACGTAGAAAATGTACCTCATAACGTGCAGGATTGAGTAACCAAACTCGCTGTTGTCACGAATACTCGTGTAGATGTATGGCGGTAGGCTTAGGACCAGGAGGGCCAGTAACCACGTGGAGAAGAAAACAACGGTCGTGATGACCAACATCTTGGTGGTCCTGGTGTAGAGTTGACGTGACTTGCCTCGAATTACACGCTGGCTACCGGCTTGGTGGTTCTGAACGCACCCCGTTGGGGGGTCGCTGCGTCGGTTTGTCTGTACGAAAGGCTGCTGCTGTAGGCCTACTTGGTCTTGCTGGTGCTGATGATGCAGCTTTGGTCGTCCGTTAACGAAATCCGTACGTATGGCGAGACGCTGTGGTGGTATGCAGTTTGTGCTACCACTGGCACTATCTGATAGTGATGCAGCATTTTCAAGTGATGGGGTGTTTTCTGGCGGGCAAAACCTAGTCCCACTTGACAAAGTTGCCTTAGGTTGAGAAAACGTCGCTGATACAGTAGGCACAGTGGCAGACCTCCTATGAACAGACGGAATTGTTGTGGATTCGTTTGCAACATTCAGTCTTGGGCATATTCTAGCCCGACGCCGAATTGATCTATACATCTTCCCATACAGAATGATGTTAAGGGAGAGGGTAGACAACGACGCCGCATAGATCACAATGTACATGAAGTACTTAACCGCGCTCGGTACTTTGGTGCTCACGGTACACTGCCCTGATAGTACTGGATCTTCTGTGTATATCTCCACATCGTACGACGCAAAGACAGAGACACTCACCAACACAGCGAGTAGGACACAGAAGACTGCCGTGAATTTCGCGCGAGGCACCGTCATCCATCGCCGGTGTGGCCGGCAAATGGCTTGGTACCGATCCACAGCAATAGCAGACGTCAGAAAACACGAATTGTAGACCGTGATGAAAGTCATACTAACGACCACACGGCAGAGAAGACCACTGGTGTATGAACGACTGGTGACCCAATGGTATACGGTAACAGGGGTGCAGAGGTAAACCACGAGGTCCGCTGAGGCCAGCGCGAGAATAAACACACGGGGTATCGTCCTCTGTCGTTTCTTTGCAAATACCGATATAACAAGGGCGTTACCCGGAACCCCAACTACACCCACGATGCAGTGAAAAATCAGTAAAGGCCACAGGAACGTCTCCATTGCTTCCAGATTACCTTTACCAGCTCCTTGTAAGACGCAACAAGAATCTGTCATCATTCGGAAAGGTAAGAGCAGATAGTGTTGTCAGTTTGACGTCATCGTCACGCAGAAGGTTTATTCGGAATCTCATTGGCGCGATTTCACTATATCTGATTTATAGATGCTATACGTGCGGTACATCAGTGCTGCATGCATGGTTAATCAGCTGATGGTACTTATAACGCACCGTCGATATGAGTAAACAGCACATTATTAGAATTTAAATGCCCTTCAATATCATCGTGAACTTAAGGATTCGAGTATTCGGTGAAGAAAGTGATCGCTTCGTTTCCAAACACATGTACGTGCAATTTCATCCTGTCCATCACAATGCATGACGCGTGATTTATTTGCAGTGCCCGACGTGGCTCAGCCGCTATCCTGAAATCCCAGTACATCATTTGCAGTTACCCAAAATTGTACTTCACGAGTTGACAAGGAAAAAATACCCCGATTGAACGTGTAGACAACACTGGTCACGAACACCTTCTGCAAAATAGTACCTTTGTGGGAGAAATTGCCAACTGAAGGTGTCTTTTTTGAAGAAAACAATCGTCTGCAAACGATTTTTTTAACCATTCATTCAACACGAAAACCTTGCATGAATTTGTGTGTATAACTGAAAGTTATTTCCAAACAGTCCGTTTTGCACCTATCAATAATAGTTTCCCCCACCCCTCCCCTCGATTTGATTTCTATTCGTCAAAGTCCCCACCCTGGGCGGGAAACTCGTGACCAAATCCCCACCTAAGGTGTGGGGCAGCGCGATGGCTTAGCGAGGGCCTAACACTCAAATTTCTTCTGAAATTAATATCTGAAGAAGAATGAAACTACAGCCTGCAGAAATTTCAGTTCCATACATGTCCGGATATGGATGCAACAGTGTATCAAAAAAACCTTTTAAATCAATAGTTCAGTGGGAAGAAGGGGATACCGTGCACTCCCCGGAAACCAACTTTTAATTAGCATTTCTAGATGGGAAATAATGCGTAGAAACCGATTAGCTATGTTAAGTTGTCCGAATTTCCCACGTATGGGTTTTATGCAAATTAGCGCCGCCATTACTGGAAAATCTGTTTTTCACCCTATCGGTGCCAAAATCGCATATAACTGAACAAATAAGG
The DNA here is from genome assembly GCA_037783545.1 of Henricia sp. BOLD:AAB3569. NCBI lineage: Eukaryota > Metazoa > Echinodermata > Asteroidea > Spinulosida > Echinasteridae > Henricia > Henricia sp. BOLD:AAB3569. The sequence continues at coordinate 3,331,534 of JBBELK010000060.1, forward strand.
TGTCTAGACCTATATTTTCGTGGTCAAGGATTATAAAAAAAAACTGTTAAAAAAGAGATAAAACACCTCTGTGACATAGTATTTAAAATAGTGGCAATATGCAAATTATAAATGCCGATTACCAGTTGAATTTTAGGGGTAAACAATAGACGTTTCTTCCCACTTATTTATTTGCTTTACATTAATATTAACTATTAATTTTTCCTCTTGTTTGTGAACAGCAGTGGTAGTAGTTGTAGATCTGGACAATAAACCAGCATGCCCAAAAGAAAACGTGACCAAAGCACAAATCCTGCAGTCCCAAAACAGTCTCAATATATGCATTCTTCATGTGTAATCCATGTCTGACCATGGTCAATTTACACTGCAGTAAAATAAAATGTGCTGCAATCCGTGTGCAATCAGATCCCCACATAAACTAGAAAAGTGTCGGGTATCACCATCAGTGCTATCAACGCTTCACTGACAACCTTCGTCTTTAGGGGGATGAACCAGAAGCATCAACTTCTCAATGACATCATTCCCCTCGCAGGTTGTCTTGAGGTTGCAAATGACCCATCTTTCCACCAGAATACATTTTCTGCAACTAGCTAGGACTTTCCATCTTAAGAACAGACATCATTTAGCAATTACTAGTGCGGGGTTCGTAGAGCTGAAGCACTGAAGGATACTGAGCATGCTCATTCAAACATCACATTGTCCAGCAGAATGAGGTCCTGCGGTTTATCTTCCTTGCGCTTGCTCTATGTTGAAGAACTAAAACAAAATGAGTATAACAACTATCGATCAGAGAAACTACTTTGGCTTAAAATGACTCGAAAATTGTCTGCTTCACAAAAGTTGATCATAACAAAGCCGATACCATTTCATTCTGACTTGTGTACAGCTCAAAAATAAATTCTGCTCTTGCAAAAGCCTACATTCTACAAGCCTACTTGGACGCACTGACAAGGGGTGGGGTTAGGCTGGGGCTGGGCTGATCTGGCTGGCTTTGGGCTGGGCTGGGGCTGGGGCTGGGCCTGGGGCTGGGCCTCAGGGCTTCGGACTGGGCTTGAAAGGCTTCGAGCTGTGCTGGGATGGGTTCGGGCTGGGCTTGGGGGGTTTGAGCTGGGCTCGTAGGACTTCGGGCTAGCTGGGAGGGCTTCGGGATGGGCTTGGAAGGCTTCTGGCTGGGCTAAGAGGGCTTCGGGCTGGGCTGGGATGGTTACGGGCTGAGCTTCGGGGCTTTGAGCTGGGCTCGTAGGACTTCAGGTTGGGATGGGAAGGCTTTGGGCTGGGCTGGGCTAGGTGGGCTTTGCGCTGGGCTGGGGGCGCTCCGGGCTAGGCTTTGTGGCTTCTGGATGGGCTGGGAAGGCTTCAAGCTGGGCTGGGGGGTGGGGGGGGGGGCTTCAGGCTGGGCTGGGAGGGCTTCGGGCTGGGCTTGGAAGGCTTCCGGCTGTGCTGGGATGGGTTCAGGCTGGGCCGAAAGCGCTTTGGGCTGTGCTGGGATGGGCTCGGCTGGGCTTCGGGGCTTTGAGCTGGGCTTGTAGGACATCAGGCTGGGCTAGTAGGGTTTCGGGATGGGCTTATAAGGCTTCTGGCTGGGCTAAGAGGGCTTTGGGCTGGGCTGGGAGGGCTCTGCGCTGGGCTAGGAGGGCTCTGAGCTGGGCTGGGAGGGCTTTGGGATGGGCTGAGAGGGCTTCAGGATGGGCTTGGAGGGCTTCATCCTGGGATGGAAGGGCTTCGAGCTGGGCTTGGAAGGTTTCCGGCTGGGTTCAGGCTGGGATGAGAGCGCTTCGGGCTGTGCTGGGATGGGTTCGAGCTAGGCTTCGGGGCTGGGAGGGCTTCAGGCTGGGCTGGGAGTGCTTCGGTCTGGGCTTGGAAGGCTTCAAGCTAGGCTTGGAGGGCTTCGGGCCGGGTTGGGATGGCTTCAGGCTAGGCTGGGCTGAGATGGCTTTAGGCTGGGCTGGGCTGGGAGGGTCAAGTTTGTTGGGTTTTATCCTGATTAAACCTGCGTGGGATGAGCTGACCTCCTGAATTGCGCATCTCGAAAACGGTCCTAGAAGTGCAGGTTGTAGGGGAGGCAATTCCCGCAGAGTGGCGCACCCTGCCTTAGTGGCTCGCATGGTTGCTGATGCAGCCAGCCTTGCCACAGGAGGGGATCATGTCATGCACAATACTGACCAATAAAAGAAGCTGCATCTGACATCAGCAGTTAGAGAAGTTATTGTCTTTACCCCTCCCACGGCCTGTAAATATGACCGCCGTTTTTCGTTTGTAGCTTTTATTTTTTTTCTATGGTTGGATTGAATTTGTATGGATACCTGTTAATTCCCTGGCCCTGAATACCCTAGGGTAGACATTTAAATCACCGTTCTACATGTACTCCAAATATTAAAGATATTACAGCCATTTCAGCGATATTCAAGGTCAACGGCGGACATCTTGGAAGTGACCCAGATATCACCCATTTCCGGTGGCTTGATTTTGGTAGAGTTTTTACTGTCATTCACCACATTCAGTAGGACCAGAAAATGTTGAAAAACATTTTGTTGGATTTTTGTTTAGGTTAGGGTACTTTTTTTCCATAAATATACCCGTCAATGAGGGGTGTAAAGTGACCATGATCAGACATGGATTGCACATAAAGAATGCATGTTGGCTGATATTGTTTTGGGACTGCAGGAGTGGTCACGTTTTTCTCTTGGGCATGATGGCTCATTGTCTAGATTTACAACTACTACCACTGCTGTTTACAAACAGGTGGAAAAAAACAATTATTAATATTATTGTAAAGCAAATAATTCAGTGGGATCAAACGTGTATTGTTTACCCATGAAAATCAAACTGTAATCAGCATTTCTAATTTGCATATTGCCACTATTTTGAATACTATTTATCTCTTTTTTAATAGGTTTTTTATTTTCCTTGACCATGAAAACATAGGTATAGACACCTTATTTGTTCAGTTATATGCGATTTTGGCACCGATAGGGCGAAAAACAGATTTTCCAGTAATGGCGGCGCTAATTTGCATAAAACCCATACGTGGGACATTCGGACAACTTGTTAACATAGCTAATCGTTTTCTACGCATTATTTCCCATCTAGAAATGCTAATTAAAAGTTGGTTTCTGGGGGGTGCACGGTACCCCCTTCTTCCTACAAAGCATCTTTTTTTGTGCCAAATCGGAATGCTAAAAAATTAGCGTGCTGTTGTTAGTTTACTAAAGACAGGTAGGACCCTACTATAATTTTGGATTTTATTAAATCACGGTATTTGTCAACAACGCTATATCAAGGGTTTTCCTGTCAACCCCTGAGGTAAATTTTTGATCATTGCAAATCTGACAACAGGCTTTTAAAACCTCCGCTGTTTTATGTTTCGCAAATATCGATTGACTTTAGGATTGGACATTCAATCAACGATGCATTATACACATAACGTTATTAATAGACTTCACAGAGACACGAGGCACACGCCGTACGGTTTCGTGACCTTCCCTGTCTCACGTTTTCAAGTGTTTTTAAGACTTCTTAATGAATAAGTGGAATCCAACATCTGAGTCCCCAATTATGCGCCGAAAGAATCAAGAGAGTCATCAGCGTTATGAGAAATGCTCTATAACCGTATCGAATAGCTGTTGCAGGCCCGAGTTCCTTTTAGTTCCCTTGTTCCGTCAGCACTTTTTTAAAACAACAATCGTTTCCCTACAAGATGGCGGCTATTCTTGGGTTTCACTTGGCTTGACAACGGTTGCTATCCGCCATTACTGTGTCCATACTATGGCACGCCAAAGCGAAAAATAATTAAACATGCATAATTTAATATTGACGCATATTTTCGCAAATGTTGCGCAAGAAAACAAAAAGGTTGGCAAGTTTTAAAAAATGTTGCGACTTGTTTTTCTAGGGTTAATGGCAACATTATCAGCATTTAATTATTTCCACTTTGGCGTGACATACGCGTGAGCAACTATCATATCCGCCATTACTGTTTTCATACTATGGCACGCCAAAACGGAAACAATTCAACACTAATAATTTTGCCATCAATCCTTAAAAACAAGTCTCAACATTTTTAAAAACTTGCCAAAAAAAAGCACGGTATGCCAGTTCCAAACAGTCTATCAACATTTAAAGGTCATGCCAACCTTTTTTCTTGCGCAACAGTTGCGAAAATATGGGTCAACATTAAATTATCAGTGTTGAATTATTTTTCGCTTTGGCGTGCCATAGTATAGACACATTAATGGGGATAGCAACCGTTGTCAAGAATTCGATATACAATATATGGGGTTTCTCGCTCGAGTTCATCAGAAATGCAATCGAATTCGTTTATAAATGTACGTTCATGTAATTTTGATAAGGACTTTATTTCTTTGGTTCTTACTCATTTTTAAGCTGTTGAATTTCGTTCAAAGACAGTCCACAGGAGACATCCAGATTAGACCTTTCGTCGGGCCGTTCAACTAGAAGTACAGAGCACCGAATCGTCGTTCAATTTGCCACGTGCACGTTAATAATTCACACGGCTTTTGCGTTCTACTCTTACTTTCCTTTTCGTTAAACATTCCAAATAATTGTTATTTGACAGAAAATGATAGTGCTTTAAAGGAGTGTGACCAGATCACTTTTTTTACCCATAACTCCCCGGGACTTACCTTATGGGTCATGAGATTTTTATATCATAACATCCGTTATATTTTTCTGATTACGAAACTGAAACTCCCGCGCTTCTAGGCCGCATATTTCCGAGGATATCGTCGAAAATCCACCGATTATTTGTAAACTAATTTTCCAGTATCAACGTTTATCCGCTGAAAACATACTCGATAGTTTTGTTCAATTGTTTACTGGAAATTGCTAATGTTTTCGGGGTTTTGGGACATGGGAGGTGTGTATGGGAGTTACTTGATAATATTGGTAAGTTATATCGAAAACTATTTTCCAGAAACTCTGGTCACGCTCCTTTAATTAAATTTTTGTTTCAAGATGTAGTTATTTTCTACATACTGGTTATTCTTTATGTCTTACCACGCAGGTGTCGTTTTGTACAAAAACTCCACGATCAAGTATGCATGCGATACCTTGAACCTTTCCCTTCAATTAGCAGAAATGACTTGAGGGGTAAAATAAAGAGACCCATCACCTCATGACAAACTGTTTTGTTTTACTTTGATCATGGAGGAAGAAAACACATCGAGTGAATAAGAAAAAATGTACAGGGTGAAACATATTTGAATTACAATGCCAAAATATCGAAATCATGTGACCATATGCTCTTGGCCGGTATTGCCAAGAAATTGACCTGAAACATAATGACGTCACAGTTTGTTTACATACGTGCTTTCCTATGGCCTTATGTCGTCTGGTGTACCCGGCCCCGAGACTCCCCCAAAGATCTGAGCGCATGTAAACAAACCGTAACGTCATTATGTTTCAGGTCCATTGAATTAGCCTTTTTGAAGTATGGCGGACACAATAGGAGGGCGCACTTTGCAGTGGGTATAAAATCGACTAAAATGCAAAATAACTCAGTTTTTCACTTTACACTTATTAATTTTATTTATAGGCCTAATTCTGTCTATGTATTATAATTACAACATGTAAATCAAGTTTTTGGAAAGAAATACAATTGATAAAAAAATTCATACCCAAATGAAATTGCGCCCTCTCCTTTTGTTCCGCCATACTTCTAAAAGACTAATGAGCCTCGTTTGATTGCAACTTTTGTTTTCCGATTTCGTGCTTGAAAACTAAATTGAATGCTCTCTTTTTAAATAATTGAACTGCATTCAATTTCGTACTAAAACAAATGCATTTGAAATGAATTCGATTGAGTGGTATTTTGTTAAATTTGAGCAGCAAAACATATAATTTATCAGAAATATGTCATGTGACCGTCGATTCAAAATTGGCCCATACGCTACCTGAATAAGCAATAAATGGGACAAAGTTGAGAGAATGACTAGCCCCGAGTTTTGGGGACGAAAATGTTGAAGGAAATCAACACGTTTGGTCATCCATTTCTCCGTCAGTGGACCAGCTTTTCATGTACAGTATTACCTTTTATCCGTTTAAAAGGCGCTTTTTTTCTCGGCCAAAAATGCCTATAATTTCGGATAGAATCCGTCTGAAGTCGAGTGGTTCGGCTGCAAAAAACAACCGAGCATAATGCGGTAACAGCTATACGTGTTAGATTTGCGCCGAACTTGACATGCTTATTATGACAAGTCGCGGGAGGAGACGCCCTTATCTCTGCGATCGTTTGGGGAAAAGATTAAGCAAGTCGTGCATGAAACAATCGTTTACAGCATGTTCACGGGACGTTGAGACGTTACATGTGAATGTCACGATTCCAAAATCCTTGATTAATTATTCCGACGAATCTCACCCCGGAGATGGTCTATTTGTACAACTATTTTGATTCTATCCGTAACAAATAAGTATAGTTTTTATTTTGAGATTTGATTTTATATCTTTTTTGAATGCTCATAACATAATTTACAATGACCCAACATTTCACTTCATGATTTTAAGAAAAACTCTGTAACGGTCACAAACACGTGACATTAGTTTATTTATGTTCAAAATGGTACTTTTTGTAAGAAATTAACCAAATTTAATGCGTGTATACACACACTTTTTTAAAATTATTTACTTAAAGGAGTTATTCAGTTTCCAGAAAATGGATATCTATGGGAAGAAAGAAGAAAATTTGGACGTGGAAGCAAAAAGGGTGTGATCACTGCACTGCTTTATGGAACGGATAAATAAGTTCACAAAACATTGGTGGTTCTTATACGATATCCTTAAAAATATACGGATTTAGAGCGCGAAATTTCAGAATGGGTGACGATGATATGGTATAAAAATTACAACACCCATGGGAAAAAATAGGGCGCTCAAAACTGTTTTGGACACGCTCCTTTAACACAAATTGTGCATGGATTTTGAATGTTTTCTGAAGCATAAAATGGCTAGCTGAAATTTCTTCATCAACCTTCATCTTTGGATGCCATGCCCTTATTCCACCATGAATCCAATACCCTGCTAATGATATATATTGGGCCTTTAACTTACACTTTAATGCTCGCAGCGCAGGACCACACTGAATTTCACTGTATGTTTTATACAGATAATACAATAAATATATTGACTGATTGAATAAATTGAAACTAGCGCACGACTTTTTAGACACGAATATTTCCCAGAAGCATTCACGTCGAAAATTAAAGGTCGAGCGATGCATTTTAAGCGGGTGCATGAGAAGCATCGTGTTCTCTAATACATGTATGCCGTTTTGCAAAATTGAAGAGCATATCACGTATTTACTATGGCAACAGGCAGCTGGCAACAGGAGGTACAAGGCAACGAGACACTGGTAAACAAGTACAGGATATAGATAGTCCATGCTATTTCTTGCAATCAAAATGGCAAGCATTATTTTGATGCAATTGTATACAAATTTGTATATACACCGTGCTATCGACTTAATTTCCGTATTTATAAATACAGCGGGCGTACTGGTATCGTATACGGGTCTTTCTATAAATTAGGGGTCCAAAAGTGTAACATTTAGTGTCCCCCCTTACACCCAATATGTGTTATTTTTCGTATAAAAATCATTAAAATGGCTTTTAAACCATTTTTTATGAATTGTACTTTATGTACTCACTCTTTGAGATGGAAAGTATTTAAAGAATGTGTCCTGAATTTACAAAAAAGAGATGTAAAATGTAACGGGGGACACCAACATTGGACCCCTAATTTATAGAAAGACCCATACGCATGGAGTATGCTCGCGCTAAGGCATCGAGTCATGATGGAGTGAGTGCATAAATTAACCAGCCTAAATAGGACGGTGGCTTCACACAATTTCTTGAAATGATGCACACATTTTTTTTCTCTCTGAACGTCAATGAGGTACCGAACCGACTTTGCACATGAGCTTTTTTATACCGATGCATCCCCAATTACGCATGGGGATTATAACGTCGTTTGCGACAGTAAATTAATCTGTACTCTACATCGTACAAAAAACAAACTATTTCCGGGATTATGGTACACCTACATGTACACAAAAATCCCAACGTTCATAATAGAAAACTCCCTGTGGCCTGCGTGGTTCAGTGCCTATGCATGATAACCTTGAAAGAAGCAGCATAATGGATTGTGGGGTACTTCACTGATTGTCTTGCCGTCTTAATTGTGTTTTTTACGCTTGTGGTCAAGGATGGAAAGTGGAGATGCTTCACTCGAGACGATACAAGCGAAAAGAGAGGGGGGCCCCGGCAGTGCGATGTCGGCAAACGAGAGAATTAATCAAACGAGAAAAGATAGGCGGAAGAAAGCCAACACATGTGATGGATTTTTGTTTTTACATCTTGTTGATATATTTATTGACAGACATCTAAAAGCCCCGTTTTTTAGCGATTCTGGGAATAAAACCATTATAAGTCAAAAGAAGGACATCACTAAAACTCATCCGAAGAAATTATGTTTCAGCTCCGTCAAATACCACGTTTTCCAAAAACATGAAAACCCATACGTTTTGCCGGTCTTGGCGGGGTGTTTCAAATGTTCGTTCTCAGTCGGTCGCGTACTCTGTGGCTCGCGTCATGCACTCTGTGGCGCGCGTCATACTGCGTGTGCGCACGACCCATAGAAAATGCATCGCGCGCGTAGAAACAACACACACGCAGTACATACACAGCGCCCATTTCGGACCGCTCAGATGAGAAGTTAGACTGGTTCCCGTCCACATATTCCACACAGGAGAATATAAGGACAGATAAAGGGCGCTTCATCTTGATCTGTAGTTGGTCGTCTTTGTGCGTGCGTATTGTGTTTTTTATATTTAAAAATTGGCCAAGCCCTGTGCTTTAGGCAATGTACTGTATTTACATAATTGGACACGCACGGCCAAGTTACAAATGTCAATGCAAAATCTGCGCACTTACTAAAAAAATAAAAATAATAATAACCACGTGACGGGCAGAATTCTGCCCGTCATGGCTGCCCTTTACCGATCCCTATATTTTCGCAATAATTTTCGCAATCTAAATAATTTCATCTTTATGGATTATTTTCTGGTAAAATTATATCATCATTTCATTGGATAGTTGCTACTAATTCAATCTTTACTTTGAGGAAGGTTTTTCCTGTCAACTCGTTGATTAACTTTTGGGGTCATTGCAAATGATACAGTGGGCCAGGCGAAAAAGTGATAACCTTCGGGTTTTTATACACTTGCAACGCACAATATAGGCCTACTATGATGCCGCATGTTTCCTGCATCCTAATCTCAGTTTGGCACGTACATGAACAGGCCGCCAACAAAATCCAAGCGCGCGACGTTTGCCGTTAAGCCACGGCAAGATTTTCGGCTCAAAATCGATGACTTGGATTTAAGAGTGTGCCTGCATATAAAATCTACTATACAAGTAACAAGTCTTAAAGGGCTACTGTCATTTGCAATAACCCAAAAATCTTACTAAACGAGTTGTTCCAAAAACCTTAGTAATGGTAACAAATATATCCCAAGTTATTCCACCCGAGGTCGAATCTTTTTGAAGAAAACGGCAATTAAAGCTTTTTAAATGAGTGTGCACACTCATTTTTTTTTAAAAATAGTACACGTTCATCATGTATTGTGCATGTGGCAGAATGTGGGTGCATTGCAAACAAACATGAATTTTCGAAGTTGTACTGCATCTATGGGGCTCAACATTCCTTACCCATCGTATATGTACTTCACTCACCAAGATTAAAAGACCCCTGTACCTGGTACTAAAAGAACAGCGGAATGACACCGTATATCAGATCCCATGAACGAGACCAAAAAAATTATCTTGTCACGCACTCACTTATCACAGTATGCCTTACTGGCCACTGTCCATTTACTGGAATTCTGCAAACAGCCAGCTACTATGGAAGGGGTCGAGTTCTTTATTTTAAATAAAGGACTTAAAGATTCTTTAAGTCCAGGGGCCGATTTCACTAACGCTTTGCGATGATCGCTAATGCCCAAATCAATCGCTAAACTCGAAATCCATCGCAACTTTGCGATCAACTTCGAAGAGCGATTTCACAAAGACTTAGCGATGGCGTTAACCATCGCTAGTTGTTATTTAGCGATGAATATTTAGCGACGACTAATTTGTCATCGTAAATGGAAACATTCATCGCTAAAATACAATTTCGCGCCATTTGTTTAGTATTTTGAAGGTTTGGTGATTTTTAGTGTGTCTCGAAATGGCGTTTCAGTTGTTGTACATAAACAACGCAAGAGCATTACCGAGAGAGAGGGTTTTCAGGGACAGGACAAATCCTCTGGATTCATACAATGACAAAAAGATGCACAAATATTATCAGTTTACGCGGAATGGTGTCATGAGAATTATTGACATTTTAGAGCCACATCTCCGCCCTTCAACTCTTAGGAGCCACGCAATAGATGCAACCGTTCAAGTATTAAGCTCTCAGGATGCTTCTATTCCACAACATCCGAGCATCATAGCATATCTGTCGCTATAGTGTCTGCGCTGCAGAATCGTGCATATCGCATCAAGTCACCGAATTTCTGGTTGTTTACGCGTTACTAAGCGATCGTCCTCGTCCAATAAATTTATTTATAATTAATACTCATCGCTATTGCGACGGCTTTAGTGAAATGCAAAATCCATCGCCATCGCAATAACGATGGATTTGAATTTAGCGATCATTCTAACGATGATCGCAAAATATTGTGTTAGTGAAATCGGCCCCTGGCACACTGACCATACCAGTCACATACATGTACGTGTTTACACTGTACGGGTGGATTCACCAGAGGAAAATGCAAAACATCTCCAACTTTGTACAGTGTTTTTTAATTTTCAATGGGACAGATGAGGAAACAAAAAAGAGGAAATCAGCTGATCAGCTGAAAAGTTGCATGCCTGATTCACATCACACTGAACGTTTTCCCGCGTAATAATGCGACGCGCGTCTCTTTTGGAAATTTGAGGCGATGTAGAAGGATTTTTGATTGAAACAACACACTGAAAACCACAGAATCAACTTGGGCAAACATTGTTCTTGTGATTCTGTAATTTTTAGTGCGTCGTTTCACTCAAAAAATCCCTCCAAGTCGCTTTTGGTAGGGTCAATTCTGAAAAGATGCACTAAAAATCACAGAAACACAAAAACCACAGAATCACAAAAAAAAGACATCTACTGTAGTTCACGACAGGCCATCAGTGTAGCTAAATTGGTCGGCATGGATTTGCCCCACTGCATTGTTGGAAAAAGAGAGACAAGCACGAGATTGTTGTGATGCTCCGACGGGATGCCCAGATTGGTAGAGCAGTTGGCCATGTATGCCAAGGATCTGGGTTCGAATCCCAGTCGGGGCATTGCAATTTTCTCGTGTTTCTAAATTCATCTCTAACCTTCCGCCCAGTTGATTCTGTGATTTTCAGTGCATTGGTTTACTCCATGTACCTCCACCCCACTTTTTCTGAAAGCGACGCAGTCACATTTACGCGGCGCGAAAACATCCAGTGTGAATCCACCCTAAGGCCACAACAAGTAAAACAACTTTTCCACCTGCCACTCCCTGCATACACAACCATAAACACTGGGTTTGTATAAATGTGCAACTTGACTGTCTGAACCATGCAGTTTTCTTTCAGTGACCCACACTTTGCCCTGAAAAAGGATTACAGATAGTAGTCTTGAGTGTCGGCACTGCCTGTCTTTTAGATCTTAAGGATATTGACATTTGCCTAGTAAGATGCCAGGATCATCGTTATTTTTAAAAATGCACATAGTTACATGTATATCATCTCCAAATCTCTTTCCCATAATGTGGATGGTATGGGTATAGCATTCTGGCTATATATAAAGCTCATGATCCTAAAAGCTCTGGTTCCTGAAAAACGGGAGTCAGTTTACTGTCATAACTTTGAGCTCATTTTGAGCTCTCTGACTCACCGAGCAGATGCTCCACCAGCTGCTGAGCTATAATGCACATAGTATGCTCTTCAGATATTCCATACAAACCTTTTTTTTCTTTCTCGGTGTTGCAATAGTGTAAAACTAGGCAAAGGCAAATATTGCATAAATGTTTAGACATTGCAATTCATGACTGGAAAGTATCATAAGCATGATAATGATCATGATGGTATCTAATTTTACACCACACAACATGGGCGTCGGCAAATTCACGGTGCTGTCGGCAAACAAATTAGGAAATTGAAAAATTAAAGTGATATAGCACCGCTCATAAAAACGCCGCGGCTATATCGACATGTTGTGCTGTTGTGCTCCCTCTCCCTCTCCCCCTCCCCCCACCCCAACGACTCTGTAAAGGACTGGCAGTCGGCGGCAACTTTTAGCCACAGCCCCCATTCAAAATGTTCTAGCGACGCCGCTGAGTCCATAAATCACTCATTTTCAACATAATGTTGTGTTGTCTTTGTTGGCAACATAAATAATACAGTGTGTCAAATAATCGCTTTAAAAATCCTTAATACGAAATACTCCCATTGCAAACATGAAAGTCTATGTTTAAAATAAGAATTTTTAAAGTGATTTTTTTTGTCTTTTCATCCCGTTTATCATTTTTTAGCCGATATAAAACCTTTTCATAATCTGGTACAAAGCTATTTCTGACAGGGTCGCTTTGAAGCATCGCGATGCATCGGTGCTCGGTCAGACTAGTCATGAAGGTAATCCTGTGAAATGGATAGTTCTTGCCGTTATTCAACATATTCTCAGTAACTATCGAGTAAGTAGCAATTTAATCTCGGTTTCCTTTTTTCCAGGACACCTTGTACAACACCAGTCTAAGCTGGTCTTGGTCTTCGACTGTTGGACTTGTCTTGGTTCACCTGGTCTTGGCTACAATGCTATCCCTCCCCCAGGCGAGATTCAGACCATGGGCCACAGAGAACAATGTAGATGATACAGCTTCACCAATCCTAATGCAAAGTTCCCACCTGTCAATCAAGCCGAACCCGCCGACCAATCAATTGTTGCTATGCCGAGGCATAGCAACAATATCCAAGGGGGCGGAGTTAACTGGGCAAAATCGGAACTGTGCATCGTGCCAAGTGGGATAATAATCAGCAGGAGGGCATTACTTTCTTTTGGTATCCGGACCGACAAACTGGACAAGTCTTGGTATTGGCCAGTGATAGCTCCTCAAATGCTTCAAGACACGCTTGATGAAACACATGGGTACAGGAGAGGAGGACCGTGTGTCTATGACTGTGTCTATTACAGTCCCTATCACCGCGTGTGTCGCCACCATCCATGCCAGTAGTACTTGATGTTTGACTCGTCCTAGTTCCAACCGTATTTTTTGGTCTGGTTTGGCCTTTGTGTACAACCGATTTGGTGTGTTTGGAATTGGAGGCAGGCATGCAGCAATCTCTATCTGTGCATTTGTTGCTGTGAGTGGCTTTGCTTGTGTTTCTGGTATTCTCATTCTGCTCAGTGATGTGTAGGTCGGTGTTCTGTGGATTCACATTTTCGAGCTGGCGTAAAGGCATGATGCATATCGGACACTCGGTTTTACCTCGCTCAACCGCCTACAAACAAAACCAAACCAGAACAAGTATACATTAACAGCATACCTGTAATAAAACCCACTTTTATGTTACGGTAATTTATAAGTTCTAAATTTAGAAGGCCTGGCAACCATCAACAAATTGTTGTTACACCCGCCAATTCAAAATGGTCTAGCGACGCCGTTGGACGGAGATGACCCAAAATGCCAAAAAATCATCTTCGTCACGGCAAAAAGTGATGGAACTGACTGTGACGGATATGACTAAATAAACAATTAAACTTTTATAACACCACCCACAGTCTGTTTGAAGCCCAAATACAACAGAAGCTTGTAAGTTTGCACAATTGTGAACATTTTCATGAATACTTTTAAAGATTAAAAACACAAATAAGATATGTTATAAAGCGTTCGGAGATGACGTTGAATAAAGGTACTATTGTAATTTGTTGAGAAAGTCCACAATTCTTCGGCTACTACGAGTTGCACTTTTCTTTAATGGATTATTTCATGCTCTAAACGCTCTGAGGTATCCGATGGACTAATGCAAGTCTTGTTCATGGTCAGTTCTGATGCTCTAAAATATCGTGACGGAAATGACCAAAAATCCAGGGACACGATTTTTGACTCTTAAAATGTCAGATTTCATACAAATGTGGTTTAATAATGATGTAATTTTCAATTTTGCATTTGGAGGAGACCAACCATACTTGGCTTCTGGTAGTATATTATCTTTTTAAGCTGCTCATTAAAAACATTATGCCAATGGGGACATTTTGAGAGACACCACCAGGACATGCGTTTTTGAGGGGTTTTAAAGGTTCATCGTAAAAAAAAGCACCATGTCGATTGTTTTTTTTTTTTACCACTGCACATAATGAGAAATATGTTAAAGATTATTTTACCGCTTAAAAATCAGATTTTCACTGTATAGTTTTTGAGATGTAGCATCTCAAAGCATCGGGACACGAAAATAGACACTTACTGAAGAATGACCCACACGCGCGCAGATTGTACATGTAAGTTTACACAGTACAGTGTATATACTTGGTAGTGCTGGCCGTGTACTTTATTTGGTATTGGGCGATTCCATAAAAATGAATTTAACAATTTTTTTAAATATAAGTACCTGGCTTCAGTAATAGGCCTTGTGAATCAACACCTTTACTATAGTGCACTCTTTAATGCAAGTGTGACATTTTGAAATACATGTATTCCTAACTATTTACAACCTGCATGGGAATTTCTTTAATTTCTTTAAATTAGAAAACCCATTTTTACAAATGCATCAAAATGTTACACTATAATAATGGAATGACCCCATTCCTCTCATGTTAAGGTAATATCTAACCTTGAGTTGTATAGCATCCCATTCATCTTGGCAGATGGTCCTCAAGTTGGATGCTTCCAGGTGCTTAAAAACATCCCTGCTGGCCGCCATGGAACGGTCCATCTCATCGAGGAAGGCATCGACTTTGGTGTCGTAAGATCGCAGAAGTCTCTCTGTTATTAACTGGAGCTGAAACATTGGTTATAAAACAACAGCAAATATGGTCACCAAGACGTTAAAGCATGGTTAAAGATAGTATACATGATTGGTAAACCGTTACAAATAGTTTTATCCCCCTGTGTGATTGAAGATATGCATGATTAAAACCAACCTGAGCAAAAATTAGCTCTGTACTTTGTCTAACTTTTGAGAAAACAGTCACTTCGCCCCAAAACACTTCGCCCTGAACCACGACTAGGCCTGTGCACGAAGTTGTTTGAGGGAGAAGTGGCATTTGGGCGAGGTAGTTTTGGACGAAGTGGTTTTGGGGCGAAATGTCCTTTGGGTGAAGTGGTTCAGGGCGAAGTGGTCCAGGGCGAGGTGGTTTTGGGGCAAAATGAATTTACGTCTCGCGAGACGAAAAATAACTGTTTTGCTCATTTTTTTCAAAGACTATAGCACTTCAGACAAAACCATTTCAGGGGAAGTTTTCTACCGTCATCGTGTTTATGTTGTGTAAGTAAGTGTAAATCTGTGAACATTTCTGATTCCTCGAGATACCAATCATATATTCTAACAACTGAAAGTGCAACATATACTGCACCGAACTCTCCA
Organism: Henricia sp. BOLD:AAB3569; assembly: GCA_037783545.1. Lineage (NCBI taxonomy): Eukaryota > Metazoa > Echinodermata > Asteroidea > Spinulosida > Echinasteridae > Henricia > Henricia sp. BOLD:AAB3569. The sequence goes on from JBBELK010000060.1 coordinate 3,347,178, forward strand.
AGAAAGATTACTTTCTATTGATGACATCTTGAGAAAAGGTCACTATCATTTGAAATTTTACTTCTAGTTTCGAGCAGAAAAGAAAAACAATTGAGAACAATGGCAACAAATTACTTAAGATGATTTTCAAACCTGCTTATTGTTAGCAATCACTTAAAGGTAGTCTACTTGTTTGGTAATTACCCTCCAAAACAAATTCTGAATTATTGTCTAAAAAGCTTACTTGTTATTAAGATAGTAATGGTAGTAATCATCCTGTGAAATTATTTTGTCTGAATTCGTAAGAAAAATTACAAAAATCTCCAAATATCGCCTGGAGGCGATCTTTGGAGCCATTAATTCGTGCAAAAAAACCATGCTTAGATTTTTCAGGTTTTCTGAAGTATTACTGCCTCTATGTGGCTGAAATTTCTACAAGGTAGTTTTCTCGCCCTAGGTTTTCAATTACTAATATAAATCATGCTGTTTTTAACAGTTTACCAAACAAGTATAAAACAACATACATGTACATGAATTTTTACGGTTTTTAGAAACATGGCAGCATCTGTCTAGCTGATATTTCTGCAGGTAGGTTCACCAATATTCTTTTTCAGATACGTAATGTCATTTCATCTGTAAATAATACAATGGGGTCTTTAAAAATGTGCAGCATATGTCAGAAGCCCTTTGACCATCTGTGGATTAAACTGTATTGAAGGCTTTTCATGAGGTCATCACGGGGAGAAACTGTTTTTTGGCTTCACCAAAGACTCATTAGTATTATATAAAGGCCACTATAGGTGCTGTACGTACGGAGGGCGGTCGGTCAGGTTGGCGTAGTGGTTCTTTCATCGCCTTTCACCTCTGGCGTCCCGGGGTTAGATTCCGGGGCGTGTATGTGGATTGGGTTTGCACTAGACCGCGTGGGTTTCCCCCCAGGAGATTTCTCTGGGGGTTTTCCTCCCACTTCTAAAACTGCATCTCCTTCTTTGTCATCTCGAGTTGTATAATAAAGTATAACAAATCTAAAACCGCATAGTTGATGGCATGAAGAGCCTTATTAGTTGCCGAAGAAGCCATAAAATTAACAACAACAAAATGTACGTACGGATTTTTAAGGGTTTCAACATTATACATGTAAGCTTTCATCATTAACAAAGGCATGCAATTATCTTCGGGGCTATATGGCCATTGGCATATGAATCACATGATTCTATGAATTTCACTGATAATTTTTGGGACCTTTTGAGCACACTGAAAAAATATTGTAAACAACATCCACACTGTTGAATCCAACCACAAACTAAACAACAATATAATACAACAACCATTTTTTACAAGAGTATAATGCATAGTTCCGACCTGTCAATCAAGCCAAACCCGCCAACCAATCACAACAGAGTTAGCAGACAGCGCCCACATAGGTCAAAGTGCATTACCTCACAACAACATAGTTTGTACATTGTTGTATGCGGTGATCCGGGTGAATTTTTGGTTTCAAGGCTGTTCAAAGGTAAGAAAGCACGTATTTCATGATGATATGACATCCCTGTATTACTGGCCCTTTACTCAGTGTGTTCTAAGATAACTGTCGACCCTGAAACATGGATACCTTTGAGTTTTCTCCAATGAATCTCTGCTTTCCGTTGAAAGTCCCATTGGTTTGTGCAGTGTGTGTGGACATTTTGATGATAGCGTGTGAGGCATAGCAACAATATCCAAGGGGGTGGAGTTAACTGGGCACAATCGAAACTATTGGGTCGGTTCATACGATGTAAATGGATATAAAAAGAATATAAAAATGTCAAACACACTTTTTCTTCGTAGAATCTTTTCCGAAGTAGTGGGTCCTTGGGTGGAACTGTTTGCCTGAGTTTGAGATACCAGCTGCGTACAACGTAGCCACGCCAACATGCCTGTATCCTGTAGTACAGAGATATTGGAAGATAGAAAATGTCCTGTTAGCAGCAATGCTGTAATAAACTGCTACGTGTAAAACTGAGCCCAAGAAACAAAGATACTGAAGTAAAAAAATGCAAGCCATAGATGTAGATTAAAGAATTGAAAAACTGTTACAAAACTGTTACAAAATGAGCGAGTGAGTATGTGTATGATAACAACCAACCTAGGGCCACTTTCAAAAAACCAGCTTTATAAAATTTTTTTGATTAAGCAAGATTAATCAGCAAGATTGTATTTCATATGAAAGGAAGATTGTATTTCATAAAGCTCGTTTTTTTAAGCGCGTGAGGAGATGACACGTGCAACGCTGTCGTCTGTTTTGTTCGAAAACGTTCATCATCTGCTTTCATTATGTGGGGTACCATGGCCGAGTGGTTTATAGGTCACTGATGACTCGTAATACTTGGTAAAAACTTGGGGTTGCGGGTTCAATACCCGGCTGGGGTACCTGTGCCCTTGAGAAGGCACTTAAACACACTTGCTCCAGTGCGTAATATTAGCAAAAAATTGGTAAGTTACATGTGGAATGCGGTTTGGTTTGCTACATGCTTATAGGAGAGAATGAGTTTTATGATGGAACAAGTGTTCCAGAATGCAAATACAATCTCTAGGATCGAACCCACAACTACAGGGTGGCGAGTACAATACCATGCACAGACACCTAGGATTTTCCTTGTTTATGACATATAAAATGTTAGGCCCGCTTCAAACGTCCCGCTTTAAAGGAACACACCTTCTTTGTTGGGCTATTTTGGGCTCGAAATAGACCCATACATTATTCTGAAGCGCATTCGAGAGTAAATTAGATATATCCTGAAAAGACGCCGTCAAATTTAGCCGTTTTTGAGCACTTTTGAAAAATCCAAGGTCACGTGACTTTTCGGAACCAAATTCTGGTTCCGAAAAGTCACGTGGTCTTGTGAGTTAGTTGTATTTCCAGCCGTATAAAAGTTTGTTACTGCAGAACTGCACCAAATTGAACTCTGATTTCCCCCCAATATTTATAAGTAATTCACAAAAGAGAGACTATTTATACAGGTATGAAACAAAGTTAAACATAAGTATGAAAATTCGAACATAATTGTTTGTTTCGAGAGTCCGGAGAACGGGAGCGAGCGCGTGCTACGGCAGGCTACCGTGGAGTGTAGAAATTTGCCCCGCGCAGTATACGGCAAATAGCCTGAGCGGGCGTGTTGCTTCGGTGCACGTACGTTCGTGAAGAAAAAACATGATGCCAACTCCTCAAAAGAAAACGGAAATTCCTATTCGGTTGTCCGGGCTGTCCAGTGAAATCGTGAGCAGAAAATTTGAGATATCCTGAGCAGGAGAAGAGCGAATCGTTTGTGACAAATTCATGAGGCTCTCGCGTAGTTGCAACGGCTGGTAAAGCGTATAACCCGTCTTTTGGCCGTTTTCGTTATTTTTGCACTTCTTTAGTAAATTACGGGATATTTTGATGAAATTTTTTCGCAACGACCATCAAAAAAGTATTGTCAATGCTGCTACATCACTAAATCATGTAAACAGTAGGCAGGTGTGTACCTTTAAGTCAAATTAAATTCTACTTGATTTTTTTAATTCGACACGGCACAAGCACGACGTTTGAAGCCATTTGGCTCGGCAAAATGAATTCGGCACGGCAAAACAATTTAGCTCGATAGGGTCTGCCGTGCTAACTCAATTGAGTGCGGCACAAGCACGGCTCGGCTTCAAACGTCGTGCTTCTGCCGTGTCGAATTTAATTCCAGTTCGAAGTTGGTCCGCAATTTTGTTCACAACTAGGAATGCACATGCTCGCAGCGCGTATGTGAGTAAAGAAATAACCAACAAACAAGTGCATCAGAATAATAAATATGGCGACGTACAATGGACAGAATGGAAAACGCACGTGTACAACGTCCATGACGTGCACAATACTCATCCGCCATGTTGGATGTATTTAAGCTCGACTGGAAGTTTGCAATTAAGTTCGACGTTTGAAGCCACTGCCGTGCTAACGTCGTGCCAACGTTGTGCCAAGTTGAATTCGACACGGCATAAGCGTGACGTTTAAAGCGGGCCTTAGTTTGATGATAAAAACACAAAATTAGGAGAGAAAAGTGTCATGAATTTACTAAGGAAATGTTTTTTAGAGTTTAGTGTATGGGGTCGAGGGGAGTGTCTGTGCATGGTAATCTTTCTTAGGGTGTCTCCATCCACCCAAAGTTTACTGACAGTGGCCCAAACTGCTCGGGCATGGTAGGCCTACTCCAATAAAAGATAGTCCAATGGGAATACAAGTCTTACAAAGATCTTGACAAAATTACTTTTAAAAAATTAGAATGATCCAGGGGTAAAATGTGTGAAATTCTCGACTCTGATTGAAGGATGACCTACCTAATGACACACTTAACTCGGTGAAGTTTAGCACCCTCGTAAATCACTCTGGTTTGGTACTGTTCCTTCCGACACATCGGACAGGTCTTCTTTCCTGTGAATCGCTCAAAGGCTTGAAGACAATTCTGGAGCAGTCAATTGGTTAACAAAGCAATTGGTTAACAAATCGATTGTTGTAAACACTTGGCAAGTGGTACCCTTTTCAATGAATGTGTCGCTTACGAGTGAATGGTGTCGTTGACAACCACACACAGCAATCAGAACGTCAGATGTTTGACACTCGACATGCACAACTTAATTTGATCTTTGTTAGGGATTGCCTCATGTGAATGGTGCTGCTCTTCATTCGATCTTCATTTAATCTTCGTTAAGTAAAATCATTGGCTCCCAACAAAACGGCATGCACGTGCTTGGAAACGGGCATTGTTGCGTCACTAGTGTTTAGCAAATTTTGCCTCTGAAGCGAGCAAACGTTTGGCAGTGCCTCCATGAAATAGCTGGAGCCTCCGTTAGCACAAAATCGGCTACTAAACAGCGCCATCAAATTGGCCCCTGGTCGGCGATTCAGGGTACATGTACCTCTTGCCAAGAAAAATGGTTACAAAAAATAATTTGTCCCATCCGCTATCAGTGTGTTAAATGCCGATTTTTAAAAGGGATTCATAATGTATTTGATTTTTTTATATGAACTTGGCAATTTGTATTATTGTGGTTGTATATTGTAATTTTTAGGTGTGAAGCATATTATAAGTGTATGGAGCATGTGATCAAAAGACAATTTTACATGTTAAATTGTATTTTTTTAAAACTTGGACAAATAAAACAATTTGAATGTGACTGTACACTTCTTTAACTAACAAGGAGGTCGTGGGTTCGAGTCCCACCCGAGCACGCTATGAAGTTTTTCATAGTGTCTCGGGAAAGCACTGAGTATACAGTGTTAACAATTACGTCGGGTAAGGGCAAAACAAACCTCAATTAACACAGTTTACCCGACGCAAGCTAAATCAATTTCTGATTAATTGCAATCCCCGTTGCAAAATTATTTGAACCAGCCATTCAACACCGGCTAGCTCGGTAGTCGAGTGGTTAAATCGTCTGCCTCGTTTGCAGGAGGTCGTGAGTTGGAGTCCCACCCGAGCACGCTATGAAGTTTTTTATAGTGTCTCGGGAAAGCACTGAGTATACAGTGTTAGCAATTACGTCGGGTAAGGGCAAAACAAACCTCAATTAACATTCAGTTTCCCCGACGCAAGGTAAATAAATTTCTAACGATGATTGACTAATCTTCATCAAACAATGTGATTTCCCTAATGTGAACAGAACTAAAGTTATTTTTTTAATCTCAAAGTCAAGTCACAAGTTTTGCTGCACAAGAATTAAGTGAAACGCACCCGATGAAAGACGTGAGAGCAGGACAGTAAAACCTGAAGAGAAAAGAGAACAAAAAGGGGTCATTTAATGAAGTTGGGATACGGTGTCCCCTGTTACATCGGATACCTTTTCAGGCTATATTTTTATACCTACAAATTTAAATAGTCAATACATGTAGTACTCAGAAATACCAGCGGTTTAACAAGATAATATAAAAACTTCCATTATTTGTAACAAAAAATAGGAGCATCAGTCAACTAAATGGAATTTTGTGCAAATGCAGGTGTGACAATTGGTGTTTTTTAACATATTTTTTTGAACCACGAGAAAATCAAGTTTGAATTTTCCAAATTTGGATTACAAATTATTGTTTAGATCGAGAACTGTGCGCTAATGTCAAATTCAACAAAATTACCTTCAGGGTCTTAGTGAATTGAGATAAATTGGCATGGTGTTCCCGTTACATCGGTAACCATCATTTTTTTTCAAATTAATTCAAAATTGCTAAACTCCATTATGACTGAAGACTCAATTATCACAGAACAGGCCATGTATCCATATCGTGCAACATCATTATACAGAACACGACTCTTTGCCCACTTATTGGCCATTTTGTGGAAACGAAGAAATGTCATACTTTTGTGTCCCAACTTCGTGGAACGACCCAAAGCTCAGTTAGGTGATTCCAAAGAATTGGGTTTTATTTTTTATTTGTTTATTTGTTTTTATTCACTTTTTGTTTTGTTTTAACTGTTTGATTCTTAGCAGGGTTCTAGCTATATTATTATTATTATTATTATTTATTCGGCCAATACATAAAAAAAACAAGCACACACAAATTACATGCAGTGAACAATAAACAAAAGTTACAGAGAAAGCGCAAATTACGATGTAATACTGAATAATGCAGAGAAAAATAGACAGGAGTGAACTATAGGACAAAACAGTCCAAGCCGGTCAGGGTAAGCAAAAGTGAACCTAAACACTGTACCCTAAAGCCTGCTCATTGCAGCTAATATGGATAATTTTCACAGATTTGACCACAATCCTGTGCAGATAGCAATAACATGTTTTTTTTAAAATATGTCTGCCAAATTGCAGACTTGGCTAAAAAATTTGTCCAATATTTAACTTTTTCCAGCTGGTATTTCTGTAGAGCCATTACCTAGAATAGGCACTGTCCCAGCTAATTAGCTAGACTCGCACAGAGATTTTTCATCGAGAAAGCCCACTTGCAAAACCTTTATTGCGTAAGCTGCACAACATTCCTGTGATAATTACACGCAAGCCTATGATGCTTAAATACCATTTTCAAAAGTTGCGCAAGCTACGAATTTTTTTGTGAAATCGGCTGCAGATCTAGTAAAGACATTGAGTCGCAAGCCTATTGACCCCCTTCGAACACGTGCAAATACGCCATTTTGGAAGTCAAAAAATGCTGAGTCATTGTGGAAGCGATGTGCGTGCGCGCTATATGTGTGTCTCTGGTGGGTGTAACGCGGTTTAATTCACCAATGGGAGCCTTAGCATTGCGCGTTACGCACGCTATGGACACACACAATGCGCACACACATTGCTTCCACAACGACGCGGCATTATTTGACTCCCAAAATGACGTCATTGGCACGAGCTCAATAGGCCTGTGGTTCTCATGACCACTGGAGATGATCATACATTAAGAACAAATATCAGAAGATTGGAATGATTCCTTGCCTGTTGCTCTAATCCAAACTCTTCTTTACAAATGACACAAGGAAGCACTGAATCGTCCCGTCGATTGGACTTGTCTTTAGCATCTTTCCAGTCCAGGTCAGAAAGAAGTTGTTCAGGTGCACCCATCAGGCCCAACTTCTGAGCTGCACACACAATGTAGGGTTGAATACGATATCTTTGTTACATTTCAACTACCCAACCTGTCCCAACTACAGTCAAACCATGCTAACAAGCAAAGATGATACAGCGCTATAGATAGACCACTAATGCAAAATCAATTCAATAAAGTGAAGTATGGAAAAGCACCATTTGAGCAAGCAAACTGGATGCCTCTCATGTCTGTTTCACATGAAATCATAGATCTGCAAGTCCTGTCGGTAAACAAAGTGTTAACTAGAAACTATTCAATAAAAGTGTGGACAAATGTCCATGAGTTTTGGGAATCTGGATGCAGTGAAAAACAACTTGGCTCCACCAGGATTAAAACCATGGACCTGCTTGACATGCAGATGCCCTACCTGAAGCCAACTGGTGGTCTTGAAACATGGCATTGGAGTTGTTTCTCACTGATTGGGATTGGCTATCCCATGAGCTTAATTAACAAGCCCTACAGAGGGATAAACCATTATATGAGATAACCACCCCTCCAAGAGATCATTTAAGATAAGATAAAAAACAAACTATTGTTTAGTTTTAGAGTTTAGACTAACCAAGTGTCAGGGGTTGTGGCTTTTTCCCCAAGACAAATTCTTCCTCAGTCTTCTGTATTAAGGCCGTGTCCTCTTTCTTTCTGTGCTTCATACGAGTGTCTACCACAGGCTTGACCTCCTTCAGTGCTTTCCTGGGTGATCGTCCATGGTGGACTGGCTTCTTCAAGGGGTCAGTTAGTGAGAGATTACGCATTAGATGATCCTGGAAGGCCACTGCAGCAAGAGCTGTGCTGCTGGTGGAAGCTTTGCCATCCTGGGTAGGAATCCAAGATGTTTTAGCCCCAAAATATCATTTGCTGTAATTGCAGTTACCAAAAATTTTACTTCACGAGTTGACAAGAAAGGAAAAAAAAAACATTGATAAGTCTTGATTGCAATGGTAACAAACACCACATGATTTTTTTTTCTGTGTAAAATGGTACCTTTGTGAGAGAATTTGCAAACTTAATGTGGGTATAAAAAATATTGTCTGCAGACAACTTTTTTACCATTCATTCAGACACAAAAATATGCATGGATTGTTCAGGTTTTCTGAAGTAGCTATTAGTATTAGGCCTACTGCATCTACATGTATGTGGCTGAAATTTCTACAAAAGTACAAGGCAGTTTTCTTGACATAGTCTTTTAATTATGAGTGGAAATAAGTTCACTGAAGAAATAATGAGCCTTTTGCATGTTTCACATAGTCATAGCATCCCATGTAGCTGACTCTCTTCCTTTCACATGCACACAATAGTATCCAGATGACCAGACTAAATTCTTGTTGTTATGTAATGACAATGTGACCTTTTTCGTGCAGCGCTCCATATATGCATCGTCTACTGTACGCACCGACGGTGTTGTGCATGCGCGTTGCGCCGTTGATGTGTTGGTGTGTGCAGTACTACTACTAGTACAGTACATGTATACTCGATGCATGGAGTGTTGCACGAAAAAGGTAAAACTTGGGTGGAATTCCCACTGTATTTTCTCGGAAAGTAGGCAAACGATACCCTACCTAATGCGTATCTTTTATTTAGGGTGAGGTAACTGGTAAGGTAACAATAGTAATTACGGCTTTTGAAACTGTGTAGTTTAAAGGGCCTGTGACATGCTAAACAACTTTTTGCCTAATCTTTGCTTAATATGATAGATTACTTGTTCAGCAAGACATGCTATTGTTCGTTTAGATGTAAAATTAATAAAAGATAGCCTTTTTCAACTTTGAAGATTTCATTGCAATAAACCACAGACGGAGGGCGCTGTTTGGAGTGCATCACGTAAGGAAGACAGAAGGGAAAAGAAAAAACATAAGACTTCAAGTTGGACTTGTGGCAAATTGCTGCAGTTTCTACCCCCAGTTTCGTCAAGGCTTACAACAGGAAACATGTAGAACAAACTCAAACACTCGTTGATTACAAAAGTTCCAGGAAGTTTTAGAAAAAAGTGGAATCTTTTGTGCACAGTTGAATGTAATTTTGCTGTGTTTTCCTCTTGTGACATCGTGACCTTGTTCATGAATATGCACATTCGCATTAGCATAAAAACTAAAAACCTTTGTTTTAACCCCCCCAAACAAGCTCCAAATGGGATTTTTATGAATGTAACTGATGAGTATATTGGATTTATAGCATTGATTTCATTGATAAAAATCCCAAATAAGGGGCCCTTTAAAGCACAGGCTCGTCAGCAATGTGCGGGTGCCAAATTCGTGCCACGAAATACGCAGCTCCATAGCAAAGCCAAAGGCATGGAGCTGCATATTTCTTGGCACGAATCGAAGGCAGTATGTATAAGTCGGACCTTCCGGATCCTTCCGGATCTTCCGGATCTTTTTCAAAAATGGCTATTTAACGAACAGAAAAGGCCCTGTTTGACTTCTAATTACGATTACATACCTTTTACCACCATGTACGGCCCCGTTTTTTAATCATACAGAACATCGCCATTCCACAAAGTGAAATTTCCGAAGAGATACTGACCCGTCAATGCTCCCAATGCATTGTGAAGTGCAGGACACTAATAAAAAAAAAATTGTTTCTCCTAATTGTTTCCCATGCACGCCGGATCTCAGTCTGTTTTGAAATGACCCTCACTCTATGTAAATTGCCGTTGTTAGTGGGCATGTAAACATTGCCCTTGTCTTTATTGTTCTTGGTTGTACATTTTTCGTGATTTAACTATCTGTAGATCATGATATATTCCAAGAAACCCAGCCGCATGGAGCCGACTATAACATGCTAGTTAATGATCATGTTGCCAGCCGGATCCTACCTGTAAAATGTTTAATTTTGAAGTAAATTAGTCGGCTAAACTGTGGTAGGTGACTGAAGAGTCATAGTTAATCACTGGTACATTGCATTTAAGGCAGCGTTATCCACTGTCCGAAAAGTTGCTCCCAAAGTTAAGTTACACGTATAGTTTATAAGCTCTGCCCACACGCAGCGGAAGTAGGAGTACACGCACGCACGTTAGTGATCATATGGCGAGCCGGATCCTACCTCTAACATTGTTAATTTTGAATTAAATTAGTCGGCTAAACTGTGGTAGGTGAGTGAAGAGTCATAGTTAACCACTGTTACATTGCATTTAACATAGCGTTTTCCAATGTCCGAAAATTTGCTTCCAAATGTTGCACGTTTATGAAAGGCTTGTGCCCTCTGTCGCGTAATGGAAGTATAGCAGCCCGGCGCACGTATATTGAAAGCCGGATCCTACCTCTAAAATGTTCAATTTTGAAGGAAATTAGTCAGCTAAACTGTGGTAGGTGACTGAAGAGTCATAGTTAATCACTGGTACATTGCATTTAAAGCAGCGTTATCCACTGTCTGAAAATTTGCTTCCAAAGTTCCACGTATAGCTTATAAGCTCTGCCCACCCGCAGCGGAAGTATAGGAGTACACGCACGCACGTTGGTGATCATATGACGAGCCGGATCCTACCTCCAAAATTTTTAATTTTGAAGGAAATTAGTTGGCTAAACTGTGGTAGGTAAGTAAAGAGTCATATGTAACCCTTGTTACTTTAACATAGCGTTATCCACTGTCCGAAAATTTGCTTCCAAAGTTGCACCTAGTTTATAAGCTCTGCCCACACGCAGCATAAGTATAGGAGTACACGCACGCACGTTAGTGATCATATGGCCAGCCGGATCCTACCTCTAACATTTTCAATTTTGAAGTAAATTAGTCGGCTAAACTGTGGTAGGTGACTGAAGAGTCATAGTTAACCACTGTTACATTGCATTTAACATAGCGCTTTCCACTGCCCGAAAATCTGCTTCCAAAGTTACACGTAGTTTATAAGCTCTGCCCACACGCAGCGGAAGTATAGGAGTACACGCACGCACGTTAGTGATCATATGGCCAGCCGGATCCTACCTCTAAAATTTTTAATTTTGAAGGAAATGAGTCGGCTAAACTGTGGTAGGTGAGTGAAGAGTCATATTTAATAGCTGTTACATTACATTTAACATAGCGTTTTCCGATGTCCGAAAATTTTCTTCCAAAGTTACACGTAGTTTAAGCTCTGCCCATGCACCCGCAGCGGAACTATAGGAGTACACGCACGCACGCCTAGTGATCATATGGCGAGCCGGATCCTACCTGTAAAATGTTTAATTTTGAAGGAAATGAGTCGGCTAAACTGTGGTAGGTGAATGAAGAGTCATAGTTAATCACTGTTACATTACATTTAACATAGCGCTTTCTACTGTCCGAAAATTTGCTTCCAAAGTTGCACGTTTATGAAAGGCTCGTGCCCTCTGTCGCGTAATGGAAGTTCAGCAGCCCGGCGCACGTATATTGAAAACCGGATCCTACCTCTAAAATGTTCAATTTTGAAGGAAATTAGTAAGCTAAACTGTGGTAGGTGACTGAAGAGTCATAGTTAATCACTGGTACATTGCATTTAACATTGCGTTATCCACTGTCCGAAAATTGCTTCCAAAGTTCCACGTATAGCTTATAAGCTCTGCCCACCCGCAGCGGAAGTATAGGAGTACACGCACGCACGTTGGTGATCATATGACGAGCCGGATCCTACCTCCAAAATTTTTAATTTTGAAGGAAATTAGTTGGCTAAACTGTGGTAGGTAAGTAAAGAGTCATATGTAACCCTTGTTACATTACATTTAACATAGCGTTATCCACTGTCCGAAAATTTGCTTCTAAAGTTGCACCTAGTTTATAAGCTCTGCCCACACGCAGCAGAAGTATAGGAGTACACGCACGCACGTTAGTGATCATATGGCCAGCCGGATCCTACCTCTAACATTTTCAATTTTGAAGTAAATTAGTCGGCTAAACTGTGGTAGGTGACTGAAGAGTCATAGTTAACCACTGTTACATTGCATTTAACATAGCGCTTTTCACTGTCCGAAAATTTGCTTCCGAAGTTGCACGTTTATGAAAGGCTCGTGCCGTCCGTCGCGTAATGGAAGTATAGCAGCCCGGCGCACGTATATTGAAAACCGGATCCTACCTCTAACATTTTAAATTTTGAAGGAAATTAGTCGGCTAAACTGTGGTAGGTGACTGAAGAGTCATAGTTAATCACTGTTACATTATATTTAACATAGCGTTTTCCACTGTCCAAAAATTTGTTTCCAAAGTTACACGTAGTTTATAAGCTCTGCCCACACGCAGCGGAAGTATAGGAGTACACGCACGAACGTTAGTGATCATATGGCGAGCCGGATCCTACCTGTAAAATTTTTAATTTTGAAGGAAATGAGTCGGCTAAACTGTGGTAGGTGAATGAAGAGTCATAGTTAATCACTGTTACATTACATTTAACATAGCGCTTTCTACTGTCCGAAAATTTGCTTCCAAAGTTGCACGTTTATGAAAGGCTCGTGCCCTCTGTCGCGTAATGGAAGTTCAGCAGCCCGGCGCACGTATATTGAAAACCGGATCCTACCTCTAACATTTTAAATTTTGAAGGAAATTAGTCGGCTAAACTGTGGTAGGTGACTGAAGAGTCATAGTTGATCACTGTTACATTATATTTAACATAGCGTTTTCCACTGTCCAAAAATTTGTTTCCAAAGTTACACGTAGTTTATAAGCTCTGCACACACGCAGCGGAAGTATAGGAGTACACGCACGAACGTTAGTGATCATATGGCGAGCCGGATCCTACCTGTAAAATTTTTAATTTTGAAGGAAATTAGTCGGCTAAACTGTGGTAGGTGAGTGAAGAGTCATAGTTAATCGCTGTTACATTACATTTAACATAGCGTTTTCCGATGTCCGAAAATTTGCTTCCAAAGTTACACGTAGTTTATAAGCTCGGCTCACACGCAGCGGAAGTACATGCACGCACGTTAGTGATCTTAGCGAGCCGGATCCTACCTCTAAAATGTTAAATTTTAAAGGAATTTAGTCGGCTTAACTGTGGTAGGTGAATAAAGAGTCATAGTTATCACCTGTTACATTACATTTAACATAGCGTTCTCCTCTGTCAAAAAATTTGCTTCCAAAGTTACACGTAGGCCTAGTTTATAAGCTCTATGCCAACACGCAACGGAAGAAATATTGGACCAAGTTAGTGGTCATATGGCGATCCGGATCCCACCTCTAAAATTTTCAATTTTGAAGGAAATTAGTCGGCTAAACTGTGTAGGTGAGTGAAGAGTCACCCTAAAATCGTGCGATAATTGTACGCATGTCGTAGGACAGTCGTACGACATGGCCACGAGCGAAAAAAATACCCAAGACAACATTTTGACTTTGATCCAGACCAAAACCTCACGACAGTCCTCTACGACGCTATTTTTCGTCGCAGGACACCAAAATATCGTAGCAGCCCCACCCTCATTATTCATTTTTGTCGGCAAAATCATGCTACTGTCGGGAAATTCATGGCGTTGTCGACAAAAGAAATTAATAAATGGAAGAATTAAAGTGACAGCACTGCTCATCAAAACGCTACGGATATCGGCACAATGCTATTACGGCGCTGTTAATGCGTACATTATTATTATTATGTGTTTTCCCGCGAGAAAATTAAAAAATCAATGCATGGTTTTTGTGAATGGTAAAAAAAATCATCTTCGACAAAAATCTTCTCCGACAAAAGTACCATATGATTGTAAACGGGAGAATCATGTGGTGCATTGCTACCAACACTTTTAGTCGAGCCTTTCTTGTCAACTCGTGAAGTAAAATTTAGGGAACTGCAAATTATTTAAACCATAGTAATCTGACAGCTTTGGGACAAGGAAAAATGGGACATATTATGCCATTCCACCTAGTTGTTTGAACTAGATATCTGTTTGAGTATGACGTTACAAAGATTTCAGTCTTCCTGATTAGAAAATCTACTCAAACTACTGCACCTAGCTGACCCTTTATTGTCTAGACTAGTTATTTTTGACTAAGTTTCTTTTAGAGTGTAAAGCGGGCCTCCCACTGTGCGATTTTGGCCACGAATTTCCTACGATTAAGTACGATTGTGTGTAGAGTCTATAGACAGTCTCTGGAGTGGTAATCGTACCAACTCGTAGGAAATTCGTGAAAAAAATCGCACAGTGGGAGGCCTGCTTAAAGCGGGCCTCCCACTGTGCGATTTTTGCTACGAATTAGGTACGATTAGGTACGATTTGTTACGATTGTGTGTAGAGTCAATGGACAGTATCTGGTTATCGTACCAAATCGTAGCTAATCGTACCTAATTCGTGGCTAAAATCGCACAGTGGGAGGCCCGCTTAAAGCGGGCCGCCCACTGTGCGATTTTTGCCACGAATTAGCTACGATTGGGTACGATTGGGTACGATTGTGTGTAGAGTCTATAGGCAGTCTCCGATAATCGTACCAATTCGTAGGAAATTCGTGGCCAAAATCGCACAGTGGGAGGCCCGCTTAAAGCGCACAGTGGGAGGCCCGCTTAAAGCGGGCCTCCCACTGTGCGATATTTGCTAAAGAATTTCCTACGAAATGGTACGATTTGTTACGATTACCAGAGACTGTCTATAGACTCTATACACACAATCGTACCAAATCGTACACAATCGAATTTCCTACGAATTGGTACGATTATCGGAGACTGCCTATAGACTCTACACACAATCGTACCCATTCGTATAGCTAATTCGTGGCAAAAATCGCACAGTGGGAGGCCCGCTTAAGACAACAGTTTTGCTTAAAGTAGGCCTATAAGGAATTATTGCGTCAGTCCAAATGATGTTAAGTATACATTTTCCACATTCACGACGTGGTATGCACCATATAAGTGCGTTTCCCGAGGACACACTAAATCTCTTAGCGTGCTCGGGGAACCGACGACCTGGCCTCCTGCATGCCAGGCAGCACTCGACCATCGAGCATGCCGATGGCAAATGGCGGGTTCGATGGTCCTACAGCGGGTGACTGCATGTAATTTACGTGAGGTTTTGCTGTTCGTAATTTTGGTCACAAAGTAACTATATAATACACGGTTTTAACGGCTCCCCGGACGTGCTATACGGATGTTAATCATGTTGCCGAAAGTCTGGTCATACCGTTAAAATGACAACGTCGATATTCAATTTGGACACGTTCTATGTAAAAGAGTGAAAATCACTCTTTCAAGAGCCATATATAAAGGACAGCTCGTTTTCGAGTGATAATTTCACTCTTTTTAGTGGATATTTCACTTATTTAGAGTGTGTTTTAACTCTCTTATAGAGTGAAAAAGCACTCTAAAAGAGCGAAATATTAACTCAAAAACGAGCTGTTCCTTATATGGCTCTTAAAAGAATGGTTTTCACTCTTTGACATTTAGAGAGTACCTGCTTTTTGCTGAAGGGAAACGTTAGACAAGGTTGGCATATTTTATGAACGTTGCTGGACGTGTTACGTTAATGGAACAAATACCGGCTGTGAACAGAGAAATGAACACTTCCAGACCACAGCCAAGAAAGTGACATCAAACGTGCCTCGTCGTCCCTGTTCGATAACAAGAACAATGTTATATAGAAAGGAAATTATTTAAAATTGTTGAATTCTGCCTTAAGTACCACCTTGAAAAGGTGAATGAAGGACCCAAACATTGCAAGAGAGTTCCAAACTGAACTTGGTGGAAGGTTCGCATCCCTGTTGTTGCTGGATGATAGCAGACAGAAGGATTCAAGAAGTGCATGAATGAATCGGCAATGGAAGTTTTGGGGAAGAAGAAGACCGGCAAGAAATCATGGATCACAGAAGAAGTTTGGAAAAAGTGTAATAAGCGCACAGAATTCTGACAAGCGATAGGAAGCGCGGAAACTCTGCTGTAATTGAAAGATAATAATGGAAAGATTCTCAGGATAAAAGAAAAGAAGTAGATACAGTTGTTGTCAGAAGTTTACATATAATACAACTGTGTTACAACTGGTGTTCTTAAACTTGCGTTGTCACCATTTTTGTAACATTCTTTACTAAAGCAGTGATTTTTTGGAATTTCTCACGCGCTTGCAGTACTTAAAACATAGCTTGCACACCTTGCAATGGTTCGGGTAGTCCTGTTTACTATTTTGAGTGATGATAGTAGTGGTGTACATGTATGTAGACTTCAACTGTATATGGTCCGTACATTCTGAGTGTGGCACCTTGAAAAACAAAATTATTGATAATTTTCTGGAAACATAAAAATTATTTTTAAAATTAGACATCAACGAAAAAAATCGACCAACGTTTAGTTATCGAAAAATTGCTGTCAATATTTAGAATTATTTGCCAATAATTCAAGGCGTAGACTTGCTCAAGTCTGACCTCCCGTGCTTGGTCTGCAACGCGCAGCGCACAATGCGACCTCCATACGTACCGATGGCCATGCATGCCAAATATTCTGAGACAGAAGAAAAGAGATCTGACAGACCACCAGTCCAGAGGGCGCGCCGCATACAACAAAAAACCGGCGTTGTTCGCAGGGTTGCCGAAGCCTAAAATACAAAGTATGATGTTTTGTCGTTAAAATAAATAAAATGCTTTAAAAATTCGTTCGGAGGAAAACGTCAACCAATTTTGCTGAGAAGCACGGACAATATACTAAATAGATGATTACCATGATTGTAAACGAGAGAATCATGTGGTGCATTGCTACCAACACTTTTAGTCGAGCTTTTCTTGTCAACTCGTGAAGTAAAATTTAGGCAACTGCAAATTATTTAAACCATAGTAATCTACAACTCTACAACTATGCATCCGATAAAAATATATTTATTAAACTATAATTATTGTTTGTTACGTCGACAAAAACCACGATGTTTGGTTTTGATATACATGTATTTGTTTTTGTGTGAGCCATGTCAGAGATGTCAACTTATGTTTTGGCCGAATCCGTTATTATAATATTATGAGATAAGCACATGCAGGGCTTTTCCGCATTATTACAATTAAAATAAAAAATTAGGGTCATTGGTCATTATCCTTTTTTGTGTTAATCCAAGCCACGTCCAAGATAAAACGCATTAACCCCGTCTATAGTATATCTCACCACTTTCAAAACGCAGGCGAACATCCGATTGACCAATAGGAAACGAAGTCAAATATCATCAACTTTGTTGTTATGCCTGACCACATAATGCCAATGACCTCGTCGTGGTATCTCTTGCCACTTTTAAATTATAGGCCAACATCTGTTTGACCAATAGGAAACGAGGTCGGAGGACATAAAGTCTTAATCTTTGTACAGCCATACCCAACCATACATGTAACGCCACTGTCCCATTCTGGTATGTTTTACCACTTTCAAATTGTGGGCCAACATCTGTTTGAAAAATAAGGAGCGAGGTCAAAGATCATCGTCTTAATTTTTGTGCAGCTTTACCATATCCAACCATAATTTCATACTGGTGTCTCTTAAGCCCCCGTCACACTTATTGGAATTAGCAGGAATCAAGCAGAACCAGCCGAAATGAAAACTTTTCAAATTTCGTGCCACATTCGGGCGGGAATTTTAAACTGACCAACATTCTTACAGCTTTGTAAGAATGCCGTTCGAATACTTAGAATGCGCTTCGAACCCGCCTCGAATGATTCTTGCACATTCCGGGTGTATTAGCTTTCGAACGCAGTTCAAATGTAGTTGGAACACAGTATAGGGATACCTAGAATGCTGTTAGAATTAAGAATATTAAGAATGCACTTCGAATGCCGTACGAGTGCGGTTCGATTGCTGCCCGAATACCACCCGAAGTCTGGTTGGAAGGTGCCTCGAATGCTGTACGAATTCACCTCAAATGCAGTCAGAACGCTCCCGGAATAGCCGCCGAATATGTTTCGAACGTCTAAGAATTCAAAGAGAATGCAGCTCGAATACTTAGAATGTACTTTGAATGTGCTTAGAATGTAACACGAATGTCCCGTGTACCAAGAATGCCACCGGAATGGTCCCCGATAGGGTATCAAACGCTGCCGAATCTAGCATTTTCATCAGTCTCAGCCCAGACACCATAGTATGGACCCCCTGGACCATGTTGCTTTGCGGCAGATAGCCGCGTTTTTATCCGATTCGGTGGTGTTCTGAATTACGTCCGGACTCATTCAAGGGCCAATCGGGACGTTCCGACTGCATTCGAGATGTATTCAAGCGGCAATCGAATTATTCAGAAGGCATTCGAAGTGCATTCCAGCTGAACTATTTTAATATCGAAATAGATTCCGGCAGCAATCGAGATGCACTCGAGGTGCATTCCGGCTCCTTCGAGGCACATTCGGGACATTCTGGCACGATTGCCATGGCTTGCCATTACGATTTTTCCCTCAAACGCGATCAGAATGTTTCGAATTCTGTTGGAATGCCGTAAGAATAGTTAGAATGAAGTCAAAATGTAGTTATACCCCAGTCACAATATTAGCTTGCGATGGGTTTGCGAGTAGTTTGCGACGGATTTCTAGGCATTTTCGGCCGGGGCCTCACGGGACTCCTTGCGGCTGCCGGGTCATTTTTGGGCATCGGGCGGGCATCGAGTTACTTTTAACTCGGACTTAAAACCTGGTGCGGCGTTTCGCATCGCAAACTGATCGCCAATAAATCGGTCGATGCCTGGACGATGTCCGACAGGGCATCACACACATCGGGCGGGCTCCGGGCCAAATTTTTGACAACCCAGACAATCCATATATCGGCCAGGCGCCGTCCAGGCGCCGCCCAGACATGCTCAGACGCCGGCCGGGCACCGCCCGGCGTCCGGCCGACTTGGCGGCGCCCGGCCGGAAGTCGGCCAGACATCGGCTGGGGTATCGCAGTGACATAGGCAGGACATCGGCAGGACATCGGACGAGTCCGTCATGGCAGCGTGCGGGGAACTTTTAATTGTGACTGTGACCGCCCAATCGCGCGATCTTTCGCCGACCTCTACACGCCGACCGATGCCTATAAATCGCACACGCCGCCCGGCCTCCGCTTTAATTGTGACTTAGGCCTAGTATAGGTATTAGAATACACTTCGAATGCCGTTCGATATTTCTCCTCTTCGAATGCACCTCGAATGTTTTGAGCATGAGCAAAACATTCGGGCCGGCCACAAGAATGGGACCTAATGTTTGGAATGCACTCAGAATGCAGTCATAATTTTCAAAATGCACTTCGAATATCCCGGAATATACGAATAATTTTTATTCCGACGGCATTCCGGCTCATTCCGCCTCTAGTGTGACTGTTGGGTATTACCACTTATTACCACAAATTATATATAGGCTAACACTTGTTTGACCAAAAGGAAACGAGGTCAAAAAATGATCGTTTTTTAAATTGTTGGACAGTTTGACCATATAGGTATATACGCGTGTGGGCAGAGCTTATAAAGTACGTGTAACTTTGGAAGCAAATTGTAGTGGATAACGCTATGTTAAATGTAAAGTTACAAGGGTTAACTATAACTCTTGACACACCTTCCACGATTTAGCCAACTAAATTCCTTCAAAATTTAAAATTTTAGAGGTAGGATCCGGCTCGCTAAGATCACTAACGTGCGTGTACTCATATACTTCCGATGCGTGTGGGCATATAAGCTATACGTGTAACTTTGGAAGCACATTTTCGGACAGTGGATAACGATATGTTAAATGTATTGTAACAAGGGTTAACTGTGAATCTTTACTCACCACAGTTTAGCCAACAAAATTCCTTCAAAATTAAAAATTTTAGAGGTAGAGATAGGATCCGGCTCGCCATGATCACAAACGTGCGTGTACTCCTCTACTTCCGCTGCGTGTGAGCAGAGCTTATAAACTACGTGTAACTTTGGAAGCAGCTTTTCGGGCAGTGGAAAACGCTATGTTAAATGCAATGTAACAGTGGTTAACTATGACTCTTAAGTCACCTACCACAGTTTAGCCGACTAATTTCCTTCAAAATTGAAAATGTTAGAGGTAGGATCCGGCTCGCCATATGATCACTAACGTGTGTGTACTATATATTACTTCCGCTGCGTGTGTGCAGAGCTTATAAACTACGTGTAATTTTGGAAGCAAATTTTTGGACAGAGGATAACGCTATGTTAAATGCAATGTAACAGTGGTTAACTATGACTCTTCATTCACCTACAACAATTTATCGGACTAGTTTCCTTCAAAATTAAACATTTTAGAGCTAGGATCCGGCTCGCCATTTGATCACTAACGTGCGTGCGTGTACTCCTATATACTTCCGCTGCGTGTGGGCAGAGCTTATAAACTATACGTGTAACTCTGGAAGCACATTTTCGGGCAGTGGAAAACGCAATGTTAAATGCAATGTAACAGTGGTTAACTATGACTCTTCAGTCACCTACCACAGTTTAGCCGACTCATTTCCTTCAAAATTAAAAACTTTAGAGGTAGGATCCGGCTCGACATATGATCACTAACGTGCATACGTGTACTCCTCTACTTCCGCTGCGTGTGGGCAGAGCTTATAAACTACGTGTAACTTTGGAAGCAGCTTTTCGGGCAGTGGAAAACGCTATGTTAAATGCAATGAAACAGTGGTTAACTATGACTCTTCAGTCACCTACCACAGTTTAGCCGACTAATTTCCTTCAAAATTGAAAATTTTAGAGGTTTAGGATCCGGCTCGCCATATGATCACTAATGTGCGTGTACTATATATTACTTCCGCTGCGTGTGTGCAGAGCTTATAAACTACGTGTAACTTTGGAAGCAGCTTTTCGGGCAGTGGAAAACGCTATGTTAAATGCAATGTAACAGTGGTTAACTATGACTCTTCAGTCACCTACCACAGTTTAGCCGACTAATTTCCTTCAAAATTGAAAATGTTAGAGGTAGGATCCGGCTGGCCATATGATCACTAACGTGCGTGCGTGTACTCCTATACTTCCGCTGCGTGTGTGCAGAGCTTATAAACTACGTGTAACTTTGGAAGCAGCTTTTCGGGCAGTGGAAAACGCTATGTTAAATGCAATGTAACAGTGGTTAACTATGACTCTTCAGTCACCTACCACAGTTTAGCCGACTAATTTCCTTCAAAATTGAAAATGTTAGAGGTAGGATCCGGTTTTCAATATACGTGCGCCGGGCTGCTGAACTTCCATTACGCGACGGAGGGCACGAGCCTTTCATAAACGTGCAAGTTTGGAAGAAAATTTTCGGACAGTAGAAAGCGCTATGTTAAATGTAATGTAACAGTGATTAACTATGACTCTTCACTCACCTACCACAGTTTAGCCGACTCATTTCATTCAAAATTAAAAATTTTAGAGGTAGGATCCGGCTCGACATATGATCACTAACGTGCATGCGTGTACTCCTCTACTTCCGCTGCGTGTGAGCAGAGCTTATAAACTACGTGTAACTTTGGAAGCAGCTTTTCGGGCAGTGGAAAACGCTATGTTAAATGCAATGTAACAGTGGTTAACTATGACTCTTCAGTCACCTACCACAGTTTAGCCGACTAATTTCCTTCAAAATTGAAAATGTTAGAGGTAGGATCCGGCTCGCCATATGATCACTAACGTGTGTGTACTATATATTACTTCCGCTGCGTGTGTGCAGAGCTTATAAACTACGTGTAATTTTGGAAGCAAATTTTTGGACAGAGGATAACGCTATGTTAAATGCAATGTAACAGTGGTTAACTATGACTCTTCATTCACCTACAACAATTTATCGGACTAGTTTCCTTCAAAATTAAACATTTTAGAGCTAGGATCCGGCTCGCCATTTGATCACTAACGTGCGTGCGTGTACTCCTATATACTTCCGCTGCGTGTGGGCAGAGCTTATAAACTACGTGTAACTCTGGAAGCACATTTTCGGGCAGTGGAAAACGCAATGTTAAATGCAATGTAACAGTGGTTAACTATGACTCTTCAGTCACCTACCACAGTTTAGCCGACTAATTTCCTTCAAAATTTAAAATGTTAGAGGTAGGATCCGGTTTTCAATATACGTGCGCCGGGCTGCTGAACTTCCATTACGCGACGGAGGGCACAAACCTTTCATAAACGTGCAACTTTGGAAGCAAATTTTCGGACAGTAGAAAGCGCTATGTTAAATGTAATGTAACAGTGATTAACTATGACTCTTCATTCACCTACCACAGTTTATCCGACTAGTTTCCTTCAAAATTAAAAATTTTAGAGCTAGGATCCGGCTCGACATATGATCACTAACGTGCGTGCGTGTACTCCTATACTTCCGCTGCGTGTGGGCAGAGGTTATAAACTATACGTGTAACTTTGGAAACAAATTTTCGGACAGTGGAAAACGCTATGTTAAATGTAATGTAACAGTGATTAACTATGACTCTTCACTCACCTACCACAGTTTAGCCGACTCATTTCCTTCAAAATTAAAAATTTTAGAGGTAGGATCCGGCTCGACATATGATCACTAACGTGCATGCGTGTACTCCTTTACTTCCGCTGCGTGTGGGCAGAGATTATAAACTACGTGTAACTTTGGAAGCATATTTTCGGGCAGTGGAAAACGCTATGTTAAATGCAATGAAACAGTGGTTAACCATGACTCTTCAGTCACCTACCACAGTTTAGCCGACTCATTTCCTTCAAAATCAAAAATTTTTGAGGTAGGATCCGGCTCGACATATGATCACTAAGGTGCGTGCGTGTACTCCTCTACTTCCGTTGCGTGTGGACAGAGCTTATAAACTACGTGTAACTTTGGAAACAAATTTTCGGACAGTGGATAACGCTATGTTAAATGTAATGTAACAGCGGTTAACTATGACTCTCCATTCACCTACTACAGTTTATCCGACTAGTTTCCTTCAAAATTAAACATTTTAGAGGTAGGATCCGGCTCGCCATAATGATCGTGCGTGCGTGTACTCCTATACTTCCGCTGCGGGTGGGCAGAGCTTATAAACTATACGTGTAACTTTGGAAACACATTGTCGGACAGTGGTAAACGCTATGTTAAATGTAATGTAACAGCGGTTAACTATGACTCTTCATTCACCTACCACAGTTTATCCGACTAGTTTTCTTCAAAATTAAAAATGTTACAGGTAGGATCCGGCTGGCTACATGGTCATTAACGTACACATGTATGTGTGAGCATGTTATAGTCGGCTCCATGGTTGGGTTTCTTGGACTATATCATGATCTACAGAGTTAAATCACGAAAAATGTAAAACCAAGAACAATAAAGACGACAAGGGCAACGTTTACACATGCCCACTAACAAAAGCGGCAATTTACACAGATTAAGGGTCATTTCAAAAGAAAGATCCGGCGTGCATGGGAAACAATCAGGAGAAACAATTTCTTTTTTATTAGTGGCCTGCACTTCACAATGCATTGGGAGCATTGACGGGTCAGTATCTCTTCGGAAATTTCACTTTGTGGAATGGCGATGTGCTGTATGATTAAAAAACGGGGCCGTACATGGTGGTAAAAGGTATGTAAGCGTAATTAGAAGTAAAACTAAGCACTTTATGTTCGTTAAATAGCCATTTTTGAATAAGATCCGGAAGATCCGGAAGGATCCGGAGGGTCCGTTTTCCACCCAGACCCCGAATCGAATCTGGCGAGCGCGCATTGCTGATGAGCCTTATGTCAATATGTGGCAAAAAAAGGAAGGGTCTGACCATAGTTGTCATCATAAAAAAAAAAATTCTTACCATATGCCGGGGATTTGTCTTTAAGTTGCTGTAATATTTAATCCGAAATTGCTCATCACTTTTAAAATTCATTACAGACGAAATCTCCCAAAACCGAGTTTCGGTATCAATCCGGTACGCAAGGTTTCCATGACTTCGAGACGCGGTATGCGACCTAACCAAGCTAGCCTCGATAACGTCCAAAACACAATGGACCGCTTGCACACGTTGTTTTAGCCGTCACTGAAAACCTAGAATACATACATGAAAAGTATATTGCCCTTCACAAAACTTTACTCCAGTAAATTGAATTGGCGATTTTACCGAGCCTGCCAATTTTAGGCTTTTTAGGAAAGATTATCTCTAAAACGAAACACATTATTCATTGTGGTAATTGGAATAAACATATTACATCTGCGGTCTGACGATTTTCTGTTGCACTAGCAAACTAAACAAAAAGGTTCACTGAAAGCCAAATGTATGTGTCAATGTGCTCCGTTTGTCTCCATACTGTTTTGTGGTAAATGCATATTCATGTAAAAAAAAGTACAATGAATTAATAAATGCTTAATACTTGCAGTAATATCCCCATATGTAAATACACAATACATCATGCCATGGACGCCATACACAGTATGGGAGGCTCGAGGGAACGATTCGTGGACTTGGACATGCAAACAAACCGTGACGTTAGACCCTTTGCACCGGCCGCCATAGTGATACTATATACCGGATAACATCGGAAAAAACCGGAAAACATACTAAATACCGGAAAACACCCGAAAGCACAAAAAACACCACCCCCACAAATTACAGAAAACACCATAAAAATACTGTTTTCCAGTAATTAGTATGTTTTCCGGTAAATAGTACTTACTACCGCTGACCTACCATGTTAGGGAATTGTTTTAAATTTTTTTTATTATGAACGATGTGACAAAGCGCCTATTAAGCCTGACCCAAAGTGACAACGTAATTTTATAGGGATTTCACAGGGAAATTTCACTGTGGATTGACTTTTCACTGAATACTTTTATTTTTTTTCGTTTAAAAGTCTTTTCAGCCACCAATCAATCGCGCCTTTTCGCAAGGATAAAAATGTAACCGAGGGGAGGATATGTAGGAAAAATAAGTTTGAATATTTTTCCAAATTTAAATGGACTCCAAGCCCTCGAAAGCAATGGACGTGTAGCAGTCAAACAGGGGTATATTACAAAATATGGTTTTTTTTATTTCCGTCTCATTTACTTAAGTTATACCCAAGAGTATCGGTTTCAAAAGTTAATTGGTCTCAAAAGAGAGATTACCAAAAACAAAACGACAGTCAACACCGAACCTGTGGTATGAAAAAGAAAAAGTTCTAGTTAAGTACAAAATATACATTAAATACAAAATATACTGTTTGATACTATTACCGGTAAGTAATATACACGTGCATGTACAGTAAGTGATTTTATGATGTCAAGGATGGCAGAATTTTAAATATAAGGATTCTTGTCAGAATATTGCACTATAAGAATTGCTTAGAGATATTGCATTTATAATAAGGAAACAATGTTTCAATGATATGTACATGCATAATTCAATTTCATTCCTACCAATATATGCGTTGAGGAACTCGCACTATTGCATGTGCGATGCACTGGTCCAGTAGTTACATCAACTAGTTGTCCACCTTACATCTGTACGAAACACATTTAAACTAATTAAATTTAATTACACAGAAGACCCAATATACCAAAACCCCATAATGTACGTGTACATTGTTGATGGATAAGTTTTAATAGGAGGCACCCTCAGCGAGGAACCACCAAAACATGTACGCATGCTCCCACACTAATATAGAATCACCATCAACATTGAACAATATACCAACACTTAAATTCAATGTTTAGAATTATTAAATACAGATTTTTAATCACCAAACCCTTGTACTTTTAAGTCAATCCGACTTTAGTACATGTAATCTGGATCTTGCAAAATAAAATGACTTACGAACTCACAAAAATAGATTGTGCAACTGCACTCGCAAAACTTACTATCCCAAATGGTGCACTGCAATAGCGCCCTCAAGAGTACACACAAAATATTTGTAATAAATATAACCCGTGTACGAAATCATTGGCTGCAGCTCAAAATCACACCCAAGTCAATAAAAACTCGAAAATAGATGGTCGCTTTCCAAAGACTTGCCCGCAATCTCAAGATACACTCAACGAACACCACTACAATATAACTAAATATATATACATAAATGTGTACATGTACTCACCAATGACGGACGACAACCGGTGCCAAATGCCCACGGTGCTTGCTCGTGGCAATGTGTATGCTGAAGGCAATAGTCGCACAAGCGGAATCGTAATAAATTTAAATGTATCACGCCACAGTGTCTGCAAATTTGCTGCACAAGCCAAGCAATATGTAACAATATACGGTTGAAGAAGGTGACTAAAGGAAGGTACAAAACATCACAGCAAATAACAGGAGCTCTTTACATCAGCATGGTCTAATGTGGACTGACCCACACCTAGCCTACATTACAAGAAGAACCTGACAATAGCCCAATGGAATTTCAGAAATGCAATTGTAAGTCTAGTAGGAGAGGCATGACAAAGCACTACCCTGAAAAGGAATGCAGTTATAAGGAAATGTAAATTTTATGTAGATGAACCTAGGGACCTGGCAGGTCATATAGCCTGCCTGGTCACACTCGGGCCCAGAAAATTTGTTTTGAAAATTTTTGTTTTAAAACCTGCAATGTATGAACCACCTATTTATTGAAGGTCACATCATTAAAAACTGCTTATGAACTTCAGTGATTTTTTTTTTTTTAAAAGAACTTGCCTCCAATATGTCATTGGAAAGAGACACTCTCTCAACAAGTCTAAATTTACACTGATGTTACAATATTGCAATATCTAAAATCTCTAAGTCCAGAAATGTTTATATGACCTACCCTAGTTTATCACTAGAGGACAGAGATTATCTCAAATAGATCTACATTTATTATGACTTATGAGGTTTTATAATTTTTTTAAAAGTGTGTTCCCTATATTTATATAGAGTAACCTATAAGGTCAATACAAGGTAATATTCAACATTTCAAGAAAAACCAAAATTAGTCAAAACTGGTCCAAAAGTGTAACTGCTGGATTTAAGAATTGAATCCACCTATTCAAAATACTGTAGAGCACTTGATGCATGTTGAAGCACTCGACACATTAGCCTGAGAACCTGTTGATAAAAATAGCTTGTCACTCCCAGAAAGATAACGATTAATAACCAAAATACATGTTTCCAGTGCAGAGTTGGCCCAAACTGGCTCAGAAGTCCCAACAAGACTAAAAGACAGTTAAAACCAAGCAGGAATTGCACAAGAGGTACAACTTCAGTAGTAGCCATTTGTCGTCTTACCAGCACTGAACGTGGCTGTCTAAAAGGATTACGATGATACCCTTTTCTAGTGCGCTTAGAACGTCTCAATCGTTTCTTAGGAAATGTAGGTCTACTACTGGAAGCTGCATCCGAAACCACTTGTGGAAGCACAACACCTATATCAGGATCAGAGTCCGATTCCGAATCTGATTCAGTTCTAGGTGTAGACTCCGTTGGAAGATAATGAAGCGCTTCCTCACCGCGACATAATTGTGAAGGTACAAGTTTAAGATTTACAGAATTTACAACCTTCCGAGGACCAGAACCATCTGCCAACTGAATGATGTACACAAAAGATGAAGGATCAGGGTGTTCCATGATTTTATAAAAATTGGACGAATAATGGTTTTGAATCTTGGAACGACCTCTGACATGCTTCTTTAGCAACACAAGATCACCACATTTGAACTTATTAGGGTTTACTTTACGGTCAAAGTGTGCTTTACTTCTGGCCAACTCCTTATCAAGCTTTGCTTTCGCAAGTTTGTAGCTCTCCTCCATTCTATGTTGATGAAGAGATATCCAGTTGTTTTCATATGTTCTCTCCTCACCTAACAACAAATCTACTGGTAGAACTGGTTCTCTACCAAACATAAGATAGAACGGAGAAAAACCTGTAGACGAATGTTCTGTACAATTGTAAGCAAAGATAAGTTCAGGTAGATGTTTTGGCCAAGAAGCCTTTTGTTTTGCAGATAAGGTTCGGAGTAAATCATGCATTGTACGATTAAATCTCTCACAATGAGGATTTCCTTGCGGATGATACGGAGTGGTGTGAGATTTAGAAATATTGTACATGGAACAAAGTTCTTTAATTAGAGCCGATTCAAATTGACGACCTTGGTCGGAATGTAAACGCTGAGGCACACCATACTTTGAAAACCATTCTCGAACCAAAACCTTGGCAGTGGTCTTTGCAGTTTGGTCTCTAGTTGGAATAGCAACAGTAAACTTGGAAAAAGCATCTGTTATGACCAATACATTTTCTATATGTTCCGTTGATGGCTCAAGAAGAGTGAAATCCATGGAAACGACTTCCAAAGGTCGTGAAGCATGAAGATGACCCAATGGGTTTCTTACAGATGGTCTAGGTGCCTTAGAAATAACACAGCGCTCACAGTTTTGAATCCACTGCTTCACATCACGATACATGTTTGGCCAGTAACACCGATGACGAATCAAGGACATAGTACGCTCTTCTCCCTGGTGTCCAAAATCGTCGTGTAGACTACTCAACACTTTATACTTCAGAGCTTCTGGCAAAACAAGTTGATGTAAAGGCCCTAATTTTGGATCTTGGACATCCCGATACAGAACACCGTCGACAACTAAAAGACGTTTGGACTGTCTAATCAAACCTTTCACAACACTAGTTTCTAAGCTAAAATTTGAAGAGTTATCTTGACTTATCCAGTGGCTTAAAAATCGACCGATGTCGGGGTCAGCCTTTTGCAATTCACCCAACTCGTCCTTAGTATAAGATGGAAAAGTAGTTCTGCTGGTACAAAACTCTGCAGCCACACGAGCTGGTCCCAAATCAACAGAAGCTTGACAAGCTTTAACCTGCACCTCTACTGGTACACTAGTACATGAGGATAAAGGAAGATAACAACTCGTCACAGACTGTGAGGTTACAAGGTCTCTGTCAGGTACAGTCGAGAATTGTCGAGAAAGTCCATCGGCGTTACGGTTTACTTTACCAGGCCTGTAAATAATGTCAAAATTGAATGGAGCTAGATTGGCTACCCAACGCTGCTCAGTAGCACCTAACTTAGCAGTAGCTAAATGACTAAGTGGGTTGTTGTCAGTCCGCACGACGAAATAAGAACCATACAAGTAATCTTTGAACTTTTCAGTAACCGCCCATTTAAGTCCCAAAAGTTCCAGTTTCATCGAACTGTAGTTCTGCATTGTCTGCTCCTTCGTTCGAAGTGCTCTACTTGCATAGGCAATTACCCGTTCCTGTCCGTTCTGAACTTGGGATAAAACTGCACCGAGGCCAGACAAACTCGCATCAATGTCTACAACAAATGGCAGGTTGAAGTCAGCATAAGCCAAGATCGGTGTAGAGATGAACTTGGATTTCAACTCATCCATAGCTTGTTGACAACGCTCAGTCCATTGGCTACGAAAAAACTTCGAAGATTGTTTTTGGCACTTGCCAACCAACTCATGTAAAGGACGTGCTATTCTGGCAAAATTAGGAATATAACGCCGATAATAACTGGCGAAGCCCAAAAATGAACGCAACTGTTTCACAGTACGTGGAGTAGGCCAGTCCCTAACAGCTTTGATTTTATCAGGATTGGTCGATATTCCTTCGGGTGACAGGACATGTCCCAGGTACTCTATCTTCTTGCAGAAGAGATGACACTTTGAAGGCTTCAGTTTAAGATTGTGTTGCCTTAAGCGACTAAACACCAGATCCAGATGTGACAAATGCTCATCGAAAGTCTTCGAGTAGACGCAGATATCATCCAAATACACAAAAAGCATTTGATACATCAAGTCACCCAAGGTGTGTTGCATCAATCTCTGAAAGGTAGCAGGAGCGCTACAAAGTCCAAATGGCATACGAGTGTATTCGTAGAGTCCCATGGGTGTTATAAAAGCAGTTTTTTCTCGATCAGACTCTTCAACTCGAATTTGATGATATCCGCTGGCTAAGTCAAGTGATGAAAAATACTGTGCACCAACTGGAGCATCAATGAGTTCAGAAATACGAGGGAGAGGAAATGCATCTCGCTTGGTTACAGCATTCAACCGCCTGTAGTCCACACACATACGTAAAGAACCATCTTTCTTACGAGCAAGAACAATAGGGGCTGCATATGGACTACAACTCTCTGTGATGATATTATGGTCGAGCAATTGCTGTATATGACTCTTAACTTCATTATATTGGTTAGGAGGTATACGTCTAAATGTTTGAGCGACTGGTTCATTGTGAGTAGTACGTATATGATGTTTGATTGTGTCTGTGTCTCCGAAATCAAAATCGTGTTTGGCAAAAATGTCCTGATGTTTGTATAGTAATTGATTAATCTGTTCTAATTGTTCATCGTTTCCCGCGAAGTCACTCTTGTCAATATGTACAGAGGGCACCTCGAAAGAAGAAAACACAGATGCATCACGCAAAACATCAATCTCACTAACATGTATCTCGTCAATAGAAACAGAAAATTCTATATTCCTAGAATTACTAACAACATCAGACACACCACGCAAAACTCCAATGCGAGTGTTAGGATGGATGGTCACACCCGACGTTGATACATTGTCAATCCTCACTGGAAACGTCTTGCCAATCTCAACCAAAGTTGATGGGACTAAAATTCCAAGTGGTAGGTGATCACTATTTCTTAAGGGTTCCACTACCCCAACCATGTACGGAACTTCCTTAGATGCGTAAGCATTTACAACAACTGAACACTCTGGTGGTAGGAAGACAGAAATTGAAGCTAGTTTTACCATAGCGACCGATGTACACTCACTAGCAGATGCAGTTGCTTGCAAATTTAAAAGAGTCTTCAAAAGTCGTACAACAGAAGATGTAGAATCTGTCCCCTCATCAACCAGGTCAGCTAAGGGTCCCAAAACATTCATGCCTAGAAGACCAGGTACACGTCGCTTGTCTTCAAGATTATGTGGATCACAAGAGTCTTTTACCACTAAGAAACCCACTTTTGACAGAGTGAAGTTGTCAAAAGACAAATCTAACTCTAAATAACCCACATAAGGTATCTCTAACCCATTAGATGTAGTGATGCGTAGACAAAGAGTATCCGATTGCAGCTCAGCACCTACTGGTTCAAAATAATGACGGAAACATTCCTCAGTAATTGTTGACACCATAGATCCTGTGTCTACTAAGCAGTCAATCTCAACATTGCCTAAACGCACTTTCAAAGTAGGACAACCTGCAACAAAATTGTTTACAAACTGAGTCTCTTGACTTGCAGTTGGCAATTTCAAAGGATGGTCCCGAACCTCCCTCTCGTCTAGAGGACCACAGTCAACGAGAGGTTCTAGTTTCCCTCCTTAGACGAAGGCTTATTACCAGCTCGCTTTAACTCAGTTATGGTGTCTTCAGCCTGTTTCAGCTTCCATTGAAAGCAGTTACTCTGAATATGTCCCACTTTCTTGCAAAAGGTGCAAGAACGAGGAGTAGGATTCCTAAAGCTAGGTTTCGTAAAGGACGACTTTATTTTATCCACCGATGAGACAAGTTCTTGAACATTTTTCCTTAGATCGTCAATCTGTTGTTGTTGTTTCTGCATAAGATCAAGCAAAGCTGAAGTTTCCGTAGTTGCACGAGAAGTCTGCAAACTAACATTAGGCTTCGACTCTCGCCTAGATTCTTCGGCCCATTCTAAAGCCTCAGCCCGCAAATTGAAGAAGTCTACTTCAAGATTGTCACGAAGACAACATTTTAGATGTTTACGTAATATAGAATCGGAGACACCGTCGGCAAACTGGTCGTTCAAAAGTTGTCCTTTGTTTGACAAGAGATGAGAAGATTTCCTTGCTGCACGATCAAACAATTCAAGGAGACTATGTGAATAATCCCTTAAAGATTCCCCCTCTTTCTGCTTACGTTCAAAAAAAGTCCTTTGTAACTGAACAGAGGTCTCCTGATTACCATAAGCATCCCACAGCACTTTAAAAATCTTCTCTACTGACTCCTTACCCCGAAACTTTACTTCCTCTTTTGCTGGCCCATTTAGATGCTGGAAAATAAAATCGACCTTTTCAAGGTTCGAAAGTGGACGTGATTCTATGGCAGTTTTCATGTCGTAAATCCAATCCTCCAATTTCCCTGCTGACAAGCCCGAAAAAGTAGAAAGCTTTCTCTGGCTCGGCATCAGTAAAAAAGTAGGTGTTTTGGACTTAGCCGATTCAAACTCCTTCCTTAAATTCTCTATTTCCTCAGCTAGACTATCAACTGATAATTCCTCACCACCAGTAGCCATTGTTACAATTTACAATTCACCTGCTGTTTATGATGGGGAAAGATGGTTAGTACAATCCTAGCGCAGCTCCTTTTAAAAAAAATGTTTTTTAAAGAGAGCGAATGCATGCACAAATACCTTATTAACTTTGATGTAGCAGCAGCAAAAAGCGATGCGAGCGTAAGCAGCACCAGCACAACGTACTTCAACCTCTGGGCAATCTGGCACCAGTCGTAGCCGTCACATGGTGAAATCTTCCAACCTGCAGTCAAAACAAGACAAAACTACAACCGTGTTACCATAATGTTTACACTCATATATAAATACAACAAAACCCAGATTAAACTACACCGTCTATATCAACTGTACGAACCGCTTAAAATCTCAGATAATGATATTCAAATCACACACAATTTCAATCTATAACGCACCATAAGCACAACTAGAATTGTTCCACAACCATGAAGTAGTTCAGAGCACAAAATATGTACGTGTACAAAATATGTGTACAAAACAGTCAATTTAGCAAAAGTGCTCAGTCACTCAAAAGCCACAGGTTCAGTTTAAATACAAAAACCTTATATAAATGTCCACAGACCATACTTTAGCATCGACGACCAAAACTCCGAGTCACCGTCGAAACACTGACGTAAAAAGCACCCTCGAGTAAACAGGACACTCCACGTGATGAATGTACAAGAAGATGTAGAAATACAAACGATGAGTCCCCTTCGTGTCACTCTTCACACGCTCCAACTGACATATATCAAGTATTGACTGTCGTTATATTTAAATATGAACTATTTACCCCAGTTATGAATGACCAATGCTGCACATCCCATCCTCGTCGCCAAAATGTAACCGAGGGGAGGATATGTAGGAAAAATAAGTTTGAATATTTTTCCAAATTTAAATGGACTCCAAGCCCTCGAAAGCAATGGACGTGTAGCAGTCAAACAGGGGTATATTACAAAATATGGTTTTTTTTATTTCCGTCTCATTTACTTAAGTTATACCCAAGAGTATCGGTTTCAAAAGTTAATTGGTCTCAAAAGAGAGATTACCAAAAACAAAACGACAGTCAACACCGAACCTGTGGTATGAAAAAGAAAAAGTTCTAGTTAAGTACAAAATATACATTAAATACAAAATATACTGTTTGATACTATTACCGGTAAGTAATATACACGTGCATGTACAGTAAGTGATTTTATGATGTCAAGGATGGCAGAATTTTAAATATAAGGATTCTTGTCAGAATATTGCACTATAAGAATTGCTTAGAGATATTGCATTTATAATAAGGAAACAATGTTTCAATGATATGTACATGCATAATTCAATTTCATTCCTACCAATATATGCGTTGAGGAACTCGCACTATTGCATGTGCGATGCACTGGTCCAGTAGTTACATCAACTAGTTGTCCACCTTACATCTGTACGAAACACATTTAAACTAATTAAATTTAATTACACAGAAGACCCAATATACCAAAACCCCATAATGTACGTGTACATTGTTGATGGATAAGTTTTAATAGGAGGCACCCTCAGCGAGGAACCACCAAAACATGTACGCATGCTCCCACACTAATATAGAATCACCATCAACATTGAACAATATACCAACACTTAAATTCAATGTTTAGAATTATTAAATACAGATTTTTAATCACCAAACCCTTGTACTTTTAAGTCAATCCGACTTTAGTACATGTAATCTGGATCTTGCAAAATAAAATGACTTACGAACTCACAAAAATAGATTGTGCAACTGCACTCGCAAAACTTACTATCCCAAATGGTGCACTGCAATAGCGCCCTCAAGAGTACACACAAAATATTTGTAATAAATATAACCCGTGTACGAAATCATTGGCTGCAGCTCAAAATCACACCCAAGTCAATAAAAACTCGAAAATAGATGGTCGCTTTCCAAAGACTTGCCCGCAATCTCAAGATACACTCAACGAACACCACTACAATATAACTAAATATATATACATAAATGTGTACATGTACTCACCAATGACGGACGACAACCGGTGCCAAATGCCCACGGTGCTTGCTCGTGGCAATGTGTATGCTGAAGGCAATAGTCGCACAAGCGGAATCGTAATAAATTTAAATGTATCACGCCACAGTGTCTGCAAATTTGCTGCACAAGCCAAGCAATATGTAACAATATACGGTTGAAGAAGGTGACTAAAGGAAGGTACAAAACATCACAGCAAATAACAGGAGCTCTTTACATCAGCATGGTCTAATGTGGACTGACCCACACCTAGCCTACATTACAAGAAGAACCTGACAATAGCCCAATGGAATTTCAGAAATGCAATTGTAAGTCTAGTAGGAGAGGCATGACAAAGCACTACCCTGAAAAGGAATGCAGTTATAAGGAAATGTAAATTTTATGTAGATGAACCTAGGGACCTGGCAGGTCATATAGCCTTAGATTTGGAGTTGAAGCTGCAAGGATTGTTGAAAATGGGTCCAATTTAACGGCTAGTTTTAGTTGGTTGCAGTATTGTACGTGTACGGGATCGAAGTAACGGGATACGTAACGTGGTTAGCAGATAAGACAAGTTGTTGGAGCACGTGCTGTTTGTCCAGCGTTGTATTCGAAATGGCTGAAGCTTCCCCAATAACTAGCACCTTCTCGCAGTTCAATGACTTTTTAACAAGTGATCAGGATATTAGGGAGGTAAAATCGGCTATATTTTGCACGCACGTTACCATGGCGTTACTAATTAGTCTAAGTTACTACTCTAAGGCCATGAGAATGAAAAATCCGGTTTACCGTCTGAGGGATTTTGAAAAATGATGAGGCTTTTTTTCATTTTTCATTATTCAATCATTATTTTTTCATTATACAGGCTGATGCACAGTAAACTTTAGACAAGTGAAGCAGAAGCTCGGCCTATTATTCCTAGATAGATGCAAGTCCAAGAAAGGAATCACTTAATAAATAATACCGATCACTCGCCTTCTGGAATGTTCGGTTTGATGTCGTCGACTCCATTTCGACGCACTGGGCATGATATGACATCAAAAGTGGCATTTAAACTTCCGAAGCCCCTCCCCCAACTTGTTAAAACACATCTCACAATTGCTATTTTAGGCTAAGTACACGCGTGCTTTAATTGTCTATCTTTCAGTGAGGTAGTATTTTTCCAAATAATGATTTTCTTTTTAAATAATGACTTTTTTGGGCGGGGGCCACAACAACATGTGGACGGTAAACCTGATTTTTCATTCTGTCGGCCTAACGATTTTTGTTTGTAGCGTGGCCGAGTAGTTTAGGTCACTAACTCACAATATACTCGGGTGAAAACCTGGGGTTGCAGGTTCGATACATGGCTGGGGTACACACTTGCTGAAGCTCCATCCTTCAGACATGTCAGAGGGGATGTAAAGCCGTTGGTCTAGTGTGTAAGGTAACACACTTTAAAGAGATCTCAGAGCATTCTTTAGTGAAGAGCAAGGGGATTTCTAATTCATTGTTTTCTCCTCATATGTTTCCTCACGCTTGCTAGCGACATAGGGTCAAAGCACTTTTGAGGAATCGTTGGTTTCAGTACCAGAAAGAAGTAATAATAATATTTAGTTGCAGTTCGTCCCTATAGTCCAGTCAAATTAGGGTTTCACCCACCACTAATTGCAACAGAATGTCTGTAAGTGCTATGCATTTTAGTAAAGTCTCCTGAACATCATACTAAAAGTCTACCTAAATATATTTGGTGGAAAGGTGTCAAATTTGCATAATATGCAAATTACCTGCCGCCATTAGGAAAATTATACTTTTCAATGTAACTTTATATCTAGGTGCCCAATCAAAGCACATAAAGTGTCTAAACCTTTGTTTGCATGGTCACTGTACACGATAAACATGTTTCTGAATTAATAGTGTGAACACAAATATGCAAATTATGCAAATTAGCGGCCACCATTAGGAAAACCGTTTTACAATACAACTTTGTACGTAGGTATCTGTTCAAAGCGATGTACATGTGTAAATTACGTTTTTATGGCCATGGCCAGAGAACATGATAAACAACTTTTTCAATTAAGTGTAACATCTTTTTCAATTATGCAAATAAGCTGACAAATATGCAAATTATGAAAATTAGCTGCCGTCACTGTAACAAAAAAAATGAAAAGAAAAATTGAGTGATTAAACCCAATGTCCATGGAGTGACTCGTATACGTCGGATTCCAAATTTATGAAATTCATTTTGTGGTTTTAGGGTCAAATTATATTTTTAAAAATATAAATACAGTATAACATTTACCTGAATAACAAATATTTAAATATGAATATAAAAGACATACAAATTGCTAATAGAAAAATAAGAAATTAAACATGGTCATTTTATAAGTCCATTAAATAGAAATTTACTCCAGTCAACCCCTTGAAGTCAGCCGACAGCTCTAGCCTCGGCCTTGCACTGAAGCTTGCCTAAATACCATGTGTTGGTTGTTGGACTAATTTTGGGCAACAGAAAACATGTCCGCAAAGTGTTAAACGGGCACGCATGCCTGCAGTGTCGTTGACACACTTGCCACAGAAGGAGAGGGCACACTTGCCACAAAATACTTGGCGCGCACTTGCCAAAAGTACTTGGCGCACTTGCCACAAAGTAACTGGCACACTTGCCGCAAAGTACCTGGCACACTTGCCGCAAAGTACCTGGCACACTTGCCGCAAAGTACCTGGCACACTTGCCGCAAAGTATCTGGCACACTTGCCGCAAAGTACCTGGCACACTTGCCGCAAAGTACCTGGCACACTTGCCGCAAAGTACCTGGCACACTTGCCGCAAAGTACATGGCACACTTGCCGCAAAGTACCTGGCACACTTGCCGCAAAGTACATGGCACACTTGCCGCAAAGTACATGGCACACTTGCCACAAAATACCTGGCACACTTGCTGCAAAGTCCTTTGCACATTTGGCACAAAGTAATTGGGACACTTGCCACAAAGTCCTTGACATATTTGCCACAAAGAAGGCATGCACGCTTGCTTCAAAAGTACAAGGCACGCTTGCCCCAAGAGTAAATGGTACTGTTTCCACAAACAAAGCCATTGGCTTATTTACCACAGAAGCATCTTGTCAAAAATTGTTCGGTATTCCTGCCACAAAGGTCCTTGCATATTTGTCACAAAAGAGGGCACGCTTGCCCCAAAATGTACTTGGACGCTTGCCACAAACAAAGCCCTTGGCATCCTTGCCACAGAAAAAAATAACTTTACACCCAGCACGATATGTGACAAAGGGACCACTCCCCCCTTCCGCCCCTATACCTCAACACACTTTTCCATTTGGTTAGCGTACCAACACCCACCACCACCCCGCGCCACCCCCTTTAAAACCTGAAATTTATTTAAACCCCCTTGGATGTTTGAGACCTAATGGGGAAAATGGAAGGGGGAGTTGTCCTCTGTCACATATCGTACTGTAGCTTGCCTCAAGTGCTTGGCACGCTTGGTACAAGCGTGCATATCTTTTACAAAAAGGACATGCTGGCCTCAAGAAAACGCCCCAGAAGTTGTGTTTCAGCACGCCTGCCTACAGTGCTGGGGATGTTTTCCACCTATCCAGGTCCACCGCTGCATATGCAGCACAATATGTGGCATTGGGTCCCATCACTCCCTCTTCCATTGTTCCCCCATTGTGTCTCAAACATCCAGGGAATTTCAAAATAATTCCTTTCAGCTTTTAGGGGGGTGGGTGGGTTTGGGGGTGGTGCGTTAACAAAAGGGAAGAGTGTTTAGGTATAGGGGCGTTGGGGGAAGTTCCTTTGCCACATATCGTGCTGGGTGTAGACCGTATCGAATAGCTACCATCTTGTGGGGCACCTTTTGTTATTTAAACTGTTCAACAATTTAAGCATAATACGTTCAACCACGCAAGTCCTCAATGAACAAAGAAACTGCCCTACAAGATGGCGGCTATTCGATACAGTCTATACACCGCTGGCACATATTGTTGGAATGCTAGCCCTTATCAGATTGTGTTTGCAAAACATTATATTTAACATTGAATAATGCCTCAGTTACTTAAATCAGGCATTTACAGTAAACTCTCGTTCAACAACAGTATGCCTTTCCACTGCTTGAACGTTTTACAAAGACTATTTATAATTTAGGCACTGTCCGTCTCTTCTATGCAAATTTCTGCCATACATTACCAATCAAATTGAATTAAAAACCACACGAGAATATTTACATAAATTATTATCAAAGGCTAAGAAGGGTGGTGGGTTGACACAACTGTTGCGCCAGACAGATACATTCGTCCCCTCTTGGATTTTCATTGGTTGAAAGTTACCTTTTCATGCTCTGTGGGAATGGTTCAGGTCGCTACCAAAGCGTACGACTGTGAATTATGTATTTTACCCAACAGTCATCAAATGGATTATTGTAGAAGTGAGCTTATCTTCATTTTCCTGACCAGGAAAAGCAGGGTTTAGATATTTTTTGGTGAAAAACACTTTTTTAACAATTTCGGTACCTAATTTGCATAATCTTAACCATATATGAATTGAGAAACGTGTTTATGTTCTCTGGTCATAAAATCATGGGTACATTACACAAATACATGTAAATCGTTTTGAGTAGATACTTGCGTACGAAAATACAGTGTAAATTTGTTTTCCCTAATGGTGACCGCTAATTTGCATAATTTACATATTTGTGTTCACACTATCAATTCAGAAACATGTTTATCGTGTACTGTGACCATGCGAACATAGGTTTAGACGCTTCATGTGCTTTGATTGGGTACCTACATATAAAGTTACAGTGAAAAATGTAATTTTTCCTAATGGCGGCAGATAATTTGCATAATTTGCATATTTGTGTTCACACTATCAATTCAGAAACATGTTTATCGTGTACTGTGACCATGCAAACATAGGTTTAGACATTTCATGTGCTTTGATTGGGTACCTACATATATAGTTATAGTGAAACATAATTTTTCCTATTTGGAAGCATGTAATTTGCATATTATGCAAATTTGACACCTTTCCACCAAATATATTTTGGTAGACTTTTAGTATGGTGTTCAGGAGACTTTACTAAAATGCATACCAGTTAAAACAATTCTGTTGCAATTAGTGGTGGGTTGAGCCAAAAAAATGCTTAGATTGACTGGACTACTAGTGGTACATGTAGTTGGCCAAGTTCACGAAGTTATCACACATCACACATTCACACATGTGATCACATGTATGGTGGTTTATTGGTGTTTATCTCCAGGATTGCACGCTTTCATTATTGATGTTAAAACACCGGAAAATACATTTAAAAAACACTGAAAAACATCCCAAAACATACCGGAAATAAACACTGAAAAACACATGAAAACCACCGAAAAACATTTGGAAACAACTGAAAAGCCCCCTTGAAAAGGGCCCTGTAATACTACTTTATGCATCGTTGTTGCTGCATATGAAGGATTACACTGTACATATGTACTTGTCTTTAAAGGAATTACTATAGATTGGTTCTCGATCCAATCGCAAAAAAATCAGGATCGGTATTAAAGGGCAGCCATGACGTGGTTATTATTATTTATTTTTTTAGTAAGTGCGTATATTTTGCATTGAAATTTGTAATCCGGCCGTGCGTATCAAGCATATCCAAATGTAAATAAAGTACATTGCCTAAAGCAAAGGGCTTCGCCAATTTTAAAGTATAAAACACACAACCAAAACAAGTCACGAAATGTACAGTGATTAGGTTCGATTAACTTTGTAGTAAGCACTTAAAGAAAGATCTTATACAAAATATAACAAAAGATCTTACGGAAACGACATTAAAAGACGCCAAGTCGAAAGTGTCGGATTCTGAAATTAAATGACTATTAAAGGCCCAATTTTGTTTTTCATGAGTTGACAAGAAAAACCTTACTCAAAGTGTTGATAGCAATTAATGGTAACAAACACCAAAATGGTATTTCATGCTGGAAATTGACACAGGACTTTTTTACCATTCACTTGTACGTACACAAAATCCATATAGATTTTCAAGGTTTTCTTAAGCAATGATGCATCTAAGTACCTAACATTTCTTCAGGTTAGTTTACCAACATTCTTCCTTGGATATGTTACACCCTTATTCTACGAATCTGTAAAAAGTGTTATCTTGCAAATGATACATAGGGCCTTTAAATCTCACCCTCTTGGTCAAAGCTGATGCAAGTGGCACAACTGGAGGATAGCCTTGTTTACATGATCCTAAATTTTGGTTTAAATCTGTTGGCAAATGACAAAGTTATTTAGGATCAAAAGTAGGACGTTTTTTTGACACGTAGTACATAGGAATCGTTGTACAAATAACAGTGTAACAATAGCATTTGCTGTTATTTCCTGTGCATTCAGGAAATCAGGGTTGCTGTGCGTGCCATGGAACAAACAGCCCGAGAAATCATGACAACTCTTGAAGGAATTCACCAAGCTTCTGGACTCAAGGAAGGTAATATTCCTCTCCACCTTGTACTGGTACAAATGTAGGTCTGGTAGTATGTAATGCTGTAACGAAGTCCGCATATTTCGGGTTCGGTTCGGTTCGGTTCGGCAGAAGTTCGGAAATTTCTTCCCGAACATTTGTTTGGTTCAGGTTCGTTAAGTATTGCCGGTGGTGTGGGTCCCGGTTGAAAGTGATCACACACGTGCAGCTAGCTTTCTTTATAAAGTAGGGCCTATGTATTTTTTTAATCTTCAAATCCGCTCTTTTACACAGTTTATTTGTCGTAATGAACAAGATAACGTCTTTGGCGGGATGAAATTGACAAGGGAAACTGTCGGAACTTGCGGTAGACAGATGGAGCGACGTCCGTGTGGATATCGATCGTGAAGTCATATGGATGAAGGAAGGTCATGCATGTCGGTACGGTGGGCGCTGGCGCCGGGATGAAAATGTAGGATCTGATTTGGCACAAGAATTGCTTTGTAAACAGTCATGGAGGAAGTGCATATGACGTTCGACAGTTAAATACGAAGCGCTTTTGCAAGTATAAGAAGTCATTTTGACATTTAGGAAGCCAGCTCTCTTTCACATTTACAGTTCAAATACATAAGATGTGAAATCCAAAGTGAACCACTGCCGAACAGCCGAACTGAGTTAAATGTTCGGTTCGGTCCTGTTCGGTTCAGAAGTGCCAAGTTCGGTAAAATCCTGTTCGGTTCGTCTGTTACAGCATTAGTAGTATGTTTAGTTTCTGTGTCAAAAAGCGTGTTTCTATTGACATCCATTTACCGGATAATGCCAGAAAAGATGGAAAATGTGCTTAGTAGAAACAGGTCTTATCCGCTATTTTCCGGTAAATGGCGGGGAGAATTTATCCGGTAAGCACCAATAGAAACATGCACCGTTCTGCCCGAGTGCGCATACAGAGGAGAAACATAAACATGTGACCGCACAATGACTGATCCAATGCACATGCTTGACCCCTGCATGTGACCTTTATCCGGCAATTAAACTCACACATGCGTGGCGATTGATTTCTGGCCGAGGCCATCAAGCTCCACTATTTTCCGGATAGAGCAGCTCAGTAGAAACTTCTTGTTACCCGCTATTTATTTACCGGTAAAATGAGGGTTTTCAATGAAAACACATTTAAAGTCTGCACAGAAATCAAACTTCAAGAAGTCGCTTCACCAGGGGGACACCTTGGGGGACACATGCCTCCCCGAAAAAAGTGTTGTCCATCCCCCCTCCCCCCAATGAGACTTGAGGTTTGCACAACTGTATGAAAGCTGCTTTGTGTGACCACCTTCCAACATTTTGTGCCCCCTTGGCCCCCTCTCTTTGAAAAGTCTGGTGACACCGCTGATCTCAAGTCAAACTTTCCTTGAAACCACACCTGGGCCTCTCTTCAAGGCTGCAGGTTTATGTGCAAACTTTGGCCAGTGCTTTCTTAACACGCTGAGTAACCCCTTGTCGCAGGATTGGGCCGTCGCAGGGGTGAAAATAAGCCACAATTCTTACTTGAAATTCTCACCCCTGCTCCACCCCCGAGCCACCCCTAAGATTGCTCTTTTACCGAGGCGAGTTCAACCAGGTTTGAAAATCTTGGCCTCGGGGCAGGGGTGAGTTCTTACTTGTTCAAGTGAGGGATGAGGTGCCGATATCGATCCCTGAGGTGCCGATCACTGAGGTGCCGATCTCTGAGGTGCCGATCTCTGAGGTGCCGATCTCTGAGGTGCCGATCTCTGAGGTGCCGATCTCTGAGGTGCCGATCTCTGAGGTGCCGATCTCTGAGGTGCCGATCTCTGAGGTGCCGATCTCTGAGGTGCCGATCTCTGAGGTGCCGATCTCTGAGGTGCCGATCTCTGAGGTGCCGATCTCTGAGGTGCCGATCTCTGAGGTGCCGATCTCTGAGGTGCCGATCTCTGAGGTGCCGATCTCTGAGGTGCCGATCTCTGAGGTGCCGATCTCTGAGGTGCCGATCTCTGAGGTGCCGATCTCTGAGGTGCCGATCTCTGAGGTGCCGATCTCTGAGGTGCCGATCTCTGAGGTGCCGATCTCTGAGGTGCCGATCTCTGAGGTGCCGATCTCTGAGGTGAGTTCACCTGGGGGTACGTTTTAAACTTAAAACAAGTGTGAATCGACATTGAATTG
This sequence comes from Henricia sp. BOLD:AAB3569, assembly GCA_037783545.1. Lineage (NCBI taxonomy): Eukaryota > Metazoa > Echinodermata > Asteroidea > Spinulosida > Echinasteridae > Henricia > Henricia sp. BOLD:AAB3569. Next base: position 3,390,325 of record JBBELK010000060.1, read on the forward strand.
AACTTAAAAGTGAAATATTGCGTGTTACGCCCTCTGGGGTTGTTCTAGTGTGGAAAAGCCTCTAGAAAGTCATACGTGTATGTGGCAATATAGTTTTGTTAATTTTGTTTATGCCTGTAGCTCCTGTACTTTGCCAGAAAGCCAGAAAATTGTTGGAGACAACACGTAGCCAGTTTGCTGAGCTTCAGAAGAAGATACCGTCTGATCAATACTACAGGCAAGTCAGCAGAACTGCTCTGTCTAGCTTTGTCACAGCTCTGACCTGAGTCACTCAATACTGTATACTGATACAAAAATGCCTGTTCACCAGTGTTGGAACGAGTCTAACTTTGCTTGAGTCTCAAGTCCAGTCAAACTGCCTTCAAGTCAAGTCCATCACTGAAAAGTATAACATTAACTTGGGAAGCAAGGGTTTTTGCGGTTATGTGATTTTCACTTTGTTAGTTCCCACAAAATTCCATCCATACCGTATTTTCTTGAGGCAACGTGCATTAAGCCTAGCGTACATGGACATTGCAACTGGAAGCAACTCAACTGATCAGTTGCTGTCGATGTGCGCGCACGTGATCAAATGCACGCGAGCAACTGGCAGCAACTAGTTGCAAGCACGCGTACATCGACGCAACTGACCGCAACTGGGTCCAACTAGTTGCCAGAAAGTAGAACATGAGCAACTCGCGGCAACCGGGATTTCTCCAGTTGCCAGTACAGTTGCAAGTGCGTGTACATCGACCTTTTTAAGCAACTGATCAGTTGCTCCCAGTTGCCGTGAGTTGCTTCCAGTTGCCGGAAACACCAGTTGCCACTAGTTGCTTCCAGTTGCAATGTCGATGTATGCTAGGCTTTACATTTACGCATGTTAACGTGTGAAAAATCGTCAGTGTGAATCCAATCTAAGTCTAAATGCTGGCACTTGCATACAGTCATGTATCGTATTGTTCTTGTTCTGGCCAGACATTTTAAACCAGGACTCGATTTCTCCTGAAATATGATTTTTGTTTTAATCCCCAAAATGTTCTTTTTGGCACACTTGAGTCTGAATCATGTTATTTCTGTTGACTCAATTCCAAGTCAAGTAAATTGCTACAGTGACTCTAGTCCAAGTGGAGTCATTTGAGGTTGGAAGCTCGTAATATTAAAGGTACACACCGGCTTCGTTGGGCTATTTTGGGCTCGAAATTGACCCATACCAGATTATGAATGCCCTTCCGAAATAAACTGAACATATCCTGAAAAGAACCCGCAGAATTTTGCCGTTTTTGAGCAATTTTCAAAATACGGAGGTCACTTGACTTTTTTGAACCATCTTCTGATTCCGAAAAGTCACATGGTCTTGCGAGTTAGTTTTGTGTCCAGTCGCATGAAAGTTTCTGACTGCAGAACTGCACCAAATTCAACTCTGATTTGTCCACAATATTTATAAGTAGTTGACAAAATAGATACTATTTATACAGGTATGAAACAGAGTTGAACATAAGTATGAAAATTCGAACAAATGTTTGTTTCGAGAGTCCGGAGAATGGGACTCAGCGAGCGTGTGCTAGTATGGCAAACTACAGTGGATCGCCCCGCGCAGCACGGCAAATATCCCGAGTGCACACACGGCGGGTTGGTTGGTGTACATGTACGTTCGTGAAGAAAAAACATGATGCTAACTTCTCCAGAGAAAGCGGAAATTCATAATCGGTCGTCCGAGCTGTCCAGTGAAATCAGAAAATTGGAGATATCCCGAGTAGGAAAAGAGCGAATCGTTTGTGACAAAGTCGCGTAGTTGCAACGGCTGGTAAAGCGTATAACCCGTCTTTTGACCGTTTTTGTTAATTTTGCACTTCTTTAGTAAATTACGGGATATTTTGACCATCAAAAAAGTATCGTCAATGCTGCTACATCACTAAATCATGTAAACAGTAGGCCGGTGTGTACCTGTCAAGTCACAAACAATCTTGACTCGAGTGGAATCAAGTCTTGAGTCTCGTGTCCGAGTCATTACAACACTGTTGTACACGAGTAACAAACTTTGAAAATGTTGAAATGTTGCTATTTGTAGATTTCATGACCATTGGCGGTTTGTAAGTCAGCGATTGTCATTCCTAACCGCACTCGTCGTTTACCTAGAGGCAGAGAGACTGATCACTAGAGAGGAGACAGCACAGCTAATAGGAGGTAGGTTGGATTCCAAACACAGCTGAGAGTAACCTCGAGCGTGAACTATAGTTAAAGCCCCAATAAAACATTTGCAGTTACCAAAATTTTACTTCATGAGCTGACATAAAAAACCTTACTCAAGGTCAGCAATGCGCGCAGGCCAAATTCGTGCCACGAAATACGCAGCTCCATGCATTTGCTATGGAGCTGCATATTTCGTGGCACGAATTTGGCGCGCGCACATTGCTGACGAGCCTGTGCTTTTAATGTCCCCAGCAACACCCAGTGTTCTCCAAGCTTTAAAATCATGCCGCCAGGTTTAAAATGTTTGACTCTACAGGGTTTATTGATTTTCAAAGCTCATTATAATGAATCCTTTTGCCTGCCTACCTTTCAAGTTTGCGATAGCACACGACTCACATGGCTTAATGTACTTCAGTCTGGTGCTATTGCGTTCTCTCTACCACCTTTAATCGGGGATCGTCAGGTAACCAGATGCCCCATTGTTACGTGTGCAAAATGCTTGCGTGCGAGTTTGTGTGTATGGCAAGCCAAAAGGTCAATACGTATTGCGGCAACGCGTTGTCGAAATTCCTCAACGCATTGTGCTACTATCCAATCAGAATACTGTATTTCTACCCACATTGTGTTGCAATCATCAATGCCCAGGTGCTGCCATCACAGTTACTGTCGGGCCGGTTCATACTTGGCAAAAAAGCGGGGAAAAACGCATGATTTTGACAGTGCAGATGAGTTTTCGCACTGCATGCATTAGTTGAATGGTGCACATGCATGTGAACAAATATCGCTAGAATGTTCATGACGTCAAGGCCTAGTTCACTTCGCACAGGCATGCAACTGTAGATTTTATTCCTGGCTAGGATTACTTCTTATTCCTGTATGTAAAAGTGAACATTCTGACAAAACGAGATTGTTGTGATGCTCCGACGGGATGCCCTAATAGAGCAGTTGGCCATGTATGCCACGGATCTGGGTTCGAATCCCAGTCGGGGCATTGCAATATTCTCGTGTTTCTAAATTCATCTTTAATTCTGACAAAAGTGCAATCTTTGTTCTTGCGTGCAATTTTATAAAATGCATGGTGAAAACGCTGTCTACTGATTGGCAACAACCACTCATGATTATGTTCTCGTGAAAAAAAATCAGGAACTTTTTTTTTTGAGTAACGTCAAAAAGAATCGGACGGAAACTCTTTTTTTTTTGTTGGGTGTATTTAATGCCAGCAATCTTCAAGCCCAAGACACAGATACCACTTGTGTCACCCTTTGTCTCATTTTTCTTAGTTGCCACAAGAAGAGAGGATGCTTTCCATTTGGACCTTGAAGACTTCTTACAAGGCTTGCTTCAGTTAGCCAGTGAACTGGTAGGATCTTTTCTTAAAAATATTCAAGTTGAAAGAAATTTAAAGCACTTCAATATAGAGCTAATAAGATGTGTACTGGCGTCACATTGTGTGCACTTTTCTACCAAAAAAAACCCCACCACCAAATAGGTTTTATTCATAAATACCTTGGACAGTTTAAGCACCCCTATGTGGGCCTTTACGGTTCCCCCACAATTACCTGCGCGCAGTTGCAGGGCTCGAAATACCCACTGGACCGGTGGACCGAGGCCAGTAATTTAAGCCTCAGTCTAGTGCTTTCTCCACCGTACTAGACCAGTGGTCCAGTGCATTTTTAAACTAACGAACATTAAATCCACGTTCCTTGTGGTTTTGGTCTTGTAAAAATAGCGTCGGTCCAGTAAATGATTTAAGCTACTAACCCTGTGGTCTAGCAGATTTTTTTCATGAAAGTCAAGCCCTGAGTTGGCGCATGATGAAACTAAAATCTAGTACACCATACAAGAGCTATAAGTTTGATGGTGTACAAATGAATGGGATTTTGCAGGCGAGTGGAGCCACTTCAAACTCGAAAAACGTGGCAAATTTGTGTTTTTGACACAAATGTTATCTGGTAATACAGTGAAACTTGTATGTAGTGGCCACCCTCGGGAACGTAAAAAACTGGCCTCTTTATAGAGGTTGCTTGCATTATACACATGGCATTTTGGACCAAAGATGGGTGGCCACTATACGCAGGTGGCCTGTTTATCAAGGTGGCCTTAATAGCAGGTTTCACTGTATAGTAAAGCTCAGATACAGATTCAATATACCTGTTTTGAGAAAAAACTCATGCACACGCTAGGGCGCAGTGAGGCACCGTGCGCCAGTTGCGGGTGCGTAGGAGTCTGATCAGAACAGCTGGCATGGTGTGCACGCTAATCGTACCAAGATTGAAGTATTTGGAAATGATATAGCCTAATTTGGGCCTTTAAAATACATCGTCATTGATTTTATAAAGTTTTCAATAACAGTACATGTGCACTACACACTCTTGCTTTTTATCATCAATCTGAGATACTTATTTGCACAGGCTACATTTACTTGTTTTTCAACTCATTACTTTCTCAGAGTTGCCAACATCTACTGTACGATTTAGGCGTAGTTTGCACAATTGTTTCAGCCAATGGCGATCAGTATTATGACATAATTCTGTAATGCATAGCTTCAAATGTGGAGTTTAAAGGCCCTGGTAGTAGGCTCTTTAAAAAAATCCAGAGCTACAAGAGTTAAGGAATCAGTTAGTTGACCTATGAGCAGTTCCACGGTGTAGGACGTACATTTTGGACAATTGGCCTGCTTTGACAGGGTCTATTCTTAAAGGCAGGGGCTCTTCAGCAATGCATGCGCCAAATTCGTGCCACGAAATATAAGCAGCTCCATGTAGCAAAGGCACGGAGCTGCGTATTTCGTGGCATGAATTTGGCGCGCGTGTGCGCGCGCATTGCTGACAAGCCTGTGCCTTTTGAAGCTACAATTTGAAATTGGATTGTCAGTCCATTAACAGACAAGTGGTAGTTAGTAAAATGATTTAGTAAAAACAACTAGCTCAAAAACCATGGTGTTGGACGTACGCAGACAAATTTATATTTTTATGGTATTTTCTAGGACAACAAATATTTTTGGGGGACTAGTTATTTCTGTTAAATCATTGTACTAACTACCACAACTGTTAAGGGACTGACAATCCACTTTCAAATTGTAGCTTAAAGAATACACCCTGTCAAAGTGTCAAAAATGTACATTCGACACCGTGGAACTGCCCCTCTGTGAAGTTGTGCAATAAGACATTTTAAATTTTGTGACCATAGCTTGATTGCTTGCTGCAGACAATCCCTTGCAGCAAAATGTGCAAAAGATGTGTTGAGGTGATTGAAAACGACGGCGGACCCACTCATTATTGAACAGTTCTTGCAGATTTTTTTTTACTGGGCTACTTAAATGAAGTTACGACATGGAGTATGACCAAAAAACAATGAATACTTCTTATTCTTGTATGTAAAAGTGCAAGTTTTGTTCTTGCATTTTATAAAATTGCATGATTTCATGATGAAATCGCTGTCTACTGACTGACAACAACCACTCATTGTGTTCGTGTGAACTCTGTGCACTCACTACATTTTGAATGACAACAATATTTTTTGAGTTACCTGGTACGTCAAAAAGTATCAGACGGAAACTTACATTTTTGGTTGGGTGTATTATGTTTTTGTTCAGTTCTTGTAGAAGAACTTACAGTGCAGTCTCCTCTGTTTGCTGCTGTGGGCTGTCACTGTTATGTCAGTTCTTGGGGAAGAACTTGTAGTGCGATTTGCTCTGGTGGTTGTTGTAGGCTACTGGTGTGTGGCTTTCTTGGGAGAACATTCTTCACTGCAGTTTTCGCTGTTGTCTGCTGAGAATTAGCCGTGTGTCCTTTTGTACAGTTCCTTGGGTTTATGCATGCAAATGCTTGCTTAAAGGCTTTCCGGTAATCTTGGTTTAGTCCGTTATACAGAAGAGAGTTTATGGATGAGTTTATTGTGCTTGAAATGTCTGTAGCGAACATGAAGTTTAGTATTGAAGCATACTTCTCAAAGATCATACCAATATTTCCAGGGCCAAAAATGTAAGCAACATAGAGATTACAGCTTGCTTTTATGATTATGCAGGGGAAAAACACTGCTGTGTTAACTGTGAGCATGAGCACAACCCTGGCTACACGTGGATGCTGCGTTGATTTTGGAGTTCTTTGCTGCTTCAATTTTCGGATTATGTACATGTAGAGGCATCCATTAACAAAAATGAGAAAGATATAGATGAGCATGTCCATGAACAGAAATAAATAGGGCACTTTCCATGAGAGATCCACAACAGTAACAATTAGCAAAGGTGTTGCCATAACTACTGTTGTCACCCAAACTCCTACCGATATCTTGGCTGCTCGGATTTTGCTGGCTTTGGCTCTGAATGTCAGTGGGTCACGTATAGCAAAGAATCTCTCAAATGCTACAGCAGTCACAAAACCGCAGGATGCATACTGACTTGTCCCAGAAAGAAAATTGACTGCCCAATTATCCGTTGCTTTGGTAATATGCACTTTTATTACACCGGAGATGAGAAAAATGGAGTCTGCAACGGCTAAGTTGGTCAAGTAGACATTAATGATAGAGTGCATGGATTTGATGCGACCAACAACGTACAGGAAAATCACATTCAGCAGCAGGCCAAATGGTGCCACACAGATTGCTGTGTAATACTGAATTTTGATGAGGACATCTTGGTGCCTGTCCAACTCCAGCAGTTCATCTGTCAGACCATCATATTGGTAATCACTATCATTCTTCATAGTACTTCTTGAGTCGGCCAGTACGTGCAGTGAATGAGCAGTTGTTGAATGCTGATGGTTGGAGTTGCAGTATGTGAAATGCTGAATGCAAATGCTCTCTTTGCTATTTGTACAAGACAGAAGTGCAAGTCTAGAAACCAAAAGTCTTGTATGATCAAGTCAGTTTCAAAGAAAACCTTTCCACTGTGCTTCAAGATAACAGTTTATTTGTTTCCTCGTCTTGTTTTCGATTTTGTTTCATCTCTAAACTGGAGAAAAGTTCAAATGCTGCAGTATTTTGGTGTATTGCCAGCACTTGCTTTAATTCATTTTTAAAACTAGAGCTTTGCATTTGTGTCTGTCACAAACGCAAGGTGATCGGGCGACATAAACATTGATCTGATGATGACGAGACATTTTTGAAATTGTTTGTAAACTTGAGTTGTTTAATGTTGCAAAAGAAACATTCACATATCCATTGCCAGTATTGTAATTCTCAAGACATATGACTCTTTGACTATTCAACGATAAAATTGTGTATGTGATGATGTCATTATTGGCACAATCAATCTCATCATGATGTCAGTATTGTGTCCACAAATTCGTCGCATAGTGGCGAATCAGCAAAATTCCCCTTTCGAGTAATACAGCTTTTTAGTAATGCATATTCTGGTTCTTGGATTTCGTTTTCTTTTCGTAACAAAATTCAATTTTTGTTAGAATAATGTTATTAGCGAATAGTTTTACTAAAATTATGTTGGGTTTTTGGCATGAGTAAGGGTAATCACGGAGGAACATTGATGCCACAAACTACGCGAAAAAACAAAACACCACGTGCGTCTTATTCACCGCTCGTAACGCTATGGACTTTTTCACGATATGTCACTATGCAAAAAATGCAAGCCGGCTGTGCTACTTATTCGCCGCGCCTATTCTTGATCTTTTGCATGTGTCTGTGAAAATCTGAACGGTCGTCTTCAGTTTGGTCATTGATATTATCCCATCTGGATTTCAGACAAGGCCGGTACTTACACAGATGGACACGTGGTTATTTTAGCATTTGATTTATCAATTAATTTCTTCTTAAACGCTGCAAATTCCACAGTGTGGTTGATTTTTCCCCAAGTTAGGAGTGTTTGGTTCACGCAATGTCTGTTGGTTCCCGGCAGGAGGCGTTGCCTTAATGCGCAAGGCGCCATCGGTCACCAGCGTAATGTCGGTATTCGTCACTACGCGAAAAACGCTGGGCAAATCATGAGCCAAAAACCTCAAAAACCACTAAAAATTTCGATTTAAAACCTTCACAAATGAAAATTGGCATCTTCAGAACCCTAAATATCTCATTCGCCACTATGCGAAAAATGCGACGAATTGTTCAAGGATCTACTGGAGAACAAGTTCTTACATGTGTAGAGCTATCGTTATGATTATGCCAAGAAAAAACACTGCTGTGTTAACTATAAGCATGAGCACAACCCTGGCTACACGTGGATGCTGCATTGATTTCGGAGCTCGTTGCTGCTTCAATTTCAGGATTATGTACACATGTAGACGTACAGTGTATGCAATAACAAATAAGATTGTTATATTCATAACCATATCTATAATCCAAAACATATAGGGTACTTTCCCTGAGAGATTCAAAGCAATTCGCTGGCAGAGTGTGACGTCAATTTGCACGCGGACGCGCTTACTTCCTTGACAACGGTTCATGCTACTTGTATGACAACGTGTTTCTCCATTCGTTTTGCACAGTCCGGCCACACGCGGAACATTTTCTGTTGAGTTTTTCTGTTACAAACATCACAAAATAAGGCGGTATGGTAGCGTATCGCTATGAGAGTAGGTATGAGCAAACCATTGCAAGTCATTATAGTCCTTATTTTTGAATATTTTATTCTAAAAGAATAATAGTAAAACACACTGCGCAAACACAATGGATGTAAAACGTGAGCGTGAACCAATAACCATAGGTTCCCCCTTCTCCTCCCCCTCCCCCTATTCCTCAACACATTTTTGGTTAGTAAACCACTTTCCCCCAAACCCCAAAACATTTTCTAAAAATCCTCTTGGACTAATAATCGGAAGCGTTCAAGGAAGCGTACCCTTGTACTCCGCTCAAAATGTAGCAAAAAAATGGGGAGAATGTGGGGGGAAAAATTCAAAAATGTGAAAGGTTCAGTTGCTGCGGTATTTGATGCATTGACAGCGCTTTTTTGATTTACCTGCAAGAATTGAGTCTGGTCTCGAGTTCACTTTTTCTTTGTCTCGGTCTCAATCTATATGATTCGGACTTGAAAAATATTTTGACTTGGTGAATCGTGTCCTTAAAATAAGCTACATTTTCCACCAGCCTGACTACAGATGCTACAGTGGATAATATACAGTCATGTGCATGAATATCAAAAATGACAGCAGCATACAAATATTTACATGGTCTTTCCCCACACAAAAAGTTTAAATGACCATAACGAGCCAAAAAAATGCTCCAACATTAATGCAAATAACGGATCATATTTTAGGGATCAATTGAAGCATCAGCTTCTTTCAAGACAGCCTGCATTGCTTACTAACTAAATTTCATCCGGGATGTTTTAATGTATAATAAATGATTATATAAAGTATAAAATCAATGATGACGTACTGTACATGTATTTTAAAGGCTCGAATTAGGCTATATCACTTGCAAATTATCAAATGATATATTTGGCCTTTAAAATGACACACTTTTGCTTTCTACCATCAATCTGAGATGCTGTTTGCACAGGCTACATTTCCTTGTTAGGTTCTTCAGCTAAGAGCGTGATCCAAAACTGGTAAACACTGGATGAACATTTCAAAATGTCTTAAAGTAATAAAAATAATACCTCGAACAGTAAAGAAAAGTCCATATTTTACAATAAATAAGGAAAAGCAAATAATAAGGAAAAGCATTTATCTCCCGATTTCCATCCCTCACGTGAGGGATGGAATTGGATCACGCTCCCCATTACTTTCTTTTTCTATATTGTACATGTATATACATTAGATAAATTAGGGGTCAAAGCATTTTCCACTTTTACAATGTAGGTCGACGAGTTGGCGACAGATATTTCAGCACTAATTAAGCTGCACTACTTGTTTCTGTTTTGTTTCATTATTGTGGTGTTACAAGCAAAAAATCTAGAGAGTTCAATTAAGTTACACATGTTCGTGACGGGCAGGAATCGGTCACAAATTGACCTCTGTGACGTTTTGTGACCAGAGTCTGATTGCTTGCTGCAAACAATCCCTTCCAGAAGGCAGTCTCTGGTATCATAGTTAAATACGTGGGATCTTTCGTTTCAAATGCCAGGCAGTTATATAATATTGGATGGTTGCATATATACTGTAGTATCAGAAATGCATGGTATCCGCAAAAGCTTCATTTTATATAATAATTGCTAATACTGTTTAAAACAAACCCCAATGGAGCACACGAGCAAAATGTTTGTCACCTTGAGGTATGAGTTTGTTCAGTTCTTGTGGAAAGATTTACAGTGCAGTCTCCTCTGTTGGATTCTGTGGGTTGTCGCTGTTTGTCAGTTCTTGGGGACGAACTTGCAGTTCAATCTGCTCAGTTGGCTGCTGTGGGCTGTTATTTCTTGTCAGTTCATGGGTACGAACTTGCAGTGCGATTTGCTCTGGTGGTTGTTGTTGGCTACTGGTGTGTGGCTTTCTTGGGAGAACATTCTTCACTGCAGTTTGCACTGTCATCAGCTGAGATTTATCCCTGTGTTGATTGGTACAGTTCCTTGGGTTTAAGCATGCAAATGCTTGTACAAAGGCTTTCCGGTAGTCTTTGTTTAGTCCATTATACAAAAGCGAGTTTATGGATGAGTTTATGGTGTTTGAGATGTCCACAGCCAACAAGAAGTTTTGTATTGAAGCATACTTCTCAATGCTTATTTGACCATTTGCAGGTCCAACAATGTAAGCAAAATAGAGACCACAGCTTGCTTTTATGATCGTGCAGGGAAAAAACACTGCTGTGTTAACTGTGAGCATGAGCACAACCCTGGCTACACGTGGATGCTGCGTTGATTTTAGAGTTCGTTGCTGCTTCAAATTTAAGATTATGTACATGTAGATGCATCCATTAACAAAAATGAGAAAGATATTGATGAACATGTCTATGAACAGAAATAAATAGGGTACTTTCCATGAGAAATTCACAGCAGTAAAAATTGGCCAAGGTGTTGCCATAACTGCTGCTGTCACCCAAACTCCTGCCGATATCTTGGCTGCTCGGATTTTGCTGGCTTTGGCTCTGAATGTCAGTGGGTCACGTACAGCGAAGAACCTCTCAAATGCTACAGCAGTCACAAAACCGCAGGATGCAAACTGACTTGTCCCGGAAAGAAAATTGACTGCCCAATTATCCGTTGCTTTGGTATAAATATGCACTTTTATTACACCGGAGATGAGAAAAATGGAGTCTGCAACGGCTAAGTTGGTCAAGTAGACATTGATGATAGAATGCATGGATTTGATGCGACCAACAACGTACAGGAAAATCACATTCAGCAGCAGGCCAAATGGTGCCACACAGATTGCTGTGTAATACTGAATTTTGATGAGGACATCTGTGTTCCTATCCAACTCCATGAGTTCATCTGTCGGACCAAAGTTTTGGTACTCTGTATAATTCTCCATAGTACTTCTTGAGTCGGCCAGTATGTGCAGTGAATGAGCATTTGTTGAATGCTGATGGTTAGAGTTGCATGTATGTGAAATGCTGAATGCAAAGGCTCTCTCTGCTAGCTGTACAAGACAGAAGTGCAAGTCTAGAAACCAAAAGTCTTGTATGATCAAGTCAGTTTTAAAGAAAACCTTTCCACTGTGCTTCAAGATAAGAGTTTATTTTATTGTTTCCTTGTCTTGTTTTCGATTTTGTGTTTCATCTCTTTCTATCTATCTAAAGACTCGGACTTGAAAGATACAAACTTGCAAATCTTTGGACTGTAATAATCAAGTCCCTAAAAAGGTGCTACATGTATTTTCCACCAGCTGGACTACTGATGCCACAGTGGATTGCGAACGGACAAAATTTAAATACCCATAATGTGCCAAAAACTTTGATGGAAGTAATAGATCATATTTTGTTTGGTTGTTTCATTTCAATGGTGATTAGGCAACATACCATATGTTGTGTTTATCATGTTTTTGGAATCCATTGAAGCACCACTGAATCATTTCTCAATGTTTTTTTTTACCAATTGGCATTGAGGACTGCCTTGCATCCCAATCATCCAAAACCTAGAACCATGTTGTATACTAGTAGTTTTATTACACTGCAGACATTTTACCAGTGGTTGTTTGTAAAAAAATGATGTAAATCCATGCTTGTTATTTTTGAATTTATATTCACAATCATCAAGTTACATATAAACACATACATTGTATCATAACAATCAGATTACTTTACATTGGGGTCTTTCTGTCACAGATGGGGTGTAAATAGGACATTGTCTCAAGCAGCCAATTGATTTGAAAGGAATTCCTCTTTGATTTTCTGGGGAATTAATTCATACACATACAGGGACTGTACAGGAGAGTTCCTGCAAATCGTGCTGATGAGCATAAACATGCAGGTAGATCTTGGTTGTGCAAATGAGACATCTCTGATTGGGGAAAAAAAAGAACAGTTTATACAATGTAGTTGGTTGGGGAAAAAAACACTTTCTTTTTAAACGAGTACCAATTGTGGAGATGTGTTCTAGAATAATAGAGAAGTGTAGGTCTTACAGTGGATATATACACTACTCACAATAAGTTATGGAGATTGGTATGTTGTCAATTTTGTTGTCTTTTTTTTTCGTCTTCAAATAACTTTTTTCGCCAATTCCTGTGACAAGGTGGGTCTGTCATACAGCTACAATTGTCTATTCATATATACAAAATCATTCAAGTAGAATGCATACCTGCAATAAAATATCTGCATACACCCCACAATATCCCTAACTTATTGGTGTATGCAAACAGCATGTACATGTAGCTCATTTGAATAGAATCTCCCTTAACCCTTTGATGCACAGAGGTTTTTGTAAATATTTTGTTAATTACCGGTACTCTATTGTTTTGGGCGGTCGCTACCGCCCTGTGCACTAAAGGGTTAAACAAACAAAAAAGTTATCAAAATAGGTGAGGCAGCATTGCCGACTAAAAATTTGATCAGTTGAGGTCTTGAGGACAGTATTAAATAAATGTGAAAGTGTGCATGCACGTTCATTTTGTAAAAACCATCTTCAGTCATCGTTTTCCTCTGAAAAGATAACACCTTAGCAGAGCTGCCAACCCTTTGGGGATTTTGGGGAAGACATCTGGGAAAACAGGTTCATTCCGTGACTACCAACGCATCTAAAAATCTCCAAGGTTGTTAACTGACAATCCAGGAGGGTTTTATCCATGTCAGGACTCACAAAATTAGACATTTTCCGAAGAATCCGTTGCAAAATCCGGGAGGGTTGGCAGCTCTGCCTTGGGCAGAATAATTTGATAATGTATTTGGTACCATATCTGATGTTGTCACTTTAGGTGATGACAAATTGTTAAGTAAGAATTTAAGTAAATGCAAATACCGGTAAGTGGCCTTTAAAATACACCTTCATATACAGGGTGTGCCAGAAAAAGGAATCCTGACAAAAATGGTAATTACGGCCAAGATACGGACTTTATGACAGTTACCGATACGTTACCATAAAGTTGAGGCAAAATGCTTTCCAGTGATACCATGATTGCATTTCTCTGATCACGCATCACTGAGTAACCATTGTTTGGGACAGTTGGTCAGACATGAGTAGATAGAACATCGAGATTTAGGGCAGCACTGACAGGAAATTTAATCGTTTTAAAACATATTATTTCAATTTGATAGAAGTGATACATATTCAGTAATTACATGAATCTAAACACTGACACCTTCCATCACATGCTCACCTCCCCTTTCAATGCAAAGTCTACAACGGCGGCGCATGCAAGCAACAGCTCGTCTGACAATTGCCGGATCATCACGTAAGATGTCGACCTAACGTTGAATGCAGGCTTGCAAATCCTGACGGTCAATGTGGTAGACTAGCTGGTGAACACTTTTTTCTTTAAATACACCCACAAGAAAAAGGTCACAAGGAGTCAAATCCGGTGACCCTCAGACTTGCTCAGTGGTAAGTTGAACCATCATGTTAACGTGAGGTTTAATCTGAGAGTATTCACCAACGCATTGGGGCTCACCGTAAAGAAAGTACTGCATAACTTGAAAATGCCTTGAAAGTAAATGCACCCACACCTGAGCAAGTTAAAAAAAACCAATCATATAACAATGGACAATTAGTTTCATTCCTCTGGTCTGACTTTCTGCGTACCGTTTTCCAAACGATGTTCAGTGATGTGTGACCAGAAGAATACAGTCATACTATCACTGGAAAGCATTTTGCCTCTACTTTAACATAATCATTAACTGTCATAAAGTCTATATCTTGGCAGTAACAACCATTTTGATTACCTTTTTCTGGGACAACTTGTATTACACACACTTTTACTTTCAAGCCTCAAACTGAGATACTGATGTCACAGGCTACATTTCCTTGTTTTCTTTGGAGTTCTGCATAGTAACCCACTACTTTCTTTTTCTGTTTGTCCATAACACGTATAAATAAGGAATCACAGCATTTTAGACATCTTTAGGTCTATCACAGATTTTTCAAGTTGTTGTCAATTTATGCTAAAAATGTTGACTTGTGTGTACATGATTTCAACACGGGTCATCAACCAATACTGCTGCATTCACAAAGCACTACTCCCAACACGTGTAATTTTTTTAGCAGGTAATTTCTACAAAATGAGATTTAGTACCGGTAGCAACTTCAGTAATGTATTCACAGAACACAGATTAACCAGTTTGCATTTTTCATCACACTACTATTTTCAATCCGTGTTGAAATTCTTTACACTGGCTTAGAACTCTCAACCCACCTCCCGAGCAGCATTAAGATTTGACCTGTGTTGAACTTACAGTGCAGTCTCCTCTGTTTGGTGATGTTGGATTTCACTGTTTGTCAGTTTACGGGGAAGAACTTGCAGTTCAATCTGCTCTTTTGGCTGCTGTGGGCTACTGGTGTGTGGCTTTCTTGTTTTCACTGTCGTCGGCTGATAATTAGCTGGGTGTCCTTTGGTACAGTTCCTTGGGTTTAAGCATGCAAATGCTTGCACAAAGGCTTTCCGGTAATCTTTGTTTAGTCCATTATACAAAAGAGAGTTTATGGACGAGTTTATGGTGCTTGAAATTTCCACAGCCAACATGAAGTTTTGTATTGAATCATACTTCTCAATGCTTATTTGACCATTTGCAGGTCCAAGAATGTAAGCAAAATAGAGACCACAGCTTGCTTTTATGATCATGCAGGTAAAAAACACTGCTGTGTTAACTGTGAGCATGAGCACAACCCTGGCTACACGTGGATGCTGCGTTGATTTTGGAGTTCTTTGCTGCTTCAATTTTATGATTATGTTCATGTAGATGCATCCATTAACAAAAATGAGAAAGATATCCATGAGGATGGCTATGATCTGAACTAAAAAGAGTACTTTCAATGAGGGATTCACAACAGTCAAAATTGGCCAAGGTATTGCCCTAACTACTGCTGTCGCCCAAACCCCTGCCGATATCTTGGCTGCTCGGATTTTGCTGGCTTCGGCTCTGAATGTCAGTGGATCACGTACAGCGAAGAATCTCTCAAATGCTACAGCAGTCACAAAACCATAGGATGCAGACTGACTTGTCACAAGAAGAAAGTTGACTGCCCAATGATCCGTTGGTTTGGTAATATACACTTTTATTACACAGGAGATGAGAAAAATGGAGTCTGCAACGGCTAAGTTGGTCAAGTAGACATTGATAATAGAGTGCATAGATTTGATGCGACCAACAACGTACAGGAAAATCACATTAAGCAGCAGGCCAAATGGTGCCACACAGATTGCTGCGTAATACTGATCTGTCGAACCAAAATATTGGTAATCACTATCATTCTCCATAGTACTTCTTGAGTCGGCCAATATGTGCAGTGAATGAGCAGTTGTGGAATGCTGATGGTAGGAGGTGCACCGTGTAAATGCTGAAGGCAAAAGCTTTTAATGCTATTTGTACAGTGTCCCAGGAACAATTAAGAATGGTAAGTACAAACAAGTACAGAAACCAAATGTCCTTGTATTCAAGCTTTATATGGAGATCCTAAGATTGAAATATTGACTCAACCTCACATGTATGCTACCTTATGCTGAGTTATTAAAATCAACTCAAGAATCTTGTGCATCTTTCAAAAAATAACTTTCCTTTGTGCGCTAATGTAGGGTTTTAGTTTGTGTAACTATCTTTTGAGGTATTTTACAAGTTGTTTCCTTGTCTTGGTTTTGATTTTGCGTGTCAGATCATCTGTACACTTTCTGTACACTGTAAACTTTCATCTGTTCATCTGCTGCAGTGTTTTACTTTCAGTTACGTACCTTGTTAAAACTTTTAAAGTTTCTTTTTGGAAAAATAGGAATGATTGCAGATGTATTTTGCAGTTTTATTGCTTGAAATTTAATTTCTCTCAAGTTTATTCCTTAAAATCAATCACCACGTGCCACTGTTTTAGCGAAATCATTGAGTCTTGACTATTAGACATGTACATATAAGACGAGGAACAGTCAGAATCCAGGTCTGCGTCTAGAGAAGATTGTGTAAGTCCAGGGTTAGATTCAACCTATTCTTGAGCCAAAGACTGTTTCATACGATTGGTTGTAAAATATCTGCGACGAATCTTGCCTATTGTATACGTGTCTGTGACTCGGGGCATCAGTGACGTGGTTTCCCAAAGCACCGTAATCTTCTGTGGCAAATGTCTCATATTTTCATTTTCTCGCAGGTTTTATTGTCAAAACTAATATATTGTCAAGTGTGAAATACCCCAACATGCTTTACAGAAGCATGACCAGATTACATTTTTTCACGGTATTCTGCCCAAAATGTCCATTCACATTTTACATAATTGGCCTGGATCCACCGCTGATTTCTGGTATGGTCCAGACAGTGCGACATCCAACTCATTTTGCCAAACGGGTTACATTTTTTGTCTTGATTTAAATTTTGGGTGTGATTGTGGTCACTGTATAAAGCGAGTGGACAGCTTTAATTATACAAAGGCCTAAGTTTGAAGAGACCTAAATATTGTTTGCTCTAGAGAGATTCCTAAAGTTTACTAAAGGACAGACTGATGCCAACTAATAACTCAATCGTGTCTTTTTAGCAGCTGTTTTGCTGCTCATGAGACTCGGCTCGATTTGTGACAAAGGGTGGTTTCCCCCTCTCCCTATCCCTATTCCGTAACACATCTTTTGGTTTAATAGTGAACCACTTTCCCCCCAAACCACAAGAGAATTCTCTAAAAATCCTCTTGAACATAATTGTTTCTGGGGAGCGTACCCTCGTACTGCGCTCCAAATGTAGCAGCCAGCCGCTACTACAGTACAGCTAGAATTGCAGCCGCTCTTAATTTGCACCATGCCGTGGAACCATTAATCACTCACAATTCATCTTGCTAGATATTTCCACAGTAATTAAAACAAACTAGACCTGTGTTCGTTCTTGACAACGAACACATGGCTGTTCCCCTCCTTTTTATAAACATATGTGGTGTTCGGGATGACCTTTGTTAGTGATTGTATATGAAGAAATCACGATCGTATGTCAAACGCTTGAGTTTTTATCGATTTTTAAATATTGAATATTATTACATGCCCCTTTAATCTGACATGTAGGGAAAGTCAAAGGTGTTGCTATATGTTTGGATACCCCACCCTAGGTCCAAGTGTAATACAGTTGACCACATCCATATATCTTGTACCACTTTCAAATGGCAAGGCAAAATCTGTTAGACCAATAGGAAACGAGGTCAAAGGTCAAGCCCTGTGCGCATCTTAAAGACATTTGTTAGTGATCGTATATGCCACAGGAATCAAGATCGTAGGTCAAACAGTTGATTTTTTATTGATTTTTGAATATTTAATTACGTAATCATCTTGTCGGTAGAGGGCGCTATTTCGTACGATGACGTCATCACTTATATTTTTGGAAAGCTTAAGGGCCTCTGGTAATAACACCATTGACCCCATCTCAATACCTCCTTTCACTTTCAAACTAAGGGCCACTTCCGGTTTCGACCGGAAGTGAGCAAGGTCAAAGGTCACCAACATATTTTTTAGATACCCCACCATAGTCGAAGTGTAACACAAGTGACTTTGTCCAAATATCTTGCACCACTTTCAAATGGCAAGGCAAAATCTGTTTGACCAATAGGAAACGAGGTCAAAGGTCAAGGCGTGTGCGCATCTTAAGACTTTTGTTAGTCATCGTATATGGCGAAGGAATCAAGATCGTAGGTCAAACGGTTGAATTTTTATTGATTTTTGAATATTTAATTTATTAAACTTCATACCCCTTTAATCTGACACGTGATGACGTCATCATGACGTCATTAGTACTGTGCACAACTTCACATAGTGACCAATGTCCATGTGAAGTTTGAAGTCAATCATCAATGTGCAAGTGTCCGAAATAGCGTCTGAAAAAAGTGGAAGAAGTAAAAGAATAAAAAACTAGAAATGTGTTCGTTGAAAACGAACACATGGCTGTTCCCCTCCTTTTTATAAACATATATGGTGTTCGGGATGACCTTTGTTAGTGATCGTATATGAATAAATCACGATCGTAGGTCAAACGGTTGAGTTTTTATCTATTTTTAAATATTGAATATTATTACATGCCCCTTTAATCTGACATGTAGGGAAAGTCAAAGGTGTTGCTATATGTTTGGATACCCCACCCTAGTCGAAGTGTAACACAGTTGACCCCATCGTGGTATATTGTACCCCTTTCAAATGGCAAGGCAAAATCTGTTTGACCAATAGGAAACGAGGTCAAAGGTCAAGCCATGTGCGCATCTTAAAGACATTTGTTAATGATCGTATATGCAGAAGGAATCAAATTCGTAGGTCAAACGGTAGATTTTATATTGATTTTTGAATATTTAATTACGTAATCATCTTGTCGCTAGAGGGCGCTATTTCGTACGATGACGTCATTACTTATATTTTTGGAAAGCTTAAGGGCCTCTGATAATAACACCATTGACCCCATCTCAATACCTCCTACCACTTTCAAACTAAGGGCCACTTCCGGTTTCGACCGGAAGTGAGCAAGGTCAAAGGTCACCAACATATTTTTTAGATACCCCACCCTAGTCGAAGTGTAACACAAGTGACTTTGTCCAAATATCTTGCACCACTTTCAAATGGCAAGGCAAAATCTGTTTGACCAATAGGAAACGAGGTCAAAGGTCAAGGCGTGTGCGCATCTCAAAGACCCTTGATAGTCATCGTATATGGCGAAGGAATCAAGATCGTAGATCAAACGGTTGATTTTTTATTGATTTTTGAATATTGAATTTATTAAACTTCATGCCCCTTTAATCTGACACGTGATGACGTCATCATGACGTCATTAGTACTGTGCACAATTTCACATAGTCACCAATGTCCATGTGAAGTTTAAAGTCAATCATGAATGTGCAAGTGCCCGAAAAAGCGTCTGAAAAAAGTGGAAGAAGGAAAAGAAAAAAAACTAGAAATGTGTTCGTTGTAAACGAACACATGGCTGTTCCCCTCCTTTTTATAAACATATATGGTGTTCGGGATGACCTTTGTTAGTGATCGTATATGAAGAAATCACGATCGTACGTCAAACGGTTGAGTTTTTATCGATTTTTAAATATTGAATATTATTACATGCCCCTTTAATCTGACATGTAGGGAAGGTCAAAGGTGTTGCTATATGTTTGGATACCCCACCCTAGTCGAAGTGTAACACAGTTAACCCCATCGTGATATATTGCACCCCTTTCAAATGGCAAGGCAAAATCTGTTTGACCAATAGGAAACGAGGTCAAAGGTCAAGCCATGTGGGCATCTTAAAGACATTTGTTAGTGATCGTATATGCAGAAGGAATCAAATTCGTAGGTCAAACGGTAGATTTTTTTATTGATTTTTGAATATTTAATTACGTAATCATCTTGTCGCTAGAGGGCGCTATTTCGTACGATGACGTCATCACTTATATTTTTGGAAAGCTTATAGGCCTCTGATAATAACACCATTGACCCCATCTCAATACCTCCTACCACTTTCAAACTAAGGGCCACTTCCGGTTTCGACCGGAAGTGAGCAAGGTCAAAGGTCACGGCCATATTTTTTGGATACACCACCCAAGGTCGAAGTGTAATACAGTTGACCACATGCAGATATCTTGTACCACTTTCAAATGGCAAGGCAAAATCTGTTAGACCAATAGGAAACGAGGTCAAAGGTCAAGGGGTGTGCGCATCTCAAAGACCTTTGTTAGTCATCGTATATGCCGAAGGAATCAAGATCGTAGGTCAAACGGTTGATTTTTTATTGATTTTCCAATATTTCATTACGTAATCATCTTGTCGCTAGAGGGCGCTATTTCGTACGATGACGTCATCACTTATATTTTTGGAAAGCTTAGGGGCCTCTGGTAATAACACCATTGACCCCATCTCAATACCTCCTTTCACTTTCAAACTAAGGGCCACTTCCGGTTTCGACCGGAAGTGAGCAAGGTCAAAGGTCACAAAAATATTTTTTAGATACCCCGCCCTAGTCGAAGTGTAACACAAGTGACTTTGTCCAAATATCTTGCACCACTTTCAAATGGCAAGGCAAAATCTGTTTGACCAATAGGAAACGAGGTCAAAGGTCAAGGGGTGTGCGCATCTCAAAGACCTTTGTTAGTCATCGTATATGCCGAAGGAATCAAGATCGTAGGTCAAACGGTTGATTTTTTATTGATTTTTGAATATTTAATTTATTAAACTTCATACCCCTTTAATCTGACACGTGATGACGTCATCATGACGTCATTAGTACTGTGCACAACTTCACATAGTGACCAATGTCCATGTGAAGTTTGAAGTCAATCATGAATGTGCAAGTGCCCGAAAAAGCGTCTGAAAAAAGTGGAAGAAGGAAAAGAATAAAAACTAGAAATGTGTTCGTTGAAAACGAACACATGGCTGTTCCCCTCCTTTTTATAAACATATGTGGTGTTCGGGATGACCTTTGTTAGTGATTGTATATGAATAAATCACGATCGTATGTCAAACGGTTGAGTTTTTATCGATTTTTAAATATTGAATATTATTACATGCCACTTTAATCTGACATGTAGGGAAGGTCAAAGGTGTTGCTATATGTTTGGATACCCCACCCTAGTCGAAGTGTAACACAGTTGACCCCATCGTGATATATTGTACCCCTTTCAAATGGCAAGGCAAAATCTGTTTGACCAATAGGAAACGAGGTCAAAGGTCAAGCCATGTGCGCATCTTAAAGACATTTGTTAGTGATCGTATATGCAGAAGGAATCAAATTTGTAGGTCAAACGGTAGATTTTTTATTGATTTTTGAATATTTAATTACGTAATCATCTTGTCGCTAGAGGGCGCTATTTCCTACGATGACGTCATCACTTATATTTTTGGAAAGCTTAAGGGCCTCTGGTAATAACACCATTGACCCCATCTCAATACCTCCTTTCACTTTCAAACTAAGGGCCACTTCCGGTTTCGACCGGAAGTGAGCAAGGTCAAAGGTCACAAAAATATTTTTTAGATACCCCACCCTAGTCGAAGTGTAACACAAGTGACTTTGTCCAAATATCTTGCACCACTTTCAAATGGCAAGGCAAAATCTGTTAGACCAATAGGAAACGAGGTCAAAGGTCAAGGGGTGTGCGCATCTCAAAGACCTTTGTTAGTCATCGTATATGCCGAAGGAATCAAGATCGTAGGTCAAACGGTTGATTTTTTATTGATTTTTGAATATTTAATTGATTAAACTTCATGCCCCTTTAATCTGACACGTGATGACGTCATCATGACGTCATTAGTACTGTGCACAACTTAACATAGTGACCAATGTCCATGTGAAGTTTGAAGTCAATCATGAATGTGCAAGTGCCCGAAATAGCGTGCGAAAAAAGTGGAAGAAGGAAAAGAAAAAAAAAAATAAAAAAAAAAAAAATCTTAACGAAAACAAAGGCTGTTCCCAACCGTGTTGGAACAGCCAAAAAACTAGACCTGTGTTCGTTCTTGACAACGAACACATGGCTGTTCCCCTCCTTTTTATAAACATATGTGGTGTTCGGGATGACCTTTGTTAGTGATTGTATATGAAGAAATCACGATCGTATGTCAAACGGTTGAGTTTTTATCGATTTTTAAATATTGAATATTATTACATGCCACTTTAATCTGACATGTAGGGAAGGTCAAAGGTGTTGCTATATGTTTGGATACCCCACCCTAGTCGAAGTGTAACACAGTTGACCCCATCGTGATATATTGTACCCCTTTCAAATGGCAAGGCAAAATCTGTTTGACCAATAGGAAACGAGGTCAAAGGTCAAGCCATGTGCGCATCTTAAAGACATTTGTTAGTGATCGTATATGCAGAAGGAATCAAATTTGTAGGTCAAACGGTAGATTTTTTATTGATTTTTGAATATTTAATTACGTAATCATCTTGTCGCTAGAGGGCGCTATTTCGTACGATGACGTCATCACTTATATTTTTGGAAAGCTTAAGGGCCTCTGGTAATAACACCATTGACCCTATCTCAATACCTCCTTTCACTTTCAAACTAAGGGCCACTTCCGGAAGTGAGCAAGGTCAAAGGTCACCAACATATTTTTTGGATACACCACCCTAGGTCCAAGTGAAATACAGTTGACCACATCCAGATATCTTGTACCACTTTCAAATGGAAAGGCAAAATTAATCTGTTAGACCAATAGGAAACGAGGTCAAAGGTCAAGCCCTGTGCGCATCTTAAAGACATTTGTTAGTGATCGTATATGCCACAGGAATCAAGATCGTAGGTCAAACAGTTGATTTTTTATTGATTTTTGAATATTTAATTACGTAATCATCTTGTCGGTAGAGGGCGCTTTTTCGTACGATGACGTCATCACTTCTATTTTTGGAAAGCTTAAGGGCCTCTGGTAATAACACCATTGACCCCATCTCAATACCTCCTTTCACTTTCAAACTAAGGGCCACTTCCGGTTTCGACCGGAAATGAGCAAGGTCAAAGGTCACGGCCATATTTTTTGGATACACCACCCTAGGTCTAAGTGTAATACAGTTGACCACATCCAGATATCTTGTACCACTTTCAAATGGCAAGGCAAAATCTGTTTGACCAATAGGAAACGAGGTCCAAGGTCAAGGGGTGTGCGCATCTCAAAGACCCTTGTTAATCATCGTATATGGCGCAGGAATCAAGATCGTAGGTCAAACGGTTGATTTTGTATTGATTTTCCAATATTTCATTACGTAATCATCTTGTCGCTAGAGGGCGCTATTTCGTACGATGACGTCATCACTTATATTTTTGGAAAGCTTAAGGGCCTCTGGTAATAACACCATTGACCCCATCTCAATACCTCCTTTCACTTTCAAACTAAGGGCCACTTCCGGTTTCGACCGGAAGTGAGCAAGGTCAAAGGTCACAAAAATATTTTTTAGATACCCCACCCTAGTCGAAGTGTAACACAAGTGACTTTGTCCAAATATCTTGCACCACTTTCAAATGGCAAGGCAAAATCTGTTAGACCAATAGGAAACGAGGTCAAAGGTCAAGGGGTGTGCGCATCTCAAAGACCTTTGTTAGTCATCGTATATGCCGAAGGAATCAAGATCGTAGGTCAAACGGTTGATTTTTTATTGATTTTTGAATATTTAATTTATTAAACTTCATGCCCCTTTAATCTGACACGTGATGACGTCATAATGACGTCATTAGTACTGTGCACAACTTCACATAGTGACCAATGTCCATGTGAAGTTTGAAGTCAATCATCAATGTGCAAGTGTCCGAAATAGCGTCTGAAAAAAGTGGAAGAAGTAAAAGAATAAAAAAAAAAAAAAACTAGAAATGTGGTGTTTGTTAGAAACAAACACGCTGTTTCGGACAATTTTAATTATCTGGTTTTCAGCTTTAAAAAAACTTAATGAACTAGAGGTATGTCTGTTGATAACAGAGCATATGGCTTTCCGCTTTTCTTTTTTTGTATGTTTGTATGCATGGAAAACTGCATGCTGTATAATACTACATGTACACTTTGTACAATGTAAATGCATACCGTACATGTACATGCAAAGTGACAAGATTTATAAATTAATAATAAATCAACAAAATATGCATGTCATACTAACGTAACTTGGTATGTTACATGTTAATGTCCAGGTCTACGTACCTGCTAGGTTTCAAGGTCATACGACCAATACAGGAAGTGAACGACCTTGGCTAATTTATGCTGCACAGACGCGCTTATTTGTTGACGTCATCGTGACGTCACAAGAATTTGCTGAACATATGCATTCGAACAAGTCACGACAAGCCTAAAACACAAAATTTGACCTCTATCGGCCTTTTCGTTCTCTAGATATAACCGTTAGAAGAACGCATGTTCAACTGACCCTGAGTGACCATATGCACCAATTTTGGGCCAATTAGCAAAAACTTCGCCGCAAATATCTCTTCAAAATAATTTTTGGCCATTTTTCAACTCGCCGCTAGAGGGCGCTCTTTCATGTGACGACTTAATTTTGGGTATTTTTGTAATGCCCAAGGGGTCCCAAGACTAACAACGTTGACCCAATCTCGGTATCTGCTACCAGTTTTAAATGACAACGCAGCCTCGTTTTCGACCAATAGGAAGCAAGATTCAAGGTCATTGTCTCTGCATGAAATTTAGACATTGGATAGTCATGACCATTGCCGAAACAAAAATGTTTGTATCTCAAACGGTTGAATTTTTGAATTTTTGAATTTTTAAGGCATTACATTTCAGACACATGTAATCTGACCCCTGGTGACGTCATCAAGATGTAACCTCTTTGGTATAGAACTTTACTATGGGTTCCTTATTGTGACCAAGTTTGATAATGATCCAAGCTTTGCAAGCGACCCTTCTAGCAGCGAGATAGACTATGTGCTTTGTCTATGGGAAATGGGGTAGTGCAGATGTATGCATATTGTACATGCTTATGTACACTCGTATATACTGCACTGTGTGTATGCTGTGGTATAGGTTGCCAGATTCAAAAATTCATAACAAATCAACAAATGACGTCACACTAATGTAACTTGGTATGTTATATATTAATGACCAAGTCTACGTCCCTGCTCGGTTTCAAGGTCATACGACCATTAGAGGAAGTGAACGACCTTGGCTAATGTATGCTGCACAAACGGGCTTATTTGATGACGTCATCGTTACGCCACCACATTTTGCTGCTAATATGCATTAGACCAAGTCATAACAAACCTAAAACACAAAATTTGACCTCCATCGGCCTTTTCGTTCTCTAGATATAACCGTTAGAAGAACGCATGTTCTACTGAGTGTAATTTGACACCTGGTGACGTCATCAAACTTTTGAAGGTTTGGGCGTGTTCACTGACCCTAGGTGAACACCTGTACCAATTTTGGGCCGATTTGCAAAAACTTCGCCACAGACATCTGTTCAAAATACGTTTTGGCCATTTTTCAACTCGTCGCTAGAGGGCGCTGTTTTGTGTGACGGCTTAACTTTTGATATTTTCTAAATGCCCAAGGGGTCCTGAGACTAACAAAAAAGACTCCATTTCAATACCTACTACCAGTTTTAAATGGCGAGCCAGCCTCGTTTTCGACCAAAAGGAAGCGAGGTCCAAGGTCATCGTATGGAAACTAAATGTAGTACTCTGTGAAATAAGGTCAACCCTGAAGAAACTTTTCCTGTATCTCAAACGGTTGATTTTTTACAGATTTTTAAACATGACAATCACCGATTTTTGACTGCCTGTAATCCGACACCTGGTCACGTGACTGTGAAATTACGCAACGGTGGCACATCCTCAGGGGATGTACTAACTACCTGCCAAGTTTGACTGGAATCGGACGAGCAGAAGTGTGTAAACTGCCGGGTAGAAAGAAGGGGTACCAAGAGGAAATAAAAAAAGAAAAAAAATCAGAACGAAAACAATAGCTGTTTCGGCCCTACCGAAACAGCTAAAAAAAAAAAAAAAGGAATAAAAATCGTAACGAAAACAAAGGCTGTTCCGACCCGAATCGGAACAGCCAAAAAAAAAAAAAAATCTTAACGAAAACAAAGGCTGTTCCCAACCGTGTGGGAACAGCCAAAAATTAAAAAAAAAAAAAAAAAAAAAATCTTAACGAAAACAAAGGCTGTTCTTAACCGTATGGGAACAGCCAATAAAAAAAAAAAAAAAATCGTAACGAAAACAAAGGCTGTTCCGACCCGAATCGGAACAGCCAATTAAAAGAAACAAACTATGTACTTTGATTTTCTGTACCGCCTAAAGAGAAACAAAACTGCAGGATACTGAATTTGTACTAGAACATCTATGTGGCTTTCCAACTCCAGCAATTCATCTGTCAAACCAAAATATTGTAGTCACTACAGTTTGTATTATTCTCCATATATAGGACGGTACTTGATCTTTGTTGTTATACAAATAATGAATGTTTTAATTCATGCAATGGGAGGAATATTTTCATTCGTTGAAAGATGGAATGTTCCATTCAAAGGGGGTAAGCCTACATGTAGTACAAAACCCGCCATGTCGCTTGTGCATACATGAGTAGTAATAAGTTTGTGTCGTGGGCCGGGGTCGTGCTCGCGTCATACATTCAATACATAGTTATCTGCGTTCATACATGTACGCCCTGAATTAATACAGTGGGCGCGGTCACACCGTGCAATGGCAAAAAAAACCGTATGTAACAAAGTTGCATATATAGGACGGAACTTGATCTTTCAACTTTGTTGTTAGATGTTGTGTGCTGTGAAAGAGCACTTAGTGTTCAATGCTGATGGTAGGAGGTGTACCTTGTGAAATGCTGAAGGTAACGGCTCTTCTTGCTGTTTGTACAGTACAGCTCCCTCATGAACAGAACTGAAAGTGCAAGTCAAGAAACCAAGTCTTCTGAAAGTCGGTTAATTTAGAAGAAAACATTACCACTGTGCTACAAGATAAGACTTTAATCGGATGTTGATATGGTGCTTCCTTGTCTTGTTTTCGATTTTGTGTGTCATATCCCTGGTAAAAGAATATTCAAAACTGGGAAATAGTTCAATTGCTGCAGTATTTGATGCATTGACAGCACTTTTTTGATTTACCTACAGGAATTGAGTCTGGTCTCGAGTTCACTTTTTCTTGGACTTACAAAGATACAAACTTCAAACTTAGTGTATCCTGTCCTTCAACAACAAAAAAGCTACATTTTACGCCAGCCTGACCACAGATACCACAGTGGATAATATACAGTCATGTGCATGAATAGGCCTATATCAAAAATGACAGCAGCATACAAATATTTACATCGTCTTCCCCCACACAAAATTTTAAAAGTGTGAAGCCCCCAACATGCTTTAAAAGAGCATGACCAGATTACATTTTTTTCACCCACGTACCCCTCCTCATTTTTCCCATCAGTGTCGAGATTTTGATATACATGTACATGTATCCATTGAAGCACCAGCTTCTTTCAAGACAGCCTGCATTGCTTACTAACTAAATTTCATCCGTGATGTTTTAATGTATAATAAATGATTATATAAAGTATAAAATCAATGGTGACGTACTGTACATGTATTTTAAAGGCTCAAATTAGGCTATATCATTTGCAAATTATCAAATGATATATTTGGCTTTTAAAATACATCATGATTGATTTTATAAATTACACACTTTTGCTTTCTACCATCAATCTGAGATGCTGTTTGCACAGGCTACATCTCCTTGTTGTGTTCTTCAGCCCAGAGCGTGATCCAAAACTGGTAAACACTGGATGAACATTTCAAAATGTCTTAAAGTAATAAAAATAATATCTCGAACAGTAAAGAAAAGTCCATATTTTACAATCATATTACATGTGTACACACTGTGTCATCACATTTTCAAGAAATATTTGAAAATGAATGTAAAAAAATTTAGTTTGTCATTTTTATTGATTGTTTCTGCTCTGTTTCGTTATTGTGGTGTTACAAGCAAACAATTTAGAGAATTAATTAAGTTACACAACATGTTCGTGATGGGCAGGAATCGGTCAGTAATTGACCTCTGTGGAGTTGTGCGATAAGACATTTTACGTTTGGTGACCAGAGTCTGATTGCTTGCTGCAGACAATCCCTTCCAGAAGGCAGTCTCTGGTATCATAGTTAAATACGTGGCAGCCAGTTATATAATATTGGATGGTTGCATAGTATCAGAAATGCATGGTAGCCGTGAAAGCTTAATTTTATATAATAGCTAATACTGTTTAAAACAAAACCCCAATGGAGCACACGAGCAAAATGTTTGTCACCTTGTGGAAGGATTTACAGTGCAGTCTCCTCTGTTGGATTATGTGGGTTGTCGCTGTTTGTCAGTTCTTCGGGACGAACTTGCAGTTCAATCTGCTCGGTTGACTGCTGTGGGCTGTTATTTCTTGTCAGGTCATGGGTACGAACTTGCAGTGCGATTTGCTCTGGTAGTTGTTGTTGGCTACTGGTGTGTGGCTTTCTTGGGAGAACATTCTTCACTGCAGTTTGCACTGTCATCAGCTGAGATTTATCCCTGTGTTGATTGGTACAGTTCCTTGGGTTTAAGCATGCAAATGCTTGCACAAAGGCTTTCCGGTAATCTTTGTTTAGTCCATTATACAAAAGCGAGTTTATGGATGAGTTTATGGTGTTTGAAATGTCCACAGCCAACATGAAGTTTTGTATTGAAGCATACTTCTCAATGCTTATTTGACCATTTGCAGGTCCAACAATGTAAGCAAAATAGAGACCACAGCTTGCTTTTATGATCGTGCAGGGAAAAAACACTGCTGTGTTAACTGTGAGCATGAGCACAACCCTGGCTACAAGTGGATGCTGCGTTGATTTTAGAGTTCGTTGCTGCTTCAAATTTAAGATTATGTACATGTAGATGCATCCATTAACAAAAATGAGAAAGATATTGATGAACATGTCTATGAACAGAAATAAATAGGGTACTTTCCATGAGAAATTCACAGCAGTAAAAATTGGCCAAGGTGTTGCAATAACTGCTGCTGTCACCCAAACTCCTGCCGATATCTTGGCTGCTCGGATTTTGCTGGCTTTGGCTCTGAATGTCAGTGGGTCACGTACAGCGAAGAACCTCTCAAATGCTACAGCAGTCACAAAACCGCAGGATGCAAACTGACTTGTCCCAGAAAGAAAATTGACTGCCCAATTATCCGTTGCATTGGTAATGTGCACTTTTATTACACCGGAGATGAGAAAAATGGAGTCTGCAATGGCTAAGTTGGTCAAGTAGACATTGATGATAGAGTGCATGAATTTGATTCGACCAACAACATACAGGAAAATCACATTCAGCAGCAGGCCAAATGGTGCCACACAGATTGCTGTGTAATACTGAATTTTGATGAGGACATCTGTGTTCCTATCCAACTCCATGAGTTCATCTGTCGGACCAAAGTTTTGGTACTCTGTATAATTCGCCATATTACTTCTTGAGTCGGCCAGTACGTGCTGTTAATGGGAATTTGTTGAATGCTGGTTGGAGTTGCACTACTTGTATGTGAAATGCTGAATGCAAAGTCTCTCTCTGCTATTTGTACAAGACAGAAGTGCAAGTCTAGAAACCAATAGTCTTGTATGATCAAGTCAGTTTCAAAGAAAACCTTTCCACTGTGCTTCAAGATAAGAGTTTATTTGTTTCCTTGTCTTGTTTTCGATTTTGTGTTTCATCTCTATCTATCTTTTTATCTATCTAAAGACTCAGACTTGAAAGATACAAACTTGCAAATCTTTGGACTGTAATAATAGAGTCCCTAAAAAGGTGCTACATGTACATGTATTTTCCACCAGCTGGACTACTGATGCCATAGTGGATTGCTAACGGACAAAATTTAAATTGCCATTATGAGCCAAAAACTTTGATGGAAGTAATAGATCATATTTTGTTTGGTTGTTTCATTTCAATGGTGATTAGGCACCATACCATATGTTGTGTTTATCATATTTTTGGAATCCATTGAAGCACCAATTTTACCAATTGGCATTGGGGACTGCCTTGCATCCTAATCATCCAAAACCTAGAACCATGTTGTATTATACTCCACTGCAGAAATTTTACCAGTGGTTGTTTTTAGAAAACGATGTAATAAATCCATGCATGTTATTTTTGACTTTAAAATCACAATTATTAAGTTACATATAAACACATACGTTGTACCATAACAATCAGATTATTTTAC
This sequence comes from Henricia sp. BOLD:AAB3569, assembly GCA_037783545.1. Taxonomy (NCBI): domain Eukaryota; kingdom Metazoa; phylum Echinodermata; class Asteroidea; order Spinulosida; family Echinasteridae; genus Henricia; species Henricia sp. BOLD:AAB3569. The sequence goes on from JBBELK010000060.1 coordinate 3,420,615, forward strand.
ATTGGGGTCTTTCTGTCACAGATGGGGTGTAAATAAGACATTGTCTCAACCCGCCAATTGATTTGAAAGGAATTCCTCTTTGATTTTCTGGGGAATGAATTTATAGGGACTGTAGGAGAGTCCCTGCAAATCATACTGATGAGCATAAACATGCAGGTAGATCTTGGTTGTGCAAATGAGTCATCTCTGATTGGGGGGAAAAAAACAGTTTATACAATGTAGTTGGTTGGGGGAAAAAACACTTTCTTTTTAAACGAGTACCAATTGTGGAAATGTGTTCTAGAATAATAGAGGTCTTACAGTGGATATACATGTGTACGCTACTCGCAATAAGTTACGGATATTGGTATGTTATCAATTCTGGAATTTTTTCGTCTTCTTTTTGTTCGTCTTTAAATGACTATTTTCGCCAATTCCTGTGCAAATTCGCAAATTCGCCAATTCCAGGTGTGTCTGTCATGCAGATACCAGTGTCTAATCATATATACAAAATCATTGAAGTAGAATGCATACCTGCAATAAAATATATGCATACACCCCACAATATCCCTAACTTATTGTGAGTAGTATGCAAACTAGTCTACGTACATGTAGCTCATTTGAATAAAATCTCCCTTAACCCTTTGATGCACAGAGTTGTTTGTAAATCTTTTGTTAATTGTTTTGGGCGGTCGTTAGAGACCGCCCTGTGCACTAAAGGGTTAAAGGATAAACAAGTTATCAAAATAGGTGAGGCAGCATTGCCGACTAAAAATTTGATCAGTTGAGGTCTTGAGGACAGTATTAAATAAATGTGAAAGTGTAATTTTGTAAAAACCATCTTCAGTCATCGTTTTCCTCTGAAAGATAACACCTTAGCAGAGCTGCCAACCCTTGGGGGATTTTGGGGAAGACATCTGAGAAAACAGGTTCATTCCGTGACTACCAACGCATCTAAAAATCTCCAAGGTTGTTAACTGACAATCCAGGAGGGTTTTTTCCATGCCAGGACTCACAAAATTAGACATTTTCCGAAGAATCCGTTGCAAAATCCGGGAGGGTTGGCAGAATAATTTCATAATGTATTTGGTACCATATCTGATGCTGTCACTTTAGGTGATGACAAATTGTTAAGTAAGAACTTAAGTAAATGCAAATACCGGTAAGTGGCCTTTAAAATACACCTTCATATACAGTGTGTGCCAGAAAAAAAGGTAATCCTGACAAAAACGGTAATTATGGCCAAGATACGGACTTTATGACAGTTACTGATACGATACCATAAAGTTGAGGCAAAATGCTTTCCAATGATACCATGATTGCATTTCTCTGATCACGCATCACTGAGTAACCATTGTTTGGAAAATGGTATGCGACAACCCCTTTGCGACAGTTGGTCAGACATGAGTAGATCGAACATCCAGATTATGGGCAGCACTGACGAGAAATTTAATCGTTTTAAAACATATGATTTCAATTTGATAGAAGTGAGACACAGTATTTACATGAATGTAAACACCGACACCTTCCATCACTTGCTCACCTCCCCTTTCAATGCAAAGTCCACAACGGCGGCGCATGCCAGCAACAGCTTGTCTGACAATTGCCAGATCATCACGTTAGATGTCGACCTAATGTAAATGCAGGCTTGCAAATCCTGACGGTCAATGTGGTAGACTGGTGAACACTTTTGTCTTCAAATACACAAGGAGTCAAATCCGGTGACCCTTATGCTTGCTCAATATTGAACCATCATGCTAACGTGAGGTTTAATCTGCGAGTACCTTTCACCAATGCATTGGCTTACCGTAAAGAAAGTATTGCATAACTTGAAAATGCCACAAGTAAATGCACCCACACCTGAGCAAGTGAAAAAGCCAATCATAACAATGGACAATTAGGCACCTATCAATTGTTTCCCCCACCCCTCACCCCCACCCCCGCGCAACCCCACCCCTTAGGTGGGGGTTTGGTCACATTTTTCGTGCCCCAGGGTGGGGATTTTGACCCATTGAAATACAATTTTTGTATGCACATTTTGCACCCGAGGGTAGGGATAATTGTGCCCCAGGGGTGGGGATTTTGTCACGCGAAAAAGTGACAATCCCCACCTCTTAGGTGGGGCAGCCCAGGGGGGAGGGGTGGGGGAAACAATTGATAGGTGCATTTTTAGTTTCATTCCTTTGGTCTGACTTTCTGCATACCGTTTTCCAAACAATGGTGCTCAGTGATGCGTGACCAGAAGAATACAATTATGGTATTACTGAAAAGCATTTTGCCTCTACTTAATATGGTAATAATTATTAACTGTCAAAGTCCATATCTTGGCTGTAATAACCATTTTTGTCAGGAATACCTTTTTCTGGGACACCTTATATTACATGCACTTTTACTTTCAAGCCTCAAACTGAGATACTGATGTCACGGGCTACATTTCCTTATTTTCTTCGGAGTTCTGCATAGTAACCCACTTTGTTCCTTTTCTGTTTGTCCATTGTACACATGTATAAATAAGGAATCACAGCATTTTAGGCATCTTTAGGTCTATCCCAGATTTTTCAAGTTGTTGTCAATTCATGCAAAAATTGTTACTTGTGTGTTTCAACATGGGTCATCTACCAATACTACTGCTGCATTTACAAAGCACTACTTCCAACACGTTTAATTTTTTTAGCAGGTCGTTTGTACAAAATGAAAGAACTTCAGTAATGTATTCACAGAACACAGATTGTGATATAAAATTAAGCTTTTGCGTATACCGTGCGTTTCTGATACTGTGCAGCACAGAGCCCCAATCTGATGTGCGTGCACGCTGGGCGCACCCAAGCACTCGCATACGCGCCTGCATCGAGTGAATGGATTGCACGTGTGTACTACGAGCACAAGAGTACAGTAACAAAAAATACTGTACAACAAGAACAAAAGCACATGCAGTTGTAAACTGACGTTTTCAACACCAAACAGACAAAAATCTGGCGGAGATCTTTCAAAACAAAGCGTCATTTTATATAACAATAATAATATTGGATGTCTTTTCGGGTGATATGAGAATACCGAACTCGTCTACAGCTTGTTCAGTATTTTCATGACTTGTGCAGTATATTCTCATATCACCCTCAAAGCCATCCAATAATTAACCAGTTTGCAGTTTTCATTACACTGTTATTTTCAACCTGTGTTGAAATGCTTCACACGGGCTTAGAGCTCACAACAGCATTAATATAATTTATAAATTTTGACCTGTGTTGAACTCACAGTGCAGTCTCCTCTGTTTGGTGCTGTTGGATTTCACTGTTTGTCGGTTCATAGGAAAGAACTTGCAGTTCAATCTGTTCTGTTGGCTGCTGTGGACTTTCTGGTTCTTGAAGAAGAATTTGCAGTGTGATCTGCGCTGTGGGCTGCTGTGGGCTGTCGCTGTTTGTCAGTTCTTGGGGAAGTATTTGCAGTTCAATCTGCTCTGTCAGCCTCGGTGGGCTACTGGTGTGTGGCTTTTTTAGGAGAACATTCTTCGCTGCAGTTTGCACTGTCATCAGCTGAGATCTATCCCTGTGTTGATTGGTACAGGTCCTTGGGTTTAAGCATGCAAATGCTTGCACAAAGGCTTTCCGGTAATCTTTGTTTAGTCCATTATACAAAAGAGAGTTTATGGATGAGTTTATGATGTTTGAAATGTTCACAGCCAACTTAAAGTTTAGTATTGAAGCATAATTCTCAAAGCTTATTCGACCATTTCCAGGTCTAACATTGTAAGCAGCATAGAGACCATAGCTTACATTCATGATTATGCAGGGAAAAAACACTGCTGTGTTAACTGTGAGCATGAGCACAACCCTGGCTATACGTGGATGCTGCGTTGATTTTGGTGGTCGTTGCTGCTTCAATTTCAGGATTATGTACATGTAGATGCATTCATTAACAAAAATGAGAAAGATATTGATGAGCGTGTCTATGATCAGAAATAAATAGGCTACTTTCACTGAGAGATTCAAAGCAATAATAATTATACATGGTATTACCCTAACTACTGCTGTCGCCCAAACTCCTGCCGATATCTTGGCTGCTCGGATTTTGCTGGCTTTGGCTCTGAATGTCAGTGGGTCACGTACAGCGAAAAATCTCTCAAATGCTACAGCAGTCACAAAACCGCAGGATGCAGACTGACTTGTTAAAACAAGAAAGTTTACTGCCCAATGATCCATTGGTTTGGTATAAATATGCACTTTTATTACATATGAGATGAGAAAAATGGAGTCTGCAACAGCTAAGTTGGTCAAGTAGACATTGATGATAGAGTGCATGGATTTGATGCGACTAGCAACGTACAGGAAAACCACATTCAGCAGCAGGCCAAATGGTGACACACAGATTGCTGTGTAATACTGAATTTTGATGATGACATTTTTGTGCCTGTCCAACTCCAGCAGTTCATCTGTCGGACCTAAATATTGGTAATCATTATCATTCTCCATAGTACTTTTTGAGTCGGCCAGTATGTGCTGTGAATGAGCAGTTGTGGAATGCTGATGGTAGGAGGTGCACCATGTGAAATGCTCAAGGCAAAAGCTTGTTATGCTATTTGTACAGTGTCCCATACTGCAGGAACAATTAAGAATGGCAGAAACCAAAAGTCTTTCTATTCAAGCTTTATATGGGGATCCTAGGATTGAAACATTGACTCATCCTCACATGTACCTTATGCTGAGTTATTAAAATCAACTCAAGAATCTTGTGTATCTTTTAAAGAAAAATTTTTCTTTCTGCTCCAATGTAGGGTTTTAGTTCGCTTAACTATCTTTTGAGGTATTTTACAGGTTGTTTCCTTGTCTTGGTTTTGATTTTGCTTGTCATCTTTATTTTTTGTACACTGTAAACTTTCATCTGCTGCAGTGTTTTACTTTCAGTTACGTACCTTGTACGTACCTGGCTAGTCGGTGAGCTTTCATTTCATACAGTGGATTGTTGCATTTTGCCTCGAAATTAGAATCACACCCAACAATTTCAAGCTGGTTGTGTCCTGTAGTGGTTTTAGATATTCTCGATTAGAAAACAAATTAAAACCACAACTTACATTGCCTTTTTAAAATCAAAAACGTCTATTTCCGACACTCTTTCACAAAGAAATATCTCGTTACGATGTGACCATGCTGCTATGAAGTTGGCTTGGGCGTGCTCCAGCATTTTCGGAGTCGACTTCTTCCGATTCCAAAAAGGAATCCCAATTCCATTCGAGATCAATTCCATTTTTCGTATGAAAACATACGTGTACATTGCGATTTCTTATTGTGTCAAGGACGACCCATTCTAATCGATTCCAGTGTGGAGTCGCCTAAGCTAGCGTAGAATGGAGCCCAAAGCTCAACGTGGGTTTTTTTTGTGAATGTACAGTTGGTGTGCCTCTACGGAGGCCCAAGGAGAGCGTCCGGGAGGCCCATGGTGGCGCTCTCATGTCACGCGCATTCATACAGCGCGGCACATAACCGTTTCGTTTGACGTTCTCTTTGGGCGTCCGTCACTGCACAACTACACGTTAGCAAAAATGTTATCGTGATAAGGAGTTGACGACAGATTTCTTCTTGAAAGAGTGTCGGGAAATAGACGTTTTTGATTGAAAAACGGCAAGGTAAGTTGTGCTTTTTATTTGTTTTCTAATTGAGAATATCTAAAACCACTACAGGACACAACCAGCTTGAATTTTTTGGGTGTGATTCTAATTTCGAGGCAAAATGACAACAATCCACTGTATGAAAGGGGTTCCTTCTGTCCCTACGGGAAATCCTGTAGGGACAGAATCATTCTGTCTAGTTAAAACTTTTGAAGTTACTTTTTTAAGGATAGGAATTAATGCAGTTTTGTATATTTGTAGTTTTATTGCTTGAAATTTATTTTACTCGGTATCACTTCCTTTATTTGGTGTCAAGTTTATTCCTTAAAACCAATTACGAAGTGCCAGTGTTTGAATGAAATCCTTGAGTCTTAACTAATAAGAAGAGGAGGAACAGTCAGAATCCAAGTCTATGTCTAGAGAAGACTGTGTGAGTCCAGGGCTAGATTCAACCTCTTCTTGAGCCAAAGACTGTTTCATATGATTGGTTGTAAAATATCTGCGACGAATGTTGCCTATAGTGTATACATGTCTGTGACTCGGGGCATCATACAGTGACATGGTTTCCCACAACACCGTAATCTTGTGTGGCAAATGTCTCATATTTTCATTTTCTCGCAGGTTTAATTGTCGAAACTAATATTTGTCAAATCTCCCAACATGCTTTAAAGGAGTATGACCAGATGGTGTTTTTTCACCCACCCTTACTCATTTTTCCCATCAGTGTCGAGATTTTGACATACATGTACATACATGTACATGTATGTCATTGTCATATTTTTCTCATTATTCTGAAATTTCATGCTCTGAATCCATGATATTTCCAAGGATATCATCGAAAAATCACCAAAGTTTTGTGAACTAATTTATCCAGAGCGTAAGGCAGCAAGTTGAATACACCATCCTACATGTATTTGCTTCCTATTTGTTTTGACTTTTCCCTTGATATTTTGATTTTATCATCAAACTAGGGCTTATTTTATGAAAGTTTACTATGGCAGTTGTGCAAAATGTCAAAGTTTACCAAGTAAAATGTTTGTTTTTCCATTTGGAGATCTCTGCTGATAGCCGATCGGTCATTTTAAGGAAACAATAGTGACTATAGGCTATTTAATTCTTGCCATACATTCTGGGAACATGAGTTCTGCTAACATTAGGCTGAGCACACTTTAGGCCGAGTTTTGCAACCAGTTCTTGAAATCGGCAGCTGATTCAGAATCAGTCAAATATGAAAATACAATGAAAATTCTGGGCGGGTATCCTGTCCATTCACATTTTACATAATTGGCCTGGATCCAACGCTGATTTCTGGTATGGTCCAGACAGTGCGACATCCAACTCATTTCGCCAAACGGTTTACATTTTTTGTCTTGATTTAAATTTTGGGTGTGATTGTGGTCACTGTATAAAGCGAGTGGACAGCTTTAATTATACAAAGGCCTAAGTTTGACGAAGACATAAATATTGTTTGCTGTAGGGAGATTCCTAAAGTTTACTAAAGGACAGACTGATGCCAACTAATAACGTGTCAATCGTGTCTTTTTAGCAGTGTTGCCGCGCATAAGACTCTCACTGCTCGATTTGTGACAAAGGGTGGTTTCCCCCTCTCCCTATTCCTATTCCGTAACACATTTTTTGGTTTAATAGTAAACCACTTCCACCCCCCCCCCCCCCCCCCCCCAAACCCCAAAAGAATTCTCTAAAAATCCTCTTGAAAATAATTAGTTCTGGGGAGCGTACCCTCGCTCCAAATGTATCAGCCGCTAGTACAGTACAGCTAGAATTGCAGCCGCTCTTAATTTGCACCATGCCATGGAACCATCAATCACTCACTGGTTCATCTTGCTAGATATTTCCACAGTTAGTGAAAGAAATGAAAAGAAACAAATTATGTACTTTGATTTTCTGTACCCCCAAAAAGAAAACAAAACTGGAGGATACTGAATTTGTACTAGAACTTCTATGTGCCTTTCCAACTCAAGCAATGCATCTGTCTAACCAAAATATTGTATAGTCACTACAGTTTGTATTATTCTTCATACATAGGAAGATACTTGATCTTTGTTGTTATACAAATAATGAATGTTTTAATTCGTGCAATGGGAGGAATATTTTCATTCGGTGAAAGATGGAATGTTCCATTCAAAGAGGCTAAGCCTAGTACAAAACCCGCCATGTCGCTTGTGCATGTGAGTTGTAAAAAGTTTGTGTCAGGGGTAGTGCTCGCGTCATACATTCAATACATAGTTATCTGCGTACATACATGTGCGCCCTGAATTAATACAGTGGGCGCGGTCGCACCGTGCAATGGAAACAAAACGTATGGACCAAAGTTGCATATAAAATAGGACGGAACTTGATCTTTCAACTTTGTTGTTAGATGTTGTGTGCTGTGAAAGAGCAATTAGTGTTCAATGCTGATGGTAGGAGGTGTACCTTGTGAAATGCTGAAGGTAAAGTCTCTAGTTGCTGTTTGTACAGTACGGCTCCCCATGAACGAGACTGAAAGTGCAAGTCCAGAAACCAAAAGTCTATTGAAAATCGGTTAATTTTGAAGAAAACATTTTTACCACTGTGCTACAAGATAAGACTTTAATCGGATGTTGATAGGGTGCTTCCTTGTCTTGTTTTCGATTCTGTGTGTCATCCCTGGGAAAACGATTCAAAACATTGAAAAGGTTAAATTGCTGCAGTATTTGATGCATTGACAGCACTTTTTTGATTTACCTACAGGAATTGAGTCTGGTCTCGAGTTCACTTTTTCTTGGACTTAGTTGCAATGACTCGGACTTAAAAGATACAAACTTGAAACTTGGTGTATCCAACAAAAAAAAAGCTACTTTTTACACCACCCTGACTACAGGGGCCAATTTCATAGAGGTGTTTAAGCACAAATATTTGCTTAAGTGCAAAAAACTCTTGCTCAGTAGGAAACGTTACCAGTGAAATCCTCATGTGATAGAAGCATTGTATGACCAGTGTTGGAGGACTTTTTCTTTACCATGACAATCTCATGGTAACCTAATTTAATGAAGCAAAGTTGTTTATGCTTAAGCAATTTTTCATGCTTAAGCAGCTCTATGAAATTGGCCCCAGATGCTACAGTGGATAATATACAGTCATGGGCATGAATATATCAAAAATGACAGCAGCATACAAATATTTACATGGTCTTTCCCCACACAAAAAGTTTAAATGACCATAACGAGCCAAAAAAATGCTCCAACATTAATGCAAATAACGGATCATATTTTAGGGATCCATTGAAGCACCAGCTTCTTTCAAGAGAGCCTGCATTGCTTACTAACTAAATTTCATCCTTGATGTTTTAATGTATAATAAAATGAATGATGACGTACTGTACGTGTATTTTAAAGGCTCGAATTAGGCAATATCATTTGCAAATTATCAAATGATATATTTGGCCTTTAAAATGACACACTTTTGCTTTCTACCATCAATTTGAGATGCTGTTTGCACAGGCTACATTTCCTTGTTATGTTCTTCAGCCAAGAGCGTGATCCAAAACTGGTAAACACTGGATGAACATTTCAAAATGTCTTAAAGTAATAAAAATAATACCTCGAACAGTAAAGAAAAGTCCATATTTTACAATCATATTACATTTGTACACACTGCCATCACATCTTCAAGAAATATTTGAAAATGCATGTAAAAAAATGGTAGTTTTTGTCAATTTTATTGATTGTCCGTCCCTCACGCATACATACAAACTGTAAAGTAAATTTCAACATGTGATGAACTGGGTGTGTGTATTAACATCACTAGCAGGTAATCAAACAGGTTCACTTTAGTTTTCATTTGTTGTATTGATTAAGGAAAAGCATTTATCTCCCGATTTCCATCCCTCACGTGAGGGATAGAATTGGATCACGCTCCCCATTACTTTCTTTTTCTATATTGTACATGTATATATACATTAGATAAATTAGGGGTCAAAGCATTTTCCACTTTTACAATGTAGGTCGACGAGTTGGCGACAGATATTTCAGCACTAATTAAGCTGCACTACTTGTTTCTGTTTTGTTTCATTATTGTGGTGTTACAAGCAAAAAATCTAGAGAGTTCAATTAAGTATGTATGTTTGTGACGGGCAGGAATCGGTCACAAATTGACCTCTGTGACGTTTTGTGACCAGAGTCTGATTGCTTGCTGCAGACAATACCTTCCAGAAGGCAGTCTCTGGTATCATAGTTAAATATGTGGGATCTTTCGTTTCAAATGCCAGGCAGTTATATAATATTGGATGGTTGCATATATACTGTAGTATCAGAAATGCATGGTATCCGCAAAAGCTTCATTTTATATAATAATTGCTAATACTGTTTAAAACAAAACCCCAATGGAGCACACGAGCAAAATGTTTGTCACCTTGAGGTATGAGTTTGTTCAGTTTTTGTGGAAAGATTTACAGTGCAGTCTCCTCTGTTGGATTCTGTGGGTTGTCGCTGTTTGTCAGTTCTTGGGGACGAACTTGCAGTTCAATCTGCTCAGTTGGCTGCTGTGGGCTGTTATTTCTTGTCAGTTCTTGGGGAAGAACTTGCAGTGCGATTTGCTCTGGTGGTTGTTGTTGGCTACTGGTGTGTGGCTTTCTTGGGAGAACATTCTTCACTGCAGTTTGCACTGTCATCAGCTGAGATTTATCCCTGTGTTGATTGGTACAGTTCCTTGGGTTTAAGCATGCAAATGCTTGCACAAAGGCTTTCCGGTAATCTTTGTTTAGTCCATTATACAAAAGCGAGTTTATGGATGAGTTTATGGTGTTTGAGATGTCCACAGCCAACAAGAAGTTTTGTATTGAAGCATACTTCTCAATGCTTATTTGACCATTTGCAGGTCCAACAATGTAAGCAAAATAGAGACCACAGCTTGCTTTTATGATCGTGCAGGGAAAAAACACTGCTGTGTTAACTGTGAGCATGAGCACAACCCTGGCTACACGTGGATGCTGCGTTGATTTTATAGTTCGTTGCTGCTTCAAATTTAAGATTATGTACATGTAGATGCATCCATTAACAAAAATGAGAAAGATATTGATGAACATGTCTATGAACAGAAATAAATAGGGTACTTTCCATGAGAAATTCACAGCAGTAAAAATTGGCCAAGGTGTTGCCATAACTGCTGCTGTCACCCAAACTCCTGCCGATATCTTGGCTGCTCGGATTTTGCTTGCTTTGGCTCTGAATGTCAGTGGGTCACGTACAGCGAAGAACCTCTCAAATGCTACAGCAGTCACAAAACCGCAGGATGCAAACTGACTTGTCCCGGAAAGAAAATTGACTGCCCAATTATCCGTTGCTTTGGTATAAATATGCACTTTTATTACACCGGAGATGAGAAAAATGGAGTCTGCATTGGCTAAGTTGGTCAAGTAGACATTGATGATAGAGTGCATGGATTTGATGCGACCAACAACGTACAGGAAAATCACATTCAGCAGCAGGCCAAATGGTGCCACACAGATTGCTGTGTAATACTGAATTTTGATGAGGACATCTGTGTTCCTATCCAACTCCAGGAGTTCATCTGTCGGACCAAAGTTTTGGTACTCTGTATAATTCTCCATAGTACTTCTTGAGTCGGCCAGTACGTGCTGTTAATGGGAATTTGTTGAATGCTGATGGTTGGAGTTGCACCGTGTAAATGCTGAATGCAAAAGCTCTCTCTGCTAGTTGTACAAGACAGAAGTGCAAGTCTAGAAACCAAAAGTCTTGTATGATCAAGTCAGTTTCAAAGAAAACCTTTCCACTGTGCTTCAAGATAAGAGTTTATTTTATTGTTTCCTTGTCTTGTTAGGTGATCGGGCCAACAGCCCGATCACCTATTACTCTCGTACGATTTCTTTGTCTTTTTTTTTTTTTTTTTTTTTTTTGGCTTTTTCGTTTAGGACGAAAAAGCCTTTGTTTTCGTTTTGAATTTTTTTTTTTTTTTTTTCCGTTTTCTTCTGATTTTTTCCCCATAGACAAAGCGCATAGGCGTTGTCGGCGCTTTTTAAGGTTGTTCCCAAACATTGATCTTAACCAAACTTGGTCACATCAAAGACATAGTATAAGAGGTGTGCACCCAAGAATGGCTTCATTGTGACGTCATCAGTTACGTCATTATAACACTTTAAAAATTCCTAAAAAGCGGAAAATTGCCGAAATATGCACTTTTTAAAATGGTTCCCTTGCCCAAACCACATGACCCAGGGTTTTCATATTTGGCAAACATTTAGATCAGATCATGAGCTTCAATTTTCTTAGTGTAGGCATTTTCATCTGACCCTTCCTTCCTGGGTCAATCGAAGGTCAAAGTTCAGCCAATTCAAAAATCACATTTTTTGTATTTGTTTGTACTTATGAAGCAATATTAGCTATTCAACCATGCTTGATTTTCATAAAACTAGGTACAGGCATGGGCCCCATCACAAACGTCCACCACCATGTAAAACGTCACCATGACGTCAAGGATTACGTAATTATAATAATTTTAAAATGGCACAAAAGTGGATTTTTATCATGAAAAGTACCAAAATATGCATTTCGTAAAACGCTTCCCTGTATGAACCCACATGACCCAGGGTCTTCATATTTTGCATACATATATATCAGATCATGGGCTACAATGTTCTTCGTGTAGGCATTTTCATCTGACCCTTCCTTCCTGGGTCAATCGAAGGTCAAAGTTCAGCCATTTCAAAATTCACATTTGTTGTGTTTTTGTGTACTTATGAAGCAATTTTAGCTATTAAAGTACGCTTGATTTTCATAAAACTAGGTACAGGCATGGGCCTCATCACAAACTTCCACCACCATGTACAACATCACCATGACGTCAATGATTACGTAATTATAATTATTATTATATGGATTTTCTTCATAAAAATTAGCAAAAAATGCATTTCGTAAAATGTTTCCCTCTATAAAACCACATGACCCAGGGTCTTCATAATTAGCAGACATTATAGATCGGATCCTGCGCTACAATTTGCTTTGTGTAGTCATTTTCATCCGACCCTTCCTTCCTGGGTCAATTGAGAGCCAAAGTTCAGCCAAGTCACAATTTGCGTAAAACCATGCCAGGCCATGCACTCGCATTTTGCTACCGTGAAAGTGATATAGCGCCCTCATAGTGATACACGTATAGCTAAAGAGAGAATGCGCAATACGTGTAAACATATAGTACATGTACTTATCTGATTACGAAATTGTCCTCCTTGGCCAAACTCTTTTTAATCTTAACAAATTATGTGCTCTGATTTCTGCCTTTGATGACTAATATATGTATATTAGTATTTCGAGTAAACATCGCAATTTCCATCCCAAATGTGAACAAAACAAACTAAAAATGAACAGTTTATAATTCGCAAAGGGAAATCAAAATTGCCTCTAAACTGAGTTTTCAGGATAAACTTTTTAAATATTTAATTTATAACGCCATGTGACATTATTACAAATAGTACTAATTTTACAGTAACTTAATTGATGTTTTTAAAAGTGCAAAAACTGAAAATTGCCATATTTTCAAATCTAAACAAATTTTTTCTCAATCGATGAAGGCTTCTGTACTATTTACATAATATACATGTTATTTTGTTTTATATGAAATTTAGCTCAAGACTCTCTTAGTATAAATCCTGAACCTACATGTTATGATACTCTTCAAGGAGCTAATTAAGTAATCAAAAGTTTTTACCTGCACCATGACTTGGTATCTCACAGTTCATCAAACACCTTGAAGTGGTAGATCTGTATAGCAGTACTTCCCCACCCAGGCAAACTGACACAACTCAAAAACTGTTCATCATCAGTTATAAGATTAAATGAACATACAATTTAATGTTTTCCATATTCAAACATTCGTAACAAATCAGCTGATTCACCTATGATCGTGATTCCTGCGCCATATACTGTCATTAACAAAGGTATTTAACTGATGATCCCATAATGACGTCATCACGTGACAGATTAAAGGTGATACAAATATTATAAATATAAAATATTAACAAATGCGAGCTACAACCTTGATTCCTTCCCATATACGATCACTAGCAAAGGTCGTTAACTTTTGGCTTTTCCGTTTATTTCTTCTTCTGATTTTTCCCCCATTGACATAACGCATGGGCGTTGTCGGCACTTTTTGAGGTTGTTCCCAAACTTGAGGTTGTTCTTAAACAAACCTGGTAACATCAAAGACATAGTAGAAGAAGTGTGCACCCAACAATGGCGTCATAATGACGTCATCAGGTTAAGTTTAAAGGGGATGAAATTTAATGTTTCCATATGCAAAATTTCATAAAAAATCAACCGTTTGACCTACGATCTTGATTCTTTAGGCATATACGATAATTAATAAAGGTCTTTCAGATTCCCACATGCCTTCACATTTGACCTCATTCCCTATTGGTCAAACAGACTTTGCCTCGCCATTTGAAACTGGTAAGAGGTATTTGGATGGGGTCAAAGGTGTTTGAGTTCGACTAGGGTGGGGTATCCAAAAAATATCGCCATAACCTGTGAACTTGCTCACTTCCGGTAGAAACCGGAAGTGCATTTAAATGAACCTATTTTGTGAAAGTGGGGAAAGCTGCCGAGATGCGGGCGTTAGTGTCTAAGGTAAATAGGGTTTCCAAAAATGTAAGTTTCTACGTCATTCCATAAAAGGGCGCCCTCTAGCGGCGAAATTAAAAGTCATAAAATGCTCTTTAAAAGCAGTGTTTGCGCAAATTAGCCCAGTAGTGGTGATTATAGAGTGCGTCGACCACCAAACATGTCTGTGTTGTTAAAACATTGATTACGTCATCAATCCTTTAAAGGTAACACATTAAAGGTAAACATTTTTTAAATTAAATAACATCTAATTTTGCAAGCTAAGCATGCTTAAAAAAAGTTTTAAAAATTCGAAAAAGCCCTACGATCTGTTCATAGAACAGACGTAGCTCTAGTTTTTTTTCTTTTTCTTTTTCCACTCAAACGTTTCCAGAGCTTTTCTTCAAAACTGTTCAAGCTATCAACTTGAAACTTTGTAGGAACATCAACCCCAATGTGAAGGTGTGCATACAAGTGTGACGTCATTGTGACGTCATAGGGTATCAAATTACAACCCAAAAATGACTAAAATATGCATGTTTTAAAATGCTTCCGTCTGGAAAACCACGTGACCCATGATTTTCGTATTTAGCAGGCTTATAGATAAGATCATGGCCTACGATTTTCTTCGTGTGGGCATTTTCATCTGACCCTTCCTTCTGGGGTCAATATGAGGTCAAAGTTCAACGAAAACGAAAATCGCAATTTTTGCACTTATTGAGCAACAATGCCCATCAAACCAAGCTGAATCTTTAAGTAACTAAGTACAGGCATAGGTCCTATGGCAGACTTTCACCAGCGTGTATAATATTATGATGGCATCAAGCGTGACGTCATCGAGACGTCGTCAAATATCAAATTACACCCCCCCAAAAAACAAAATATGCATATTTTAAAATGCTTCCGTCTTGAAAACCACGTGACCCAGGATCTTCGTATTTGGCAGGTTTACAGATGACATTCTGTGCTACAATTTTCTTTGTGTGGGCATTTTCATCTGACCCTTCCTTCTGGGGTCAATTGGAGGTCAAAGTTCAACGAAACTGAGAATCTCAGTTTTTACACTTACCAGCAACAATGCCCATCAAACCAAGCTGAATCGTTAGTAAATTAGATCCAGACATAGGCCCTACGGCAGACTTTCACCAGAATGTATAGTATCACGATGGCATCAAGTGTGACGTAATCATGACGTCATCAGGTGTCAAATTACAAAAATTCAAAGGTTATTATTTCCAAAATTCATATCTCAAGAACCGCAATAGATACTTGAACAATTCTTTCACAACATGATAAGTCTAAATGAACTGAACAAATCATACGATGTCATGACCCCTGTGTGACGCCTACTTCCGGTCCAAACCGGAAGTTGTTCGAAAATGTGCATTTTGTAAGCGTTTTGAATGCAAATAGATTCAAAGTGGTAGTGAATTTGACCATATTTCAACGGAACGAAATGTTTCCACACATGTAGACTTTTTGAGTATACCATTTGTGACGTCATCACATGGACGGTGGTTACGTAATGTGGTGTCAAAATACGCAAATTTGGAGCTGAATTGTTTTAAAATGCTGTATCTTGAGAACTACAGCAGATATTTGCATGATTCTTTCGCCACATTTAAGAACTTGGTGTTTATCAAATTGTTGAACAATTTGTGCACAACATTGTGACGTCATGATATCGTCACAGGTGTCAAATTACAAAAATTCAAAGGTTATTATTTTTAAAATTCATATCTCAAGAACCGTAATAGATACTTGAACAATTCTTTCACAACATGATAAGTCTAAATGAACTGAACAAATCATACAATGTCATGACCCCTGTGTGACGCCTACTTCCGGTCCAAACCGGAAGAGGTTCGAAAATGTACACTTGTTCAGCACTTTGAATGCAAATAGAGCCAAAGTGGTAGGGAATTTGACCATAGTTGTACGGAACGAAATGTTTTCACACATGTGGACCTTTTGACTATACCATTGGTGACGTCATTACATGGACGGTGGTTACGTAATGTACGTCAAATTACGCAAATTTGGAGCTGAGATGTTTTAAAATGCTGTATCTTGAAAACTACAACAGATATTGGTATGATTCCTTCGCCACATTTAAGAACTTGATGTTCAACATATTGTTCAACAATTTGTGCACAAAATTGTGACGTCATGATGTCGTCACAGGTGTCACATTACAAGATTTCAAAGGTTATTATTTCAACAATTCATATCTCAAAACTGTGCAAGCTATCAACCCCCCAGCTATGGCGGATATGCAGGGAGGAGATATTAGTTACCGGATTAGTGTATACAGCAGCCGATTTCACGAAACTTTACGCAATTGCGCAAGTCCACTTACGCCATAAGCTACTGCGCAAGTAATGGCGTAAGTGGACTTGCGCAATTGCGTAAAGTTTCGTGAAATCGGCTGCTGAACTTCCATTTTTGCCATTCCACAGGTGATAACAACGTCTGAAATTCATCACAAAATGTTCATTTAGCCCGATCACCTGGCGTTTGTAACAACAAACGTCATACCTCTAGTTTTCGATTTTGTGTTTCATCTCTATCTATCTATCTATCTATCTATCTATCTAAAGACTCGGACTTGAAAGATACAAACTTTCAAATCTTTGGACTGTAATAATCAAGTCCCTAAAAAGGTACTACATGTATTTTCCACCAGCTGGACTACTGATGCCACAGTGAATTGCCAACGGACAAATATTAAATTCCCATAATGAGCCAAAAACTTTGATGGAAGTAATAGATCATATTTTGTTTGGTTGTTTCATTTCAATGGTGATTAGGCACCATACCATATGTTGTGTTTATCATGTTTTTGGAATCCATTGAAGCACCACCGAATCATTTCTCAATGTTTTTTTTACCAATTGGCATTGGGGACTGCCTTGCATCCCAATCATCCAAAACCTAGAACCATGTTATTACACTGCAGACATTTTACCAGTGGTTGTTTTTAGAAAATGATGTAAATCCATGCTTGTTATTTTTGACTTTAAAATCACAATTATCAAGTTACATATAAACACATACGTTGTACCATAACAATCAGATTACTTTACATTGGGGTCTTTCTGTCACAGATGGGGTGTAAATAAGACATTGTCTCAAGCAGCCAATTGATTTGAAAGGAATTCCTCTTTGATTTTCTGGGGAATTAATTCATAGGGACTGTAGAAGAGTCCCTGCAAATCGTGCTGATGAGCATAAACATGCAGGTAGATCTTGGTTGTGCAAATGAGACATCTCTGATTGGGGAAAAAGAACAGTTTATACAATGTAGTTGGTTGGGAAAAAAACACTTTCTTTTTAAACGAGTACCAATTGTGGAAATGTGTTTTAGAATAATAGAGAAGTAGGTCTTACAGTGGATGTGTACACTACTCGCAATAAGTTACGGATATTGGTATGTTGTCAATTTTGGAATTTTTTCGTCTTTAAATAACTAATTTCGCCAATTCCTGTGACAAGGTGTGTCTGTCATGCAGATACAATTGTCTAATCATAAAATCATTCGAGTAGAATGCATACCTGCAATAAAATATCTGCAAACACCCCACAATATCCCTAACTTATTGTGAGTAGTGTATGCAAACTACATGTACATGTAGCTCATTTGAATAAAATCTTCCTTAACCCTTTGATGCACAGAGGTTTTTGTAAATCTTTTGTTAATTACTCTATTGTTTTGGGCGGTCGCTAGAGACCGCCCTGTGCACTAAAGGGTTAAAGAATAAAAAAGTTATCAAAATAGGTGAGGCAGCATTGCCGACTACAAATTTGATCAGTTGAGGTCTTGAGGACAGTATTAAATAAATGTGAAAGTGTGCATGCACATTCATTTTGTAAAAATCATCTTCCTCTGAAAAGATAACACCTTAACAGAGCTGCCAACCCTTGGGGAATTTTGGGGAAGACATCTGGGAAAACAGGTTCATTCCGTGACTACCAATACATCTAAAAATCTCCAAAGTTGTTAACTGACAATCCAGGAGGGTTTTTATCCATGTCCGTTGCAAAATCCGGGAGGGTTGGCAGCTCTGCCTTGGGCAGAATAATTTGATAATGTATTTGGTACCATATCTGATGTTGTCACTTTAGGTGATGACAAATTGTTAAGTAAGAATTGAAGTAAATGCAAATATCGGTAAGTGGCCTTTAAAATACACCATCATATACAGGGTGTGCCAGAAAAAAAGGTAATTCTGGCAAAAACGGTCATTACGGCCAAGATACGGACTTTATGACAGTTACTGATACGTTACCATAAAGTTGAGGCAAAATGCTTTCCAGTGATACCATGATTGCATTTCTCTGATCACGCATCACTGAGTAACCATTGTTTGTAAAATGGTATGCGACAACCCCTTTGCGACAGTTGGTCAGACATGAGTAGATAGAACATCCAGATTTAGGGCAGCACTGACAGGAAATTTAATTTTTTTTAAAACATATGATTTCAATTTGATAGAAGTGATACATATTCAGTAATTACATGAATCTAAACACTGACACCTTCCATCACATGCTCACCTCCCCTTTCAATGCAAAGTCCACAACGGCGGGGCATGCCAGCAACAGCTCGTCTAACAATTGCCGGATCATCACGTCAGATGACAACCTAACATTGAATGCAGGCTTGCAAATCCTGACGGTCAATGTGGTAGACTGGTGAACACCTTTTTCTTCAAATACACCCACAAGAAAAAGTCACAAGGAGTCAAATCCGATGACCCTCAGACTTGCTCAGTGGTAGGTTGTACCATCATGCTAACGTGAGGTTTAATGTGAGAGTACCTTTCACCAACGCATTGGCTTACCGTCAAGAAAGTATTGCATATTAAACTTGAAAATGTCACAAGTAAATGCACCGCTTCGCTGGCAAAAAAACGTCAAAAACAAAGATCGTAAATTTCTAAAATGGTTCGTGTCAACTTAGTTGTGCCTGCGTGAGTTTTAAGCGCACGATGGACGCCGGAACTATGGTTTTAACTTTTAAGGCCTCAAAAGCCGGCGAAAAATAACCCTGCAATAATTGTGCAAACTAGCGATGCAGAGATTTCGTCCCAACTTTTCACCCATAATGCACCGCGGTGACGTCATTATGTCATAGGTTTATTCATGCCAAAATTGTTTACTTGTGTACATGATTTCAACATGGGTCATCAACCAATACTTCTGCATTCACAAAGCATTACTTCCAACACGTGTAAGTTTTTTAGCAGGTCATTTGTACAAAATGAAATATGATTAGCAACTTCAGTAATGTATTCACAGAACACAGATTAACCAGTTTGCAACCCTGTAGGACTCGAGTCCCGATTTGAGGACTCGAGTCCCGATTTTTGAGGACTCGGACTCCGATTTTTGAGGACTCGGACTTGGACTCGGCCAGTCAGGACTCGGACTCGGACGGTAAGGACTTGGAGTTTTTGGCCGAGTCCATCGGAGTCCAGTGAAAACAATACAATATTTTACAAAAAGTACATTATACAGGCGCCAAATTTGTTTTGAAGTGTCTATTTTAATTTATTTTGGGGCCAAAAGTATTTCGAACATGTGAAATAAAATTCTGAGAATGTAAAATAAATATTTTCTAGTGAATTCTACTGCTTAAAATAATTTTGAGCACTCTAATTGTATCTCACCTTCCAAAGAAACATTTTTCTCGGCGTTAAGCAAACTTACGAGCTGCCAAAGATCATGGGCACGATATTTGACACTTGCACTTGAAATTAAAATAAGGACTCGGGACTCGGCCTGCTGAGGACTCGGGTGTTTGCTGGACTCGGACAATTCGCACTCGGACTCAGAAAGTGGGGACTCGACTATACAGCCCTGCCAGTTTGCAGTTTTCATCACACTACGATTTTCAACCTGTGTTGAAATTCTTCACACGGGCTTAGAGCTCACAACCCCCTCCCGAGCAGCATTAAGTTTTGACCTGTGTTGAACTTACAGTGCAGTCTCCTCTGTTTGGTGCTGTGGGCTGTCATTATTTGTCAGTTCATGGGGAAGAACTTGCAGTGCGATTTCCTCTGTCGGCTGCTGTGGGCTACTGGTGTGTGGCTGTCCTGGGAGAACATTCTTCACTGCAGTTTTCACTGTCGTCGGCTGAGAATTAGCAGTGTGTCCTTTGGTACAGTTCATTGGGTTTAAGCATGCAAATGCTTGCTTAAAGGCTTTCCGGTAATCTTTGTTTAATCCATTGTACAGAAGAGAGTTTAAGGATGAGTTTATGGTATTTAAAATGTCCTCGGCCAATAAGAGATTAAAGGCTGTAGTGTAATACTCGATACTTTCTGAGGTAACCCTGAATTGAACATATTCAATTCCGTAAATGTAAACAACATAAAGGTCGCGAGTTGTCTTTATGATGTTGCAGGGAAAAAATACTGCTGTGTTAACTATTAGCATGAGCACAACCCTTGCTACACGTGGATGCTGCGTTGATTTTGGAGTTCGTTGCTGCTTCAATAGCAAAATTATGTACATGTAAATGTATGCAGTAACAAACATCAGAAATATATTGATAAACATGCCCGCGATCATAAATAAGAAAGATACTGACGCTGAGGCATTCACAACATCAAAAATTGGCCAAGGTGTTGCAATAACTGCTGCTGTCACCCAAACTCCTGCCGATATCTTGGCTGCTCGGATTTTGCTGGCTTTGGCTCTGAATGTCAGTGGGTCACGTACAGCGAAGAATCTCTCAAATGCTACAGCAGTCACTAAACCAGTTGATGCAAATAGACTTGTCCGATTCAGGAAAGTGACTGGCCAGTATGATGGTTTAACATTGTGCACTTTTATTACATTGGTAATGAGAAAAATGGAGTCTGCAACAGCTAAGTTGGTCAAGTAGACATTGATGATAGAGTGCATAGATTTGATGCGACTAGCAACATACAGGAAAATCGCATTCAGCAACATGCCAAATGGTGCCACACAGGTTACTGTGTAATACTGAATTTTGTTGAGAACATCTGTGTGCCTCCCGAACTCCAGGAGTTCGTCATATTGGTAATCGCTACCATTCTCCATAGTACTTCTTGAGTTAGCCAGTATGTGTTGTGAAAAGCACTTGCTGAATGTTGATTGTAGCAGCTTTACCGTGTGAAATGCTGAAGTTAAAAGCTTTTCGTGCTATTTGTACAGTGTCACAGGAACAGGAATGGTAAATACAAACAAGTCCAGAAACCAAAAGTCTTTGTATTCAAGCTTATGGAGATCCAAGGATTGAAATATTGACTCAACCTCACATGCTACCTTATGCTGAGTTATTAAAATCAACTCAAGAATCTTGTGTATCTTTCAAAGAATAACTTTCCTTTGTGCTCCAATGTAGGGTTTTATATTAGTTCGCTTAACTATCTTTTGAGGTATTTTACAGGTTGTTTCCTTGTCTTGGTTTTGATTTTGAGTGTCATCTGTACACTAGATCTGTACACTGTAAAGTTTCATCTGCTGCAGTGTTTTACTTTCAGTTACGTACCTTGTACGTACCTGGCCAGTTAAAACTTTTAAAGTTTCTTTTTGAAAAATAGGAATGTGCAGTTTTGTATATTTGTAGTTTTATTGCTTGAAATTTAATTTACTCGGTATCACTTCCTTTATTTGGTGTCGAGTTTATTCCTTAAAACCAATCACCAAGTGCCAGTGTTCGATTGAAATCCTTGAGTCTTAACTAATAAGAAGACGAGGAACAGTCTGAATCCAGGTCTGCATCTAGAGAAGACTCTGTAAGTCCAGGGTTAGATTCAACCAATTCTTGAGCCAAATACTGTTTCATACGATTGGTTGTAAAATATCTGCGACGAATGTTGCCTAGTGTATACGTGTCTGTGGCAAATGTCTCATATTTTCATTTTCTCGCAGGTTTTATTGTCGAAACTAATATTTGTCAAGTGTGAATTATCCCAACATGCTTTAAAGAAGCATGACCAGCAGCCGATTTCACGAAAGAGTGCGCAGTTTGCGCAACTTTTGCAAAATGGCGCAAGCCGTAGCTTGCGTGTAATTTTCACAGGAATGTTGCACAGCCTACGCAATAAAATGTTGCGCAAGCGGACTTACGCAGTGCGTAAGGATTCGTGAAATCGGCTGCAGATGGCATTTTTTCACCCACCACTCCTCATTTTTCCCCGGTCAGTGTCGTGATTTTGATATACATACGTCATTGTCATATTTTTCTCATTCTGAAATTTCACGCTCTGAATCCATGATATTTCCAAGGATATCGTCGAAAAATCACCAAAGTTTTGTAAACTAATTTATCGAGAACGTAAGGCAGCGAGTTGAATACACTATCCTACATCATGTATTTGCTTTCTATCTGTTTTGACTTTTCCCTCGATATTTTGATTTTATCATCAAACTAAGACTTATTTTATGAAAGAGTTTACTATGGCAGTCGTGGGAAATGTCCAAGATTTGCCAAGTAAAATTTTTGTTTTTCCATTTGGATCTGCACCTACTGATAGCCGATCTGTCATTTTAAGGAAAAAATAGTGACTTATAGGCTATTTAATTCTTGCCATACATTCTGGGAACATGAGTTCTGCGAACATTAGGCTGAGCACACTTTAGGCCGAGTTTTGCAACCAGTTCTTGAAATCAGCACCTGATTCAGAATCGATCAAATATGAAAATACAATGAAAATTCTGGGCGGTATCCTGTCCATTCACATTTTACATAATTGGCCTGGATCCACCGCTGATTTCTGGTATGGTCCAGACAGTGCGACATCCAACTCATTTCGCCATACGGGTTACATTTTTTGTCTTGATTTAAATTTTGGGTGTGATTGTGGTCACTGTATAAAACAAGTGGACAGCTTTAATTACAAAGGCCTAAGTTTGACAAAGACATAAATATTGTTTGCTGTAGGGAGATTCCTAAAGTTTACTAAAGGACAGACTGATGCCAACTAATAACTCAATCGCATCTTTTTAGCAGTAATGCCGCTTATCAGACTCGGCTCGATTTGTGACAAAGGGTGGTTTCCCCCTCTCCCTATCTCTATTCGGTAACACATTTTTTGGTTTAATAGTGAACCACTTTCCCCCCAAACCCCAAAAGAATTCTCTAAAAATCCTCTCGAACATAATTGGTTCTGGGGAGAGTAACCTCGTACTGCGCTCCAAATGTAGCAGCCAGCCGCTACTACAGTACAGCTAGAATTGCAGCCGCTCGTAATTTGCACCATGCCGCGGAACCATCAATCACTCACTGGTTCATCTTGTTAGGTATTTCCACAGTAAGTGAAACAAATGAAAAGAAACAAACTATGTACTTTGATTTTCTGTACCCCCTAAAAAGAAAACAAAATGCAGGATACTGAATTTGTACTAAAACATCTACGTGGCTTTCCAACTCCAGCAATTCATCTGTCAAACCAAAATATTGTATAGTCACTACAGTTTGTATTATTCTCCATATAGGACGGTACTTGATCTTTGTTGTTATACAAATAATGAATGTTTTAATTCGTGCAATGGGAGGAATATTTTCATTTGGTGAAAGATGGAATGTTCCATTCAAAGAGGCTAAGCCTAGTACAAAACCCGCCATGTCGCTTGTGCATGTGAGTTGTAAAAAGTTTGTGTCGGGGGTCGTGCTCGCGTCATACATTCAATACATAGTTATCTGCGTACGTACATGTACGCTCTAAATTTAATACAGTGGGACGGAACTTGATCTTTCAACTTTGTTGTTAGATGTTGTGTGCTGTGAAAGAGCACTTAGTGTTCAATGCTGATGGTAGGAGGTGTACCTTGTGAAATGCTGAAAGTATTAAGTCTCTTCTTGCCGTTTGTACAGTACATGCTCCCCATGAACGAGACTGAAAGTGCAAGTCCAGAAACCAAAAGTCTTCTGAAAGTCGGTTAATTTAGAAGAAAACGTAACCACTGTGCTACAAGACAAGACTTTAATCGGATGTTGATAGGGTGCTTCCTTGTCTTGTTTTTGATTTTGTGTGTCATCCCTGGGAAAACAATTCAAAACTTGGAAAAGGTTCAATTGCTGCAGTATTTGATGCATTGACAGCACTTTTTTGATTTACCTACAGGAATTAAGTCTGGTCTCTTTTTCTTGGACTTGGTCTCAATCTATAATGACTCTGACTTGAAAGATACAAACATGAAAAATCTTTGGACTTAAAAAAAAAGCTACATTTTACACCAGCCTGACTACAGATGCCACAGTGGATAATATACAGTCATGTGCATGAATATATCAAAAATGACAGCAGCATACAAATATTTACATCAACTTCCCCCCACACAAAAATTTTAAATGACCATAACGAGCCAAAAAATGCTCCAACATTAATGCAAATAACAGATCATATTTTAGGGATCCATTGAAGCATCAGCTTCTTTCAAGAGACCCTGCATTGCCTACTAACTAAATTTCATCCGTGATGTTTTAATGTATAATAAATGATTATATAAAGTATGAAATCAATGATGACGTACTGTATACTGTATTTTAAAGACTCAAATTAGGCTTATCACTTGCAAATTATCAAATGATATATTTGGCTTTTAAAATACATCATTATTGATTTTATTATTGAGATGCTGTTTGCACAGGCTACATTTTCTTGTTGTGTTCTTCAGCCCAGAGCGTGATCCAAAACTGGTAAACACTGGATGAACATTTCAAAATGTCTTAAAGTAATAAAAATAATACCTCGAACAGTAAACAAAAGTCCATATTTTACAATTATATTACATTTGTACACACTGACACTGTGCCATCACGTTTTCAAGAAATAGTTGAAAATGCATGTAAAAAATTGTAGTTTTTGTCAATTTTATTGATTGTCCGTCCCTCACGCATAAATACAACCTCTCCATAAAACTGTAAAGTCAATCTCAACATGTGATTAACTGGGTGTGTGTGTAATCAAACAGGTTCACTTTAGTTTTCATTTGTTGTATTAATTAAGGAAAAGCATTTCTCTCTTGATTTTCATCCCTCACGTGGGGGACGAAATTGGATCACGCTCCCCATTACTTTCTTTTTCTGTTTTGTTAAATGTCCATATTGTACATGTATGTATACATTAGATAAATTAGCGATCAAAGCATTTTAGCCACTTTTACAATGTAGGTCGACCAGTTGGCGACAGATATTTCAACACTAATTAAGCTGCACTACTTGTTTCTGTTTTGTTTCGTTATTGTGGTGTTACAAGCAAAAAATCTTGAGAGTTCAATTAAGTTACACAACATGTTCGTGACGGGCAGGAATCGGTCAGTAATTGACCTCTGTGAAGTTGTGCGATAAGACATTTTACGTTTTGTGACCAGAGTCTGATTGCTTGCTGCAGACATACAATCCCTTCCAGAAGGCAGTCTCTGGTATCACAGTTAAATACGTGGGATCTTTTGTTTCAAATGCCAGTCAGTTATATAATATTGGATGGTTGCATATAGTATCAGAAATGCATGGTATCCGCAAAAGCTTCATTTTTATATAATAATTGCTAATGTTTGTCACCTTGATGTATGAGTTTGTTCAGTTCTTGTGGAAGGATTTACAGTGTAGTCTCTTCTGTTGGATTCTGTGGGTTGTCGCTGTTTGTCAGTTCTTGGGGACGAACTTGCAGTTCAATCTGCTTGGTTGACTGCTGTGGGCTGTTATTTCTTGTCAGTTCTTGGGGAAGAACTTGCAGTGCGATTTGCTCTGGTGGTTGTTGTTGGCTACTGGTGTGTGTCTTTCTTGGGAGAACATTATTCACTGCAGTTTGCACTGTCATCAGTTGAGATTTATCCCTGTGTCGATTGGTACAGTTCCTTGGGTTCAAGCATGCAAATGCTTGCACAAAGGCTTTCCGGTAATCTTTGTTTAGTCCATTGTACAAAAGCGAGTTTATGGATGAGTTTATGGTGTTTGAAATGTCCACAGCCAACATGAAGTTTTGTATTGAAGCATACTTCTCAATGCTTATTTGACCATTTGCAGGTCCAACAATGTAAGCAAAATAGAGACCAGAGCTTGCTTTTATGATCGTGCAGGGAAAAAACACTGCTGTGTTAACTGTGAGCATGAGCACAACCCTGGCTACACGTGGATGCTGCGTTGATTTTGGAGTTGGTTGCTGCTTCAATTTTAGGATTATGTACATGTAGATGCATTCATTAACAACAATGAGAAAGATATTGATGAACATGTCTATGAACAGAAATAAATAGGGTACTTTCCATGAGAAATTCACAGCAGTAAAAATTGGCCAAGGTGTTGCCATAACTGCTGCTGTCACCCAAACTCCTGCTGATATCTTGGCTGCTCGGATTTTGCTGGCTTTGGCTCTGAATGTCAGTGGGTCACGTACAGCGAAGAACCTCTCAAATGCTACAGCAGTCACAAAACCGCAGGATGCAAACTGACTTGTCCCAGAAAGAAAATTGACTGCCCAATTATCCGTTGCATTGGTAATGTGCACTTTTATTACACCGGAGATGAGAAAAATGGAGTCTGCAATGGCTAAGTTGGTCAAGTAGACATTGATGATAGAATGCATGGATTTGATGCGACCAACAACATACAGGAAAATCACATTCAGCAGCAGGCCAAATGGTGCCACACAGATTGCTGTGTAATACTGAATTTTGATGAGGACATCTGTGTTCCTATCCAACTCCATGAGTTCATCTGTCGGACCAAAGTTTTGGTACTCTGTATAATTCTCCATAGTACTTCTTGAGTCGGCCAGTATGTGCAGTGAATGAGCATTTGTTGAATGCTGATGGTTAGAGTTGCATGTATGTGAAATGCTGAATGCAAAGGCTCTCTCTGCTAGCTGTACAAGACAGAAGTGCAAGTCTAGAAACCAAAAGTCTTGTATGATCAAGTCAGTTTTAAGGAAAACCTTTCCACTGTGCTTCAAGATAAGAGTTTATTTTATTGTTTCCTTGTCTTGTTTTCGATTTTGTGTTTCATCTCTTTCTATCTATCTATCTAAAGACTCGGACTTGAAAGATACAAACTTTCAAATCTTTGGACTGTAATAATCAAGTCCCTAAAAAGGTGCTACATGTATTTTCCACCAGCTGGACTACTGATGCCACAGTGGATTGCTAACGGACAACATTTAAATTGCCATAATGAGCCAAAAACTTTGATAGAAGTAATAGATCATATTTTGTTTGGTTGTTTCATTTCAATGGTGATTAGGCACCATACCATATGTTGTGTTTATCATGTTTTTGGAATCCATTGAAGCACCACCGAATCATTTCTCAATGTTTTTTTTTACCAATTGGCATTGGGGACTGCCTTGCATCCCAATCATCCAAAACCTAGAACCATGTTGTGTTATACTAGTAGTTTTATTACACTGCAGACATATTACCAGTGGTTGTTTTTAGAAAATGATGTAAATCCATGCTGGTTATTTTTGACTTTAAAATCACAATGATCAAGTTACATATAAACACATACATTGTACCATATATAACAATAAGATTCATTACATTGGGGTCTTTCTGTCACAGATGGGGTGTAAATAAGACATTGTCTCAAGCAGCCAATGCATAGTTCCGATTTTGCCCAGTTAACCCCGCCCCCTTGGACATTGTTGCTATGGCTCACATGCTATCGTCAAAAATGGCGACACGCAACGCACAAAGCAATGGGACTACGGAAAGCACAGATTTATTGAAGAAAACTCAAAGGTATTCATGTTTCAGGGTCAACAGTTATCTTAGAACACACTAAGTAAAGGGCCAGTAATACAGGGATGTCATACCATGAAATACGTGCTTTCGTACCTTTGAACAACGAAACGACCGGCCTTGAAACCAAAAATTCATCCGGATCATCGCATACAACACTGTACAAATTGTATGGGGCCGGCAGAAATATCGCGTGATCATGTTGTTGTGAGCGTAGTGCACTTTGACCTATGTGGGTGACATCTGCTAGCTCTGTTGTGATTGGTCGGCGGATTCGGTTGATTGACAGGTCGGAACTATGCATTGATTTGAAAGGAATTCCTTTTTGATTTTCTGGGGAATTAATTCATAGGGACTGTAGGAGAGTCCCTGCAAATCGTGCTGATGAGCATAAACATGCAGGTAGATCTTGGTTGTGCAAATGAGTCATCTCTGATTGGGAAAAAAACAGTTTATACAATGTAGTTGGTTGGGGAAAAAAACAATTTCTTTTTAAACAAGTACTAATTGTGGAAATGTGTTCTAGAATAATAGAGAAGTAGGTCTTACAGTGGATGTGTACACTACTCGCAATAAGTTACGGATATTGGTATGTTGTCAATTTTGGAATTTGTTTCGTCTTCAAATAACTAATTTCGCCAATTCCTGTGACAAGGTGTGTCTGTCATGCAGATACAATTGTCTAATCATAAAATCATTCGAGTAGAATGCATACCTGCAATAAAATATCTGCAAACACCCCACAATATCCCTAACTTATTGTGAGTAGTGTATGCAAACTACATGTACATGTACATGTAGCTCATTTGAATAAAATCTTCCTTAACCCTTTGATGCACAGAGGTTTTTGTAAATCTTTTGTTAATTACTCTATTGTTTTGGGCGGTCGCTAGAGACCGCCCTGTGCACTAAAGGGTTAAAGAATAAAAAAGTTATCAAAATAGGTGAGGCAGCATTGCCGACTAAAAATTTGATCAGTTGAGGTCTTGAGGACAGTATTAAATAAATGTGAAAGTGTGCATGCACGTTCATTTTGTAAAAACCATCTGAAAAGATAACACCTTAGCAGAGCTGCCAACGCAACCCTTGGGGGATTTTGGGGAAGACATCTGGCAAAACAGGTTCATGCCGTGACTACCAACGCATCTAAAAATCCCCAAGGTTGTTAACTGACAATCCAGGAGGGTTTTTATCAATGTCGGGACTCACAAAATTAGACATTTTCCGAAAAATCCGTAGAATAATTTGATAATGTATTTGGTACCATATCTGATGTTGTCACTTTAGGTGATGACAAATTGTTAAGTAAGAATTTAAGTAAATGCAAATACCGGTAAGTGGCCTTTAAAATACACCATCATATACAGTGTGGCCAGGAAAAAAGGTAATCCTGACAAAAACGGTCATTACGGCCAAGATACGGACTTTATGACAGTTACTGATACGTTACCATAAAGTTGAGGCAAAATGCTTTCCAGTGATACCATGATTGCATTTATCTGATCACGCATCACTGAGTAACCATTGTTTGGAAAATGGTATGCGACAACCCCTTTGCGACAGTTGGTCAGACATGAGTAGATAGAACATCCAGATTTAGGGCAGCACTGACAGGAAATTTAATCGTTTTAAAACATATGATTTCAATTTGATAGAAGTGAGACATATTCAGTATTTACATAAATGTAAATACTGACACCTTCCGTCACATGCTCACCTCCCCTTTCAATGCAAAGTCCACAATGGCGGCGCATGTCAGCAACAGCTCGTCTGACAACTGCCAGATATCACGTAAGATGTCGACCTAACGTTGAATGCAGGCTTGCAAATCCTGACGGTCAATGTGGTAGACTGGTGAACACTTTTTTCTTCAAATACACCCACAAGAAAAAGTCACAAGGAGTCAAATCCGATGACCCTCAGACTTGCTCAGTGGTAGGTTGTACCATCATGCTAACGTGAGGTTTAATGTGAGAGTACCTTTCACCAACGCATTGGCTTACCGTCAAGAAAGTATTGCATATTAAACTTGAAAATGTCACAAGTAAATGCACCCACACCTGAGCAAGTGAAAAAGCAATGAAACATTTAGTTTCATTCCTTTGGTCTGACTTTCTGCATACTATTTTCCAAACACTGGTGATCAGTGATGCGTGACCAGAAGAATGCAATCATGATATCACTGGAAAGCATTTTGCCTCTACTTTATGGTAACATAATCATTAACTGTCATGAAGTCTATATCTTGGCAGTAATAACCATTTTTGTCAGTATTACCTTTTTCTGGGACACCTTATATTACATGCACTTTTACTTTCAAGCCTCAAACTGAGATACTGATCTCACAGGCTACATTTTCTACGTTATTTCTACAGGCTACGTTTTCTTCGCAGTTCTGCGTAGTAACCCACTATGTTCTTTTTCTGTTTTGTCAATGTCCATTGCACACACGTATTTACGAATCACAGCATTTTAGGCATCTTTAGGTCTATCACAGGGTTTTCAAGTTGTTGTTAATAGACCTGAAACGTAATGACGTCACGCGATGTTTATCGCGGTGCATTATGGGTGAAAAGTTGGGACGAAATCGCTTGTTTGCGAACTTTGCGTGCGTTGCATGCATAGCACCTAGCGTATTATGACCTAGCGTTGTTCTTTGTAAACTTTATACTAACCGCTTCGCTGGCAAAAAAACGTCAAAAACAAAGATCGTAAATTTCTAAAATGGTTCGTGTCAACTTAGTTGTGCCTGCGTGAGTTTTAAGCGCACGATGGACGCCGGAACTATGGTTTTAACTTTTAAGGCCTCAAAATGCGGCGAAAATAACCCTGCAATAATTGTGCAAATTAGCGATGCAGAGATTTCGTCCCTACTTTTCACCCATAATGCACCGCGGTGACGTCATTATGTCATAGGTTTATTCATGCCAAAATTGTTTACTTGTGTACATGATTTCAACATGGGTCATCAACCAATACTTCTGCATTCATAAAGCACTACTTCCAACACGTGTAAGTTTTTTAGCAGGTCATTTGTACAAAATTAAATATGATTAGCAACTTCAGTAATGTATTCACAGAACATAGATTAACCAGTTTGCAACCCTGTAGGACTCGAGTCCCGATTTTTGAGGCCTCGAGTCCCGATTTTTGAGGCCTCGAGTCCCGATTTTTGAGGACTCGAGTCCCGATTTTTGAGGACTCGAGTCCCGATTTTTGAGGACTCGGACTTGGACTCGGCCAGTCAGGACTCGGACTCGGATGGTAAGGACTCGGAGTTTTTGGCGGATTTCATCGGAGTCCAGTGAAAACAATTATATATACACAATATTTTACAAAAAGTACATTATACAGGCGCCAAAGTGTCTATTTTAATTTATTTTGGGGCCAAAAGTATTTCGAACATGTGAAATAAAATTCTGAGAATGTAAAATAAATATTTTCTAGTGAATTCTACCGCTTAAAATAATTTTGAGCACTCTAATTGTATCTCACCTACCAAAGAAACATTTTTCTCGGCGTTAAGCAAACTTACGAGCTGCCAAAGATCATGGGCACGATATTTGACACTTGCACTTGAAATTAAAATAAGGACTCGGGACTCGGCCTGCTGAGGACTCGGGTGTTTGCTGGACTCGGACAATTCGCACTCGGACTCAGAAAGTGGGGACTCGACTATACAGCCCTGCCAGTTTGCAGTTTTCATCACACTACGATTTTCAACCTGTGTTGAAATTCTTCACACGGGCTTAGAGCTCACAACCCCCTCCCGAGCAGCATTAAGTTTTGACCTGTGTTGAACTTACAGTGCAGTCTCCTCTGTTTGGTGCTGTGGGCTGTCATTATTTGTCAGTTCATGGGGAAGAACTTGCAGTGCGATTTCCTCTGTCGGCTGCTGTGGGCTACTGGTGTGTGGCTGTCCTGGGAGAACATTCTTCACTGCAGTTTTCACTGTCGTCGGCTGAGAATTAGCAGTGTGTCCTTTGGTACAGTTCATTGGGTTTAAGCATGCAAATGCTTGCTTAAAGGCTTTCCGGTAATCTTTGTTTAATCCATTGTACAGAAGAGAGTTTAAGGATGAGTTTATGGTATTTAAAATGTCCTCGGCCAATAAGAGATTAAAGGCTGTAGTGTAATACTCGATACTTTCTGAGGTAACCCTGAATTGAACATAGTCGATTCCGTAAATGTAAACAACATAAAGATCACGAGTTGTCTTTATGATGTTGCAAGGAAAAAATACTGCTGTGTTAACTATTAGCATGAGCACAACCCTTGCTACACGTGGATGCTGCGTTGATTTTGGAGTTCGTTGTTGCTTCAATAGCAAAATTATGTACATGTAAATGTATGCAGTAACAAACATCAGAAATATATTGATAAGCATGCCCGCGATCAGAAATAAATAAGATACTTTCACTGAGGCATTCACAACATCAAAAATTGGCCAAGGTGTTGCAATAACTGCTGCTGTCACCCAAACTCCTGCCGATATCTTGGCTGCTCGGATTTTGCTGGCTTTGGCTCTAAATGTCAGTGGGTCACGTACAGCGAAGAATCTCTCAAATGCTACAGCAGTCACTAAACCAGTTGATGCAAATAGACTTGTCCGATTCAGGAAAGTGACTGGCCAGTATGATGGTTTACCATTGTGCACTTTTATTACATTGGTAATGAGAAAAATGGAGTCTGCAACAGCTAAGTTGGTCAAGTAGACATTGATGATAGAGTGCATGGATTTGATGCGACTAGCAACATACAGGAAAATCACATTCAGCAGCAGGCCAAATGGTGCCACACAGGTTACTGTGTAATACTGAATTTTGTTGAGAACATCTGTATGCCTCCCGAACTCCAGGAGTTCGTCATATTGGTAATCACTACCATTCTCCATAGTACTTCTTGAGTTAGCCAGTATGTGTTGTGAAAAGCACTTGCTGAATGTTGATTGTAGCAGCTTTACCGTGTGAAATGCTGAAGGTAAAAGCTTTTCGTGCTATTTGTACAGTGTCACAGGAACAGGAATGGTAAATACAAACAAGTCCAGAAACCAAAAGTCTTTGTATTCAAGCTTTATATGGAGATCCTAGGGTTGAAATATTGACTCAACCTCACATTATGCTACCTTATGCTGAGTTATTAAAATCAACTCAAGAATCTTGTGTATCTTTCAAAGAATAACTTTCCTTTGTGCTCCAATGTAGGGGTTTAGTTCACTTAACTATCTTTTGAAATATTTAACAGGTTGTTTCCTTGTCTTGGTTTTGATTTATATTATATAAATATAAATATATATATATATATATATATATAATATATTTATTTATTTATTTATGTTTAATTTCTTTTTTATACCTGTAAGTGGCG
The DNA here is from genome assembly GCA_037783545.1 of Henricia sp. BOLD:AAB3569. Lineage (NCBI taxonomy): Eukaryota > Metazoa > Echinodermata > Asteroidea > Spinulosida > Echinasteridae > Henricia > Henricia sp. BOLD:AAB3569. The sequence goes on from JBBELK010000060.1 coordinate 3,453,873, forward strand.
GATCTCCGCTGTTGGATATCAAATAAATAAACTAAAATCTGTACACTTTCTGTACACTGTAAACTTTCATCTGCTGCAGTGTTTTACTTTCAGTTACGTACCTTGTACGTACCTGGCCAGATAAAACTTTTAAAGTTTCTTTTTGAAAAATAGGAATGTGCAGTTTTGTATATTTGTAGTTTTATTGCTTGAAATTTAATTTACTCGGTATCACTTCCTTTATTTGGTGTCAAGTTTATTCCTTAAAACCAATCACCAAGTGCCAGTGTTCGAGTGAAATCCTTCAGTCTTAACTAATAAGAAGACGAGGAACAGTCTGAATCCAGGTCTGCGTCTAGAGAAGACTGTGAGAGTCCAGAGTTAGATTCAACCTATTCTTTCTGCGACGAATCTTACCTAGTGTATACGTGTCTGTGACTCGGGGCATCAGTGACGTGGTTTCCCAAAACACCGTAATTTTCTGTGGCAAATGTCTCATATTTTCATTTTCTCGCAGGTATTATTGTCGAAACTAATATTTGTCAAGTGTGAAGCCCCCAACATGCTTTAAAGGAGCATGACCAGATGGCATTTGTTCACCCACGCCTCTGTATTTTTCCCATCAGTGTCGACATTTTGATATACATGTACATGTACATGTCATTGTCATATTTTTCTCATTATTCTGAAATTTCATGCTCTGAATCCATGATATTTCCAAGGATATCGTCGAAAAATCACCAAAGTTTTGTGAACTAATTTATCGAGAGCGTAAGGCAGCAAGTTGAATACACCATCCTACATCATGTATTTGCTTCCTATTTGTTTTGACTTTTCCCTTGATATTTTGATTTTATCATCAAACTAGGGCTTATTTTAGGAAAGAATTTACTATGGCAGTCGCGGAAAATGTCCAAGATTTGCCAAGTAAAATGTTTGTTTTTCCATTTGGATCTGCACCTACTGATAGCAGATCAGTCATTTTAAGGAAAAAAAGTGACTTATAGGCTATTTAATTCTTGCCATACATTCTGGGAACATGAGTTCTGCAGCATGAGCACACTTTAGGCCGAGTTTTGCAACCAGTTCTTGAAATCAGCACTTGATTCAGAATCAATCAAATATGAAAATACAATGAAGATTCTGGGCAGTATCCTGTCCATTCACATTTTACATAATTGGCCTGGATCCACCGCTGATTTCTGGTATGGTCCAGACAGTGCGACATCCGACTCATTTCACCAAACGGGTTACATTTTTTTGTCTTGATTTAAATTTTGGGTGTGATTGTGGTCACTGTATAAAGCGAGTGGACAGCTTTAATTATACAAAGGCCTGAGTTTGACGAAGACCTAAATATTGTTTGCTGTAGGGAAATTCCTGAAGTTTACTAAATGACAGACTGATGCCAACTAATAACTCAATCGCGTCTTTTTAGCTGTGTCGCCGCTCATGAGACTCGGCTCGATTTGTGACAAAGGGTGGTTTCCCCCTCCCCTATTCCTGAACACATTTTTGGTTAGTGAACCACTTTCCCCCAAACCCGAAAAGAATTCTCAAAAAATCCTCTTGGACATAATCGGAAGAGTTCTAGGAAGCGTACCCTCGTACTGCGCTCCAAATGTAGCAGCCGCTACTACAGCTAGAATTGCAGCTGCTCTTAATTTGCACCATGCCGTGGAACCATCAATCACTCACTGATTCATCTTGCTAGATATTCCCACAGTAAGTGAAACAAATGAAAAGAAACTACACTCGGCAAAAGAAGTTCTTGGACACTGGTAAAAGTTCAAATAATTTTTTAAAATAATTCATAAAAAGCACATTATTGTATATCAATATGACCACACAATAGTTCTCTACCAGCATGATATGGAGTTAACTCGTGAGCAATCATGCATGGCTGGTTACACGCATTGAACAATAGCAAGTACAGTAACAGAAAATTGCAAGAAATGGAGCATTCAAATGCTAATAATCATGTCCATCCTGCAGGCCTAAATTTTGTTAACAATTCCAGTGGAATAATGATGCATCCAAGATGGATAATTTCCTCTTCTTTTCAAAATGGCATTTAATTTTGACTTGACAATGTGCACGGGATTTGTTCAATAATGAACCCCCAGCAAAGAAACATACTGCTTTTTTCTTTCAATGGATCATTATGCCACATAAACTGTTTCACAATTGAATAACTGAATGCTCCATTTCTTGCAATTTTCTGTTACTGTACTTGCTATTGTTTAATGCGTGTAACCAGCCATGCACGATTGCTCACGCGTTAACTCCATATCATGCTGGTAGAGAACTATTGTGTGGTCATATTGATATACAATAATGTGCTTTTTATGAATTATTTTTATGAATTATTTTGTCCAAGAACTTCTTTTGCCGAGTGTATAATGACTCTGACTTGAAAGATACAAACATGAAAAATCTTTGGACTTAAAAAAAAAGCTACATTTTACACCAGCCTGACTACAGATGCCACAGTGGATAATATACAGTTATGTGCATGAATATATCAAAAATGACAGCAGCATACAAATATTTACATCGTCTTTCCCCCACACAAAAATTTTAAATGACCATAAAGAGCCAAAAAATGCTCCAACGTTGATGCAAATAACAGATCATATTTTAGGGATCCATTGAAGCACCAGCTTCTTTCAAGACAGCCTGCATTGCTTACTAACTTTATTTCATCCGTGATGTTTTAATGTATAATAAATGATTATATAAAGTATAAAATCGATTGGTTAAACGCAGATCACGCGACATAGATTAGTTCAACCATTTCAGTGGGCAACTGAAAAAAGTACTATTGTTTGACCTATTGCGCAATAGGTCAAAGAATAGTACTTTCTAAAAGTACTATTTCATAGCGCGTACGCAATCGCGCGCGCGGGAGACGCGTTCGGGTGAAGCAACTAGCAGTGGTGTTCACGGACAATGTGCACTTTGGCTTGGCTCTATGAAAACTGAATTTTGTCCTGAAAATACCAATCATTTGACACACAAAAATCAATGTATGAGCCTATGAGGTATATAAAACAGATATTGACTGCTTTTATTCGGGTGATGATGCAAACTACCGCCCATCGGTGATCTTGAAACGGCAGTCCTGCTATTTTCCCTCGGCCTGCGGCCTTGGGAAAATAGCAGGACTGCCGTTTCAAGATCACCTCGGGACGATAGTTTGCATCATTACCCTCATGAGCAGTCAATATTTGTATACTGTGCCATCACATTTTCAATAAATAGTTAAAAATGCATGTAAAAGACGGTAGTTTTTGTCAATTTTATTGATTGTCCGTCCCTCACGCATAAAAACAACTTCTGCATAAATAAAGTCAATTTCAACATGTGATAAACTGGGTGTGTGTATTAACATCAGTAGCAGGTAATCAAACAGGTTCACTTTAGTTTTCATTTCTCTTGATTTCCGTCCCTCACGTGAAGGACGGAATAGACCTATGACATAATGACGTCACGCAATGTTTACTGCAGTGCCTTTTGAGGCCTTAAAAGTTAAAACCATAGTTCCGGCGTCCGTCGTGGGCTTAAAACTCACGCAGGCACACTGAAGTTGACACGAACCATTTTACAAATTTACGATCTTTGTTTTTGAAGTTTTTTTGCCAGCGAAGCGGTTAGTAAAGTTCACAAAGTTACGTGCATAATACGCTAGGCGCTATGCATGCATTGCACGCAAACTAGCGATGCAGAGATTTCGTCCCCACTTTTCACTCATAATGCACCGCGGTAAACATTGCGTGACGTCATTACGTTTCAGGTCTATTGGATCACGCTCCCCATTACTTGTTAAATGGCCATATATTGCACATGTACATGTATAACATCAGATAAATTAGGGATCAAAGCATTTTTGTCACTTTTTACAATGTAGGTCGACCAGTTGGCGACAGATATTTCAGCACTAATTAAGCTGCACTACTTGTTTTTGTTTTGTTTCGTTATTGTGGTGTTACAAGCAAAAAATCTAATTTAATTTACACAACATGTTCGTGACGGGCAGGAATCGGTCAGTAATTGACCTCTGTGAAGTTGTGCGATAAGACATTTTACGTTTTGTGACCATAGTCTGATTGCTTGCTGCAGACAATCCCTTCTAGAGGGCAGTCTCTGGTATCATTTCAATACTTGCCAGCCAGTTATATAATATTGGATGGTTGCACAGTATCAGAAATGCATGGTATCCGCAAAAGCTTCATTTTATATAATAATTGCTAATACTGTTTAACAAAACCCCAATGGAGCACACAAGCACAATTTGTCACCTTGAGGTATGAGTTTGTTCAGTTCTTGTGGAAGGATTTACAGTGCAGTCTCCTCTGTTGGATTCTGTGGGTTGTCGCTGTTTGTCAGTTCTTGGGGACGAACTTGTAGTTCAATCTGCTCTGCCAGCTGCTGCGGGCTGTCGCTGTTTGGAAGTTCTTTGGGACAAACTTGCAGTTCAATTTGCTCAGTTGGCTGCTGTGGGCTGTTATTTCTTGTCAGTTCTTGGGGAAGGACTTGTAGTTCAATCTGCTCTGCCAGCTGCTGTGGGCTGTCGCTGTTTGGCAGTTCTTGGGGACAAACTTGCAGTTCAATCTGCTCGGTTGACTGCTGTGGGCTGTTATTTCTTGTCAGTTCATGGGTAAGAACTTGCAGTGCGATTTGCTCTGGTGGTTGTTGTTGGCTACTGGTGTGTGGCTTTCTTGGGAGAACATTCTTCACTGCAGTTTGCACTGTCATCAGCTGAGATTTATCCCTGTGTTGATTGGTACAGTTCCTTGGGTTTAAGCATGCAAATGCTTGCACAAAGGCTTTCCGGTAATCTTTGTTTAGTCCATTATACAAAAGCGAGTTTATAGATGAGTTTATGGTGTTTGAAATGTCCACAGCCAACATGAAATTTAGTATTGAAGCATACTTCTCAATGTTTACTTGTCCAGGTCTAATAATGTAAGCAAAATAGAGACCACAGCTTGCTTTTATGATCATGCAGGGAAAAAACACTGCTGTGTTAACTGTGAGCATGAGCACAACCCTGGCTACACGTGGATGCTGCGTTGATTTTGGAGTTCTTTGCTGCTTCAATTTTAGGATTATGTACATGTAGATGCATTCATTAACAACAATAAGAAAGATATAGATGAGCATGTCTATGATCAGAAATAAATAGTGTACTTTCCATGAGGCATTCACAACAGTATCAAATGTCCAACGTGTTGTCATAACTGCTGCTGTCACCCAAACTCCTGCCGATATCTTGGCTGCTCGGATTTTGCTGGCTTTGGCTCTGAATGTCAGTGGGTCACGTACAGCAAAGAATCTCTCAAATGCTACAGCAGTCACAAAACCGCATGATGCAAACTGACTTGTCCCAAGAAGAAACTTGACTGCCCAAGGATCCATTGCTTCGGTAATATGCACTTTTATTACACCGGAGATGAGAAAAATGGAGTCTGCAATGGCTAAGTTGGTCAAGTAGACATTGATGATAGAGTGCATTGATTTGATGCGACCAACAACGTACAGGAAAATCGCATTCAGCAGCAGTCCAAACGATGCCACACAGATTACTGTGTAATACTGAATTTTGCTGAGGACGTCTGTGTGTCTGTTCATCTCCAGCAAATCAGCTGCTGTCGCATTAAAATATATGTTGTCATCACTGTCATCCTCCATAGTACTTCTTGAGTCGGCCAGTATGTATTATGGACAGCACTTGCTGAACGTTGATTGTAGCAGCTTTACCGTGAAATGCTGAAGGCAAAAGCTTTTCGTGCTATTTGTACAGTGTCCCAGGAACAAGTCCTTGTTTTCAAGTTTTATATGGAGATCCTAGGATTGAAACAGTGACTCAACCTCAAATGTACGCTACCTTTATGCTGATAGTTACATGTAAATCAACTCAAGAATCTTGTGTATCTTTCAAAGTCAGTTGACTTTATAGAAGAATAACTTTCCTTTGTGCTGCAACGTAGGGTTTTAGTTTGTGTAACTGTATCTTTTGAGGTATTTTACGGGTTGTTTCCTTGTCTTGGTTTTGATTTTGTGTGTCATCTGTACACTGAGAAAACTTTCATCTTCTGCGGTATTTTGACACAATGCCAATTTTTGTTTCAGGTTAATCACTGTAACTTAGTTTCTGGCATGTACCTGGTACGCACATCGCCTGTCACGTGATGGGATTCTCACAAGTGTGATTTTGGTGCCAAAACCCATTGCTTTTTAAAAACAAAAGACATGTAGAACGCTCACCACTGGATATACCCATCAAAAACGTTAAGGACCCGTTCTTTACACGCATGCCATACAGATATGACAACACCTAACAATTTAATGTTCTTTCCATTATTTCATTAAAGAACCGAGAAGTGTTAAATAGAAAATTCTGTGTCAAACGGTGCAGTAAACCCGAAGCGCTAGAGACTGTTGCACTCAACAACCTTCTAATTTCAAAATCACAACAGTGTCTCTGACAAAGTGTGTTAGTAGTGCGTGTGGCCTCCATTGTTTCGTGCATTCAAAGCAACGTTGTCGCATGGAGCAGAGGTTGCAAAGAAAGGCTTGGGGCACTGCCTTCCAGCTAGGCCCTATCTCTCCAGAGCAGTGAACTCCTTCCTCCAGCAAGCCAGGGTCAACAGAATGCAGTGGCCAGCGAACAGTCCCAATCTGAACCCCAAAAATCTGTGGGACAAGCTTGGACATTCAACAGCATCACCGTCCTCCTGCTAATCTCCATAAGCTGCTGCAATGGCTTCAGCAAGAGTGGAATGCTGTGCCCCAAGCCTTTCTCTGCAACCGGGTCCGCTCCATGCGAAAACGCTGCCTTGAATTCCTTGGAAACAACGATGGCCACTCGCGCTATTTTGAAATTAGAGGGTTGTTGAGTGTATTAACAGCCTCTACATGTAGCTTTGTTTTCACTGCACCATTTACGTTGAATTTTCTGTAAATGCTTCTCGATTCTTTCATGAAATAATTATGGAAGGAACATTTAAACTGTCAGATGTTGTCATTTCTGTATGGCATGCGTACAAAAAACCGGTCCTTAACTTTTGTTTGATGGGTATATTAAGACCATCTGAGCTTTAATATGGTTGGGTGTTTTAAGCCAGCGGACCCAGTAACATTAAAGTATCTCCCTCTGTTTAAGGTTTCCGACAACAGTTCGCTGGTTACAGTTTGCAAAAATTTCAACTACATACATGTAGATGCATCAATGCTTCAAAGAACTTCATGTATGGTTTTGTGCTAAATGAATGGTAAAAAAAATTCATCCTCGTTGTTTAATTTCTTACAGCGTGCACCTCAGACAAAATTAAATTTTTTTGTTACCATTGCTATCAATACTTCAGGTTTTTTCTAGTCATCTCATGAAGTTGGGCATTTAACATGACCTGCGATATTTTTCTTTCCTCTAGTCCAGACTTGCAATCAACAGTGTGACGGCTGGAGAATACGACAGACCAATCCGCATCTCAAACTTCATCCAAGAACTCAATGCTGGCTTCCGACTTCTAAACCTCAAGAACGACTCGTTGCGGAAACGCTTTGACGGACTGAAGTATGATATCAAGAAAGTGGAGGAGGTCGTATACGATATCTCAATCAGGGGGTTGAGGCCTAAGGTATCTGGAGACGGTGATAGCGAAGAACCACCGACTTCATCAACGGATGCAGACTGACCAAGTCCAGTGCACTGCTAGCATTGCTTTAATTGACAAGGGAAGTTCTTATTCTTGGATTTCACTTGGCTTGACAACGGTTGCTATCCGCTAATACCGTGTCCATACTATGAAACGCCAAAGCGAAAAATAATTTAACACTGATAATTTAATGTTGACGCATATTTTCGTAAATGTTGCACAAGAAAAAAAAGGTTGGCATGACTTTGGAACTAGCATACCATGCTTTTGTTGGCAAGTTTTTAAAAATGTTCAGACTTGTTTTTCAGGGTTGATGGCAAAATTCAGTGTTTAATTATTTATGCTTTGGCGTGCCACACGCGTGACGTCAACCACTATTATATCCGCCATTACTGTTTCCATACCATACTATGGCACGGCAAACCGGAAATAATTCAACACTGATAATTTTGCCATCAACCCTGAAAAACAAGTCTCAACATTTTTAAAAACTTGCCAACTAAAGTACGGTATGCCAATTTAAAAGTCATACCAACCTTTTTTTCTTGCGCAACATTTGTGAAAATATGGGTCACAATTAAATTATCAGTGTTTAATTATTTTTCGCTTTGCCGTGCTATATTATGGACACAGTAATGGCGGATAGCCAAGTGAAACCCAAAAATAGGCCTGTTAGTGTTTAGTACAGACCTTTCATATAAAACGAAAAATAAGTGACGCAAAGACAAATTAAAGGCCATTATAATCATTTGCAGAGGAAACTTTTTTTACGAATTCCAGGAACAGCATTATTACATAACTAAAGAATAATGTTGATAAACTGCCTTGTACAAATTTCAGCCACGTAGAAATCCATGCATGGTTTTTGTGTTATTAATGAACGGTAAAAATTATTTTGCAAACGGTCTTTAATTTTGTCTCAAAGAGCTCGGTGAGGCCATCGACAAAAATTGGAAAATGACCTCATAATTTAATATACTCGAATGTGAAAGTTTTCAAACTGCGAAAGGTTTTTAGAAAGGTCATGACTACATCACTACAAGCTCATGCATGTGCCAAGTGGAAATCAGTTGATTTGAGTTTTTTTTTTTTTTTTTTTAACAGACCAATGTGTCAGAATGTAACCAAGAATCTTGGTTACTGAAGAAGGCAACAAATTATAAAATTTACTAAAGTACATTGCATTAAGCGTGTTTGTATTGAAGATCCGGAATTTTACTGGTAAACCCATTTACCAGTAACATGCCGGTAAATAGCGGGCAACGCAAAGTTTCTACTGAGCCGCTCTATCCAGAAAATAGCCAAGCCTGCTGGCCTTCATCACACTTCGTGGACTTGCTGGGTAAAGGTCACATGCAAGGGTCAAGCACGTGCATTGGATCAGTCATTGTGCGGTCACATTTTCTCCCCTGTATGCGCACTCGGGCGGAACGGTGCATGTTTCTATTGGCACTTACCGGAAAATTGCCGGGGAAAAATCCTCACCGCCATTTACAGGAAAATAGCGGATAAGACCTGTTTCTACTGAGCACATTTTTCTGTCTATTCTGGTATTATCCGGTAAATGGTTCTTAATAGAAACATGCATATTGTGTCCCTAAAGCCCGCCGCACACCTTTCCGATTTACCGGCCCATCGGACACCGGACCATCGGATCCGGAAAAATCAAACAAGTTTGATTTGCTCCGGTCTATAGCGTACGGTCAGACCGGCCCGAATTGTTTCAGCGCACACCTTTCCGGTTTGTGGTCCGATTATCCGATTATCCGGTAAATCGCAAAGGTGTGCGGCAGGCTTTAGACAAGACATTTCACTCCACATTGTCTCTCTCCACCCAGGTGTATAAATGGTATCAGCAAATACTGGTTTACCCAACTAACTGCCGAGAGTAAACATATGTGTTGGACTGGCATCTTATCCAGGGGGAGTAGAAATGCTACTAGTCACTCCATGCCATGGAAACTGGGTATGAGTTCTGGCCGTGTGAGAAGGCTGGCTTGTGAAATGACGTGCCTTAACCTATCTTAGGGGCCGTAAGTTGTCAACATTTTCACAGTTTTACAAAGCATAGGAAGGGGGCGGGGTCAAGGGCCATGTAGGACTTTACATGCACTGTAACATATTGACATTTTTAAATTTTATTATTATTATGATTTCTTTCTGGTACTGAAACCAAGGATTCCTCAAAAGCGCCCAGTGCACTGTCGTTCACAAGCGTGAGGAAACCCATGATGAATTATAAACGGCTAAAGACACCGAGGGAATCCCCTTCAAGAAAGAATGCAATGGAATCTTTAAAGTGCATTACCGATACCTAACACACTGGACCAACGGCTTTACATCCCTTCCGAAGGATGGAGCAAGTGTGATTAAGTGCCTTGCTCATGGGCACAGCTACCCCAGCCGGGGCAAGTTTCGACCTGTGATTGCGAGTCAGTGACCCAAACCACTCGGCCATAGTACCTCACATTTCATGGTAGTGACGACAAATTTTGATAAATTAGTAGCATTTCGGGGGAAGGGAGGTGGTCTTGGAAAATGCTACGCTTTGTAGAACTGTGAAAATGTTGACAACTTTGGACGGCCCCTTACACGATTGCATTCAAAAGAGGCTGTACAATGACCCCAGATATAAAGTAAGTTGGCAATTTAAAACAGTCCAACTTGCTGATGAATAGCTTAGTTAATTCTGCACGTAACATTTGCATACTGTAAAAGCTAAAATATTCGCAGTGGTTTTATTTTCGCGCACCAGACAGAGCCCGCGAAAATAACAACCCGCGAAAATATTGTTTGCAACAAATGTGGCTATCCCTGAAAAAAAAACCATAATAACAACTCGCGAAAATGTCAGTGATGTCGAAATGCGCGAAAATATTGGCTTTTACAGTAATGGCTCAAATTCTTCACTTTCAAAATACAGTTTAGAAAGTACACATACAATAAAGCTCTTCTTTCTAAGTCCCAGCCATTATTCTCTGCATTGTGTGTGCACTGGTTATAGCGCTCTCTGGATATAAAACTTAAATTATTTCGGTCCCTTGAAGAGCGCTATAATTTAATTAGAGTGTACTGTACTATGTGGTGCATGCCATTGCCAAGCAACCAAGTCTCGTTGCTTTATACCATTCTCTTCTGTGACGAACATGGTATTGATTCTGTACTTCACACTTGCCGCATGCACCACGTGACCAGACTAAATTTGTGTCACTAAGTGTGCATCTGAAAGGAAGTACATGTAAGTCAGTACACAGACGCTATTCATGCGCACAAAAGGCTAATTAAAAAAAATTTACCAAGTCATTGCCGAGCTGGTAGAACACTGTTTAACCCTTTGTTGCACAGATTGTTTTGTTACTTTACTGTTTTGGGAGGTCTCTAGCAATCGCCCTGTGCACCAAGGGGTTAAACCGGAGTTCATGTTCAAATCCGAGTTTAGCTAAATAAAGGCCATTAAATTGTACTTAAAACGAATCCAAAGAAATGTGACAAGTGGCTAGGTTTCAATGTACAATGCTTTATCATCACAATTATTAAAACATCCACAAAGTTTTGAGCAACTATTTCCCAAAATAAAGGGTAGAAATATACTTCCCCTACAGCATGTGAAGCAAGTTAATTCACAATATACAACAAACTTGGGGTGTGGCAGATGTTCCCGAGATTTACATTTGATGAATATGTGGATATATTTGCCATTTTTCTATTCAACTACGTACAGAATGTTGACAAGCAAAAAACCATCTACCTTTAAAATTATTGGTGTTTCTAAAGCCCTTACATGGCACAGGGGATACTAGACTTGGGCGATTCCAAAATTATTTAATTGATTTTGATTCCATTTTCAAAACAAGTTGACATTAAAATTTGAAAAATATCTCGCAAACCTGATATAAACACTGCATCATCTGGTATTTTCTGGTATAGATTCTCCCAAATTAACCAATTTGAGACCAGTCTGCGCGCTTCCGTTGCTTAATACACAAAGAGCCTTTTATTAAACTACAGTAAACTCTCGTTATAACACCACCTGATATAAAGCTTCTTTTTCTAAGTCTCGGCCTTTATTCTCTTTGTTTATGCACGTGACTGGTTATAGCGCTCTCTGGATATAAAGTTTAAATTATTTCGGTCCCTTGAAGAGCGCTATAATGAGACTTACTGTAATGTACGTATATGAATGCACAATCAGTCCTACACAGAACAGCACACGTACACTTGTAGCACATGCATACTGCCGACTTGACACGAAGAGCCTCGTTTTCAATGCAGAAATGCGCAGAACAGGCTAATGTGAAATTCGTCCGTCGGGATTCTGACAATTGCCCGATTTCATTCTGTTGGCCTACACACAGTCAACTTTACATTCCTGTACTGGGTATACAACTGGGGCGCATTCAATAGCGAGATACGTATGCATACCAACAATAACGGTGAAGGTATTGACCCCTTTCGAACACGTGCAAATATGCCATTTTCGGAGTCAAATAATGCTGAGTCATTGTGGAAGCAATGTGCGTGCGCGTTGTGTGTGTCTCTGGTGGGCGTAACGCGGTTTAGTTCACCAATGGGAGCCTCAGCATAGCGCGTTACGCGCGCTATGGACACACACAACGCGCACGCACATTGCTTCCACAACGACACGGCATTGTTTTACTCCCAAAATGACGTCATTGGCACGAGCTCAATAGGGAAAACACCCAATACCGACGGATGTATTGTGCTATTGAACGCACCCCTGGAGTGAAAATTATCGCTGCTAATGCATCCATTTGTCGTTTGGTTATTACTACTACAGAAAATTGTCTATTATGGGTTATTTCTATGAACCCTAAATTTATTGAGTTGATACAGTTTAGATTGCTAAAATGCAGAAAATGTGCTGCCCATACAGCTGAACACCAATATACCACACACAGGATAAAAGAAAATTCATATGGCCAAATCAATCACTCTTACGCTCATATAAAAACAACTTTTAAATCGGCAATTTTGTTTGTTTAACTGATTATACTGTACGTGTACAGGGTTCTTGTTAGAAAAAAGTAATTTTCATAGTACCCAAGTCTTTTTTTTTTTAAAGTGTTCGACTTTCAGCATGACACCAGACAAGCTCTACAGGGGATAAACGAATGTAAGCACAGTTAATATGGCAATAATCTACATTGAGCTCAGTGATCATCATCAAAAAATAATTCACCAAAATTTCAGCATTATACAAATAAAACACATGAATTTAAAACACTAACACAGAAAGCAAATTGACTTAAAAATTGAAGCTACTAGAAAAACTACAACTGTTATTCGCCACATTTATCAACAATTTCAATTACTACTTGATGCTACTATCAGATTTTATTACAATGACCTTGGGTTGCTCCAAAAAATGTCTGCAAAAACCTGGACGAAGTCAAAATCTTTAAGAATGCAGGCGAGTGGATTTTGTATAATACTGAACATAACCCTCATGGAGATATTTCAACAATTCACCGAGATATATATGACTTTCCATTCGATATGGAATTTGGAGCGTCTCCACCAAGAAATGTTCTTTTCCCTTCAAGATTTATTTTTAAAGACATCTATATTTCAAAAGGAGTATTTAGGGAGAAAAGTGAAAACTAAAATCGAAATTTTGACTACCATATTTTTGTAAAAATTCGTGTTTCGTGATTTTGAACGGCAATTACTCTGAACAGGTAGTGACTTTGTCCAGGTTTATTGTAAACACGAACACAACTGTTCCGTCCGAATAAAAATTACATTAATTCAGGGTGCAAAATTCATGTCTGCCTTGGTCAACGTGAATTTCGTCCAGGTGTAAATGGTACAGTATTTAGCTTTCAATTCAGGACACCAGAACTGACTGTACAAACCAACCTCCATTTTAGCTCATTTTCATAATTTCACAACCTGAATTTAAGAAAGGATGCATATTCACAAGATTGACTAAAATTTCAGCCGATGACCAGCAAAGGTCATACTGTTCAATACAATAGATGTACCGATACTAAAAAGATGCATGTGTGTCAATCACTCTATAGACCATATCGAATAGCTGCCATCTTGTAGGGCAGTTTCTTTGTTTCATGACATGCATGATCGACATTGTGCTCAATTCAAAAGTTGCCGCACAAGATAGCAGCTACGGTCTATAGTGATTGACAAACGATTACTGCGGACAGATATATTTTGTATGTGTCCATTTTAATAAAATGCAGGAACACAGTACTCTCAAGTCTTAATCAAAAAAACCATGAAGAGGTGCCTTAAGACTTACTCTGAATCAATCTTAGATCGGTCACTTCAGCCACTAGAACTTGAATAGCTACTGCTACGACTGTACGAACGGCTTCTCCGACGTGACGCGCTTCTACTCCTAGACCGACTGGAACCGGAACTCGATGGCGAGCGAGAGTTTGATCGGCGGCGACGCCGAGGGCTCCTGTCACGGCGAGGTGGTGACCTACGTCTCTTGGTCTGTGATCGCGACCGGGATCGCTCTGCGGACCGTCGCCTTCGCAGTGGACTTCTGCTCCTTCTGAAATTTTGGCAAGAAAGAAAGAAAAAATTGTGAAATCGAACGCCTCTGATGAAGCTGTATAATCACATTTAATGTTGAGTTCACTCACAAGTCAGGCCAACCCTGGGAAATCTGGGCCTTAAAGCCAACCTACATGTAAGCCTTTGACCATAACCCTCTTGCTGCCCTACAAAATAGAAGCTATCAATCATTCTACTAGCCCAGTGGCAAAATGTAAACAACAGCTGTTTGCCAACAGCTTGACATTTTAAGCAAATCATAATCACGAGTACAAGTTACCCCTGTTTCGTAGAGGCACACCAGAGTCCCGCTGCGCCGAGCCAAATTGCATTTGGAGTGACATTAGGTCGACCAAAATGAAATTTGGTTTCAGACAGGCACACTGTTGCCGCGAGCCACTGCGCGTGGTGTGCAGTGGCTCATGCAGTTCCACGAGTCGTTATTTTTCAAACCTTGTTCGTTACACGATGCTCTTGTATGAATTGAGCAATATATTTTTAAAATGCCATCTGCTTTTCATGCTTCTGGAAAATGTTCTACGTCTGTTAAAGAAAATCAGTGGGTTATACAAAAAGTGTGAAGTGTTGTCCATACCATGGAAACCAGAATTTAACCACTCTAACTCAGATTTAGTTTTTACAATATGTTGCAGAAATTCAGAATAAGGAACACATTTACCGAGTCATTGGCATAAGATATGCACGTAGTAATACACTGATGATGGTCCGGTCAGATAGAATGCCAAAATTGCATGAATTTTGAGGTTTTCCATACAGAAATAATAGGTTGTAAGGGCAACTGCACTGATTTGCATACATTTAAATTAATTTGCATACACAGGATCGGCTCGCCTAAAGATCAACGTCTGAAATCAAGTCGTTCCTTAGTCATTCTGACCGACTTCTGGCAGACCAAGTCGCTCCAAATTGTTTCATACATCAAAATATTTTGGTTCGGTAACAACTCTAGTGCACACGTTGATTTCCACCATGCATAGCCTTAAGTCTTATCTAGTGCGCTTGTAAGAAATGGGGGTTAATGTCTGACCTTCTGGTGCGGCTGATTGACCTGGATCGCCGACGTCGTGGTGACGGGGAGCGACTACGCCGCCGTCGTCGTGGTGATGGCCTTCGTGGCGGTGGCCTCCTTGGGGAAACTCTCCGTGGTGGAGACCTATGCTTGTCTCTACTCACGCTACGTCTATCCAGGAGGGGAAAAATGGGCACAATACAGATAACCCATTAATTTATAGACAATTTTGTAACAAGCAAATTTTTTTTGTCTAGACTAAGTCAAGCAGCTATTATTACTGGTACAACATCATACTCACGCAAGCATTCTCAGAATCAGAAAATGATTGGCTTGTCGCAGCACTCTATTGGTCAAGGAGGTTTTTACCAGGCGGTCAAGATATTTTATTGGTCAACAACCTTCAGTTCTGCATTGCGGTATGTTGCCACAAGACGTACTACCCCACGCGGGCACATTACATCATCAAGGACAAATACTTGTGACTTTACTTCAAACAAAATAAGTACCCAGGTTTACAAACCTTCTGCTTGTTCAACAGCGCAATACCGAAATACGTACGGCAGTGTCAGTACGCTGCCATCAAAACGGCTTGTTGAATGACTGCATCCCAAAACGTACGATCAAACATGGCGACTGTAGACAACACGGTTTGCGAAGCACTACGGCTGCACGCTTAACGTGAAGATTTTGACCGTTGTTTCGCAAATCCAAATTAATGGCAACTACCAACTCAGGTCTTTTTGGTCTTCCGCAGTCCAAAAATGAACACTTAGATTCTGCTTGGCGAGTTGAATGTTAAAGCAAAATATCGACTTCAAACCCCAAAGTTGTAATTTATCTGTCCGCCATCTTGGTAATGAGAGTACACCGTCACTAAGTTGGGATTACTTGGGATGCATTACATATTGGGAATACCATGCGTTCAATGTTTTCGGCATGCCGGTATTTATTTATTTTTATTTATTTATTCTCCACATCCAACAGCGGAAGGACTGCCAATTACAGGAATGGGATCAATTAACATAGATATTCAAATAATTATCAACTTCTAAGTTGAATTAGAAACGGCCAGAAACACCGGGGAATCCCTCCCCTTGCTCTTCACGAAAGAATGCTCTGGGATCTTTAAAGTGCGTTACCGAAACCTAACACACTGGACCAACGGCTTTACATCCCTTCCGAAGGACGGAACAAGTGTTATCAAGAGCACAAGTGCCACAACCTCTCACAGCCCGGAATCGAACCCACATTCTAGTACTGGCACAGAAACTTGAGTTCGACGCACTAGACCGCTCGGCCATAACACCCCACATGGGGTATGGCCCATACCAGCGTACAAATTGCCCTGTGAGACCCGCCCAAGATCAAAATAAATTAATGTTAGGCTTGGGCGACTCCAGCATTTTTGGAGTCGACTCCGATTCCAAAAAAGAATTGCGATTCCGTTTTTCACGGGATAACATTAAATATACCGAGCGTGTTTAATAGGTAAATGAGCGTGTTTGTATATGTACATCGACGGTACTTCTTATTGTGCCGAAGACGGCGACAATTATTTATTAGTGCCTGTACCACACACACTTTCTTAATAATGTGGAAATGATCAGAGGCTAAATATTCTTAAAAAAGTTAGAGTTTTGCCATCAGAATTGCTAGGTAATTTCTTGAATCAGCAAGCTATCATTGGGAATCGAATCTAAATGAAAGGGAATCGATTTCTACTGGGAATCGATTCCTCAAAAATCTGGAATCGCGATTCCGATTCCTAAAGTAGAATCGATTCTACTCGATTCCTAATTAATATCAGGCATGCAGAATAGTGAAAAGCACATTTGGGATCCAATATTCAATTCACCTTCTGTCACGGTCCTTTCTTCCTCGGCTGCGTGAGCGACTCTTACTTCTCCTGGGAGAGACGGGTTGGCGTTTGCGACGCAGGGCAGGGGATGGACTGCGTGATGAGGAGGCTGATCTGTTATGGGTAGAGACACGTACTGATAGGGTTAGGGTTGAAGGGGATTTTTTATATATATAAGGGGGCGTCCAAAGTTGTTGGCAACTTTGGACGGCCCCTACAACTGATAGATCCTTGTCATTTGATTGGAGGATTATAGGTTACATGGTATTCAGTAAGTAAGGTCATGCCTAAGTTGTCAAACATTGTCAATATTTTTAATCAGTTTAAAACTGAACCCTTGTTTTTTTTTTAACTCCAACACACCATGAAGCATATAAAACGTCTGGTGTGACCTGACTCACGCCCTCATGAAATATCTTTAGATTCAAATTAAAAGATGTTTTTCAAATGGTCAGAAGGGATACAGTTTGAAAAATAAACTTCCATGTGCTGCTTTTATAACAGAGTTTGCTATGCTGGAGACATCCTGGAGAATTAAACAAATGTTTCCTCTTGCTTTACCAATAGTAATCCATGTCAGATGGGCAGTAAGAATGGGGACGTTGTCAAATTACTTTAGATTGATGGCACGAAATTTCAGAATTTTAATGATTCAAAATCTCAACACCCATGGGAAAAATGGAGGAGTCAATATGTAATCTGGTCAAGCAGCCTCATCTGCCTGAAACGTTGCTCATTCGGTGGCACAACCATTTTCCACTATTAATCACTACATACCTGGACCTATGAGACTTTCGGACCGGTGACCTTCGTCTCGGAGTAGGAGACCTGCTGCCTGATGGAGACCTCGACGCCTTCCTTGCTGGCCTCTTAGGAGACCTCCTAGTGACCTTTTCAGGTGACCTAGAGCGCCTTCTGGGCGACTTCGAGCGAGACCTGGCCGACCGCTTTCTCGAGGGTGACGCAGATTTCTTTCTCTGCGAGTGTCTTGGCGGGCTTCGTCGATCCCGGCTTCTGCTCCGCGAACGGCTTTTGCTTCGCGGTCGTCTCTTGGGAGGAGTGCGATTGTGGCTCTTACTCCTGGAGTGGCCCCTCTTTCGCTGAATTTTTGATGGACTGTCTTCACGAACAGCCGACTGTTGAATAATAATAATAATTTATTCGTTTTTATATCGCTAATTCTATACAAATATGTAAATTTCATAAAACAGTGAAACTTGTCTATAGTGGCCACCCTCGGGACCGTAACAAAACTGGCCACTATAAAGAGGTGGCCTCTTTATAGAGGTTTCTTAAGCATTATACACATGGCATTTAAAACCAAAGGTGGGTTGCCACTATATGCAAGTGGCCTCTTTATCAAGGTGGCAGGTTTCACTGAATTACTAAATGGGTCTGCTTAACAAATTTACAGTTATATTTAATACACCAAACACCAACAAACCACCGACTATCACAAAAAGCACAATTAATAAAAAGCCATCTTAAACAAGTTTTCAATAATGACTTAAAAATGTTACCTGATTCTTTGGACTCAGGTCCTTCGAAACAGAGTGAACCGCGGGAGCCAGTTCCGAACCCTTATTGGACAACGGCAAACTGGGTTCATCAGTTACCCGGAATCCCGAAGTCGCTGCTGGTTTGGTGGCCTGGGGATCGTCAACAGAGGGCACTTTATCAGCCCCATCATCAGACGCTCCCCCTCCGCCTTCCATCATTTCCTGTATCTTGCGATTGTGGGACGTCAGGGCTGCTAGGCGTAGTTCCAGATCGGTGCGTTTTTGCTCCAAATCCTTCAGACCGGCTTCATCTTCATCTGTTTCATTGTTGTCAGAGCTGTTTCGGTGCTTCTCTTTATGTTCCTACCGATGTGGAACAATGAAAAGTAAAATGTATTATGAATTCCTTTTTGAACTCTCCTCGGCTAAATCTACCTTTAGCATATTTAATTTCAAATAATCCACAGTTTGATGGAAATTTTCACACACTTTATAAATGAATAGAAATTAAGCTGCTCTACGTATTAACCCTAACCCCTCGGGTGTATGTAAAATCATACTGATTTTGGAGGATTGAGGAGTGTTCGGGTTAAACTGTTAAATCTTGATAAGTCACACTGAATAATCCTGTTATCTCAATAAGGCATGCATTTCTATCAAAAGTATAACGGACTTTACCACGTTTAACTAAAAAAACTCCACCTATAGACCGTATCGAATAGCCACCATTTCGCGGGGCACCTTTTGTTACTCAAACCATTCAACAATGGAAGCACAATATGCACAATATGTGCAACTGTGCATGTCCTCAAGAAACAAAGAAACTGCCCAACAAAATGGCGGCTATTCGATAAGGTCTATTAACTCCATTTTGAGCTTATTCTTTTGAGTGAACTTTAAAACATCTTTAGCCGTGTCCACATTGGACTTTTTTGCATAACTCACGAAAATGGTTGATATGAATTCAGTCTAATGTGGATGGCATGGCTGATAAACACCTGATATTTTCAGTGCCGACTGTCAATTGTTAGTTTTACACTCCGGTGCTGTAATTTTTACATTACAGGAAAGTCTTGTGCGAACGGGCATCGTTAAAACCATGATAGAATGCCTGTTGGGATAATTAATGTAGTTTCCGTGTGCACCTGAATGATGAGGCGAAATGTAATGAGGATTTACATCAGGAAGGACATTCTACATGCAGAAAATAAAATCAAGTGTGGACCAGGGAAGAATGACCACGATAGAATGTGAACAGTTGCTCATGGAAACATTTTACAAAAGTTACTCAAATGCGGCATGGCTTTTGACAGGATGGGGATAATCTAAATACAGGGTTTTTTTTCAAGTTATTCCTACCGCTGGGTGACTAGTAGATTTTGCTACTCACGAGTAGTTGCAGCGATTATATGGCTTAAGTTTGTCATAATTCTTCTTCAACTCGTGTATTTAGCTACTGTCACATATGTAAAATAGCATGTATTAATGGTGAGTAATCGCGAATTTACGAGTAGTGCAATGAAACAGTTTACTGAACCAGGCGTACGCGGCAGATGGCACGAGATCTGCAGTCGTTGTACTCGATCGTTGTGGTTCAAAACATACTTGTCGGACTTTCGGCTAGCACAAAGGACACAATGAATTGAAATAGTCAGCATACACAACAAATACGTCACCTGCACAAAGGTCGCCATTTAAAGGCCCAGTGGATCATTTGCAATGACCCCAAAAAGTAATCAACGGGTTTACAGGGGAAACATTTTGAAAGTAAAGATTGAATTAATAGCAACTTCCCAATGAAAGGTTTTCGCTCAAAATTATATAATTTTACCAGAAAATAATCCGTAAAGATGAAATTATTTAGATCGTTTGCAAACGATTTACTTATTTTTGGTTCGCATCTACGCGGTCCAAAATGCATGGGCGCTGTGTACTGTGTGCGTGTTCCAACGCAATGCATTTTCATGGATCGCGCGCACACAAGTATGTGCGCCACAGAGTGCATGACGCAAGCCACATATAGTACCCGATCAACTGAGAACGAATATTTGAAACGCCCCGCCAAGGCCAGGAAAATGCATATGGATTTTCATGTTTTTTTAAAATGTGGTACATTTGACAAAGCTGAAATTTCTTCGGATAAGTTTGTTGATGTCTTTCTTATGATTTATAATGGTTTTATTCGCAGAATCGCTCAAAAACAGATCATCTACAGGGCCTTTAAGTGTGCTAGGAAAAAGGCCTGTTAAAGTGTAACAATATAGCATATAATCGCGATTAATTGTGAGTATGTAATGGTACTAGCGGCGCCGCGATTAATCGAGTAGTTTAAAAATGACAGTCACGAGTACCGATTACTACTTACAATTAATCAATTAATCAGGCTATTCGCCCAGCGGTAGTTATTCACATAATTTTATTTGCTAATATAGAAAACAGGATTTGTGAAAGTAAATTCCAGTTGTACCTGATCATTTCCATCTGGACCATGTCCAAATTTCCCTGCTTTTTCTGGATCTCTCGCCTCCACTAAGCCAACCACGACTGCACTCTCATTTTCATCTTCCGACGGAGGCTGCCACTGGAATCGTTCCTTCAACGTTGGGCTTCTCTTGCGTTGTTTCGTGGCCTTCCGATACTTCTTCCTATTCTTGCTGGAATACGGGTCTCCCTTTTGAGTTTTTCCTCCAGGGTCGCTGTCGGGATGTTTGAGAGATTCCGAGTCCTCGCCGGATGAACTGGACCCTTCGGAATGCGATGGTGGTTGCGGGGGCGAGGAGGGTGGAAAGACTGCTAGTTTGACACGCTCTGAGGGGCTGGTGGGCCAGTCCTGACGTCTAGTGAGGGGTAAGGGGGATCTGGAAGGGCTGCTCTGGTCACGTTGGGGGCTGAGGTGCCGTGGAGAGGGACTGCGGTTTGGCCCGTGCCTGTAGGAGAGATAAATCAAGAAGTATGTAGTTGTCAAAGTACCAGTGATATAAGACTCTAAATGAGGTGACTTGAATCTATGTCTTCTTTTACTATTCCAGTGGTTTCGACCATTAATGAGAATTTCTTTTGTAATTAAGTTGACATCGAAATAAATAACAGCTTCATTATGCATGACTGCACAAAGCATGTAATTTTCGTTTTCACGAAGTGACACAAATACTGCAGTGTGTTCTAAACATTTCGTTTTCACGCTGTGACACCTATCTTAAATTAACAAATTAGTTTGTGTTACATTTTTATAATATCCAAATTTTAAAGTAAATAGAGTTTTTCATTTAAGGTATTTTCCATGCATTTTCCATGTTTTTTGTCGAATAAATCTAACAAAAACATGCCTGTCACTTCGTGAAACCAAAATCACTGCATTTTGAGTCGAGTGCAAGGAGTGCGCGCGCACACACACATGAGTGTCGGTTTGTGAAAACGTGTGGCCCCCCAATGTGCGTTTAAACGAAGTGACGCACATCTGCACTTGGGTGTCAGTTCGTGGTGTCGGCGGCGATTTATATAGTGCACAATGTCACGCCACTTCACATTATTACCCCTGGACATTGTGCGCTTAACATACTTTAATTGAATCTTCTCAGCTCCTTGGGGAGTATACAGCCCCAGCTGCCCGTCAGCAGAGGAAATCTACGATTTAAGCGTAGTTTGCACAATTGTTTCAGCCAATGACTACCAGTATTGTGACATAATTCTAGAATGCATAGCTTCAAACGTGTGGTTTAAATAGGGCTTGGGTGTAAGTTATAACATTTTGTGTCTTTTTCAAATTGCAATGCTGGCATTTTCACCACACTTTCACCATCCTCACAGGTACCCATTTACACCTGGGTGTAGAGAGGCAATTTATAAGCACACACACACCATAGACGTAGGCAAGCCTAGATTCAACACCACGACCTTCAGAATTAACCAAGGTCTTGAGTTTAATGTACTAGACCACTTGGCTATGAAATTCCAGGAATAAAGCAAATTTTACCGCATTTTAAAAATCATTGACAGTAGTTTGAGATCTGTTTGAATACATACCTTCGTAAGGTGACTGGTGATGGTGAGTGTTCATCCATAGATGAAGAGGGGCTCCTGTCTGCGACATTACGCTGATCAGCCACCGAGGGCTGTGTATGGTCATTCTTTTTTCTGTAAAACGGACAAAGATAGGCAAAATCAAAACATAAAATGTCTCAGTGAGGTATAAACATTTGCCAGGGATGCCAGTGGCCCTTACCTTCAGGGCCGGATAAAAATATACGGCCATGGCCGCTATCATAACTGCATGCCGTGTGCACATGGACTCACCGGCACAGTACAGTATGTACATTGACATTGACAGTACTACATGTATGAGTGCAATGCAATGGACATGTCAGTATCTACCACTGTTGTATGGATACAGTGCCCTCTATGTACTTCTGATCGATAGTCTGGTTTCGTGGTACTTTAGCCGTGAATGATTACGGCCGGGATACAGACATATATACATGTACTGCATGTGTGCCAATCATTGGCAAAACATGCTACTTGTGTGTACATAAGTATACATGACATGTACATGGCATATCCAGATATCGTTGATCAGTAAGTAAGACAATTTTCCACATTTTATGGACTCTTAAGAGTTGCAAATATATTCTCTTTATATTTCCGGCCGTTTATTTTTCCGGCCTGGAAAAAAAGGCTTTGCCGGATTTCTTTTTCCAAAATAAGAAAAAAACGGATTTCCGGCAATAGTCGGAAGACTGGCTAGATTGGTTCCCGATCCCTATAGATTGGTTCGGTTATTGCGAAAATATAGGGATCGGTAAAGGGCAGCCATTACCGGGCAGAATTCTGCCCGGTCACGTGGTTATTATTATTTATTTATTTTTTAGTAAGTGCGCATATTTTGCATTGGCATTTGTAACCCGGCCGTGCGTGTCGAACAAATCCAAATGTAAATAAAGTGCATTGCCTAAAGCAAAGGGCTTCACCAATTTTTAAATATAAAACACACAATGCGCACACGCAAAGACGACCAATCACAGATCAAGATGAAGCGCCTTTACCTGTCCCTATATTCTCCTATGTGGAATATGTAGACGGGAACCAGTCTAGAAGACTGGCATCCCTGACTTGTCACATTAATAAGGCACCATAGTCAAAATGACAACCCAACACAAACAGGGCCAGTTGGCTTTATAAGTCTGCCGACATTCCAAGAGGCTCGGATCAAATTTCTGGGCGATTTTTGTTTTTGTTAAAGGAACACACCTGCCTACTGTTTACATGATTTAGTGATGTAGCAGCATTGACAATACTTTTTTGATGGTCGTTGCGAAAAAATTTCATCAAAATATCCCGTAATTTACTAAAGAAGTGCAAAAATAACGAAAACGGTCAAAAAACGGGTTATACGCTTTACCAGCCGTTGCAACTACGCGAGAGCCTCACGACTTTGTCACAAACGATTCGCTCTTCTCATCTCCAATTTTCTGCTCACGATTTCACTGGACAGCCCGGACGACCGAATAGGAATTTCCGTTTTCTCTTGAGGAGTTGGCATCATGTTTTTTCTTCACGAACGTACGTGCACCGAAGCAACACGCCCGTGTGTGTGTGTGCACTGCACAGGGCAAATTTCTACACTCCACGGTAGCCTGCCGTAGCACGCGCTCGCTCCCGTTCTCCGGACTCTCGAAACAAACAATTATGTTCGAATTTTCATACTTATGTTTAACTTTGTTTCATACCTGTATAAATAGTCTCTCTTTTGTGAATTACTAATAAATATTGGGGGGAAATCAGAGTTGAATTTGGTGCAGTTCTGCAGTAACAAACTTTTATACGGCTGGAAATACAACTAACTCACAAGAACACGTGACTTTTCGGAACCAGAATTTGGTTCCGAAAAGTCACGTGACCTTGGATTTTTCAAAAGTGCTCAAAAACGGCTAAATTTGACGGCGTCTTTTTAGGATATATCTAATTTACTCTCGAATGCGCTTCAGAATAATGTATGGGTCTATTTCGAGCCCAAAATAGCCCAACAAAGAAGGTGTGTTCCTTTAATTCACTGTGAAACGAGGGACTGTATGACAACACCCAACCTAATGCATTTTGTTTTAGCAGGGTAAGACAACATTATGCGAGTGTTACAGCGAGGATCTTTTATTTCAACTGTCCAGCCAGACCATTTGGGGAGGCTTTCCAACTGGCCCAAGACGATTTTAACTGTAATTTGTCCAACGGACCAGTGCTAATTCGAACACTGTTCCACTCTACAATGTGACCTACCCAGTGTGCTTATTGGTGTCTGATGGCTT
Organism: Henricia sp. BOLD:AAB3569; assembly: GCA_037783545.1. Taxonomy (NCBI): domain Eukaryota; kingdom Metazoa; phylum Echinodermata; class Asteroidea; order Spinulosida; family Echinasteridae; genus Henricia; species Henricia sp. BOLD:AAB3569. The sequence goes on from JBBELK010000060.1 coordinate 3,478,742, forward strand.
CCATGGTTTCTGCCCTGGCTTCCAGCGGCTTGGTGGTGGGCTGAGCGACGCGGATTTGGCAGCTCTGGAAAAGACAAGTGGAACAGAAATAAATATTTTAATTTGAAATTTCCCTTCATACATTATACATTATTATTACTGTTCACCAATATTCTGTACTTAAACTTTTGTCAACTCCAATAAAAATGCTACGCAGTATTTGTTATAAACATTGCCATAAAATTGAGACATGGGGCAAATTTCTCGGGCCAGTTTCATGGAGCTGTTAAGCTCAGAAATATTTGATTTGTAAAAATAAGTTACCAGCCAAAATTGCATGTGATGTATATTACCATTGACTGGTATTCTGCTACTGTAGCTAAAACACAAGCTGACAATTTGATGTACAGTTTTGGACGTTAACCCATTTTTGCAGAGCATATTTCTGTGCTTAACAGACATTAATATTCATCATTGAATAATTAGTATAATGGTATAAATTTCATATTATAGTACACTAATTATTTACCAGAAAGAAAACAAATGTCCAAATATTTTACCTGTTGTTAGTTTTCAACTCTGTGTGTCCTCCTGAGGCATTGCGTCTGGCGTCCCTGGGTGAAGGGCTTGAAGGACGCCGACGCCCGTCACCAGCGCCGCCGCCGCTCCTTTTAGGGGACCTAACCCTGCCTCGGTCATGCTTTGGCGATCTGGATCGCGGGGGATTGGGCGAGGGCGCTCTCTTCCGTTTGATTGTCTCCTCGCTGCGATCTTTGTGTTTGTCCTTGTCCGACAGTTTCTTGTGCTTTTTATGCTTTTTGTGGGATCTGGAACAAAAATAGTCATACTTTAAATTTGAACCAACAGCAGCGCGTGTTATGATTTTAAACATTATGATTTATGGATTATGATCTATGGTTGGTGTATGTTTGGTTTATGGTTTATTTACCATGACATACAGCAGCAAAAACCGAGATGTCATTTACACTTAGAAGACACAATCAATATTAAAAAATTTTTTTTTAAATCACATGTAATAGTCACTGATCAAGTAGCCTTGTCCAAGGCCGTCTCCAGGTTTTTTGCTGTACGAGAGAATATTGGGTCTAGCGCATGCAAACTGCACACGGTGATCACGACTTTCATAGTACAACCCGTATGGCAACACACTGGCTGCGTACATACAGCACTTAGCTGCGTACGACCTGCCCTAGCTCGAAAGACAGCCTTGTCCAGTCTGCACTTCCGGGTTTAATGTCTTTCTTTATTTTTTTGGCCAGTTTTGGCCGAAAATGGGCGGGCTTCGGATATGCGGGTATGCAAGGTATGAATATTTAAAATTTGTCTTGAGCCAATCAAGAGCTTCATGAGTAGCACGTAATGACGCGAAGCTGCATTATGCATGTAATGGCGTCCTCCATGTTACGAGAACCGTGACAAGATTGATTGACGAAAACAACAAATATTCTCGGGTTCGTAGCATTTATTGTGCTTTTCTGTTTACGTATTTGATTACACTTCTGGGGAACAACGGTCGTAATAGGACAGCTTTCCTAAATGATTTGAGGGAGCTCTTAATACTGCCTCGGATGAACAAACTAGGGATCGCAGATCATAACGTTTTTCAAACATAACCTGTCGTGCGTCGACCAATGAAATTTCAGCTCACGCTGGGGTGGTTTCCCTATTACTGTAATGAGTTTCGCTGGCTGAATGCAGAACCATCAGTGTGGAATCCACACAAAACATGCAGTTTATGGCGGCGTACATACACTACTCACAATAAGTTAGGGATACTGTGGGGTGTACGCAGATATTTTATTGAGGGTATGCATTCTGGTTGAATGATTTTGTATATGATTAGACAATTGTTTCTGCATGACAGATGCACCTTGTCACAGGAATAGGTGAAAACAGTCATTTGAAAAAATATCAAAATTGACAACACACCAATATCCCTAACTCATTGTGAGAAGTGGAAAAACACAAAAATGGATTCTTGAAGCAATTCTTACTTGTCTTTTTCCTTCTTGTGTTTCTTTTCCTTCTCCACCTTCTTCTCTTTCTCCTTTCCTTTCTCAATTTTTCCAGCTTCTTCCACAATTTCCCTTCGTCTTGGTGGTTCCCTTCGTCCTAGTGGTTCCCTCTGTCTTAGTGGTTCCCTCTCCTCTCTCCCAACGCGAGTACCGAGTCTTCCGGACAACGGACCCCGCGGTGAGCGCATGGCAATGTCCCGGTTACGAGGTCTTGACTGATCGGGAAAGGAATCGCTTTGTCGTCTAATTGGGGGCTCCCTTCGTCTGTTCCAAGAAATCACAGAAAGGAAATTCCAGAAATTCAGATATACATTTTCAGAGACTCCGAGGGCTTGAAAAGCTTCACATATTCAACTTGTTTCATTTTAAACAAATATTCTTTAAGCATCCTTGATATTAGTGTAATTCCTGAAAAAATAATTGTAATGCCATTCTCATTCCAGACATTGTCCCCTTTCGTACGTTTTTACCAGCCGTTCAAACTAGATGCATTCGACCGCATGCAGAGCTGAACAAAACACGCGGGAAATCCACGCTCATTCACGCCATGCACTTTTTCATCCGCGGATTCACCCTACTGAGGACTAGCTCAGTGATCCAGCTGCCCAAGTTCAGCCACACATTCAAAAACAAAGAATACATCCACCACAGGATTTTTTCCAACGAATTGCTTTGGAAGATGTATGTAGATGGTAGATGTATTGTAATCATGCTGTTGTACATACAACAGACTTGACGGACAAAAATTTGCCGGACAAGTAGATCTTGGATCAATTCTTTCGTCATCCGTCAATTTGACGTACAAAACGTTTGGATACATTGGTTTTTTTTCTACTCGGCGTACGTAATTTAAGCTGATCTTTGAGACAGTTCACATTGAAAACGTATCAACGGACCAAGAATTGACGGACCGGAGATGACGTACGTAAATTTCACGTTGTGTCTAACGACGAAACCAGTGCAGTGTAAGTCCGCCCTTACGTGTGACTTCATTTTACACAAACCAAATAAAAAACCTTATTATCTTGTACTACATGACAAACTGATGAAAACAGTCTGCCTACCTGTTGTCTGGCCTTGCTGGCTGAAGCGCATTACCCATCTCCCAGCGGTCGTCTTGTATGGTGCCCAGGCTGGCCCGCCTTAACCCAGGCCCTCTGGCCTTCCATTGGTCAGGGACCGGGTTACCCATTCCTCGTTGTTCCTCTATGCGCCAGTGTGGGGGCGTTACACTGCGGGAGCGGGAATGAGAAGGAGTGCGATAGCGCTGTAGGAAAATAAATGGAAGCAACATGACTAACTGTGAAACACACATTGAAAATCAAAGCTTTGAAAAATTTCAAATGTGGGCTGTATTTGTTATGTATGCTAAAGAGCATGACTATGTGAAATTACACACAAATAAAATGTTCATCTGCATCTGCAAAAATTGTTATCTTTACATCATTATTTTAATATTTCATTAATCGATCAAATATTTGAATATTAGGCTACATGTACTTGAATATTTAGCACAGCGCAAGTGAAAATGACTTCATGTCGACTGCTATGGTCTGCCCGTTGTACATAAAAAATAAAGACACTCTGCATTTGTTTGAAGTCACTGATGAGAGTGATGATCTATGGGAATGAGTAACAGATAACACCCAACATGTGCAACAGATCTTATCGCATTTTTAGGGAAAATATAATACTTTTGCGATTTTCTTGTTAAATTTTCACCTGGGAGTGTATCTGTCAAAATGATAAAGCAAGTGTACTAATGCAAGCTCAGCAAAGACGAAACCTCACATGGAACAAAAAGGCAAATTTGGATTTTCAGACGAAATGAAATCCACACTCATTTTGTGTGAAAGGGTTGCGTGATCTTTATTGCTAAGGCTAACAATAGACCGATCCAGTAAGCTCCGCCCATCTTGGAATTGACCAATCACAGCCTCAGGTTGAGGTAACCAAAAAGTGGATCTCCATTTTGGTTACCTGAGTCCTCAAATTTTTGTGCACAGAGCTACGGCGAAATGCAGCACGAGTGACGCAAAAACACCATAAACATCATTTTTATCAGCGCAGAGGACCCTAGCCGGTTTAAAACGGATTGTATAAGACTATCCGAACCCACTTTTAATCCCTTCATAAATGTGTTTTTGTGTAAACAGGAAAAACTCACCAAAATTAGCTTGTCGTTTTGCTATGTTGTGCATTCACTGCGTTCTAGATGTGTGTCGAGACGTTTGTGTTCGATCGCGCGCGTTACGCGTATTGCAGGCGTGTTGTACGTGCACGCACACGACCGGATACTTAAGTGCACATTTTGCTTTCGAGCGTGCAGTTTCTGTGTGCGTGTGCGTGTTTCAATACGCGCTGACCAGGGCGCGGACGCTGACGTACGGCGCGGCCACGCAACTCTACTGCACACGTGTCTCACATGTGTGGCATGTTGCTAGGCAATTTCTAAATGGGCGGAGCTTACTGGATCGGTCTATTCCAAGTCTAAACCAAGCTAGCTTGTCAGAGAGCACCTTACCATTGGCCCCCTTCCTTTGATCTTGCGGCCAGACCGTGTACGCGTTTGCTTCATCTTACGCAGTCGTTGATTCCTTTAAAGAGATACATGTATAGAAAATAGAAAAGCATAAAATATTGGAGGATGATTTGCTCTTGCCATAAACTAAATTTTCTACCGGGTACACCACAACATCACACTCTTGACGATGCCTGTACTGTGAATCACCCTCAATGTTTGATTTATGTTTAGGTTAGCCTGTTGGCTACTTTTTGCTAATAGGTTAAAATAAAACAGCAGAATTAAACTCTGATTCCTTCTTTAAAGGAAGGGACAACACTTGCAAAGGGTTGTCTAACTTTGTACGCTTCATGTAAGTCGCCATCTTTTGCACCTCGGCGCTCGGACTTGAGAAAGAGTGAGTCAGGTCCACCAGATTTTTACATACTTCACGAGTTTATAGAGTTTATAGAGTTATAGAGTTATAGAGTTTTTTAATTATCCAAGTGCTAATGAGCGAACAAGTGTTCCAACAGAAGCAGGCAACCAGTTTTACTATGAAGGACTTACAGTAAAGTAACCACTCATTGTGTGCGTAAGACATCGGTGCACACATCACATTTTGAATGACAAATTAATAAATTAGTTTTTGAGTTACATCAAAAAGTATTAGACGGGAACTTACTTTTTGTGTTGGGTCTATATTGAAACTGGTCACACTGGACTAAAGAAAATCCACAATAACTTTAGTTCTAAGAACCATCTGGCAACGAGAGCCCTTCGTTCAAAAGAATGTTTTTTTCAAGTCCGGTCATAAAATTGTATGTGATTAGAGCTCTTCAAAATGTTGATGAATCTTCCAACCACAACAGGCCTGCAGCTTATCTTAACCCTGCGGTGCACGTGGGCGATCCAGGTACCTCGTTACAGTCGACCGGACAGCTGGCAGTGTGTAACTCAATGAACGGGGCATATACCCCTGCTTAAATGGACTCTTAGCATTTCTAAATTTTTTTGGACGGTCTAGAGATTGTATATAACCAGGTGCGGATCCAGGAATTTTTGCAGGGGGGGTGCAGGGGTGTGAGCGGTTGGCTAAATGGGCAGTCAAAACCTCCCTTTACTCTGTTTATAGCTAGATACGCTAAAAAGAAAGCTTGAACGTGCCCAACAGATGACAGACATCACTCCAGTTTCCAATTGCTCAATTTCAACTGCATCAATTTTCAGTGAAGCATACAACTGTGATAGTGATCATTGCAACAAGTTTCACTGCACTGTGTATCACTTGCTGCAAAAATTTTTTTAAAGTATGGCAGACAATAGGAGGGGCAACTTTTATCTAGGTGTGACTTCACAGTAAATTTTATGCAAATTATGAAATTAACTGCATTTTTCACTTTGCATTTATTTATTCTGCTTATACTTCCGTCTCTGAATTATAATTTTTTGAAAAGACATTTTTCACAAATAAAATTTATACCCAAATAAAGTTGCACCCCCTTCTTTTGTTTGACTCCACCTTATAAAGGCCAAAACCAACTTACACATTTTCAATGAGTGGGCTTCTACGCAAGAGAAATCTATTAGTGGGAATTTCAGGAATCTGCTCCGGGTCGATGGTGACGTTAGATGCCAGCTCGCTTTGGTAGACTGGAGGTGGCTTGTCTTCCTTCACACTGAAATAAAATCATCCAATTCAAAAGCATAAATGCATGTCAATTTATGCTGTGCTTACACTGGTTTTAGTATCCAATATTTAATGTTAAAATACTGTTAATATGCCAAGGGTAATTGTTCTCTGAACCCAGATTTATAGACCATTCCCCTAACCATTGAAATCTTCCCTGTATGTCCGCCATAGCTGGGGCGCGGCCAGTGCATGAACTACATGCGTTATGTGATGATGCTCATTGTGTCGTCAAATCGAACAATTTGCGCATTTGTTGTAATGGTGAATTCACACAGAGCCTTTTTACACGCGGGTAATTGCGACACGCGACGCTTTGAGAAGAAGCGATGTGGAGGGAATTTTGAGTGAAACGATGCACTGAAAATCACTGAATTATGAAAGCACTTTCCGTCCAAACAGTCCAGGCAAATTCTATGGTTTTCGCTGCGTTGTTTCACCCCAAATTCCTTCTACAGAATTAGCTTGGACGGAAAGTGTTTTCATAATTCAGGGATTTTTAGTGCATCATTTTACTCAAAATTCCTTCCACACCGCTTTTTCTCAAAGCGACGCACGTAGCAATTACGCACAAAAAGGCTCAGTGTGAATTTGTGTATAGGAAGAGCGCGTTGCACACGTTTTGGTCGCACGCTTTTCGATTTAACACCACAAAACGCACAGTCCATGCATTGCGTGTTAGCTATGGCTGACATACAGGGACCTGGGAATGGTCTATAAAAAATTCAATTGTCACGATGTAAGGGGACACCCCGTTTTCAATACACAGTTCCGACCTGTCAATCAACCGAACCTATCAACCAATCACAACAGAGCGCGCAGACAGCGCGCAGATCACAGCGCGCGTCATCGCGCACATGTCAAATATCACGCGATATTTTGCCGATACGTTGTGTACGGCCTATGCGGGGTTCCGGGTAAATTTTTGGTTTCCAGGGCCGGGAGATTCGCTGTTCAAAGGTAAGAAAGCGAATTGTTATGAATATATGACATCTCTGTATCACTGGCCTTTTACTCAGTGTGTGCTACGGTAACTGTCGACCCAGAAACATGAATAACTTTGAGTATTCTCCAATGAATCTGTGCTTTCCGTTGAAAGTCCCATTGGTTTGTGCATTGGTTTGATGATAGCGTGTGAGGCGTAGCAACAATATCCAAGAGGGGCGGGGTTAATTTGCAATCTCGGAACTATGCATTGAGTACTCAATATGGGATGAAAAATCATATGACTTTTGTTTTTTTAAATGACTTCTGTTTTGGCATGGGATAAGAAGCAACCAAACATGGGATGAGAGAAAAATCATGTCCTCATCGAGATTCAAACCCGAGACCTCCGATTCTCCGGACAGATGATCAACCTGGGGCCAAATAAGCACAAACATTTGCTTAGCACAGAATTTATTTGCATTTGTAAAAAGAGCCACGGGCAAATAATGTACGCCAAATTGTGTTTTTAGAAATATGGTAAGCAAAATATTAGTAAGTACACATTACATACGATTTTGGCTGGCAATCCATTTTTGCAAAATAAAGCAAATAAATTCTGTGTTAAACAGTACCATGAAATTGGCCCCAGATGAGCTATGAGGCACAGTGGTATATTATACAGGTTTTCAATATTGCAATTTTGCAATATTGAAATAAAATACCCATGGAATGAGAGTGTAAAAGTTTCTGAATTTCATCAGCATAAAATATACTGAAACGCAAAAGAAACTTGCCACTTGTTTAAAATGTAATGACATTGTAACAGTTAAAAATAAAACAAACCAACAATTACTAATTGAAACATTGGCATTTTATTGATGACATGTCAAGTTTTTGACCAAGATACACCATCTCATCAGTTTGTTCTACAGTAAAGAACAGAAGAGGGTGCGATGTCAGTTCCCTTTCAATAGCGTGTGTGGCCACCATTGATTTATATACAGGCAGTGCATTGTCGGCGCATACTGCCTACCAGTCTTTGGATGGATTGCTGCTGGATTCTGTTGCTTGAAATGCCCATTTTGCACTGGCCTTTTTATAGCCAACATCAAGACATCACGTGCAGCTCGTTACAATCATCCCATACCCCTTGGCTAATCACTGACAGTCAAAACAGCTGTTCAACAGCTGTGCCATGAAGTGACCATTGAAGGTTCAAGTGACCTTCAGACACCGTTTGGTCTGACATGAGGACACTATTGTCCACAAATAAGTTCACACATTACTACAACGCAGTGTTATTGTTGCTATTTAAAGGTTTAAAAGGTGGTAAGTTTCTTTTGCATTTCAGTATACTTTGATCTCATGAAACGGTCTCAAAAATATCTCCACTGTAACACCGTCCTTTCAATAGCAAGTTTATAAATTCACCTCTCTTCCTTCTGATCTTTCTTTTGTTCTTTTTCCTTCTCCTTCTGCTTTTTCTTCTTTTTCCTCTTCTCTTTCTCATCTTCACTCTCGGATGATTCCGTGGAGCTTTCATCAGTTGATGACTCTTCCTCCGATAACGCCTGCTTCTTTTTCCGTTTTAGTTCTGAAAAATAAACAAATCAATGTCACACATGTTTCTAACAGGCATCTAGTAATATTAGCACAGCAAATGTTCACAATGCAAAAGTATGCCATGCCACTGGAAGGCATCTGTAATCAAACCATTCTCATCCATCAACATGAGGCAAGGGCTGCCAAAGTAAGTTAAGTGCGGAATACCAGCCCCTTCACACCAAAACAAGACTGGATTAACCAGTCTCTTTACGATACAAGTGGAATTGGAGAGATGACTCATCCATAGAGACAACCGAGATGCCTCTGCCCCCATTTATTTAATGGGTTTAATGAACTTCAATTCGCAGCCCGTAGGCTGAATTGCACGAAGCTTACAAGTGTCTTCCACCTAAACATCGAGATACATAGGTGGGTGGCGCCATTGGCAGCCTGACGGTCAGAGACACCAGGTAATCACTGACTCTTTACGAAAGAATGCTCTTGGATCTTTCAAGTGCGTTACACAACACACTGGACCAACGGCTTTACATCCCATCCGAAGGATGGAGCAAGTATATTTAAGTGCATTGCTCAAGGGCACAGGTACCAAGGCCGGATATCGACCCCGCAACCCCACATTTTCACCCAAGTGTTGCGAGTCAGTGACCCAAACCACTCGGCCACGTTACCCCACAAAGTTCATGTGCCAAGTTTATTTAAGTAAGTGTTGTAGCGTGCCTTGCTCAATGGTACAAGTGTCACAACATGTCCTGGCAAGAATTTGAACCCACATTCCAGCTATTTGGCACAGGTACTTTTATTCGGTGTGCTAGTCCACTAGGTTATAACATTCCACAATCTGCTGCAAAATCGTACATACAATCTGAAATAGCATACATTTTGTCGTATTTAATGTAAACTGGGCTCAAAAAGAAATTTATAATTTTTCACAGAGAACACCCCATACTTACCATACAAACTCATTCATGCACAACAATAGGATCACACATGTGCTTTGATTCTTGAACAGCTTTGAACATTAATCTGAATGAATTATCGGGCTGTGACATGTGATACAGCAAGCGGTTCCATGCCAGTGCATTTTTCAGTTGGGTAACTGCTTGGGTAACTTTTCAGTTGGGTAACTGCTTGGTTACTGACATGTGTTTAGAGTAGAGTATTGAAGTAATCCGGTGTGTCATTTTGGTTCATTTTGATGGACAGGATTTTAAGATATGACCATGTGAAAAATTATAAGTTTCTTTTTGAGCGCAGTTTATGTTATTTTCAAGTGTTTTGTATGCCTCATGAAAATTGCGCTTAAATGTCTGTTTACATATGAATTTATATATATATATATATATATATATTTTGGATTGGTTGCACACTTGTTTGACAGAGTAACCATAGAAGAGTAAATCTTTTCCCTAGTATAGACTGCCGAAGTGAATACGTCACCTTTTGTTGGTTGCCTAGGCAATTGGCTCTAAACTAAAAATCACTAAACCGTGTCCCAGTGCTTTTCCAATAGTACTTTTCCCGACGGCCATGATAGTTTAGAGCCAATCGCCATGGCAACTCACGTCACACTTCGGCTGTCTATTGACTGCATACCTTTAGCTTTCATTTTCAAGACGAGTTCTCCACAGTTGGTGACACGGACATCAGCAACAGGGCGACTCTTATTGTCAACCCTCTGGTTCTCCACCTCTTGCACAATCTCCGAGCCCATGATGAGCTGACCAAACACAGTATGGATGCTACAAAAAGAGGAGAGAATGGAATGTGTTATGAACATGACCATCTATTTACACTTCTCACAATAAGTAATGGATATTGGTATATGTTGTCAATTCTAGTGACAAGGTGTGTCTGTCATGCAGATACAATGCATAGTTCTGATTTTGCCCGGTTAACCCTGCCCCCTTGGATATTGTTGCTATGGCTCACACGCTATCGTCAAAATGGCGACACACAACGCACAAAGCAATGGGACTTTCAACGGAAAGCACAGATTCATTGGAGAAAACTCAAAAGTATTCATGTTTCAGGGTCGACAGTTATCTTAGAACACACTGAGTAAAGGGCCCAGTAATACAGGGATGACATATCATGAAATACGTGCTTTCGTACCTTTGAACAACGAAACGACCGGCCTTGAAACCAAAAATTCACCCAGATCATCGCATACAGCACTGTACAAATTGTATGGGGTAGAACATTGCGTGATGTTGTTGTGAGACAGTGCACTTTGACCTATGTGGGCGATGTCTGCTAGCTCTGTTGTGGTTGGTCGGCGGGTTCGGTTGATTGACAGGTCGGAACTATGCATTGTCTTATCATATACAAAATCATACAAGCGGAATGCATACCCTCAATAAAATATCTGCAAACACCCCACAATATCCCTAACTTATTGTGAGTAGTGTAGGGCTGTGTTTGAGCGTACCATTCTTGTTACTCTGTGCGTACGCACTGCACTTGAGTCACATCGCATTAACGGCAAGCGTGTGATCCAAATGTGCAAATTGCCATTAATCAAAATGACCGTCTCTTCCCATGAACGGTATTTCACTGCTAAAAAGAAACTGAAGAAAATACAGACCTACAACCGTGATAACTTTTGCGGGATCTTTGATGCCGTCTAAAACAAACCTTAGCAAATGTTGCTTCAGTTATCAAGTTAACATGCGACACAATTCATCATAAATCCACCCATGTTCCGCCATCTTCGTGCAAGTCACGACACTCATCAGGAGTAAGATACTTCCCGTCTGATGAGGAGTAGCGAGAGCATACTCGCGCTGCCCCGAGTGTCGTTATTTTGGTCGTTCGCGCACGCTGATGAAATGTAATTGTAAAGAGTCGAAAAATTCCCCATACTTCGTCACACAAGTTATTCATACATCATAAAAACTATGATACCAAGACATGTTTAACTGTTTGTAAAACATTTTTGACCCACACATTTTTCTCGCGAGTGTTGGGATCTTGGTACCATATCAATTGTCACATTTTCTCATTACCATTCTGAAATTTTGCCTTCTTAATCCGTGTATTTTCAAGGATATTGTCGAAAAACCACCGATGTTTTGTAAACTAATTTATCCGGTTCCATAGAACCGTGCAGTATTTACACCAACCTTTTTGCTTCCACATCCAAATTGGAGAATGCAAAATTCTTGTTTTCCCCCCTTGGATAGTATTTTGGGGAGGTATTTTATATGATTGTTTGGTTAAAATGAAAAATTACCTAAACTGTATTCTGCACTATCCTACACAGGAACTTCAAAACATTTTGGTAACATAGAAAAGCCATTTTTATAAATGCATCAAAACGTCACAATTTGGCTCTTGTTTCATGTATGCTCAGCTCATATATCTGCCCAACTCAAAATTCGAGCTTCTTCCTCAGGGTAGATTCACACAGAACCTTTTCACACGCTATTTCGACGCGCGTCGCTTTGCGAAAAAGTGGTGTGGAGGTGATTTATAGTGAAACAACACACTGAAAATCATAGAATTAGAAAACCCTTTCCACCCAAGTTGATTCTGTAGTTTTCAGTCCGTCGTTTCACTTCAAGTTAACACCACACCGCTTTTTCTCAAGGGGACGCACATCACATTTACGCACAACAAAGACTCGGTGTGAATCCACCCTTAAATGTCTGACTGATGGAGATTTTACTAACTGTACAGCACGTCAAGGGCATACAGTTTCTCTTTTATTATTTAATAAATTCCCTACGAGATGCACTCATGTACAATGAAACTTACCCATCAAGATGTGGGGCTTGCTTGGTTGTGCTGCATCACCCAAGGCACACAAGGACAATAAGGAAAGGAAACCAAAAAGACGTTTTAATAATGATGCAAGAAAACACATGAATTTGCATCTGAAAGCAACTCGAGTCGACGTATTCATTAGTACACTTGGTTCCTTTTGTTATACACTGAATACATTTTATAATATATGCTAAGCTTGTCATAAGCCAGTATTTGTTTTAAATTATTTATATATGGTATGTTTACTTGTTTATACAAGTAAGTTAGAAAAACTCCGAGGGCTGAGAGGTTAAAAAGTGAGGGTCATGTAATCCTTTAATTATGTCTAATAAGTCACAGAAAGATCTGTTGAGAACCTTTGATTTGCTGCCAGATTGTGTGTAGATATTTGTTATAAAATATATAAAATAAAGCTTTTGCGGATACCGTGCGTTTCTGATACTGTGCAGCACAGAGCCCCAGTCTGATGCACGTACACGCTGGGCGCACCAAAGTACACGCGTATGCGCACATCATGCATTGAGTGGATGCACTGTGCATGTACACGCAACACGTGCGTGAGTACAGTAACAAAAAATACGTAACAAAAGCCCATGCAGTTGTAAACATTGGAAATTAACTGATGTTTTCAACACCAAAAAGACACAAATCTTGCAGAAAACTTACGAAACAAAGGTATAAGCTTCATTTTTTATAACAATAATAATATTGTATGTCTTTTCGGGTAATACGAGAATATACCGCACTCGTCATGAAAATACCAAACTCGCCTTTGGCTCGATCAGTATTTCAATGACTCATGTGGTAACAGGTATATTCCCATATTACCCTCAAAGACATCCAATATTATATAATTCCTGAAGCAATTTGGCGGACATTTTATTTCATATAGCCATCCAATGTTCTACAGCCAATCCAGTCCATAGAGATCAGTGAGTTCATTTAGAAACATTTTATGCGTGTCTCTGGCATGACAAAATAGCTTAATTTAGCATCATGACGATGCCCATGTATTATCCCGCCATATCCCTGGCTCCAATAGAGTACTTATTAAGTGAAAGTGTCACCCTTAATGTTTTGCCAAGGTTACTGGGTTTCTTGTGCTTTTAGCAAGAGGCGTTTCAGGGCCCAATTTCATGGAACCCGTTAGCACAAAAATGTGTTTAGCACAGAATTTCTTTGCTTTATTTTACAAAACTGGGTTGCCAGCCAAAATCGTAAGTGATGTGTATTTACTGATATTTTTGCTACTGTTCCTAAAAATACAATTTGACACACAATTTTGGCTGGTAACCCATTTTACAGAGCAAATAAATTCTGTGCAAAACAAATTTTTGTGCTAACAGGTTCCATGAAATTGGGCCCAGATTACAAGCGAATGTTTCAAAGACCCAGTTACCCTGGCAACTGACATCACACTTTAGTAATCTATAGCAAGACTACCATTTAATTTTTTTTATATCATAGAGCGTGTTTCTACTGCGGGCTTGGCATTAAATGCTTTTTGGCTATGCAGTGGGCAACGCTTTTAATCGTAATCTTGGCTGTTTCTACTGCAGACAAAATACCAGTATTTTGTGCATGTGGCAGTTGAAACAACACGGTCAACTTGAAAAGCATTATCAGCCATTGCGACTGCCAAAATGCCATTACAGGGATTGGCAATAACCTTCTCCAAGCAGACCTTTGAAGACATCATCAAATAACAATAACCATTTGATACTGTTTCTATTAGAAAGATAACAGTACTGAACAGCGTTCTCCATTGCCAGTTTTGTCCGGGCGCACCGCCAGACAAAATCATCAGAAGTACCATAATCCATTTCCCCCTCTGAATTACTTCGAAATCATGTTTGGTGTAAAGTCACCAAACATGATTCGCTAGCCACTGATGTCATTATCGTTCACTTACCACACAAATCTATCGCATCGACGACCCAATCCGTGGTCGATAACGGCCATGACAGTTGCATGCATGCATTCATTTTGAACAGCGCCCTCACGCTGTGAACACTAATTCGCCGCGTAAGGGCGCTGCTCAGCGCGCCCGGACAAAATTTTTAGCAGTAGAGAACACTGCTAAAATATTTTCAAAATGGTAATCATACTCAGTACAAACAAGTTCCAAGTCGAAAGGTTTTTAGCAAATAGTTGGGGATGAAATGAGGCCCAGTATTTAGAAATTGCCATGGCATTGGTCTGGCAAATTTTACACATGGAAGGGGCTAATTAAAGGCAATATTTGGCAATTAAATTATAGAAGAAATCTCAAAATTTGACAAAATTCCATTTTGGGAATCTTATATACAAAAAACACACTTCCCATGTGCGTCTCTAATTTTGACACACACAAGGGGTTTATGGACCAATTACCTTCACTTTCGGCTGGAATAGAAGTTTTTTTCTGCAAAATAGCAATTCAACACAAAAACAGCAAAATAGAAACAGTCACTAAGTTACAGTCAATATTTCATAGCACTCATAAAACTCTAAGCGTTGACAAATAAAAATGACATGCTAAACGTCATTAGCACCTACAGTGTAGTAATAAAATGTGCATTCCTCTGTTGGTAATACATTTTCTGACCAAAAATGCTGGCTGCAAGAAATTCTTGCAATTCATACAAACAAAAGTTATCATACACTCGACCAAAAAAGTTCTGTCACCAGTAAGACATTTGTAGATATTTATTATGAAATTGGATTTAATGTAGGTAAATAATATATCAAATTTTAGCTGAACATATCCCTCAAAGGAATAGAGCTCAAGAGAGATCATGATGGCAAGCTTCACTGAACAGGAATGCAACAAAGGAGTGTGGGGTCAAAATGAAAAACACCAAAGAACAATGCAACTTGTGATTTGGGCAATTTGTGTGTAGACAATTAGGAAATTTTTAAGTGAGTTTGGATTTATCAATGTCTTGTCAAAAACATCCAAATCAAAATGGTTAAATTGTCCAATCTGAATCGTGCCATTGCATTAGGTATGGTGGAAGCAAAATACTGAACTGTATTTCCCCTTGCTTGAGTGCAATAAAGTTGACATCGTTGTTTTTTTGTGTTTTTCATTCCGACCCCACACTCCTTTGTTGCATTCCTGTTCCGTGAAGCTTGCCATCATGGACTCCGTTGAGCTATATTCATTTGAGTGATATGTTCAGCTACAATTTGATATATTATTTTCCTACATTAAATTCAATTTCATAATAAATATCTACAAATGTCTTACTGGTGACAGAACTTTTTTGGTAGAGTGTATATGACCACTCTAACAAGTATCTGACTAAAGCCGCCCTAAGGTCGACCTTGCGACGACACAGAACAGTCGGCAACTGCCTTTTTATGACAAAGCCGCGCCTATGCCTGAGCTACGCCCGTTTGCATCAAATTAGTTGACGATTGGTTTGAGACCCGTGTATAGCTCTGACAACATTATGAAAATCACCATCAGGCGACGCTCAAAATAATCAACAATGACAACAGTAGAAAATGTTCATCTTTTGCGACATGATGCCGATCGTCACAGCCAAGTTCTATAGAAGAAAACAAGATGCGCGAGTGGCATGCACATCCAATTTTCTTCAGCCAATCGGCATGCAGAAAAATCACGCCATCGTGCGTGACATGAGCATAGTTACGATTGTTGTGTCGAGTTTCCGCTTGTTCAGCGAGTTTTGTGACCCGAGTGTTACTGTTTTGCTTGATGCCAAGTGTTTTGTCGTGGCGCAAGAGAATCGCAGGTTGACCTGAGTGCGGTTTAAGAGTGTCACAATTTATGCTGTTTGTACGGCTCCTCATTTATTATGAATGTGCACAGTATTTGAACAGTGGGATTTCTACATGCTTTCCCCATTTTTACCAACTTTTTAAAATTTGCATTTAATGCTGTTTAAGTTTTTAACACCATCTTTAAATCCTGATACACTTTATCAGATTTTCAAAAGTTAAACATTATTTTCGACTTCATCGGATATTTATAAACTTAAATAGACATGGCTTACACTTTCTGAGAAGTCTTTCAAATTTGTAAAAATAAATAAATAAAAAATGAGCATTGATACTTACATGAAGAATTGTGACCCATTTGTATCCTTGCCACGATTGGCCATGGATAGTAAAAAAGGCCTGTCATGCTTGAAGTCAAAATTTTCATCTGCAAAATTGACATTGAATGTATAGTTATTGGTCACAGTCAAAAGTTAGTTACATGGTCAAAAATTTGTTTTTGAAGTTATTGCAGAATTACGTACGAAACATTTGAAAAGAGCTGAAAATGAATCTTTACAATTAGCTTAAAGAGCTAGTTTCCCCTGTAAAGAAAAATCAAGCATTTGCACCTTTTCGATAGTCCACATATCCCTCTAGCCGGCTTATATGGCAGTTCTTTTCAAATTGCTGTTTTTAAGTGGATAAATCGCAAGCAAAAGTGCAATTTTCGAAAATGAAATGTTCACGATTTCTGAAACTCTCATTAGGTATTAATGATATGCGCGTGCAGGCCTCAAATTTCGCAGTTTTTAGGGCAAGGCCACTTTGGCCTTGCATTAAGGCAAATTAGAAAGGGCACCGAGGCCACAAGGCAGGGCACTGAGGCCAACTTTAGTTTTGAAAAAGGGCAACAAGGCCACAAGGAGAAAAACAATGAAAACAAATGTTTGTTTGGAGTCGAGTAGGTCTGGTGGCAAAGTGTATACACAAAGGAATTGGGTCCGAGTCGGTCTGGGGCCGAGTTTATACACAAAGTAATTGGGGCCGAGTTGGTCTGGGGCCGAGTTTGTACACAAGGCAATTGGGGCCAAGTTTGTTTGGACAAAACGTTTTCGCCACGCCACGCGGTGCCGGTAAAACTGGGCGGCATACCCAGTACATGTACATGTACCTGACGAATACCAGTGAAAGCATAATGCAAATGCCAGCTCATGTACTTTTTCCTTCCATGCGCTGGTACCCACCATAGACGATGTATGAGCTGTGTGGCTTATCAGTATTTACATGTACATGACTACACGTGTACCATACACGAAAATGCATTGACGACCGACTGCGTGCCATAGTCGAGTCACCGGACGCGCGCGCGCTGCGCTGTGCTCTCGCTTGTTGATATGATGTTCGTTCAGTTTCTAGGAATTTTGGCAGAGTTTATACACGCACGCGTACCGCGGTACACTTCGAGTTCGAGTGTCGTTTATCGCCCATTTTATCTTGATGCAAAAAATGGGCACGACAGCCATCGGCGAAAAAGGGCAGGGCATTTTTGGCCGTGAAAGGGCCAAATTTTTGAGGGGCATCAAGGTCAGTAAGAGGGGCATCGGCGGCCATGGCCGTCGTGGCCGCCGTGAAATTTGAGCCCTGGCGTGACCCCGTGACGCAATCCTGAGAAAGAGAGGTCAACACGATTGTCAGCTCCATATGTTTACACGCAAAAAACTCGGGAAAACCGTCTCTGATAGATGGTGTTTTTTTAAGATTTTTTTTTCATCCAAAAAGCCAGAGATATGCCCAGTAGTTGCGTGGTTGTATGTTTTACCAGACACTATGAAAAAAAAAGAGCAGAAACATTTTCTTATTTCCAAGAATGAGAAAAATGAGTCGCGGGAAGGATTAGGCGAACCTGTACCGGATAGGCTGCCGTGTGTTGAGTTATGTGTACGGGTAGGCTGCCGTGTGTGCGTAGGGACCAAAATGGACTGTTGCCGTCTATTCATTTTTATTGACGGTTCCGCACGTAAATTGGACGCATTTTAAAACAGCAACCGCTTGATGAATTTTTGCAACAATGGTATTTTTGAAATCTGTTGCAACTTGTCTGTTGTGTGAAAGTGGTTTTAACTCAAAATATATATTTTGATTTTTTTTTTTCCCAAGTCGGTCGAGCTGGTACAACAGTCAAGTTGGTTCAACCATGGTTCAACTTCAAGTAATGCACATGTAATGCACTGTATCAATCATCTCTGCAGGTGGGCGACTTTTGATTCAGTATTATGCACCTACATGTATCAATTGTTCCCCCGCCCCCTACCCCCCATATGTTTTAGTTAATGAGTGGGAGATTAAATTTCAGGAAAGGTCATTTTAAGGTCACGTGATCCACAAGGTCAAATTCTAGGTCATAGCAAAGGTCAAAGGTCAATGCACCCCCTACATACTTCAATCCCTAAAATAATGGCAGATTTTCAATCCTTGACTAATCCACTTTCCAACACCAATTTTGTGAAGATTATCTCAGTAGTTCCCGAGATATGAGGGTTCAAAGGTGTGCGTCCGTGCCGCTTTTAGCAAAAAATTAAAAAATATCGGGGGCCGTATCTCCGAAACCACTGGTCCGATTGATCTAAATTTTGATATTTGGTGCTGTGGGATCCCAATCAACAAGTATACCAAGTTTCACCAATATCTGAGAGGGTCGGGTTTAACCCATTGGGCGATTTGACATGGAATGACCCACATCTAGTATCAGTTTACAGTCAAATTGATCGTTTGCCAATTCGACTTGAACTACATGTAACTCGACCGTTCTAACGACCGTTGGTTTTGCGTCAAAGCACAGAAGAAAAAAAAACACCAACAAAAATCAGCAATCCAAAAAAATTGAAAATCCAAATACAATCGGCAGAATATCATGCCTGAATTATAATAACGAACACGAAGGAGCAAAGAAAGAATGTACTTAAAGGCACAGGCCTGTCAGCATTGCGCGCGTGCCAAATTCGTGACACAAAATACGCATAGAAAAGGCATGGAGCTGCCTAATTCGTGGCACGAATTTGGCGCACATGCAGTGCTGACGAGCCTGTGCCTTTAAACACAATTTCCTACAATTATACTCTTCTTTTCCCAAGAACAATTTGATGGAATTGAAGAAGTCCCAATTGCCAAGAAATATGCAAAATTGTTTTAAAAATCCTTGTCCCTCAATCTTTTATTGAAGGTTTGTGTCAATGTTTATCCCAACACCTTTTTAAAACAAAATAAAAATGTTTTGCTTTTCAAAATACGCACCACTAAATGTCCCTCCATAGATAGACTCTCCCCCGGTTCCATTTCCTGTAACAAAGAAACAAATTGAAAGAATTTCATTATAAAATGCCAAAGACCAAGAATAAGCATTTGTAACCAGTGTTAGCATTTGTGACCAGAGTCAGTGATTGATTTGAACTGCTGGGGTTTAATGGGATGTGTGTCGTATTGCCATACTCTCTGTACCTACTCAATCAAATCCCAATGACTATGGGCCTGTTGAAAAAAAAATCTGAATCCATAGTTCCGACCTGTCAATCAAGCCGAACCCACCGACCAATCACAACAGAGCTAGCAGACAGCGCCCACATAGGTCAAAGTGCATTGCCTCACAACAACATGCAATTTTCTGCCCCATACAATTTGTACAGTGTTGTATGCGATGATCCGGGTGAAGTTTTGGTTTCAAGGCCGGGCGATTCGCTGTTCAAAGGTAAGAAAGCATGTATTTCATGATATGACATCCCTGTATTACTGGCCCTTTACTCAGTGTGTTCTAAGACAACTGTCGACCCTGAAACATGAATACCTTTGAGTTTTCTCCAATGAATCTGTGCTTTCCGTTGAAAGTCCCATTAGTTTGTGCAGTATGTGTGGACATTTTGATGATAGCGTGTGAGGCATAGCAACAATATTCAAGGGGGCGGGGTTAACTGGGCAAAATCGGAACTTATGCATTCAATCAAGTGTGCTGCTGGAATTTGGCGAGTTGGATATTAAACCAGCAACAGTCAATCAATGGCTACGTTCGGGTGTGCATTACGCGTACGGCAAGTCCGCAGTCCGCATGCGTGAATAGCCATCAGTCAAGATGGCCGTCTCTTCCCATGACTACACAAAAAACGCTGTTTCACTGCTCACAAGAAACTGAAAAATTACAGACCGTAAGTCGTGAGAACCTTTGATGCCGTGCAAAACAAACCTTAGTGAGTTGTTGGTTCAGTTATCGAGTTGACACATTGAGCATATTCACCAAAAATCTCACCCACAATCCGCCATTTTCGTACAAATCACATGTCACTTTTCAGGAGTAAGAGCACACTCCCCATTTGTCTGGGAGTAGCGAGAGCATACTCTCACTGACCCGAGTGTCGTTAATCTTGCCGTACGCGCACGCAGGAGTATACTCGTGTTAACACGAGTACACGCCCGAACGCAGCCATAGTGTTGGAATTAAAGATTTGGGTAAGGCTCGAAGGGCTTAGGGTTAATGAACCTGCAGCCGATTTCAGGAAACATCAAGCAACAGCGCAAGTCCACTTGTGCAATTTTTTATTATGTAAGCTGCGCAACAATCATGCAAACATTTTACACAAACAATGTCGTTTTTAAAAAATTTACTAAACTACGCACTTTTTCGTGAAATCGGCTTCCAAAATGTGAAAACACAGCTGAGTAGGATTATTGTTAGAGTGAATGGCAGCTAAGACAGTTACTTGCACACATTTTCTCAAAGCTGTGTGCAAAATCAAGTCACTACAGGTGTTGGGTATTGACAGTCATTAGAGAGATTTCGCAATCCGTCACCGTTAATTCACCACATCCAACAGCAGAGGGACCGGCAATTACAGGAATGGGAGCAAGTGTGGTTGAGTGCCTTGCTCAAGGGCACAGGTGCCACAACCCGTCGCCGCCCGGAATTGAACCTACATTCTAGTACTAACACAGAAACTTATGTTCGACGCACTAGACCGCTCGTTTCGCAACGCCAAAACTACAGCGTGTTGGCTAAATGGAGTCTATTTCAGACATGGAGAAAATTACCCGGCATAACACGGCAGGGTTCTCCCCAGGTTATTTGAAAATGTGTGGGGGCCCAACTGCGAAGCCACGGCGTGGGGTCCGGGGCCCGCTTAAGGGCCCCGTGAAAATTTGTGACTTTACAAGCTTTCTGGTGCATTTTAGAGCTATCCTGGGGTCCTGAACTTGAAGGCCGGGCTTGTTATGAATTCTTTAACTCAGTTTAAGATTGTTTTTGTGCAGATGAATTATTATTATTTTTTTTTTAAATCTTTAAAAATCTTGTTATTTTTACAACTTGTTTGTATACAAGGCAATTAGGGCCGAGTCAGTCTGGGGCCGAGTTTGTACACAAGGTAATGGGGGCCGAGTCAGTCTGGGTACGAGTTTGTACACAAGGCAATTAGGGCCGAGTCAGTCTGGGGCCGAGTTTGTACACAAAGCAATGGGGGCCGAGTTGGTCTGGGGCCGAGTTTGTACACAAGGCAATAAGGGCCGAGTTGGTCTGGGGCCGAGCAGGGAATTTCACGTGCAGGGAATTTCCCTTTCAGAGTAATAAGAGGCCAACTCGTGTTGTAAAACGCATGCTGATTGGCTGATCAAAATAATATGACCTAGCTGTTGCTGGTAAATTCTGGCCAATGACGTTCAAGTTAACAAAAGGTGACCAGCATGAGTTGGACTGGTTACCGCCCCACTAAAGTGGGCAATATTTTGGTCCGGAAACCAGACTAGGCACGTTCCGGCGCCCGTGGACCAGCACGTACAGGGCGAGGGACCGGGCCAGCCGTACCGTATCGAGAGCTGCTTTTGGTCGTCCGTGCGAATCAGAATGAAGTATTTTTTGCAAAGAATTCTCTGTGGTTCTTTTTTCACGAGAGAGAATTTATGTCTGGTAATTTTATTGTATTTTTTAGCAGCACTATGTGTGATATTTTTGTTTTTTTGTTGTGCGTATCGGGAGCTGAATTTTTTGATCGGCAATTTTTCCTGCGTATCGGGTCGGAATTTCAGCGTATCGGGCCGATACGCACGTTTGTACGTGGGGAGAACCCTGCACGGCTTTGATACTAATTTTACTTTCAATTCAAAGCTTTGAAACGCACACACAAAACTGTGGACATTCATAATTCATACTTTTTTCAACCCGTCTACGTAAACGCATTGAAAAATGAGGAAAAACACTAGAAATCAAACGTTTCACTATGCGCTAAGTGCTTATGTATAGCGAGCTCCATATCCATGCCGTGCAAACACGTAGCAGATAGCAAGTCGCATATGACATCACATGTCCATATGACATCACATGAAGCGCTTATCCGTATGATCTGTGCGCTTGCGAAACCTCTCTATTGACGAGTCAGTGTTTTTGATGTAATTACCTGCACTGAAATCACCTCCCTGTATGATGAAATCTTTGACTACCCGATGGATGGGTGTGCCCTTATAATGTAAGGGTTTCTCTGTTGTTTTTCCAGTACCCTTTTCACCTGAGGGAAAAAATTTGTAAAAAATTATACAATAAACCTTGCATAAGTCTGATACATTTATGTCGGATTTTCACTTATCTCGGACAAAATCGCTTGGAACATTTGATTATTATGGTTATTCCTAATAAAAATCATCACTTAAGTCAACCTAGAACATTTGTTCAATTCTTTTGTGTTTTACCTCTTTCGGATTGACAAAAGTTGACATGTTCGTACATTAATTTCACTTTAGTTTACCGTGGGGACTTTAGGAATTTCCCGGTTTTACGGCCTCCCCATCCCCATGCGGCTTCTCGAAATGCCGCCTGCATGAAAATGTAGTGTAAAAAAAAAAAGGTTGGTGTTGGAATTCATTTTTTTTTACTGTCAACCGTTGGATAGTTGTAGATTAGTGAATCCCTATGCGTATCCTATGCGGATAAAATCGCTTGGTCCCGTTGGATCCGACTTATCCGAGGTTTACTGTCTGTAGTACAAAAGTAAAGTCATTTCACGAGCCTTCTGGTTCATGCAATTGGTACATGTACTCATCCCCAGTTTCTATGGCATAGAGTGACTAGGAGCAACACTACTTTCCCTGAATGGGATGCCATCAGTCAAAAATAATGTGCATCATTTGCAGGACAACACAGTTGGTACACCAATAACACATTTAGTAAGACACTCAAGTCCCAATTCAGTCCAGTTTTGAATTTCAAATATTTTTTTTTTATACATGTAACAAACACTACAGCACTTTAATTTAGCATAAGTAAAAGGATAATATTCAACATTATTAGACTGAAACCACTGAATGGAACTGTCCACTGTTAAGGTCGGTTCATACCTCATATGAAAGAAAACAGGAATATGAATCTAACATAAATTTGACATCAAAACATTTCATGACAAAAGTTCACACAAATTGAAACTTGTTCAACATTTTTGTGAATTTGTTATGCAAAAACTTACCTGTGATGTACGGTATTAACTGGACTTTACATTTTTAACACTTAAAGATGGACTGTTTGTGTTTGGGTGAAAGGATTAAAAAATTAACTTACACTAGCGAAGGAATTTAGAAAGCTTACGTGTCTCTGTAACGAAAACAATAACAAACTTAAATTTCCGACAGTCGGGAATTGGAGATACATGTACAAGCCTTTTTCTTAAAATGGGCTTTACATGTTGTACATGTGCGCGTACGTTCACATGTACACAGTATGTGTACATGTACGTACGTACGTACGTACATGTACATTATACGTCATAACCATGTTGATTAAAAAGCAGGGCCTGCTTGTTTTTAATCGACTGGATTTTTACGTTCTTAGTACCAAATGAAAGCTGATAACTTTTTCTAATCTAGAAAAATAGCAGTTTAACTTAAACAATTTTTGTTTACACCCACATCGGCCTAAACACGGACAGTCCATCTTTAAGGTACTTTTGAGAGAAGTAAATACCTGTACAAAGGGCTCTAAAATTCTCGCAGGTCAGGGGGCAGATGTCGGTGAAGAGTTCAAAGGTCACTCGTCCAACTGTGAAAAAAAGAATGGTCATGTTGTTATCCTTTAGTTTACAATAACTGCAACAGACATTTCAAAAATTGTGACCAATGAAAGGAATTCATTCAGCTGTGGGATATGGGGTGCTAAAAATTGACTGGATTAATTACATTTGACTGGATTAATTTGTAAAAGTGTGATGAAATATAGGTTGGGACCACAGAGTCAGGGTTTCCCCCAAAGCGTTATAGAGTAGTGGTGCCACTAACCTTTGGCAAATGGCCACTACTCTTTAGCAATCAGCCACTACCCATTCACATTCAGAGCTTCCAACAATATTCTTGCAGAATATTGCCTTCTGAGCTCTCGGAGATTAAAATTGATACAAAAAACAATGAAACTGATAAATGTACAATGAACGAAGTGAAAACTCTTTAGAAATCCACCGTTTGTATTATGGCAGTATCACAGTAGTGGATGATGGCGAAAGCGAACAGACAACGTATGTCATCTCAAATTATTTTCGAATATATTTTACCACTACGCTTTAACAATTTTCTGGGGGAAACACCGAGTTAAATACGTAAAATCAACTGAACTTGCTACTCTTGTACATAGTGACTGGTATACATGTAGGTACAACTTTAGTCGCGTACCCGACCTGCTGTGGATGCTTGCCCATCATGACTGGGGAATCACGGTGAAAGCTCATCACTGATAGGTTGAACGTCATTACCCATTTGTGAGCTGTCGTTGATAGTACGTGCACTGCTATTGGTCATTCGATCAAATCAGCGTGCTGCCACAGCAACAGACAAGCCTTGGTAGTAAATGGGTGCCAAAAGATCGTGCGATATGACGCGGCACGGCGCTACAATACAGCTACTAGACACCGTCAGTGTTTCAAATGCTACAATGTATGCGTAACTGTCCTGATTGAATTTGATCCATCCTGAGATCTCAGGGAATTTCTACTCTGCAAAGCGACGTGACAATACCCTGAGGAAATACACGCAAATCTGTGGAGCGAGCCGGCTGTTGCCTTGAGCCAACTCACGCCCGAGTCATTTTGATGTAATTTAATCAATTCGGTCATGTTATGCCGAAAAGAAACAATTTCTATACTTTCCAGAAATTGTATTGGGTTCCGTTCCTTATGACTGTCCCATTCCTACTAAACTTTCAAACGACGAACCTTATTTACTCCGCAGTTTTTCAAATTAATAACAGGGATGCATGCTGACGAATGTAATGGAACGGATTCCCCAGTATGCTTTAAATAGCAGCCAATCGCCGACGCGGACAACGGCCAGCATTACCGAGTACATGTATCACATGCGTGCACGGTGTTTACAGTCTGCGCGCGTTACATTTGAATGCCTGCAATCGTGCTACAATGCACTGTAAGCGTCCTGATTGATCCAGCAGAGGCGACAAGATTTCTGTCGCTAGTCCCACCGCCAAATGGGGCCTTTTTCAACAGGGCCACTGTACGCAGGAGTTGGGGAGTGCGTTAAAGGGGCACTGTTGCAAGAGGATGAATTTGATCAAGATTGGGAGGGAATTCTTCGTGTTTGATGAGGGACATCATAAAGAAGTGCCTTCTACATGTACTAAGTGTAATGTAACGTGGGCGAAGACGGTACATATTTCTTGTAAAGACCATTTGGGGTGTGTTATGGTACTGATTTATGGTGCAGCCTTCTGAGCTTTACCCGCTGTGTTTATAATAATGAGCCAAAAGCTTCGCAAGGGGTCCTGCACCGAAATTCGATGAGCTCTCACCGTGATTCTCCAGACCCGATGGGCCAGCATCCCCAGTGGGTCAGGGTATGAGACAAGCAAAACTTCTGCACTACGTCATACATGTATTTTTTTCATACAACGAACAAGAAATATGACCCACCAAAAGGCAGACAAATTCCATAAAGAATGGCAACTGCACCAACACAATGTTGTATATGTGCCACCATTTTGTCTGAAAACTGGGCGAAGGAATTATGTTTTCGCATACAACTCATGTGTGCATTCCTATGGCAATACACATAAAAATAGTGTGCAAAAGCATCGTTCTTTGCCTAGTTTTTGGACAAAATAGAACTGTCCATAAGCCATTCTGTGTGATGTTTGTATTCACTTTTCAGTAAGTCACATTTCTTGTTCTATACAAAAAGTTGCACTTGTTTAGTACAATGTCTTTTGTTTTTTAGATTAATTCTCCTTTAAACAGTTCATACTCCAGTTTTCCATACATCTAATTACATCGTTTAGTTTTTCCTTAGTAAAATAGTGACTTTCCCTCTTAATTTTATGTTTTTAAACAAGCATTTTACAAAGTTTACGATAATCTTGCCGTCAAACTTACGATTAGTCCCATTGACAGCAATGTCAAAGAAGCACCGCGGTCGGTGCTTCCCACCTGATGCTACCATCGTGGAAAATCTGCAGAAAAAAAGCAAACGTGATTAGGCCATAATAAACAATTAACACGTTCACTTGGTGGGACTGAGTTGACTGGGACCGAGTTGCAATCCCTTAACTATGTTGGGCACAATCTTTATGCTCGGCGCAAATTCTGAATTTGCGCAAGCAGATTTTGAACTTCACCCAGTTCAAAGATTGCGCAGAGCCAATTTTGATTCTGAACGCAATTTCAGAATCTGCGCAAGATAGGGTCCCAAGCGCAGTTTTAAATTCGGTAGGCAATCTGATTCAGTACCTCCAGCTCAAAATTTGCGCGCGCAGGTTTTAAATCTGCTTGCGCAAATTCAAAATTTGTGCCAAGCATGAAAATTGCGCCCAACAACTATAGCCGTTCATTAACGCGTTACAGTTACCGTAAGTATAGCCACTGCGGTTAAAAAAAAAGACCTAAAACATATACTATCATGACTATACACCATGTGCACGTTCGCTAGATGAGAGTCCATGAACAAAGTCTATGGAGATAAAAAGGACATAAAAATTGTAAATGTTTTCAACGAAAAACTAAATATTTTCTCATTGCTAAAATCATGTTTCCTAAACCAAATTTACCCTTTCTGGGGCATTATGTCATTATTAGGAAGAATTAGTGGCGAACGTGTATACAGTATTTTGGTATTTTTTTCGTATACATTGAACACAGATTTTAATAAAATTACCTTCTGGAATCAACAGATAATCAAATAAACCCTTTTACGGTTATCGACGCCATGTTGGTCACGGGGCAAAAAAACACGCGTTGCTATGCTCGCGTGTTCAGTGGAATTTTTTGTGTTGTTGGGTCACTGTGCATTCACTACAATCCGCACACATTCACAAACAAAATCAAATTGTTTTCCCCTGCAGACTGCAATCATGAACCAATGCATAGTTCCGACTTTGCCCAGTTAACCCCGCCCCCTTGGATATTGTTGCTATGGCTCACACGCTATCATCAAAATGGCGACACACAACGCACAAAGCAATGGGACTTTCAACGGAAAGCACAGATTCATTGGAGAAAACTCAAATGTATTCATGTTTCAGGGTCAACAGTTATCTTAGAACACACTGAGTAAAGGGCCAGTAATACAGGGATATCATATCATCACGAAATATAGCTTTCGTACCTTTGAACAACGAAACCACCGGCCTTGAAACCAAAAATTCACCCGGATCATCGCATACAACACTGTACAAATTGTATGGGGCAGAACATCGCGTGATGACGTGGCGTACAGTGCACTTTGATCTATGTGGGTGATATCTGCCAGCTCTGTTGTGATTGGTTGGCGGGTTCGGTTGATTGACAGGTCGGAACTATGCATTAAAGAAAATACTTCTTCCTGCCTTTTCTGACCTCTGACCAGCTCCACCCTTTTACAAGTTTTAGCTTAGAGGCAGGAGTAGTTCATGGAATTGGCATTTAGTTTGTTGTGTTTACTATACAAATAAATTGCCGATTTATTTTATTTTATTTTATTTTTTAATGATTGGATGAATGGAGATTCAAATCATTTAAATTAGTTGTGTTTACTGTAAAGAAATTGCCAAAACTTTTTCAAATGTATTTCAGCAGTTAAACCCAATGCATAGTTCCGAGATTGCCCAGTTAACCCCGCCCCTTAGATATTGTTGCTATGTGCTCACAAGCCATCGCAAAAAATGGCGACAGACAACGTACAAAGCAATGGGACTCGGCATGGAAAGCACAGATTCATTGGAGAAAACTCAAAGGTATTTATGTTTTAGGGTCGACAGTTACCGTAGCACACACAGAGCGAAGGGCTAGTAATGCAGGGATTACATATATTCATAAAAATGCGCTTTCCTACCTCTGAACAGCAAATCGCCCGACATTGAAACCAAAATTTACCCGGTCACTGGCGCATACAACATACAAACTGTATGGGCAGAAAATCGCGTATGATTGTGTGCATGTGATGATTGCATCACTTTGACCTACGTGGGCGCCGTCTGCTAGCTCTGTTGTGATTGGTCGGCGGGTTCGGCTTGATTGACAGGTCGGAACTATGCATTCTTGGGAAAAAGAAAAACTGCCCTCCAGGGCCACAATATCCAAAAAAGATTTCTGCAAAAAAACAATCGGTTCTTTCAAAACCAGGGTCGTTTTTTTCGAAGAAAAAAAAACGACCCTCCAGGGCCACAGAGATTTCTGTAAATGCCCGGCAAAATTTTTCTTGAAAATGAGTTGTTAAAAACTGTTCACAAAACTTTCTACAAACATGTTTGGGGTCACGATAAGGATTTCGATATTTGCACAATGGAGATTAGCTACATCATTGTACATGCACTTGCCGAACCGGCGTACGGGTTGGCTGGCATACGAGTTGGTTGCGTACGAGTTGGCACGCTTACGAGTAGCCCCGCGAGCAGGGCAAACTCACGCAAATGAAATTTGTCCCATGGTTCTGATATTTGCTCAATAGGTGCACTCACCCCAGTTTGCAAATATTCCGAAGAGTACGCATCGATCCGATGTCTAGTTTCGGTGAAATCGTGGGGAAAGTTTGAGACCTTCCATGCGATAAAATACGACTATTTGACAAAAAAATCAAATATGCGCATGCGCGAGAGCGGAGAGGTCAACACAATCTAGACTGGTTCGCTGTCCTCATATTTACTTCTAGTGTTGACCTCTCCGCTCTCGCGCATGCACATATTTGATTTTTGGTCAAATAGTCGTATTTTATCGCATGGAAGGTCTCAAACTTTCCCCACGATTTCACCGAAACTAGACATCGGATCGATGCGTACTCTTCGGAATATTTGAAAACTGGGGTGAGTGCACCCATTGAGCAAATATCAGAGCCATGGGACAAATTTCATTTGCGTGAGTTTGCCACAGATTTGGGGTAGATTAGGCAACGGGGCTGAGGGTTTTCCCGAAGCACTGCTCGCGGGGCTAGCTTACGAGTTGACCTGTATTCGCATTTGAAGTCGAGTTGGTCAACGGATGAGTTGGTACAACGGTCGAGTTGGTACAACGGTCGAGTTGGTACAACGGTCGAGTTGGTACAACGGTCGAGTTGGTACAACGGTCGAGTTGGTTCGAGTCGAGTTGGCAATCGGTCGAGTTAACCTGGGGCCAATTTCATGGCACAATTGCAGAATACCCCGCAACTCGCAAACACCACCTCGTAGCCGGCTACGCAGTTACGGTTGAATGCTCTCACTATATACTGTGTGTAATGCTCTCACTATACACTGTGTGTAATGCTCTCACTATACACTGTCTCGTAGCCGGCTACGCAGTTACGGTTGAATGCTCTCACTATACACTGTGTGTAATGCTCTCACTATACACTGTGTGTAATGCTCTCACTATACACTGTCTCGTAGCCGGCTACGCAGTTACGGTTGAATGCTCTCACTATACACTGTGTGTAATGCTCTCACTATACACTGTGTGTAATGCTCTCACTATACACTGTGTGTAATGCTCTGTGTACGTTGTGTACGCACTGCGCTATTCTGATTGGACAATGCAACGCCAACATCGTATCCGCGTAGCCGGCAACGGGGTGGTTGGGTTGGACTTAGCATTTTTTTCGATAGTTCCTATTCGTTTTGCACTGCTCTATTCTGATTGGACAACGCAACGCCAACATCGTATCCGCGTAGCCGGCAACGGGGTGGTTGGGTTGGAATTATAATTTTTTTCGATATTTCCTATTCTTTTTGCACTGCTCGATTCTGATTGGACAACGCATATCCAACATCGTATCCGCGTAGCCGGCAACGGGGTGGTTGGGTTGGACATAGAATTTTTTTTGATAATTCCTATTCTTTTTGCACTGCTCGATTCTGATTGGACAACGCAACGCCAACATCGTATCCGCGTAGCCGGCAACGGGGTGGTTGGGTTGGACTTATAATTTTTTTCGATATTTCCTATTCTTTTTGCACTGCTCGATTCTGATTGGACAACGCATATCCAACATCGTATCCGCGTAGCCGGCAACGGGGTGGTTGGGTTGGACATAGAATTTTTTTCGATAATTCCTATTCTTTTTGCACTGCTCGATTCTGATTGGACAACGCATCGCCAACATCGTATCCGCGTAGCCGGCAACGGGGTGGTTGGGTTGGACTTAGAATTTTTTTCGATAGTTCCTATTCGTTTTGCACTGCGCTATTCTGATTGGACAATGCAACGCCAACATCGTATCCGCGTAGCCGGCAACGGGGTGGTTGGGTTGGACTTAGAATTTTTTTCGATAGTTCCTATTCGTTTTGCACTGCGCTGTTCTGATTGGACAATGCAACGCCAACATCGTATCCGCGTAGCCGGCAACGGGGTGGTTGGGTTGGACTTAGAATTTGTTTCGATAGTTCCTATTCGTTTTGCACTGCGCTGTTCTGATTGGACAATGCAACGCCAACATCGTATCCGCGTAGCCGGCAACGGGGTGGTTGGGTTGGACTTAGAATTTCTTTCGATATTTCCTATTCGTTTTGCACTGCTCGATTCTGATTGGACAACGCATATCCAACATCGTATCCGCGTAGCCGGCAACGGGGTGGTTGGGTTGGACTTAGAATTTTTTTCGATAGTTCCTATTCGTTTTGCACTGCGCTATTCTGATTGGACAATGCAACGCCAACATCGTATCCGCGTAGCCGGCAACGGGGTGGTTGGGTTGGACATAGAAATTTTTTCGATAATTCCTATTCTTTTTGCACTGCTCGATTCTGATTGGACAACGCATCGCCAACATCGTATCCGCGTAGCCGGCAACGGGGTGGTTGGGTTGGACTTAGAATTTTTTTCGATAGTTCCTATTCGTTTTGCACTGCGCTATTCTGATTGGACAATGCAACGCCAACATCGTATCCGCGTAGCCGGCAACGGGGTGGTTGGGTTGGACTTAGAATTTTTTTCGATAGTTCCTATTCGTTTTGCACTGCGCTGTTCTGATTGGACAATGCAACGCCAACATCGTATCCGCGTAGCCGGCAACGGGGTGGTTGGGTTGGACTTAGAATTTGTTTGGATAGTTCCTATTCGTTTTGCACTGCGCTGTTCTGATTGGACAATGCAACGCCAACATCGTATCCGCGTAGCCGGCAACGGGGTGGTTGGGTTGGACTTAGAATTTCTTTCGATATTTCCTATTCGTTTTGCACTGCTCGATTCTGATTGGACAACGCATATCCAACATCGTATCCGCGTAGCCGGCAACGGGGTGGTTGGGTTGGACTTAGAATTTTTTTCGATAGTTCCTATTCGTTTTGCACTGCGCTATTCTGATTGGACAATGCAACGCCAACATCGTATCCGCGTAGCCGGCAACGGGGTGGTTGGGTTGGACTTAGAATTTTTTTCGATAGTTCCTATTCGTTTTGCACTGCGCTGTTCTGATTGGACAATGCAACGCCAACATCGTATCCGCGTAGCCGGCAACGGGGTGGTTGGGTTGGACTTAGAATTTGTTTCGATAGTTCCTATTCGTTTTGCACTGCGCTGTTCTGATTGGACAATGCAACGCCAACATCGTATCCGCGTAGCCGGCAACGGGGTGGTTGGGTTGGACTTAGAATTTTTTTCGATAGTTCCTATTCGTTTTGCACTGCGCTGTTTTAAAAAAGGTAAATAAGGTCCGCAAACCATTGCGTTCTTCGTTTTAAACTTACAATCATTATGTTATGGTGACTGACAACATGTTCTGCGTCTAGTATTTGCGACATCGTAGCCAGTGGTTTCAGGGGGGTATTTTCGAGTTGCAGGGTATTCAACAATTACTCCAATTTCATGTAGCTGTTTAGCAGCCGATTTTGTGCTAACGGAGGCTCCGGCTATTTCATGGAGACTGTAACCTTAAGCACTGGCAAACGTTTGCTAGCTTCAGAGGTAAATTTGCTAAACACTCGTGACGCAACAATGCCCGTTTCCAAGCACGCGCATGCTTAAGCACTCCGCGGCCATGAAATAGCCTTAAAGTTAGCACACCTTTTATGCTACAGTAAGCACACGTTTTCAGCTAGCGCTTAAGCAGCGCCATGAAATTGGCCCCTGCAGGTCAACTCGACCGTTTGCCAGCCATGCGCCATCGCATCTGGCATCTCATCAGGAAAACACGTGAGAGTACAAAATCCCCCAAAATCATGTCAAAAGAGGTTAGGGTAATCGTTACACTAAGCTGCTATCTCCATAAATCAACACGAGCAATCGTTGTATTCATCTGTGCCAAGAAAAAAAGACGTAAAGAGCGGGTTTTTACAAGTGAAAGCTTACCAAAAATGGTTCACGCAACCTCACTTTTCTTTCCGCGATGCAAAAGGTACGCGTACGACTAGCGCCCTCATGCGTTTTAGGTGTTCGTTTTCGCAATATCACCGTCGGAACTAGACTGGTTCCCGCTCCACATATTCCACATACAACGACTGAATATGAGAACCGGCTACTGTGGTGTTTAAGTTAGACTAAGCATTAACGTCATGCATTTATTTTTAGGAGCGCATAACCGTTAATTTTCATAAGAGTGTATAATTTTAATTCTGTATGGGTTTCCTCACGCTTGCGAATAACAGTGCAATGAGCACTATTGAGAAATAATAATAATAATAAAAATAATAACAATTTGAAAAGGTTATTCCATATATTTGGCAAATAAAATACATGCCATTATATATCAAAATTCAAATTCAAACCTTGTCTGCATTATCGTAAAATAAACACGCGGCGAAACACTGTCCACGAATCGTACCCTACGATTAACGATAACGTCCGGACGACCGGACGTGCATATTATTATTATTATTATTTATTATTATTTATTCGGCCAATACATCAACAAAAAAACAAGAGCACACAAATGACATGCTGTGAACAATAAACAAAAGTTACATAAGAAAGCGCAATTTACGATGTAATACTGAATAATGCAGAGAAAAATAGGCAGGAGTGAACTAGGACAAAACAGTCCAAGCCGGCCAGGGTAAGCAAAAGTGAACCTAAACACTGTAGCCCTAAAGCTTGCTTAAACACTGTAGCCCTAAAGCTTGCGTGGGTAACTTAAGTTCGGGAACCTTCGGAAAAAGGAGGAATTCCTCCTGTTTCAAAATGGCGGAATTGGCGGTTGCCAGACCTTAAAATCAGTCTAGTTGAAAACAAATTTGGTCCGGGTACCAGACTACGTCGGAACCGTCAAGACCATTGATTTACATACATATACTGGATACGCCATCTGGGAGTGTTTGTGTAGAAATGTGCGGCCGAACAATGGCGGTGCGTCGGGAGGGTAAACGCATGTAGCACTGCACGGCCTATTAACATTGCATGCTGTTCTCTAACATTATGTTGTTACCCTACTTCGAAAACACACGCGCGGACGCGATTCCAGCCAGATGCCGTCTCCAGTTATATATATATAGCTCAATGGTCAAGACCGTCAGGAACCGTTAGACTGGTTCCCGTCCGCAATAAGCGATGGGATCGGGAACCAATCTACAGGAACCGTCTCGCAGGAGGCGATATTTTTTCGTACCGCAGTTTAGCGAACATTGCTTCTGATTGGTTTAACCCCCATGCATAGGCTAGGCCTATGTTGCATACTGATGTGTTTTGTCGATAACTACCTCAACATAACCCCACACCATACCACACTCTTTCCTCAATTAATAGTGAAAAAAATTAATACGACTCAAAGGAGATTCGAACCTGCAATCTCTCGATTGATAGTACTACGTCTTAACTAGTGCTGCGACCGTGTAAGCGTTTAAACGTTTAAACGACCGAAATGTAACTATCCGTTTAGAAAAATGCTAAACGGATATCCTAATCCAACTTGTGAAAAAAAGATCCTTCATTTTTCAAAGATCGAATGGCCGTTTTGCGCAGCCGGAAATTTCTAAAGAGGCAGTTTTGTTCTGAAAGAATCAGGCAGCATACCGCTGTGATGAGCCCAACGGTCGGTCATCACCTTTGTGGTTTCAAGCCGAAGATGTACAGTTGCGTTCGTGGGCGGAAGCGATTTTACTGATAGTTTTCGGTTTCATCTTGCAATTTGAATTTAAAGCAGGGCGGTAAACACTGTGGAGCCGACGATCGTAGTTGTGTTGGAACTGTTATTGATTCCATTCGCTCATTGGTTGCTGACTTTGGGTTTGAGTGACTTCTCGAAAGTATGAATTACAGCAAAGCCTAGCTGGACCTTCGTGGCCTGCATCATGTATGCTCCAATTCAATAAAGTGTCAGTGGTGCCGCGCGAACGCACATGATACCAGGTCAAAGAACTTTATATTGCGAGCGCGGTAATAAGTTTTACTTTTTGTTATATTTACTATTCGTTTAAACGAACGTTAAATTGACGTTTAAACGTTTAGAAAAATAAACGGTAACTCCCAGCGCTAGTCTTAACCACTAGACTACCAAACGACTCGACAAACCCTTAAATTTTCTTCCTTATATCTTTTTATTTAATAACTCTTGAAGGCGCTATATAGAAAATATGATTATTAATTTACAATGCACCAATCAGACACCGCGATGAAGCCCTATAGCGAATATGTGGTACGGAAAGAAATATCGCAGCCAGGAGCCGTCAGGAAAAGGTAAAACAGTATTTGTACAAACAATTATTAATTTCCTTGACCTTGTTGACGGTATCTAGCTGCTTCCTGACGGTTTCTGGCAGTTACTGACGGTTTTCGGGTCGCCGACTGCTCCCGACGGTTATTACTAGGGTATTATAGGAGCCGTTGAAAACTAGCGCGTTCGTTGGCGACAAACAAGTTTTTTATTTATTAATTTAATTGATTTATTTTTTTATATGCCAATTACACGAATGGGAGCAAGTATGGTTCAGTGCCTTGCTCAGGGGCACAGGTACCACAACCCGTCACGGCGAGGAATCGAACCTACGTTCTAGTACTAGCACAGGAACTTAAGTTCGACGCACTAGACCGCTCGGCCATAACACCCCACATGTCCACCACATGGTACAGCGGCGTCGCTAGGGGAGGGTGTGACCAGAACCTGGATGTGACACCACCACCCCCCCCCCCCCCCCCCCCGCCCCCCATTATTAATTTTTGTCGGCCAAATCACGGTGCTGTCTGCAAAAAAATTAAGAAATTAAAGAATGAAAGTGATATAGCACTGCTAATCAAAACGCCACTTCTATATCGGCAATGCTATTACGGCGCTGTATGTCGGCATGTGTTGTCCCGCAATGGGGCTCACCCGCTCACCAGACAAACCATTGTTATTAACAACGGTGTGTGCCCAATTTCCATTGTTAATTGCTCATATGAGCTGTGTTCACTGATGCATTAGCAATATAACAAAAAAAGAGACCATATTGCACAGTTACCGACACTCTAAGTTTTGACACAGCCAGGATGCCAAGATTGACATCAGCACAACGCGAGAGAGCAGTCGGGCGACTAACAGCTGGGGATGACCCAACCAACAGCAGTGGCACGGCACGGCTGCTTTCAACGTCGGTGCACCTGTCAGTATACCGCCTTCGGCAACGTTTTGCCAACACCGGAAGCATTCTTGATAGGCAACGAAGTGGAAGACCTCGCGTCACGACAGACAAGATCGCCAGATCTTGCTGCAACATGCGAGAGATCAGTTGCGGACAGGCAATGAACCACCATTGCCAGGAACACCATTGGGAACCACCATAGACCCATCAGTGGACAGACAGTGCG
Source organism: Henricia sp. BOLD:AAB3569 (assembly GCA_037783545.1). Lineage (NCBI taxonomy): Eukaryota > Metazoa > Echinodermata > Asteroidea > Spinulosida > Echinasteridae > Henricia > Henricia sp. BOLD:AAB3569. The sequence goes on from JBBELK010000060.1 coordinate 3,515,093, forward strand.
CCGGCGACTGACAATGGACGAAACCTCAAAAACTGCCGTCCAGCTTTCGAGGACATGCCCTCACCCAAAGACATCGCGTAGCGCGCCTGCAGTCATCAACTCCGTCTGTGGCCTGGCCTGCCCTCAGCCCAGATTTGAATTCCATTGAACATTTCTGGGACCAACTCCAAAGGCAGCTCCGAGTCAACCAGATTCACCCAGGACAAACAACAGCTGCAGAACTGCGTCAGGCCATCCTGCAAGCCTGGGGCAACATCCCGAGGGCCGCCATCAACCGACTCATCCACTCCATGAGGCGCCGCGCTGCCAAGCTGTCATCAACGTCCGTGGGGGTCACACAGCATACTTACCATCTGGCGTGGCTTGCTGTGCATATGGCAAAATAAGACCATACCATACCAAAGTATATTGTTTAAAGAACATAACACCTTTATTTCAATAAGTTTCTATATCAACTTCTAATCATTACAAAATAAATTGTCAATGTTTTGATTAAATCTGTCTCTGGAGAAATATCGCGTTTCTTTTGTTGCTCAGTATAGTATTCCCTTCGTGATCTGTTCCTACCTCTTTGGCCTGATCTACGGATCATCCACCTTTGGAAAAGATGTTGGCAAGGGTCTAGTTTGGGATTTGCGCCACTTTCTTCAATGGCGTCCAGTCATGGCCTGAACAATGGCATGGCCTGTTTGGACGATCAAGTATCCATTGGCTAAACCTAAGATGCCTCTGAAGATCGCCAGAAAGCAGTTGATGTCTTACGATCTACGTTCTGTAAAGGTACCACCGAAACATGGTTAGGGCTAGTCCCGGCTAAACCATTTCGTCTATGCTGCGTTCTCCCTGCTGCATGCAGGGCTTGCTGAATTGCGTTAATGTTTTCGGATTACCGACCAGTTCTCCTTCGCCCAGACCTTGGACTCAACAAAAACTCGCTGCATTCCTATGTAGGACTGAAGCAACAACTTGCACACCCTACTAAAACAACCGAGAGCCACATGCATGGGTCGATCATCTACACCCTAGGTCCTCTCCCCAGGCCCCACGACAGCCCGGCAACAATGAGAAGCATCACACTGAGCGCACCAACAGCCAACACGTAATCAAGATCTAATGCCTAACCACGCCCCAACATCTAAGCCAAGCCACTCCGCTTCAGTGCATCCGAAATTTCTTCCAGCAATCATTCCATATCCCTACGCCCTGTTAATATCACGAGCCCAGCACTTCTGAAACAGAGCACACTGTTCAAAAGGTCAAGTTGACAAGTTCACATTCACCGGTTCTTTTCAGAACCACATGCACATTTCCAATTTAATAATAAGTAGAGAGAGTTCACATGATGCAACCATCATCGCTTACGTTTATGATTTCCACCGTCTGATAGCTGACCATGCATGCATCATGTCTCGACAAAGACCTAGTCTGTGACAGTGACTGAAAAATGTCCTACAACTCTTTCCCAGGTCAAATCTTCATATTTTTCTTCCAGTACTACGAAGACCCAGAGGGGACATTTAAGTATTATGCTTTTTTTATTTTTAATACGTACGTACGTGATAATAGTACGTACGTACGTGATAATAATAAGTAGGTACGTATTATTATCACGTACGTACGTGATAACAATACGTACGTACGTGATAATACTACGTACGTACGTGATAATTTATTACGTACGTACGTGATAATACTACGTACGTACGTGATAATAATACGTACGTACGTATTATTATCACGTACGTACGTGATAATACTACGTACGTACTTAATATTATCACGTACGTACGTATTAAATTATCACGTACGTACGTGATAAATTATCACGTACGTACGTATTAAATTATCACGAACAAACGTACTATTATCACGTACGTACGTATTATTATCACGTACGTACGTATTAAAAAAATAAAAAAGGAAAATACTTAAATGTCCCCTCTGGGTCTTCGTACTACATCTGCTGATAAGTGGGAAAATAGGACTGCCGACTTGCAAACTTTATTCTTTACGTACGTACGGTACGGCCACGGTGCATGAGGCGGAACGACATCAACACTAGCTAGCTAGAGGGCGCTAAAAATAATAACACATGCACCGTATGTACTGTACTCATACGAACCTGACCTACCACCTACCTGATATCGCTTGCATGCATAGCGCATGCAGTGAATGTTGGCAAGATTACGTTAGGGTAGAAAAACATTATAATAATTTATCTTGCCAAGACCTTTGCCCATTTGGTTTGACATATTAAGCGGTATCATGAGTCACCCTTCTTCAGGCAACGACGAAGCGATCGCCACATCGCCGCAAGAGCTCAAGACCGAGTCAGCCATTCCGAGTCCGATCATCACGAGCGGGTCAATTCAGAAACAAGGGGCCTCAATGGAGCCGTCTCGGGCGGCAATGCGCTGCAGGATCGCCCTGGCTGTGACGGGCATTTCGCTCGGTGTTCTGGTATTTTTAGTTTTTCTAGCCGTGGAGAAATTCAGGAATTATCACATCTCATTATGGGGCCTGGCAAGTGGTGAGTTGCATCATGGAGGAATGGTTGCATCACACATGCATCAGGGGCCAATTTCATCATGTTCATGGTGCTGTTTACAGTTTAGCACAAACATTTGCTTAGCACATAATTGATTTGCTTTATAAAAATAATGGGTTAGGGCCTACCACTAGTAGTACCAGCTAAAACATGTAAAACTGTATCAAATTGTGTTTGTTAAAACAGTACTCAGTGGCAAAATTATTATACACATCACATACGATTTTGGCTGGCAACCCATTTTTGGAATACGAAGCAAATAAATTCTGTGCTAAGCAAATTCATGTGCTGAACTGGGGCCAATTTCATAAAGCTGTTTAGCAAAAAAAATAGCTTAATCCAAAATTGTTTTGCTTTATAAAAACAGGTCAATAGTCAAAATCGCATGTCAACTGGGGCCAATTTCATGGCGTTGCTTAGCACAAAAATTTGCTTAGCACAGGATTTGTTTGCTTTATTTTGCAAAAATGGATTGCCAACCAAAATCGTAAGTGATGTGTATCGAAAGGTATTCTCCTACTCTTGTAAAGAACACAAGTTGGCGTATAATTTTGGCTTGTAATCCATTTTATAAAGCAAATAAATCCTGTGCTAAGCACATTTTTGTGCTAAGCAACGCCATGAAATTGGCCCCTGGTGTTTTTAGCAGTCATTTGCAATACACATTATATACGATTTTGACTGAAAATAGATTTTTATAAAGCAAACAGATTTTGGATTCAGCAAATTTTTCTGCTAAACAGCTTTATGAAACTGGCCCCATGCAGTATGTGCCATAAAATTGGCCCCAGATTTACCCGTTTCTGTGGTCTAGTCAATTTTTCCCGGAATTCTACCACTGCATTTGTCATGTTTGCATGGTGTGGTGCTTCGTCGCCAATGGAAATGAAATCAAACACAGGTTGAGAAAAAAAATCATATGATAGGCCTACTCTTGGGATTTAAAGTAGACAGGATGATCCTGTCACATGACTAAGCGACAGGAAACATCTCCCAATCGAATGCCTGTTTTTCCATAAAATACGTGGTAGGCCTATTCACTCTATTTTATCATCCTGCCAGATTCCTTAGTCGACTATTGTATTAGTCGTCTCCAGTAGTCAATAATGAAAAAGGAACCATGTGCAAATGATACTGTGCACGCAAAATGACGATTGCGAGGCCTATCCGGCCCAAAGATTTTGTCCCACGATCTAAATGCGTGCCTGCTGGGCATGACTGTGCTAGCCCCAAGTTTTTTAGGGGAAACCAAGTTTCCCCTCGAGGTTAACGGCCCCCGTGTGGACATGCCTTCTCACTTGGCACTTTGTCAACCTCAGTTCAGCCAAAACTGAACTCTTATTAACTCTAACTGTTTATACCCTTTGTAACATGTTTGCTCGACTTCCAGGTGTCTTTGCAGTGTTCACCTTAATCGTTCACCTTCAACATTTGAGGGGAGATCATGACTTGTGGCTGAATCGTCTCAAAGTGCCAATCATTCTTGGATTCACTGTACAACTTGGAACCATAGCTGCTTTCATCACCTACATTGTCTTAGCCATTACAGAAAAACAAGGTAAATGGCAAGCCAAATTATTTGAAACAAATATTGTAAAATCTACAATGTAATTCTTCCGCGACCCAGCTCACCCCGTAAAAATTACAATCTACAGTCGACACTTTACAATTTTGAATGTTTTCCGGCCGTCCGCATTGGACTAAATTTTGTAAAATTTATGGAGATCTCCGTAATTTTTACCAAAATTAGTCCAGTATAGTCTGATATAGGCCTACTAGTAATTTCCTGTTTCATTGAAAAAGACAAGCTCCTCACAGAAAGCAGTCCAATTTATGAATTCTGTTTTAAGATACATGTAAACACTAATACCTGTGTCTCCTTTGATCTCCACAGATTTGATGCCACTGAATGGACTTCATCATGGCTATTATGTTGCTGCAGTCTGGGTTTTCATGATGTGGAAATGGTCATTTGCACTCTTTTGGTACTCAAAAAGTTATAGAAAGTTTTACATGAGTAAATATGTTGCAATATTACCTTGAACAAAGCTGTAATTTACCTAGTTGAAATTCCCTGTACATGTATAACCTGTTAAGAAAACAATGCTTTTGATAATTTGTCTTCTATTTTTTTAAATTAAAAAAAATACCAGTGTCCAGATTTCACACTGAAATCATAAATACCTTGTTTTCAATAATAAATACCTTAGATAGTTTACGCATCCCTATTGGCTGAGATCGTGTCACGTGGCTAGTCTTAAACGGACGATAAAGACCGGCCGGTCTTAGACACTTTCTAGTCTGGCCAGCGCCCTGGTTAGTTTATGCACTTCTAGAACACGTGCATGTGCTTGAAAGTAAATTAGACGCACTGTGACAAAGATTTAAGTACCCGGTCATGTGCGCGTATGTCTGCAATACACTTCAAAACAACTCGACTGCGCAGGAGTTGACACGAACGTGATGCATGTGGGAAAGTACAATGCAAAACATGGCAAAACGGCAAGCTTACTGTTGAAGAATTTTTACTGATTTATACAAAGTTATTTATGAATGGGAATAAAAGTGGGTTTGGCCAGTCTTTAACAGTACGTTTAAAACCGGCTAGGTGCCTGGACGCTGATAATGGCCCGAGCTACAAACCCACTTCTATTCCCTAATTAATCTTATTGCACAAATGTTTGTTTTATTTTTGTTTTAACAAATTCCTCGTTTAAAATGTCATTTGATGAACTTTACTTGCAACTACATCTTCACATTTTAAGTTCACCCCTTGTAATTTTTGTAATGGCGTATCTGGATTTTTTATTTTTAGGGGGCGGGGAGCCATGATTTTCTCTGCACATGCTAATAAAAGTTTGTCCGTTTAATTAGCACAAACATGTAAGGCTTATTATAGCATAGCTCTATGACAATCGTGAAGTACAAAATACGTATGCATAGTATCTAATAGTCGAGATGAATGTGGGGTAATTTCCCATTGTGCGTGTAAATTGTGTGTGGAGAGAGAGACATGCAAGTCGTTTTACTGTACATGTATTTAATGTAAGTAATCGTGTAAGTTTTCAGAAACTACATGTAGTCACAAATCTTTGAAGCAGTTTACATCGAGTCTTGTATTTTTATATTTGTAGTTCGTTTTGTAATTGAAAATAAGTTTATTCATATACTGTACTTGTGTCCAACTTGCCAGGAAAATCATGCAAAATACATATTGACAAATTTCAATTTAGCACCGACAGCCTCTTCAATGCTGAGCCATTGTGTGCATGACATTTGTAAGATACAAGAGACGTTTTCAATGATAATTTGAAATTCCTCAATAGTATTATTCTTGTGGACTGATAATACACAGTCCAGAGCGTGATCCAAAACTGAACACTAGATAAAAGTTAAACAAAATTCTTAAATTAATCAAAATAATACCGCTAACAGTAAAGAAATGTCCACATTTTACAATTACAAAAATTAACAGAATAAATTTGGTTGGGCACACTGTGCTATCACTTTTACAAGAAATAGTTGAAAATGCATGTAAAAAATTGTAGTTTGTGAATTTTATTGATTGTCCGTCCCTCGCACATAAAAGCAACAAGTCAATTTCAACATCTGATAAACTGGGTGTCTATTAACATCAGTAGCAGGTAAACAATAACATACAGGTTCACTTTAGTTTTCATTTGTTGTATTGACTAAGGAAAGGCATTTGTCTTCCGATTTCCGTCCCTCACGTGAGGAAGTGCGTTTATAAATCATTCCTCCTGCAGGTAGATCAATAAGACATGATGGCAGCAATACGGTTGAATAGGCATAAATTATTCAAATGTGTGATATTTCACATATCTTGTACTATGTTTTAGGGCCATTGAAGTTAACTTTTACTTAGAGAAAAATATCCACTAGGTATAAAAAAAGTCAAGCTTTTGTGAATTCACTTTTTTCTCTCAAAAAGTACAAAAAAATTTATTCAAAATATTTCTAAAAAGTTATCTCACTTGGTACAATTGTTCAGTTAAAAATACAATGTAGGTAACACACAAAAAATAGTCATTCTTGTCTCATCGAATGAATTAAAGGCATTTTACAAAGAAAGAAAATGAATTATTAATAATCCACCTGGAATGAAAGAAATTCGACTTTGGGCAATAGGGCTACAAAATCCCCACAGACCGTATCAAGTATTTTTGCTCTTGTAAATTCCTGAAATTAGAAATGGATCTTTCCACAGTAAAGGGGGCATTTTGGCAACACAGACAATATTTTCTGGAAAATACCTTTGTATTTATACCTTCAGTTGTTCTGAAGAGATAACTTGGTCCCAAAAAGGGTTACAAATAGTGTGACAACATGCCTTTCTAAAAACCCTTTTTGGGCTTAAGTTATCTCTTCAGAACAACAAACTTATTTCGAGACCAGACAAAGGTATTTTCTGGAAGATATGGTCTGTGTTGCCAAAATCACCCCCTTTACTGTGGAAAGACTCAAATACAAGTAGTGTTTTGGCAGCATCTCAAAATAATTCTTAATTCTGTAAAAAAACAAAAATTAAATGTCACACTTTTGGACCCCAAATTATTTTAAGAATTACCTTTCAGCAACTCTATACATGTATCTACTTTCATGTCAAAAATCAGTGAGTATATTTATGTATACAGTATAAGTACGAAACGCTACAAAATAAAGTTACATGTAACAAGCTTTACATGATCCACTGGCTGAACATCTACTGCCAAACAAAAAGCATTTCACAAACAGTCCAGCATTTGCGATGGGGAAACAATACTAACAAAGTTTTCTCCAAGACTGTCCCACAAAAGAATTAGGCCTACCGCAGAAATGAATGGATCAGTCTATCTACTAGTATCTAGCAAAAAAAAGAAAAGAAATACTGTTTTCTCTAAGCCCCCAAATCAAACGAAGCATAAACATCAACATAAAAAGTGCATTATTACATGTACAATTAGGTAGCTCATCAGAATTACCTCAAATCAGTGAATACATTCCGACTTCAGAGTCGAATCATTATCTTGTTTCAACTATAATACGGCACATCTTGACAAAAATATAACATTCATGTTTCTAAAGGGATAAGTTTCAGTTTTAGGACCAGGGGCTAATTTCATAAAGCTGTTAATAGCAGAATAATTTGCTTAATCCAAAACTTGTTTTCTTTATAAAAATGGGTTAATAATCAAAATTGTATGCCAACTTGTGTTTTAGCAAAAATAGCAGAATATAAGATTTGGACTGAAAACTCATTTTTATAAAGCAAACAAATTTTGGATTAAGCAAATTTTTTTGCTAAATAGCTTTATGAAATTAGCCCCTGCATACAAGTACATACACATAAACATAGGTTACGGTAACTATGATGACCCATAGAAAATACAAAATAACTGTATGGGAAAAATGGCAGTGATAACATATATGTGGCACATTACAAACATATTTATGTACTCAAGTTTTAAAAATATTCTCTTTGGTTCGACAATCAGGGGAAGCTGTAACTTAGCCTATAGGCACTGCTAATTTGTGCATCTGGTGCACTGACGTACTTCACATGTACACTAAGGCCCGCTTCAAACGTCGCGCTTATGCCGTGTCGAATTAAAGTCAACCTGGCATGATGTTGGTATGGTGTAAGCACGGCATTGGCTTTAAACGTCGAACTTAATGGCAAACTCCCAGTCGAGCTTAACTACATCCAACATGACGGATGAGTATTGTGCACGTCATGGACGTTGTACACGTGCGTTTTCCATTCTGTCCATTGTACGTCGCCATTTTATTATTTTGATGCACTTGTTTGTTGGTTATTTCTTTACTCACATACGCGCTGCGAGCATGCGCATTCCTAGTTGGAACGAAATTGCGGACCAACTTCGAACTGGAAATAAATTCGACACGGCAGAAGCACGACGTTTGAAGCCAAGCCGTGCTTGTGCCGCACTAAATAGAGTTAGCACGGCAGACCCTGTCGAGCTAAAATCTTCTGCCGTGTCGAACTCATTTTGCCGAGCCAAATGGCTTCAAACGTCGTGCTTGTGCCGTATTTAAAAAATCAAGTTTAATTTAATTCGACACGGCATAAGCGCGACGTTTGAAGCGGGCCTTAGTATCCACTTGACCAGACTAAATTTGTATTGCTATGTGGTGCACGCGGCAGGTGTGAAGTAAAGAATTTACCGTGTTCACCGTAGGAGAGAATGGCATAAATCAACCAGACTGTTGATTGCTAGGAAATGACGTGCACCACGTAGCAACAACAGGGTAGTATGTGATTTTCTAAACTGCACCTCCATTTGAATGGGAAGAATTCAGGGCACCAGCCATATTGCGTATTTCGTGGCACAAATTTGGCGCGCGCGCATTGCTGACGAGCCTGTGCCTTTAAACAAGTTGATTCTTACAACAAACAGGAACATTTTGATAATGCATGGGCCTTTACTTTGGCCTCATGATTACTGTATAAAAATAACTTTAAAAGAGGGTACTTACTTGGTTTTTTTCTGCTGTACCTGTCAAAATAGAGAAACTCTGATCTTTCAAGAAAACTCTGGCAATATAACTAATTCATAAAAGTTATAACCTTTGGCAAGTTACTTGCAACTGGTAGGACTTGTAAAGGACTCAACTATTATTATGACATTCATTTTCAATAGTCTGATCCATACCTCCAATTTCAAAGGGACGTACGTACACACAAGTAGACAAAGTTGTACATGTAAATAAAAAGTTGAATACAGGAAACAACGGGAAGGATGCTAAAATGCCATACTTATTTGGACGGACATTTGGTTTTCATGCTATTTTTGAATACAAAAGCTGGATACTGTAGTGAATACACTATGGGATTCTCTTTTTGTACTGGTTGTGGAATTCTGGTCTGGAAATATCTAGTTATTTTCATTATGTTCATACGGCATGTATTTTCACACAGTATGTACAGTAGCAAAGTTTGTCACTTTGTACAAAGCACCAAATATCTTGTTGGCCAAAAACATGATCATCAGGTCCCCATGCACTGTGGTCAAAAACAACAAAACGGACCTTCATTGGTCCTTTTAAAAAGCCAGTTTAAAATACCGCAGAGTGGGTACCTCAAGTACGCATGGAGCTGCGTATTTCATGGCACGAATTTGGCACGCGCGCATTGCTGACGAGCCTCTGCTTTTAAGTAAGCCGCAAGTCGAACCCAATGCATAGTTCCGACCTGTCAATCAAGCCGAACCCGTCAACCAATCACAACAGAGCTAGCAGACATCGCCCACATAGGTCAAAGTGCATTGCCTCACAACACCACAACAACATACAGTTTGTACAGTGTTGTATGCGGTGATCCAGGTGAATTTCTGGTTTCAAGGCCGGACGATTCGCTGTTCAAAGGTAAGAAAGCATGTATTTCATGATGATATGACATCCCTGTATTACTGGCCCTTTACTCAGTATGTTCCAAGATAACTGTTGACCCTTAAACATGAATACATTTGAGTTTTCTCCAATGAATCTGTGCTTTCCGTTGAAAGTCTCATTGGTTTGTGCAGTGTGTGGGGACATTTTGAGGGATACCGTGTGAGGCATAGCAACAATATCCAAGGGGGCGGAGTTAACTGGGCAAACTCGGAACTATGCATTGATATGTGTGTGCTAGCACTGTAAGTAGTGCGGTACAATCTTGTACACTGTTACTAACCTATATGAATAAAAAGACACCAGATTCCTTGCAAGTACTTGCAACTAATTGCTACACAAGTAATTGAGTTGGAAAAATTCACTACGGTAATTAAAAACAATCTAATATCAAAAATATTTCTGGCCCTAATTTGGAATGTAATGACTACTACGTACACTTGCAGCTTTATCGACTGTTAGAAAATAGACTAATAGACTGAAAAAAATTATTTGCCTGGTGCAGCCCTGGACTTCGGGCTGGCACAGCAATTTTACTGACTGCAACACAGTGGAATATCTTTTTACTGCATTGTCAACTACTTTATTAAAAATAAAAACTAAATTAATCTTGGGGATAACAGACCTTTATCACAGCATCACCGTCTTCATCTTGTTCCCAATCGGTATCAGGCAGCACCGTGACGTTTCGTGCATCTGTGCGATTACATCTGGATTTTATTCCTAGTGATAACTTGCCAAATCCAGAAATTACCTAGCAATTCTGAAGCCAAAACACTCCACTTCTTCAAGAGTTTCAGCCTCTGATAATTTCCACATTAGGAGCATGAGTGCGGCACAGGCCGGGTCATTTTATGAACGTAAAGTGCTGTTCGGTGCCAATAATTGGGTCGTCATCTGCACAATATGTAGTACCGTCAATGTATTATGTACAGGTACTTAAATGCGCTAAATGTAGTTAATGTTTTCGTGAGGAAAATTTAATCAATTCTGAATGGATTAGCGATTCTTTTTTCGAATCGGAGTCGACTCCAAAATTGCTGGAGTCGCCCAAGCCTGGTGTGTCATAGTGATGCATGCACACGCAACAATTTAACAACATGGGACCAGAATATTTTTCCGCACCATGATATGTGGGGTACTGTGGCCGAGTGGTTTAGGTCACCGACTCGCAACACTCAGGTGAAAACTTTGGGTTGCGGGTTCATTACCCGGCCGTGGCACCTGTGCCCTTGAGCAAGGCACTTAAACACACTAGCTCCATCTTTCGGAAGGGATGTAAAGCTGTTGGTCCAGTGTGTTGTGTAACGCAATTAAAAGATCCCAGAGCATTCTTTCGTGAAGAGTAAGGGGATTTCCCGGTGTCTCTGGCCGTCGGGCTGCCAATGGTGCTACCCACCTATGTATCTCGATGTTTAGGTGGAAGCTTCATGCAATTCAAACTTGTAAGCTTCATGCAATTCAGGCTACGGGCTGTGAATTGAAGTTCATTAAACCCATTAAATAAAATAAAACAAATAAAACAAAACAAAAAAGTAATTTCACTGCATAAGATCTGGTACCTCATATTACCACTGCATCAGACACCTGGCTATCACCTTCAGCCGAGGATTGAGAACAACTACTGCTGCTGGCCTCGGCTAGGGAACCGTCACTGCCCTGACTGTCATCATCATGGAAATAGCTATGGCCCAGGGATTGAGTGGCTGTTAGCCGATTACTGGGGCTAAAACACAGTAGTCTCTGTCAGGGAGAAACAAATTTGAATGGTGAAGACATACTCTCCAAAAAAAAATAATATCACATTCTTGATAAGAACAGAAGTTTGTTGAATAAAATTAACTTGTGGATAACAAGGCACTAATTTACCAATTTTTTTGAAATCGCTTTTTTGTTTATTTATGACGGGCTTTAAAGAGCATGACCAGATTTTTCTATTAAAAACCTTCAAAAATACTCTCCAGGAAATTTGCAATCTCCAATTTGGATGTGGAAGAAAAAAGGTGGCTGTAATCACTGCACTTTTTTATGGAACCAGATAAATTAGTTAACGTCGGTGGATTTTTTACGATATACCTGGAAATATACAGATTGAGAGCGCTAAATTTCAGAATGGTAATGAAAAAAAAAAGATGACAAATGATATATACCAAAATCTCAATCCCCATGGGAAAAATTGGGGTTCAAAAATGTGATCTGAATTGCATGAAGCTTACAAGTGTGTTCCACCTAAACATTGAGAAAGAATACTCTGGGATCTTTTGGGTTCTTTTAGGACCAACGGCTTTACATCCTTTTCAAAGGATGGAGCAATTGTGGTCGAGTTCCTTGCTCAAGTTCACATGTACCACGGCCAGGTATCGAACCCACAACACCAAGTCTAAGTCCACCCCTGTTGCGAGTCAACAACGCAAACCACTCGGCCATAGTACCCCACATTCTGCTTCAGTTATTTCTTCCATGTACAAAAGGATCAGTTTGAACAAAGTGATTCTCGCAGTGATGAAATGCGACATTTTCCGTTTCTGGGACAATCCTGTAGTTGAGGGCACTCAGAAAACCACTTTTGTTGGGTTATTAACCTGATCGAACCTGCATGGTCAGAGTATTAACTCCAACTCCCTAGGGTGTATGTAAAATCATATTGATTTTTAAGGATTGAGGAGTGTTAGGGTTAAAGATAGTATACATGATTGGTAAACTGTTACAAATAGTTTCATCCCCCTGTCCACTTGAAGGTATGCATGATTAAAACCAACCTGAGCAAAAATCAGCTCCGTACTTCGTCTAACTTTTGAGAAAACCGTAAAAAAATTGTTTACAGTCACTTTGCCCCAAAACCACTTTGCCCTGAACCACTTCGCACTGAACCACGGCCTGTGCACGAAGTTGTTTCGGGACGAAGTGGCATTTGGGCGAGGTAATGTTTGGACGAAGTGGTTTTGAGGCGAAATGGCCTTTGGGTGAAGTGCTTCAGGGCGAGGTGGTCCAGGGCGAGGTGGTTTTGGGGCCAAATGAATTTACGTCTCGCGAGACGAAAAATAATTGTTTTGCTCATTTCTCAAAGACTATAGCACTTCAGACAAAACCATTTCAGGGGAGGTTTTCTACCATCATCATGTTTATATTGTGTAAGTTATGTCTAAATCTGTGAACATTTCTGATTCCTCGAGATACCAATGTATTGTACCTTTAACCTTTTGCGTGTTTCACATAAATAGCGTCTAATGTACTGACACACTTCCTTTCACATGCACACTTATTATCCAGATGACCAGATTAAATGTTTGTTATTATATACCTCATACATTGATTCTCGTTCACTGATTGGTTAAACGCAGATCACGCAACATGGATTTGTTCAACTATTTCAGTGGGCAACTGAAAAAAGTACTATTGTTTGACCTATTGCGCAATAGGTCAAAGATTAGTACTTTCCAAAAGTACTATTTCATAGCGCGTACGCAATCGCGCGGGAGACGCGTTCGCGTGCGTGAAGCAACTAGCAGTGAATAATGTGCACTTCGGCTTGGCTCTCTGAAAACTTAATTTTGTCCTGAAAATACCAATCATTTGACACAAACAAATCAATGTATGAGGTATATAAAACAAATATTGACTGCTTTTATTCGGGTGATGATGCAAACCACTGCCCCTCGGTGATCTTGAAACGGCAGTCCTGCTATTTTCCCTCGGCCTGCGGCCTCGGGAAAATAGCAGGACTGCCGTTTCAAGATCACCTCGGGACGATAGTTTGCACTATCACCCTCATGAGCAGTCAATATTTGTATACTATGTGATGTGACCGGGTGTGAAGTACACAAGAGAGAATGGCATAAGACAACCAGACTGTTTATTGCTCACCACGTAGCAACAACAGCATCACATGTGGATTTTATAAACTGCACCTCCATTTGAAAGAAGAATTCGGGGCACCAGACATAGTCCAAAGGTTACATGCAAAAGACTTATTCGAGCGTCTTTTTTGGAACTGTATACAATCATCTAGAATGTGTTGGTAGAGCCGCACTTAACAGATTTTGATTTTTACAAATCTGCTTTGTCAAAGAAAACATTGCAGATATATTTTATTTTAAAAATGTATCAAAACCAAAGATTTGTAAAGGTTTTATACAACATTTACAGACATTTGAATAGGAATGGGCAAGTTATTAGGAAAAAAAACTACTACATGCCAACCATTGCACATTAAACATTTCGACTGACATTACCTGCAGTAAGTCTAGTCCCTGTGGGCATATGTCACAGACATAGTTTTCCAGAGGGCGTGGTGGCGATGCATGGAATGAGCTCCATGGTAACGACACTTCTGGCCAATCATCTTCTGGAGGCAGCCCAATCACACTGAAGATTAAAATATCGGGGGAAAAAAATCACAAGGACAGCTATTAAAAAAGTACACCGAACTGTCTACAGATAGTGCAGTTAAAACACCACGGTCCCTTTTGCTGACCACATCGTGAGGCAGCAGATGAGTATTTGTCTAGCAACAACAAAATTCAGTTTTACCACTTGCTGAAGACCAACAAGTCACTTTTATTCTTATTCATAAATACATTTTTTGCCAATTTATTTTACCCCCAATACCTACCTTTCACATTCGCCTTTCCCCTCTCCCATACACTACTGACCACTCTCACAGACACCATCTTTGTATCTTTGTAGGGAAAAATGCTACTGCGTATTAAACGCCATCAAGTACGCGCACGCACACCCTGGAAAATGTTCTAAACAAGCGCGCGTGATGCTCAAAATTTGTTCGAAATACGGCACAGCCGATGCACGTCACAAATATTTACGCTCAAGATCCTGATGCACGTGACAATTATGTAGGAAGCGACGTCATTTGAGAGTGATCAATAACACAGGCATGCAAGTTTGTCATTACAAAAAAAAGAGGAAAAATGCAAAAGATCCCCACTTTTGTAGTGTTTTTTTAAAACCTTTTTTTAAGCTGATTTCTAGTTATGGTTGCACAAACTCTAAACTCGATCTGCCCAGATTGTGCAACATCCAACTCATTTCAAAGCTAGAGCAGGTAAAATTACTGACTTCCATTTGTTTTATTTTTACGTCGGTTGCTGTGCATTAGCTTGTAAATTATGTGATAAATTAAATAAGATTACAATTGACGGAATTCAAAAATAAGGAACTATATCAATGTGTTCAATATTTTTCACAATAGAACTAAAAATTGCATTAAAGCAAACTTCACAAGAATCTAAAAGAAGCTAAAAGTTAAAACTACATGCCATACTTACTCAAATATTTTATAAAGTTGGTCAACGTCCGACGTTCCACAAAAAAGAGGTCTGAAAGATTAATGACAGTATTTAAATTAGAGAAAATAAGATTATTACAGATTTAAACGTTTGACAGGTATGTTCTTTAACAAAACAAGGTACTACGTGTCAAAACAAAACAAAACAAATGTCCTATATTTGATCCTAAATAACTTTGTCAAAATTTCAGATCATGTAGACAAGGTCTGGAAAATATTATTGAGCGACTTGCAACAGCTTTGACCGAGAGCGTGAGATTTAATTAAACAAGGGATCCTTTCATACGAGTGACAGCATTAGCTGTACGGGGTAAATTTATCTATTTCCCTATGGCCCTGGTTTGAATCCCGTCCGGGTCAGTATGTGGATTGGGTTCTCAGTCCCTGCTTGATTCCGTGGATTTTCCCAACACGATGGTGTGGGTGGTCCCACCTCTTCCCGAATTTCTTCCAGTCTCTCGGTGGCTACAGGGCAACGACTTGAGTCGGCTAATTTCAGCAACCAGATCCTTTTGGGGGATCATACGAAAGAAGAAGATGCACTCTCTTGATATAAGGCCTACATTAGTTCAATCATTTGAAGAGCACCATAGTGGTTTACTGTACACAGTATACAAAAATGCAGCACTGATTATTTACACGCAACTACCACCATTTTTACTGATCTACAAGCGTAACATGCTACAAACCAAGCTTACTTTCTTCTGTACAACTCAGCGAAAATGCAGCCCACACTCCAAAGGTCAACAGGAGTGGCATATCTTGTTTGAAGCAAGACCTCGGGGGCTCGATACCACAGTGTAACAACCTAAACCAATGCCAGATTTAGTCATGCAATGGACACACAGAAAAAAAAAATAATAATGTGACGGGAAACAAAATAATGGCAAAAGACATTAGGGCAACATAAAATAGATAGCTTGGTTACATACATGTATCTTAATACACAAGAGCAACACATGCTTATTTTCACCCATTGCAAACCAAGTTGGCAACAACCAAAACCAATTGGACTATCGTGCCATGAAATCTTTCTACACCGAGCAAAAAGAGAAATGCAAATTTGCAGTTTAATCAATTTGAAAATTTCTCTTGTAATTAAGTTGACATTGATATACATTGTATTCACACAGCAGCTTAAGTATGCATGACGGCATAAAGCTTCTGTGTGTTGAAAATTTCCACTCTCAGATTGACTGAGAGTCAATTTTCTTTCTATAAATTAGGGGTCCAAAAGTGTGACATTTAGTGTTCCCCGTTACACCCGATATGTGTTATTTTTCGTACAAAAATCATTAAAATGGCTTTTAAACCATTTTGTATGAATTGTACTTAATGTACTCACTCTTTGAGATGGAAGGTGTTTAAAGAATGTGTCCTGAATTTACAAAAACAAGATGTAGAATGTAACGGGGGACACCAACATTGGACCCCTAATTTAAAGAAAGCTTTTTTTTTCAAACAGAAAGTGCAAAATATTTTTGCGTTTCTTTTCTTGCTTGATACAGCGCTCTATAAGTGGCATCCTACTTGTTTAGATACCAAGATAATTTATCTAACTAAGTTTACTCAACGTGGATTATGTGGACTTGGCGAGATGCAAAGTCGACTCGGCGAGATAATTTACGTTGCCAAGTCGACGTCTCAGATTTAATAAGTCGACTTGGGGAGATATTTTATGTTGCCAAGTCGACTTTATAAATCTACTACATGTATGTTGACTTGGTGAGATAATTTGTTGCCAAGTCGGCTTAGTAGATTTAGAAAGGCAACTCGGCAACAAAAATATCGAACCAAGTTGACTTATTGACTTCAGGAAGTCGACTTGGCAACATAAATTATCTCGCCAAGTCGACTTATTAAATCTAGAAAGTCCTTTTGACAACATAAATTATCTTGCCAAGTCGACTTATTAAGACTAGGACGTCGACTTCACAACACAAACAATCTTTTCAAGTCAATTTAATCCACGTTATACATGTAAGTCAACTTAGTGAGATAAATTATCTCACTGTTTATTTATTTATTAATTTTTGTTATATAAATAATATATAAATTTATAAATTGTTTTAATTTCTTTATACCGTATGTTTATTCGTAACCTCTCCAAGTTTGGAATGGCAGGCTTTCGAGCCACAGTATTTTAGTATACTTTTGTCTATCCTGGCCTACTTGGATTGGGTTGTTTTTGGTTAAATGTATTTTCAACACATGTAATTTATTTGTTTTGGTTAAATTGTATGTTTGTACTGTATTGAGAAAGGCCGAATAAATAATAATAATAATAAAAATTATCTTGGTATCTAAACAAGTGGCGTGGCACTCACATAGCGCCGAAGCTTGGTATAAATAAAAGAAGTTAAAAACAAATCATAGCTTGTAATGTGTTCATGCATTTTAAAAACAACCATACCAGAATAACATTTGTGAGGGCATAAGCTTGGCAATGCCCAACCACGAGACAATGCATGAAACATGTGAAATAACCGATACAGTTACTGCTGAGAGACCTGTTACAGGACATCACATGAATTTGATTTTTGTAAATGTTATTTTGAAACATTTCAATAGACCCTACCCATGTATGTGAATGGTTCAATCGTGCCCCCTGAATCAGTTTCTGATTAGAAAGGTGCCAGTTACGTATGTGTTCTAAACCTCGATCTAAAGACGAGGCTTGGAATGCATAAGTAGTCTGGTACAGGGATGCCAGTGGCTCTTACCTTCAGGGCCGGGAAAAAATCCACTATCATAACTGCATGTATGTGTGCACATGGACTCACCAGCACAGTATACATCATTGACAGTATGAGTGCAGTGCAATGGATATGTCAGTATGTATGTGATCTAACCACTGCTGTATGGATACAGCGCCCTCTATGTACTTCTGATCGATAGTCTGGTTTCGCGATACTTTAGCCGTGAATGATTATGGCCGGGATACAGACATACTGCATGTGTGCAAATCATTGGGAAAACATGCTACGTGCGTGTACATACATATGGCATATCCGGACATCGTTGATCAGTAAGTGAGACAATTTTCCACGGTTTTTTGGACTTGAAGAGTTGAAAATATATTCTCCTTACTGGTATATTTCTGGCCGTTTACTTTTCCGGCCTGGAAATAGGCTTTGCCGGATTTCTTTTTCCAAAATAAGAAAAAGCCGGAATTCCGGCTATAGCCGGAAGACGGGCATCCCTGTTGGAATGCATAAGTTGTCTGGTGCCTTTCCAAGATTTGCATTCTACAGAACTGATTCGGGGGACACGATTGAACTATTCAAACGCGTGAATAGAGTCTATTATTTTTGTAAAAATCTATACCATCATCCTTAAATATTGTTGTGAACAAAATAAAAACTGCATATTGAGAATGGGGTTGGTGATCTTGCGAAAAGTGAACACAAAGAGGAATAGACCCTTTGCACCAGTGGCCATGTTAGGGGGAAGGTTTTCTTATTCAAATGATGTGACAATAGATCCATAAAGTGCTTACTTATGCATGACGCACAGTGACAATGTGACTGCCCCCAAGATGGTTGCCATGCAAAGGGTATATAGACGAATCCAGTAACTAAGGATCCTTTCCCTGTTTGCCCGCCATAGCGAGGGGCCTTCCAGTACCACTAACTGTATGTGCGTTCTGTGTTGTTCAATTGAACAGTGCGTATCCATGACGTGCCCATACACATGTGAACACAGGCTTCATAAGCTTACAATAAATGCGCAAATTGTTTCAGCTGACAAGATAATGTAACAAATATCAACACAGAACGTACAATTGATGGTACTATGGCCCCTCACTATGGCAGACGTACAGGTAAGGAGTCCTTAGCTACCAGATTTGCCTATAGGGTCTTTCTATAAATTAGGGGTCCAATGTTGGTGTCCCCCGTTACATTTTACATCTTGTTTTTGTAAATTCAGGACACATTCTTTAAATACTTTCCATCTCAAAGAGTGAGTACCGGTACATAAAGTACAATTCATACAAAATGGTTTAAAAGCCATTTTAATGATTTTTGTACGAAAAATAACACATATCAGGTGTAACGGGGGACACCAAATGTCACACTTTTGGACCCCTAATTTATAGAAAGACCCTATAGATATAATGCTGAAGCGAATACGTCATCTTTTGTTGGTTGCCTAGGCAATTAGCTCTAAACTAAAAATCACTCAACCGTGTCCCCGTGCTTTGCAATAGTACTTTTTCCCGACGGCCATGATAGTTTAGAGCCAATTGCCATGGCAACCCACGTCACACTTCGGCTGTCTATATACTCTTAAGTACGCCTTCCACTGACCAAATAAAAATGGAAATAATTTTTTGAAGAACAGAAAGTGCACAAGTGAACTTTGTACTAACCACTGATGTTAGAGCCATTTGGAAGCCGTAGACTCTGGCCAGGCCAAAATCAGCCAGTTTGAGGTGCCCATCACACGTCACTAGGATGTTCTGTGGTTTGAGGTCTCGGTGAATGATACGATGTGAATGCAAGAAGTCTACTCCCGTGACTAATTGCAACATTAACTCCTGCACAAAGAAAAATGGTTAGACATTAATAATATTAAAATCATCCTGGTGAGTTATTATATTTCCAATATACGCTCGTAACCGGACGGACACTTGTGTTACATTTTAGGCCGTCTCGGTTACAAGCGTATATTGGAAATTTGTACACAGGGTTTTTAGAAAGGCATGTGATCACACTATTTGTAACCTTTTTTGGGCCTAAGTTATCTCTTCCGAACAACTGAAACTTATTTCTTTTATTTTGAGACTAGACAAAGGTATTTTCTGGAAAATATGGTCTGTGTTGCCAAAATGCCCCCTTTACTGTGGAAAGACCCATATAGCACACAAATCCACTAATCAAGGTGCTCAGCGCATTAGGCCGCCTTCAGGTCGACCTGTGATTCTCTTGTGCCGTGACGGAACACTCGACATAAAGCAAAAAAGTAACACTCAGGTCAAAAACCAGAACAAACCGTGCGAGTATCGCTGAACAAGTGGAAACTCGACACAAAATAATCGGAACCATGCTCGTGTCCATGCACGATGGCATGATTTTTTCACACGCTGATTGGCTAAAGAAAACTGGATACGTGTGCGACACGCGCATCTTGCTTTCTTCCATAAGACTTGTCTGACAATAGACAACACGTCGCAAAAGTTGAACATGTTGATTATTCTGAGCGCCGCCTGATGCCAATGGTCGTAATGCTGTCAGAGCTACACACAGGTCTCAAAACAATCGCCAACTAATTTGATGTCAACGGGCATAGCTCAAGCGCAGCTTGATCATAAAAAGCCAGTCGCTGACTGTTCTGTGTCATCGTAAGGTCGACATGAGGGCGGCTTTACATCATCACCACTGGTTTGGAGCATACACCCCTGGCTGCCTGCTTAATGTGCTCACGAGCTACCGGTATAAAGAAAGCATCAAATGTACACACCTTTATTTTGCAAGGATCCAGACCTGGTGGCGGACATTTCTCCAAGTACGTGGCCAGGTCCATGTCGATGTATTCAAATACTAATGTCAAGCTCGTTTCCTTGTTGCCTGTAATGCCGTCATAGCACACATCAAGAAGTCTGCCACAAAAAGAATAAAATGCACTTATAATCAGACATTTCAATGCTTCATAAAACCTTGAAAATCTATGGATTGTGTACAAATAGTAAAAAAAATACCCGTTTAAAAAAACTACCTTTGGTTGTCAATTTCCAATATGAAATACCAATTTGGATGGAAATAAATTCATTCAAGTTTTTCTTGTCAACTCATGATAAACAAAATTGTTACGAAACATATTGTGTTTCTTAGATTAATTATACTGAAGCCTGCTTACCTGTCCATAGTTGACTGAACAATTGCATTCCTTTCGCGAGAATGGAATCACCCAAATAAACACAAAAAACACCCCCTCTAGCCCATGTGGACTAGCCCTATGACCCCAGGTCATGCCATGTGGCCCAACAATCATCCTCACTTTACGTTTGGCCTGACAACAAAGACGTACACATCTTGCTGTGGGGCGGGTACGGCGTGGGAGTCAACTATGGACAGGTAAGCAGGCTTCAGTATAAATAATCTAAGAAACACAATATGTTTCGTAACAGATTATTACACTGAACTGCTTACCTTGTTCCATAGTTGACTGAACAATTGCATTCAACTTCCAGACTAGCACACTTAGTAGGAGGTCGGAGCAAGATGTCAACAATCAAGGGCTCCAGGCACGTCAGGGCTAGGACATGGCAAGGCGCAGACAGGTCAGACTCAAAAAGCCCCAGGAGAGTACGAACTAAGGGAAGACTCCGCCCTGAGGAGGAGTACCTCCCGGAGGACTCTAGGGCTTCTATGATTCTGACTGACTGGGCTCTGTTTAGCAGCATGGAAATGGAAAAACTCCTTCCGGGCAGGCATAATGCCTGAGAAGCCCGAAGAGAAGGAGTTAGAGCCTTCCACAGCACCGCTTCGCAGAAGCGGAAGAGACTCCGCGGCAGGAAGTCCAGGGCGACGCGACGCCACGCTATCGGTGGAAGGGCTTGGATCGAACGATCCGATGCATCCGTCGCGAGGGAGTCAGAGAAACCGGTGCATATCCATCTGGTCGGCAACCACTAGGCGCTAGACGATGGGAGAATGCGTGAGCCAAACAGAAGGTCAGAAGGGTCCCGGACAGCAGCGGACTGACCGGGACTCTGACCGGGCACCAAGGCGATCCCCCGTTCCAGAGGAATAGTAAATATCCAAGGAGGATAGCCGAGTGCGGGAAGGATGCAGACCTGTTCCAGACAAAGGCGTCTAGAAGAACAGGGAGGCCTAGCCTTCGGAAAGTCTAGGCAACACCAACAGGATGTGGCCCTCGTGAGAACGTTTCCCGGAACGAGAGTACAGGCTAGGCGGCCTCAAACAGACATTCCTTCCAAGAGGCAGAAGCGAGAATCATCGCCGTAGATGTTCGAGCCTACCTCAGAACCCTCTATGAACTGCCAGAATAAAGGGCCGGAGGAGCCATGTAGATGACTTAAGGCCCGAGACAAGGCGTTCAGAGAGGGATCCCGCAACTAGAGCTACAGCGCTCTAGTGGGGGAGCAACCTCTCCGTCACACCACCGAAGAAGGGACCCAGGCGTCAGGAAAACGGCGAGGGTAGACACTTCTCCCCGGTGGCGAAGGTGACGAAGGCCCCTCAAGGAGGGCCTTCCTCCCGGCAAGATGTCAGGAAGAGGCCGAACAGTCAGGTTCATACTCTCTGGAGCAACACCCTGGGGCTGGCGACTGGTCGCGGAGGCAAGGAGGTCGATCCCCGGGAGGAAGGTCTCGGTGGAGATCTCCTGGGCTACAATCAGGTTCGGGATCCATACTGCGTATGGCCTAGCCTCGAGAGAGGCCGACGGCGGGCAGATTAACCGTTTCCGGTCTATGAACCGCAGACAGAGTGGTGGCCTTGTCTCTGCACCAGGCTTGGAAGGTGTTGAGACACAGGAACGAGGAAGTGAATCCCATCCTGCTAACTGCAACGCCACCACTGGAACGTCCGATCGAACAAGGATGTTGCCTCCAGACACCGTCGCTTCGAACCTAGGAGCGGGGGCCGTCCGACCACTCGTAGTTCGAGGAGGTTGGAGAAAGAGCAAGCTTTTCCTGGGAGCAGGTCCCGGATACTCGTGCGCCTAACAGGCAGTATTCCCAGTCTGACTAGATGCGTTCGAACGAATGGATCCGTGTGGGGGAGGCAGTCCCCGTGTCAGGTAGAATGGGAGTTCCACGAGGCGAGCTCATCCTTATCAGGGCCATCGTTGGGACTGATTAAGAGTCTGGGTGTCTGCTGTAACGCTTCAACCGGGGACATCCCTGTGAAAAGCGGACATATGGCGAGAACGTTATCCTGAACTCGCCATAAGATCCAGCAGGCAGAGCCAGGGGCAGACAGGGCCGTCTTGCGCCGCCGATTAGCGGTGAGCGAGGGCCCTAAGGGATTCATATCCGATCCGCCAATGGGTCTCCCGACTATCACACATGTGGTCGGGCACCCAGGCACACCAGGACCTGGCAGGGAGCCATGAGGAATTCTTGGGACGGACCAGAAATCCCAACCTAACTGGCTCCCGCCACCTGAAGTATGCTCCGGTCACCCTGTTAATCATCGTGAAACCAGGCGATACGGAAAGGCCAAGGGGAGGCACGTCCGACGAACGACTGACCCAGGTGCCAAGTCTGAGTCACCGCTGGTCGCAGGTCGTAAGGGACGTGCAAGTAGGCATCCTTGGACAAGGATGCCTACATGCCCTAGAGCGGGCACCGAAGAGCGCTGGTCAATGTCCCCAATATGCATCCCCGTCCAGGGGATTCAGTGGTAGACATACGGAGGAAAAAGCCTACAACACTCGGTATTCCCAGGTGGTCTCCCACCAAAGTACTGACCGAGCCCAACGTTGTAAACTGCGGTGATCCAACAGGAACCGGTGTAAACAATGTGGTAAGGTCGTAGACTGGGACGCTTACAGTTCCCCTCTGGAGGGAGCGGAAAGACTTTAGGGACAAAGTCGCTGAGGGGGGAAATTAAGTCGCCGCTAGGCGGTATCCCCGATTGCTGACCACCATAACCGCTAACGACCCAAGACTGAGTACGTCGGCGGCCGGAACGCTCCCCGTCTCAGCCGTACGGGCGGTCGGGACAGATTGACTCAGGGACAACTGGTCCCGAAATCTGGAAGCAACGAGCGGTGGCATCCAAACAGGATCCTTGTTGGGAAGATCGGATCTAAGGTCCATGCACCAATGATCAAGGTGTCCCAACGGGAACCCCTTGGGAGCCTGGAAGTCCGCCGCCCCGGCGTAGACCCTGTAGCACCCTGGGATGGTACATGGGTTCCGGGGGTGGTGGAGCCCTGGGCGAGGTTCGAGCAGGACAGGACAGGTGTCCACCTGCCATGGCCTAAGGACAGGGTATCCGCAAGACATTGCGGGCCCAAGTCTAACGGACCGAGAACTATTGGATCCGTCGCCGTCGCCCTCCGAAGAAGGGCATACCTCGCTAGGGAACACGGCACAGAGCTTATCGAGTGTGCGGGGGAAGTCTCGGCAAGCGGAGATCCGCTCGCGAGGAGAGACCCGTGTGTGTACCCACGCCGCAACGCCATTGAGGCGCCTGCGGGGTCCATGCTAGGGGATGTCCAGGGGCTGCATGCGGCCGACCAGGCCGAAATACGCCCCGAAGTGGACAGCTCTCCGCCTCCCCAACGCTCCAGGAGTCTTCCCGGACGATAAGATCAGGGGCCCAATGCACTGGCACAGGACGTGTAGCCGTGTTGCAGCTACGGCGGCTGCCGCGGCGATTGCCGGGGCAGCGCCGTCTGTTCCACCAGGTCTGGTCATGGGTGGTAACGGATGCTGCACCGAGCATCCCCAGCCTACCCTGAGCGGTGAGTGGGGTGGCGCCCCCGACAGCCGTACCACCGGCTGAGGGGGGAACGGCCCACTAGGAACTTTACCGTCGGTGCGGGCACCGCGGAAGTCTGCACCACAAACCAGCCGGCTCCCGCACGGGTCGTGCGTTGGGAGGCCGGATTCTCCGGCGTGCTGTGGGAAGGCAAGCTTCCATTGGGAACGGCCTGAGCCACTGACCCCGTCCACCACGCCAGCTCCGCGCTCCCCGCAGGAGCTAGCAGGTGGGACGCACGTCGGCGGCGCATAACCGCAGTGTCCGTAGAGGCGCCGACAAGCACCGAGGACACAACTTTCCCCGGCGTGCAGAGAAAGGGTATACTTTCCTGGGAATAGCCTACGAGGGGCTGTCTCCGCCTGCCACGCCAGCTCCAACGTGGAGCTAGCAGGCGGCCGCACGTCGGAGGAGCGGTACGCTCTCCAGAGTTGTCCCGCGTGCTGTAGGAAGGTAAGCCTACATGGGGGTTGTCCCGGAGGACTGGCCTCGCCCGCCATGTCAGCTCCGACGTGGAGCTCGCAGGCGGGCCGCACTAACTGTCCGGACGTGCTGAGGGAAAGCAAGCTTTCCCGGGGGTTGTCCACGAGGGGCAGGCCCTGCCCGCCACGCCAGCTCCGACATGAAGCTAGCAGGCGTGCTGCACGTCGGACCGGAGCGGACAACTCTGACCTTCCCCGGTGTGCTGAGGAAAGGCAAGCTTTCCTGGGAATTGCTCGTGAGGGCTGTTGCCCGCGAGGGCTAACCCCGCCCGCCACGTCAGCTCCGACGTGGAGCTATCAGGCGGGCTGCACACCGGAGGCGCGTAACCGCAGAGGAGATCCGAGCCTAGCCCGGAACTCAGAGTGGTCACGCTCTGCCGTGTCCACAGCAGCACCCAACGGTACCAAGGACACAACATCCCCGACGTGCTGAGGAAAGGCAAGCTTTCCTGGGAATTGCCCCGAGGCGCTGGCCCCGCCCGCCATGCCAGCTCCGCCATGGAGCTAGCAGGCGGACCATACGTCGGCAGCGCGTAACCGCAGTAAGGATCCGAGCCGAGCCGGAAACCCTAAGCGGTCCGCGAGCCAGCCGTTTGCGCGGTGCGTGGGGGTCCTACAGCCGAATACTCGGCTGCAAGGGGAACCCGGGACTTATCGTCGGTAAGTCCACCGAGGAAGTATGCACCGCGAGCCAGCTTCCCAGGGTGCTGTGGAAAGGCAAGCTTCCCTGGGGTTCGTCTCGGAAGACGGATCCTGCCCGCCGCGCTAGCCCCAACGTGGCAAGCTAGTAGGTGGGCCGTACGCGGGAGGTGCGTAACCGCGGAGGGGATCCGAGCCTCGCCCGGAACGGTCACGTCTTGCCGGCCTAGAAAACTCTGCGTCGGTGAAACCCCTTGGGAAACACCGAGCTAAGCTCCCTCGACCAGCGACAGCGGTCCCTGACCCAAATAAACACCTGGGGGACCGCTTTGCTGGTCGACGGCCGGAGGTGTAGCATGAGCGGAAGAGGACAATCTCCGTCCTCCTCGCAGGTTGTACACCGCGAGTCCCTCGCTTGAATCAACCGATCCAGCAGGGGTCTCGCCTTTCGTGCTCAAGCGATACCAGCAAGCATCGCGAGCACGAGGACCGGAGCCCTGTTAGGGAAAAAAAACGGTTCAGTAGCCCTCGGCACACATCCCCATCAGAAACCCTCAAATTTCCCTTGTCTGTCACCTAGCGCACACGCGACGGAGGCTCTATCACCACGAGCAGTTAACAATGGGAATTGGGTACGCACCATCGATAACAACAATGGTCCGCGCCCAATCTCCACCGTGAGTCGCTTATAGTGTATGCGGCTTATGCTTGACCACCGAGTAATTCGCTCGATGGTTGAACAGCGCGACGGTAAGCCCAGAGCAGCACAGGAACACTGGGCTAGCGGAGCACGGCCCGGGAGCGCGAAGGCAGAGGAGCGGACCGGGGAAAGAGCGCGAGCAGTACTGAATTGCAACGCGCCGAGGCGGGGGCGGTACCAGGTGGATATGCACACCGCTGAAGCTGCAAAAAAATCTTAACCGAGTGTCGAACTGTTCGATACTGAACGCTCCCAAAAAACTATCAAGAGCAAGGGTTAAGGAAAAGCAGTGGCGTAAACACATCGACAAAACTGTATTCTTACACCCGAGTACACAGAGGCCGGATCCCAACGCTAACATGGCGTCGGGTCAGGCCGATTCTACGTGTGAATCCGGAACTGAAATTCGCACGATCTATTAAAAGGATATAGAGGTGAAATCCGTCCCAGAATCGCTTCGTTTGCCAGGAGAACTGGTAGGGAATTGGAAGCACACATCGACAGTAACTGATTAGTTGCATAACTAGCGACAACTGGGAGCATCTAGCCATGTCTACATTTCCAGAGCGCGCACATCGACACGGCAACTCGGTAAAGCCTAGAGTACATTGACCTTGCAACTGGAAGCAACTGTCAATGTGCGCGCACGTGATCAGATGCACACGTGCAACTGACAGCAACTAGTTGCAAGTACGCGTACATCAACGCAACTGACCGCAACTGGGTACAACTAGTTGCCAGAAAGTAGAACATGAGCAACTCGTGGCAACTGGGATTTTTCCAGTTGCCAGTAGTTGCAAGTGCGCGTACATCTACTTTTTTAAGCTCCCTTTTAGTTGCTCCCAGTTGCCACGAGTTGCTTCCAGTTGCCGGAAACACCAGTTGCCACTAGTTGCTTCCAGTTGCAATGTCGATGTACGCTAGGCTTAATAGCACCCCCCAATCAAAACATTACAGTGCATACTCACTTAACGATGTTTTGTGGTTCCAATTGGCCCAGGTGTTTAAGCAGCCCAATCTCTCTGAGTGTGGACATCGGCAAGCCGTCCTCATTGGTGTGAAGTCTGACTTTCTTCAGGGCAACCACTTTTCCAGACTGCAGATCCCGGGCCTTGAACACAGTGCCATAAGCCCCTGTCCCAATCTCGGACATAATTGCATAGTTGCCATTTTCGGATTCCATTTTTGTTTTTCTGGCTGCTTTTTTTTTCACCTCTCTTCTTAACTTCCTGCCAAATTTTTTTTTTTTTTTTTTAATTTCAGGAGATTTGAGCTTTCAGCATTCTGCCTTTGTTTTGATAGTTCCTGTAGTTAAGAAAGAGTATGAGGTTTCAGGCAAGTTATGCGTAACAGACGTTACAAGAAAACAGAAAGGAAATAATGCCTGAAAGCTTGCCCTCTAGTCTGTAGACCGACTGGCATTTCAAAAATAAAATTCTTTTTAACTGAGGTACAACTTAATTTCTTCAACAGGATAACAAGTTGCTAAATTTTCCCCGTTATGATCAAAATGCCATGGGGAAAAAAAACTTAGGCTCTTGAGCAAGAGGCAATGAGCAGGGAACATACATGAAGGGCCTCTGAACTTAAATTTCTGGTGTCATTTCAAGCAAGTCCAGGGAACAAGGAATGCGGAGAATGCAGTAGTCTTGACCTCTCTCTGCAGAGTTTGGTGGGGAAAAAATAAAGGAAACATCTCAAGTCAGTATGTGTATGGGTTTACGGTAGCACCATGTGAATCTCTTTTGTATATGTGTGGTTCTGAAAAGAACCGGTGCGTGTGAACTCAACGTTTCGAACTGTGTGCTCTGTTCGTCTTCAGGAGTAATTAATGCCGGACTCGTGATGATGCAGGGCTACATGTACATGTATAAGCACTGGTTGAGGGCATTCAGTGTACAATGTGTGCACTGAAGCCGCCTGGCTTGGGTTGAGGCGGCGTGGTTGTGATAGGGTCCTAATCCTGTGGTTGGCTCACTGGTGCGTGTCATTGTGGCAGTGGCTGTCGTAGGGGGTGGGGGTGGGTGGGGGGGGGGGGACTTAGGGTATAGGTGACCCATCGGTCTGGTTGGTTAATACTAATAGGGAGTGCCAGATATTGCTGATGATGAAGCCAATGTGGTACTGTGTTCTGCTTGTGTATTTCGATGGCTTCCCTGATGCGTCTTGGGTGCCATCTATTGATGAGCTCTATCAGTTGTACGGCTTCCCAGTTGATGCTGTGGTCCTCGCTGTACACCTTCAAGAAGAACTCCACCACGTATCCACAGCACTTCAACGCAACGGTTACAAGACCCAAGATCCCAAGACATCTGACCGTCGGGTCTCCTATACCCAAAGTCAACCCATCACCTATAAGGTCACAGTTTTCCTCCCGTACTTAGGGAATGCATCTCATAAGATTCAACGGATTCTCCACCAAGCCAAGCCAAGATCAAAGTATACCAGTCTTCAAGCAGCAAACTCCAAGCAACCATACAGATCCACAAGGACAAACAAGACCACCAGGCTGGAGTCTATACATGTAGGATCCCCTGTGAATGTGGTAAGGTGTACATCGGAGAGACTGGGAGGGACCTACATGTACCCACCAGACTCAAAGAACACGGAGCTTACGGCCGCAGAGGAGACTATGACAAATCAGCAATTGTTAAGCACTCGTACAGCGAGGACCACATCATCAACTGGGAAGCCACACAACTGACAGTGCCCATCGACAGATGGCACCCAAGATGCATCAGGGAAGTCATCGAAAGACACCAGCACAAACAGTACCCCAAGACATTGGCTTCAACATCAGCAATATCTGGCACTCCCTATTAACCAACCAGACTGATGGGTCACCTATACCCTAGGTGGAAATAAAACTACGGCTGGAAATAAAACTAACTCCAAGACCACGTGATTTATCGGAACCAGAATCTGGTTCCGATAATCACGCGACCTTGATTTTTTTGAAAAATACTCAAAAACGGCTAAATTTTTCTTTTTAGGTTCTTTTTAGTCTATTTCGGAAAGGCTTTCAGAATCATGTATGGGTCTATTTCGAGCCCAAAATAGCCTAACAAAACCGATCTGTCCCTTTAATCAGTAAGCTTGTGCCGATATCCATTTTATTTTCATATTGTGATGAGGAAAAAATACCGCAATAGGCCTATTTGATATTATCGCAATATTTTCAAAAGTTAGGAAAACTGTCAATCAATGATCAAATCAAATACCAGATGATGAATTGTAAAACCAATAACTGAGACACGAAAACTGATATCAGTACCCTACATTACGTGTACAAGACTGTTCAATTACGTATAACCTGTTTAAATGAAACAACCAAATTTGGGATGAGAAGAAAAAAAATGTAACGGCCTTGTCAGGATTCGAACCCAAGACCTCTGACTCACCGGGCAGATGCTCCACCAGCCGAGCTAAATGGCACAGTGGTTTTTTTCTATTAACCCATGTTTAAATGAAATGGATTTTAAAGATACGTACGTGCTATAAATATTGGCCAATACAGAACAATAACAGATCATTTTCTTGGTTTACCACACTTTTTAACTTTTGAATGAGCTATCGGACAAAATCTGCAGGGACTACATGTACCTCTCATGCTTTTGTATATGGGTCTGTCCACAGTAATGGGGCACATTTGAAAAATAAGTCAATAATTCCTTGCAGATGTCTTTAGTTTATCTCAGAATTAAAGAAATTTCCTTGTTTTGTTCTCAGGAGATAACTTTTGCCCAAAAAGGTAAGAAATTGCTGCCACAACATACATTTTTGAAAATCAAGTGTACAAATTTTCCTATTACGCATGTAACGTGGACAGACAATTTTGTGACATTTTTTTCCGTCTTTGTTACACCCGTAATAGGAAAATTTGTGCACGAGGTTTTCACAAATGTATGTTGTAGGACTGTTTTTCTTACTCCTTGGTGAAAAAGTTATTTCCTCAGTTTAGCTTGATAATTTAAAGATAAAATTAAGACATTTGAAGTGAACTGGGACCTAAGATCTTGAATGTTACAGAAATGTACCCCATTACTGTGGACAGACCCATTTACAGAGCCGGTCTCCTTGAACTATTTTTACAGTAGGGGAGCGTGGGGTTAGTTGGAACAGTTTTTACAAACTCGTTTATAAAACACTAACGGAATTTATTAAAGAAAAAACAACTACATGTGTACCAACTACATGTGGGCTACAAATGAAGCATGTAAAATGTTAAGACTTGTTGACAGTTTTTCGTTTAATCCACCTTGAACATGACCATGTCAGCTAAATTTCCGACTTACCACACCTATGGGGTAAGTTGAAACACTGTGGTCATTTAAAAACTGTATTATAACTTCTGTAATCAACCTAATTAGCATGTCAGACACTTGAGCTGTAAATTGGGGTGCTAATTAACCCTTTGGAGTACAAGGGGTCATTAGCAACTGCACAAAACAAGAGCACCAAATAAATGTATGCATCAAGCAGTTAAGATGGCTTTCCACACGCTTATAATGCAAATGTTTTTAACTTTCTAATTGTAAACTTTATGCTGGCCTATCAATTGTTGCCTTCCCGTCACTTTTCGCGTGACAAAATCCCCACCCCTAGGGCAAAATTTAGGTGACAAAAATCCCTACCCACGGGTGCAAAACATGCGCATCTTGTATACAGATGCACAGAATTTTATATTTCAGTGGGTCAAAATCCTGACCATTCCCCCATAGCAATAATTTTCTTCCCCCAGATACAAGATGCTTCACACTCACAGTTGCCGTGTAACTTGTGATTAAACTAACTTGAAATTAACTTGTTATCTGCGACAGATAAGCATTCACTTATTTTAACTCATGCCAGTGATTAATTCATAAATTATAAAAATTACCTAAATTCACGAAACTGTCTCTTTCTCTGCCAAAATGAGTTTGGACAATCAAGCAAACCAGAACAAATCAAAACAGATGAAGTCTGTCCACGGTAATGGGGTACATTTGAAAAATAGGTCAATAATTCCTTTCAGATGTCTTTAGTTTATCTCAGAATAAAAGAAACGTCCTTATTTTGTTCTCGGGAGATAATTTTTGCCCAAAAGGTAAGAAATTGCTGCCACAACATACATTTTTGAAAAGTTTGTGTACAAATTTTCCTATTACGTATGTAACGTGGACGGACCATTTTGTGACATTTTTTCCCGTCTTTGTTACATGCGTAATAGGGAAATTTGTGCACGGGGTTTTCACAAATGTATGTCGTAGGACTATTTTTCTTACTCCTTTGTGAAAAAGTTATTTCCTCAGTTTAGCTTGATAATTTAAAGATAAAATTAAGACATTTAAAGTGAACTGGGACCTAAGATCTTGAATGTTACATGTACAGAAATGTACGGTACCTTATTACTGTGGAAAGACCCAAATGCACTCTAGTCCAAATAACTGTGGAATAATAATCTACATGTAATTAACTGATAAATTCCATACAACATACATAGAAGAGAGGACAAGAACACTCCTCGGTCAGACCATATATACATACATACATGTACATTTCTTGATCTTATTCAAGAGTGTCCCCACAGGATTCAGCACCTCTGAGCTCTATTAAGAATGTACATGTCCCAGTAGTTGGACTGTTTCAAAATGGGGGGTACAATTTTCGGTGTACTTAATTTAGGAGGGGCAGATTGGGACCAGATGCATGTGTCGGGTATGAAAAGAAATGATTTTCTTTTCGAATGTATGATACATGTAGACAAAGCAAGGCATATAATGCAACAAGCTTTATTGAAAAAATATGCCAACCATTATCGCACAACTTTTGGATATATATTGAATGTTTATTTATTTATTTGCATAAAGGTACATGTACGTACGTATCTTTCTGTAATTACTTTACGCGCGCGTAAAAAAATTAAATTGATACATTTTGTGGCATAGCTGGCTCGTGGCCGGTGTGTGTACGTGTACACTACAGTATATCGATATAGGCAGCAGTGCCCTACGTGTTTTTCAGTTTAGACACACTTTTAGCAACTTGCTACGTCTACTGAAAAATCCTTAAACAAGATGCACATGTACACACGTGTACATTTGTTTCACATTTCAAGAATTAGAAACTGACAGTAAACATCGATAGCGTGCCAGTGTTTGAAGAAGGTTGAGGTAGGATATGACACATTTTGTCTGCAAGCTTTTTTTCTGTGCCTTTTTTTTTACAACGGCACACCGCGCACGCTCGCTATATCGCGTATGTTGAGTCGAGTGCGTTGCTCCCGTTTGGGACCGAAATCGGAAGCCATTTAATACATCCACACTAGATTAACTTTAAACTGCCCGTCAAAATAGGGATGTATTCGACCTAATACACATCTTACAATCCTGAATCGCCAGGGAAATATTCCCATTTCCGCAAATTTTGCGTTTAAAAATTATTTTATCGCCGTTAATGACCACCATTTTGACAGCAGCAAAAAGTACACTCGCGTATTGAAACTGGCTAGTGACTTTTCATAAGTGGACTAATGCTAGTTCATTTTCTTAGTGCACTTTGGCCATAGTGCACTAACTAGTACCAGGTTAGTAAGTTTTATTGCAATCCACCTACAGGTACGTACCTTTGCCCTTTGGAATGATAAATGATAAACCTTTCACCACTTTAATATTTTGAGGTCACGTTCCCAGGGTGTACTACATGTATGTACATGTGCTTTAAAGTTAATTCTGCCAAGACATACAATGTACTAAAAGTTTCCATTCCTTTAAATTCATTTCTTGAACATGTCCTAGGATAGCCTTTGTCAAATAAAATTTGTACAAATTATAACTTCACAGTGGCCTTAAAATTTGAGTGCAAATATAATCCAGACCGGAAGTGAGCAAGGTCAAAGGTCATGGTGATATTTTTTTGGATGCCTCACCCTAGTCGAACTCAAACACATTTGACCCCATCCAAATACCTCTTACCAGTTTCAAATGGCAAGGCAAAATCTGTTTGACCAATAGGAAATTAGGTCAAAGCATGTGCGCATCTTTGTTAGTGATCGTAATTGGCGAAGGAATCAAGATCGTAGGTCAAAGGGTTGATTTATGAATTTTCGAAAATGGGAAACATTAAATTTCAAGTGCTTGTAATCTGACACCCGATGACGTCATGATGACGTCATTCTTGGGTGCACACCTCTTCTACTACCGGTATGTCTTTGATGTGACCAAGTTTGGTTAAGATCAAAGTTTGGGAACAACCTGAAAAAGTGCCGACAACGCCTATGCATTATGTCTTTGGGAAAAAATCAGATGGCCGAACAAAAAGGTTACACGGCGCGTGATTGGTCAATTGCGATTCCTGTCACTTGCTAATTATTATTCATATAACTCCCGAATACAGCATAGCTCAACTCGATGCAGCAAGTTTGTTGTGGAACTCTGTGTGGTACATGTAGCAACAACCTTGCGACAGGAAGATGGTTATACAATGTACCTAAACAGTACAAAAATGTACCAGGGGCCGATTTCACAAAACTCTTCCTATCTTAGGATCGATCCTAGGATTTAAGTAGAGTTCGAGCAGTAAGATCGGTCTTTGCTAAGACGTGTCCTGAGATCGATTTCACAAAACCCGTCTTTTACAAGACGAGTCGCAACTACTTATTATACATTTATCAACGGCTGTACCATGTACGTTAACAGTACCGAATACAACAGTCCTCGGGAAAACGGCACGCACATTACAAATCAAAATGGCCGACTTTGTAGCGTCGTCTGCTTGGCGTGTTGCATTTTGTCGGCAGTTATGAAAGAGTACATTGACGTGAACAAATTCAAGTCGATGTACTTGAACTACATGTAGGCCTATCGTTTGACTGTACAAATGGCACACTCGCATTTATGTGCAGAGCATGCAGTATATGCTTGACGGGAAAAAACATTAGGCCTATGTGTATTAATCTAATTTACATAAATGTATCTTTTTTCGGGAGCATCGCGCGCTACTAGCACACCACAAGTAACTTTCAGTGTGCTCAATCAACAGTATAGCTATACAAATATACATATTTCGTGGTTTTTATTGTATGGATATATTTTGCCGAAATATAAATCCGTGCTTTACGCGTGTAAACATCAAGAAACCTAGCTAGCTAGGGCTACAGCAAGTTATGGCTTCACGTGCATGGACATACAAATGCCCCAACCTTTTTCGGTAAGTGCTTTTCTGCGATTTAAATTACGCCTCCTTTTCAAGAGAATTTCGCATATCGCGGCAAAGGAAAATTGTCTGTATGAGCGCCTGCGCTGCTAGCGCTGCCGTATGCCGGGCTAGCTTCACGTTCAGCAAGCAGAAGATAAGTGCCTTCGGTCACTGCTTTTACTCCATGCATTCGTACAGATAAGACGACCCAAACATCGATCTTTAGTTAGGAAGAGTTGGGCCGTGTTGCCATGGGAAATAGGACGAATTGAACACATCCTAAGTTTTGTGAAATCAGTCCTAGGATTAGTTCCAAGATAAGACGAGTTACACTTCCTAGGACGAATCTTAGCGCTTTGTGAAATCGGCCCCAGTAGGTATAACTTTGAAGATGCAGCTTATATATGGGTCATTCTATAAATTTGGGGTCCAACGTGTGACATTTTTCTGTCCCCGTTACACCTGACATACTGCTATTTGCCATACAAGTATCATTAAAAATGCCTTCAAACCATATTTTTATGAATTGTATTTTATGTAATCACTCTTTGAAATAGAAGGCATTTAAAGAATATGTCCTGAATTTACAAAATACAACATTTTACAAGATGTCAGATGTAACAGGGACAGAAAAAGTGGACCCCAAATTTATAGAATGACCCATATACAAATATCATAATTTATAAGTAAAAAAAAAAGAAACATATTATTGCGAATCTAGTTTTGTGGCAAATGATACCAAAAAAAATTTTTTAAAATATTTACAAGATGGAATAGCTAATGGTTTGAGGAGATGAAGGAAATTTCAAGTTCATTTAAGCGGTTGGAGTTGTTTTAACTAGAGTCGCGCCCTGAATTAGAAAATCTAGTCATACTGACTGATTTTCAGTTGCACACGTAGCTGCAACTACCCTCCTTGTCTAGTTATTTTTGATTAAAGTGTTTTTACAGTGTTGGACACAAAACATCAAATGAATTAAAGGAGCGTGACCAGGGTTTTTGGAAAATAGTTTTCGATGTAACTTACTGTACCAATATTATCAAGTAACTCCCATACACACCTCCCATGTCCAAAAAACCCGAAAACATTCGCGATTTCCAGTAAAAAATTGAACAAAACTATCGAGTCGGCTTTCAGCGGATAAACTTTGCATGAAGCCCGCCCTCTACAGTCTGAATACGCTCAGTATCAGGCTGAAGTCTTGACTCATGCATATGTATGTTCACCTTCGTAGTACGTTTAGTCTTGATATTTAATTTGTTTACATTAAATAATTGATTTAACAAAATGTGTAACGTATAAATTGTACTTGTGCTTGAAAATATTTTTTTTGATCAGCTAAGCAACACAAAATGAAGAAAAATTAATTATATGTACGCGTTTATGGGTATGGGTCTATTTGGACCCCAAAATAGCCCAACAAAGCCGATATGTCCCTTTAAACTTTCATATGGCTGGAAACAAAACTAATGCCAAAAACACCACAACACGTGATTTATCCAAGATCATGTTCGGATAAATCACGCTACCTTGATTTTTTTTTAAAATGCTCAAAAACGGTTTATTTCTTACTCTTACATAATAGCAGGTTTCACACTAGGCCTACTCTTGAATTACGCGGGAAATAAAGGGAATAAAGGGAACTCGGAATCGTCTCAAGGCCGCCGTTTAACCCCGAGATTGGTGGGTTAACCCACCTTGCGAGCAGGGTTAGAAATTACCCGGGTTAAGTGGGATTTTGAGGCAGTTAACCCGGAGAATTGCTAACCCCGAGAAATGTAGTCTGAACCATGGAGGAACACTCCGAATTAATACCGTACCCGGGAGCGGGTAATCTCGGGGTTAAATCTTTCGTTAACAGAAATAACCCGCATAGTCTAAAACCCCATGTAGTCTATTTCAAAAAGCCTTCAAAATGTATGGGCTTATTTCAAGCCCTATATAGCCCAACAAAGCCGGTGTGTTCCTATAATATTTCTATCACTACTAAGTACTAGTCTAGGCCTAGTACTGTGTTGTAGGCCGGCTGTAGTGTAGCCTGGTACAGTGCCACTGTGGGAGTGAGTTCGAGTAGTGACCATGGCATGGTGACAGTGATAGCCTACTACGGGCCCTAGGCTAGTACCGGGTAAGACGAGTTTCCCACGGTGCTGTTTTCCAACAAAACTCAACCACATCACAAAATAAATCCTGCACGATACTGGGAACAAAATATGCCATTTACTTACCATTTTCTGTTATGGGCAAATGTCAAAGACGTTTTGACACGTCTGTTCTGACCGTGCACTACATGCTGCAGCTACCAAGCTGCATGCGCTGCTGAGCTGCTGGATCGACCGAGTACAAAGCGCACAATGAGTACTGAACGGCGCGAACGGCGCACGTGCCTCTTGTTCTCGTTCTGCACAAAACCTCCATTGGAAATGAAGCCACGTTACGATTGGTCAAATTAGCAGGTAGATAGTACGGGCCTTACTATTGGTCGAAACTTTTGCTTATTTCTTTATGACCCACGTGGCCCGAGTGATAACCGGCAAAAAGAGCAAGAAAAGTGTATTGATCACATTCAAATGACGTCACTTCCTACAAATCGCCACGTGCATCAGAATTTTGAGCGTATTTTTTTGTGACGCGCATCGTCTGCGCCGTAATTCGAACAAATTTAGAGCAACACGCGCGCGTGTTTGGAACATGTTACAGCGTGTGCGTGCGCGTACATGCTGCAGCTACCAAGCTGCATGCGCTGCTGAGCTGCTGGATCGACCGAGTACAAAGCGCACAATGAGTACTGAACGGCGCGAACGGCGCATGTGCTTTTTGTTCTCGTTCTGCACAAAACCTCCATTGGAAATGAAGCCACGTTACGATTGGTCAAATTAGCAGGTAGATAGTACGGGCCTTACTATTGGTCGAAACTTTTGCTTTCCGGTGACGTCACGCCTTCCATCCACCATTTTGGCTGTAGTTTCTTTATGACCCACGTGGCCCGAGTGATAACCGGCAAAAAGAGCAAGAAAAGTGTATTGATTGGTTACTTTCATTCTAATAGGAGAAAAGGGAAGATGGCCGCAACGTGATAAAGGTCTATAATACACGTCTGGTATTCAAGCGCAGTTAGATTTGACCGCAAAATTATCCCATTGCTACTAAATTATATATTGTAGTCGTGTATTTTAAATGGAAAAAGTGAAGATCGAAATCTTTTCCCAAAGACGGAATCGTGCACTGCAAAATGCAACATCCTAGAGATATTATATATCTATTGTTAACTGGCTAGAGCAATGACAACAAAAAATCGAAGTTATTTCTTTCGAGGTGCAAATATTTTTAAAAAGAAAACATTAATTGAAGATAGATTTGGCAAAAAAATGTACACACTCAAGTACTTCAGTAGTAGGCCTACAAGGGGTAGGCCTACATTGCAAACATGAATAAATTTTCACAATACTGCATATTATCTGTGGAGCTGAAACTTCTTTACATACATCGGGCAGTCATTTCAGGAACTTACTGGAAGATTGAAACATACTAACATAAACATAATCGGTTAGATAGTCTAAATTAAAAGACACCCATAGAAGCCCAACCCAGTTCAGGATTTTAAGAATTATTTGTCAGCCATTTTTCATTTTACCATCGTCTCGGTAAGGGCCTCCCAAAAAACGGGTTACCTAATCGTGGGAAATTCGTAGCAAAACTCGCACAGTGGGAGGCCGGCTTAATACAAGCAGCATTATGTCGGATTTAAAGGGGGGGAAAAGCACAATACGGGGCTGATAATTCGAACTGATATTTCGCCTTTTGCGTTTTCGCATGAATAGCGTCTGGTGTATTGACGTCCTTCCATTCACAATGAACTGACAATGGTTCTGGGAATGTGTTACGCCTCAGTGGTTTTAACTTATCAGGCATTCCCAAAGTGTGACGTCAGTTACCATAGTAATGGGTGTAAATATTCGCTGGTCGATTTAGACGCCCATTGTAAAAGCACAGGGAAATGGTTGTTGTTGTTAGTATAAACCCAGTAACCTTAGCAACTCATAAAAGGTTGCCAATACACTTTGGGACACAATGGAAGTGGGTACCCTCGTCACCCACCAAATGACGTCAGTATTGTCAAAATAAATAAAGTACTATTGTATATCAAACATCCGAATTTAAAAGAATTCTTTTCAGGTTTTCGGTGGCAGGGGCATGCACTGCA
Organism: Henricia sp. BOLD:AAB3569; assembly: GCA_037783545.1. NCBI lineage: Eukaryota > Metazoa > Echinodermata > Asteroidea > Spinulosida > Echinasteridae > Henricia > Henricia sp. BOLD:AAB3569. Next base: position 3,554,012 of record JBBELK010000060.1, read on the forward strand.
GACCCTATGACGCAAACTCTCTGCTGCTGGAGTATGGGTATAGACCGTATATCAAATAGCCGCCATTTCGTGGAGCACCTTTTGTTACTTAAACCGTTCAACAATGGAAGCACAATAATGTGCAACCATGCATGTCCTCAAGGAACAAAGAAACTGCCCCACGAAATGGCGGATATTCGATACGGTCTATATCAACTCAAGCAAATGTCCATTCTTCCACAGCCGGCCAGCTGTTTGTTGTAAGTTAAACGCGGTACCACTGGATTGGAGGCTGCCGATTCTCAACGGCTTTGGTGCGAGGCAAATTTTTGGACTATACTTTACTATACTTTACAATACTTTACTACCATACAATAATCGATAAAATTTAAACACTTCAGAAATTACTACAACCAAATTAAAAGACTATAATATGCAAAAAAAGCAGCTTAATTCTAGAATAAGACTGTGTCATTAATTTTTCTTTGCAACGAACTGGCTGCGGGTGTGATAAACTGAGAAAAATAAAATGTGATTATTCCAAAATATTCCAAAATAGAAAATTCCACTCTGGTAACTTGGGGCTTCTCTGATACCTCATTAGCTGCGCGTTGGAAAGGTCAGCGCACCGCGGTCAAAGTTCAACAAATTTGAACTTTGACCCAGCTCAAAACTTTTGCGCGTCGCGATAGGCCGCGCACAAGCGGCAAACCAGTTTGTGTACAAACCAATGGAACAGTGTGATTTTTCCGCGATAGTGTGAACTCCCCTTTAGTTGTGACTCGGATTTGCATCATCACCGGTTGTCAAGCCAAGTGAAACCCAAGAAAACACGCCCCGAATAACACAACTATTAGACAGACCATATATCATTTTGCGTGTATCATTTTGTATAATGGCTGGCGCTCCGAATTATTCACTTTCAGATGGAAGTAGACTGGTTCCCGTCTACATATTCCACACAGGAGAATATAAGGACAGGTATTAGGCGCTTCATCTTGATCTGTAATTGGTCGTCTTTGCGCGTGCGCATTGTGTTTTTTACATTTAAAAATTGGCCAAGCCCTTTGCTTTAGGCAATGTACTTTATTTACATAATTGGATATGTTCGACACGCACGGCCAAGTTACAAATGTCAATGCAAAATCTGCGCACTTACTAAAAAAAAATTAATAATAATAACCACGTGACGGGCAGAATTCTGCCCGTCATGGCTGCCCTTTACCGATCCCTATATTTTCGCAATAAGCGAACCAATCTATAGGGATCGGGAACCAATCTAAGATGGAAGGTGCTGTTTACAAAGTCACATTGGTATTATTATAACGTGGTGCACACAATTGCCTACCAATTTAACAATCTAATTGCTTTATGCCATTCTCTCCTACGGTGAACACGACATTGATTCTGTACTTCAAGCCTGCCGCGTGCACCACATAGCAATATTTAGTCTGTTCAAGTGGATACTAAGTGTGCATGTGAAAGGAAGGACGTCAGCACACCAGACGCTATTCATGCGAAACACGCAAAAGACAAATTCAGCCCTCGGGAAAAACATTGCTGTTCTTTCACAATCTGGTTTGCCTTGGACGACGAGTTGGCAGTATTTCTGTTGGTATGCCTACACTGTGTAACACGAACAGTTAATTCTGCATCAAACCTGCAAAAGACACGGCGTTTCCCTTTATCTTTCTCTTAAAATAATTATCATGAATACGATCGATAATAACCATGCCAACACATTCCCCCTTCATTTCTCTGCTGTGACCACAAACATATATAAACCAGTGTTGTAGTCAAGGCTTCCACGCCACAAGCCCTCACAATTAGTCAAGCCACAAGCTCTTTCATTAAACTGGAGCAATGACATTCTGTGTGTTCATCTTAAACTCTCGGCTACAGACACTTGATCATATTTTTAAGGCATTAAAAAAATATAACTAATGTTTTGCGTAGAAAGATTCCTAGTCCACGACACCACTAACACTTAACGCATGTATTATATTAAAATGAGTATACAACCAGTCTAGGCAATGCAATGGTTTTCCCCTGAAGCAAGATGGCGAACGGTTGCCTCACTTAGGGAGTGGTTTATCCAGTCCACTGTTTATTCCCTTCGATCAGGGACTTCTTTTTCTGTCCAAATTCAGTGACTGAAGGATTATATAGGTTAGTGCCTTTTTAATACCGCGCTTAGAAAAGCAAAATGCGCCACGTTCGCCACCGGCCCACTGACAATCTTGTGAAAGCCGCGACTGCTACCAAAAACAAATGGCATGTGTTCGTAATTAGAAAATAAACACCTTTACAGTATACAGAAAAGGTATCCACACATATTCATTTTCTTGACAAGAGTCCAAAACCCCTGCAGCAATTTACTAAAAAGGCACATTTTGTATTACACAAAACTCGACAATTTCCACCAAAATGTAAGTATGTTTACTGCTATGGGGCCATACACTGTACTCACAATAAGTTGGGGATATTGGTATGTTGTGTTTTCTTTTGGGTGGGGTGATCAAATGACCGTTTTTACCTATTCATGTGACAAGGTGCGTCTGCACTGTAAAAACAGCAAATTTGACTAGAAAACAGTCAAAACATTGCACCCAGCTGACCCTGAAGTCTGAAGGCTATTACTGACAAATGACTGGAAATATAGTTACTAACAATGAATCCGACTCCGCCTGGTAGTTGTTTTAACTATACATGTAGATATCTATTTGACATTACGAGAATTCTAGTCATCCTGATTAGAAAATCTAGTACCCTTATATATTGTCTAGTTATTTTTGACTAAAGTGTTTTTAGAATTGTCTAATCTTACAAAATCATTCAAGCGGAATGCATACCCTTAATAAAATATCTCCGTATATCTGCGTACACCTGTGAGTGGTGTCGACTTATTCCTGTGGAGACGATTGTCAATCGTGTCCCCCGTGTCGCTTTTGTAAAATGCTGCAAGCCTCGTCGTTGCAATGCATGCTTGGAATGCAAAAATAGTATACAAGTAATTCAGGGGACACGACTGAATAGTGACTCGGCTTGAATAAGGTCTATTTGCTTAAGGTCTATTCTGCTTATTAGAAAATGCTGCTTAGCAAAAACTACTGCATAGCAATTTTGTTTGTGCCGAGCAAAAACTGGCAGAGTACCAGTCCAAGTATAGATGACAGAAGATTTCAACCGGTAACCTCTTTTTGCTAAACATAATTCTTTGGTCCTAAGCATAATTCTGTGATAAGCAACACATTGAATGTTGGCCCTAGGCCCATGTCACGGAACTTGCTTAGTAGCAAACTTTGCTTACCACAGGAAAGAATGTGCTTAAGCGGGTTATCGGCTAAAATTCTATATCATGTATGTAATGCTTTTAAAGCCGCGAAATAGGTCTCAACATGAAAAACTTGCTAAGCAGCATTTTCTTTTTACCGAACAGGCCGATGAAATCAGCACAGTTGTTGACGATAATACAGGAATGAACAGAAAAGACAATGGGACACTGGCTTAGCATTTTCTCTCATCCGCAACCGGTGGTACACACGATTATCAAACAAGATATTTACATAGACACCGATTCAAATTCACAGTTATCACTGTAATTACAATACAATTTCTGATTTAAAAATAACAATATTTTTAGCATCTTTGAAATAGAAATCTTTCACAAATCATATTTCCGATTCAAAGATATACTGAATAATTTCTCTTAATATCCCTCCACATTAAAATTCTTATTATGCCCACCACCCTTCGCTTACCTAAATTACAAGTACATTGGTAATACAACTAATGATCTTATTATATGTACAAAAACAAAAATGAAACATGTAATCAGCTTTCTTATCTAAGGCAATTGCTTATCAAATCATTTACGATAAAAAAAAATAGATTATGAAAATGTCAAATGAGAAGTGTTATGACACAGAAACAAGTGAATAAACAAATTGAATGATCCAATTTCATAGCGCTGCTTAGCAGAAAATAATGTTTAGAAATTTGTTTTCTAGAACACAAGACATGTTACCAGCTAAAAAAAAACTCATGCCATTTGTACTATACTCCGACTGGTACTTCGTCCATTCCGGTGTGCTCAGGACAATCTTAGATTTGAAATCATTCTGGTGGTATTCGTGTATCACACGATATTTTTACATAACCTCTGTAGCATAACAATAAGCCATAATATATGCATGTTTTGACCAAGTTACACAGCAGTTTCTTGTAAAAAAACAAAATCGGGACACAAAAACAGTGTACAAGGAAAAGCGGAAAGAATTGATAAGTTGATCATGGCTTCAGACCTTGTGTGCAAAACATACGAGACGGGCTTAAAAGTGTTTCCACAAAATCTGAAATTTTCCCACTCAAAATGTTGGGGTTTTCCATCAAATCTGCACATTCCAATGCTATATGAGTCATTTTTAAAGAAAACAATTCTGATCAACTTCTCAACTCTTACCGGAAAAGCTACACATTAATAATAGAACAACATGTATATTCAGAACCACTGATGATGCTTCTCTTAAAACGTTTGCAAGTCTATAAAATATTGGTTTTTTTACCAATTTGTTGGCCAATTTTTGTTACAAACAGAATATGACAATTTCAACAAAGCAAACGCTCCAAAGAATGATTTTCCTCTAAATTTTGATCAATTTGTTTGGTTTCATTTTTCTCACTGCCGTCGACAGATTTGGCTACCATGTTTAATTGTTACAATGCAGCCAAATACGTAAATCTCTGTTCACAGAACCAAAGTTATCACAAGCCTAATCGCAAGTATCTGCTCACAAGTCACAGAACATTCTGATAAAATGCAATCATTCTTTCATTTGTTGATTCTTTGAAGTTTGTTACCTTTCTTAAATATGTGACTTTTGAACAGACTTGTGACGAGAACTGATAAGAAACAATGGTCCTCTTCTACGTACATCAAACATCGAGGTGGACTCTGATTACACTATATTGTCTGCATCAGTCCACCTATAGTTTTAATGCCTTTAGCCGCCTGCATCAAGTGATAATTCGTATGCCCGTTAAAAACATAATTTTCTGAAAATCATGTGCAATGTACACCCATTTATCTTTGTCTACATTTTCATTAAATTCGAGCTTTTGTCGCATGTAGCTATTAGTTTTAATGCCTTTAGCTGCCTGCATCAAGTGATAATTCGTATGCCTGTTAAAAACATAATTTTCTGAAAATCATGTGCAATGTACACCCATTGTTATCTTTGTCCGTTCATTAAATTCAAGCTTTTGTTGCATGTAGCTATTAGTTTTAATGCCTTTAGCCGCCTGCCTCAAGTGAAATTCGTATGCCTGTTAAAAACATAATTTTCTGAAAATCATGTGCAATGTACACCCATTGTCATCTTTGTCTGTTCATTAAATTCAAGCTTTTGTTGCATGTAGGCCTAGCTATTAGTTTTAATGCCTTTAGCCGCCTGCTTCAAGTGATAATTCGTATGCCTGTTAAAAACAATTTTCTAAAAATCATGTGCAATGTACACCCATTGTTATCTTTGTCCGTTCATTAAATTCAAGCTTTCGTTGCATGTAGCTATTAGTTTTAATGCCTTTAGCCGCCTGCTTCAAGTGAAATTCGTATGCCTGTTAAAAACATAATTTTCTGAAAATCATGTGCAATGTACACCCATTGTTATCTTTGTCCGTTCATTAAATTCAAGCTTTCGTCGCATGTAGCTACTAGTTTTAATGCCTTTAGCCGCCTGCTTCAAGTGAAATTCGTATGCCTGTTAAAAACATAATTTTCTGAAAATCATGTGCAATGTACACCCATTGTTATCTTTGTCTGTTCAATAAATTCGAGCTTTTGTTGCATGTAGCTACTAGTACTATAGTTTTAATGCCTTTAGCCACCTGCTTCAAGTGATAATTCGTATGCCTGTTAAAAACATAATTTTCTGAAAATCATGTGCAATGTACACCCATTGTTATCTTTGTCTGTTCAATAAATTCGAGCTTTTGTTGCATGTAGCTACTAGTACTATAGTTTTAATGCCTTTAGCCACCTGCTTCAAGTGATAATTCGTATGCCTGTTAAAAACATAATTTTCTGAAAATCATGTGCAATGTACACCCATTGTTATTTTTGTCTGTTCAATAAATTCGAGCTTTTCACATATACTAATAGCTTAATTTTGTAGCATTTGTTTTTCAATGTAGCCATCTGCTTCAGTCATGAGCAGTACATGTATCACAAAATGAGCGTCAAAAGGCAAAATCATCCCAAAGCAAACGGCTACAAAATACAAAAACTAACAAACCAAAGAAAAAGAAAAGAAAAACAATATCTACTTTAGACATCCATAAAAACTGCTAAATTATTGAGTCTGCATTAAAAAAAAAAAAAGAGATAAAAACCACAATTTTGACAAGGTGAACATTTCACATCTTGGATTAATCTTTGTTGCGCAATTTCATCCACGATGTTCACAAGCGATGGTACATGTGGGTCTTTCTATAAATTAGGGGTCCAAAAGTGTGACATTTGGTGTCCCCCATTACACCTGATGTTATTTTTGTGTACAAAAATCATTAAAATGGCTTTTAAACAATTTTTTTATGAATTGTACTTAAATATTAAGTACCTAAAGAATGTGTCCTGAATTTACAAAAACGAGATGTAAAATGTAACGGGGGACACCAAAATTGGACCCCTAATTTATAGAAAGACCCATGTTCATGTTCTTGAGTATTCAGATATTACATGAAACAGTCACTAGCAGTGTTCGTATAAAGTCCATCACAAGTCTGGTGACAAAAATCACAAGTCAAGGCACACGTAAAAAAATAAAAATAATGCAACACCTTTGCTGTAATTCATTTGAAGGCCACTGTATTGGAACAACGGCATTACCTATCCAAAGAAGAACGTTGGTTTAACTAGCATGCAGAATATTCAGCTACATCGATGCAGCCATGTTTCAGAAAACCTGATATGTTTTGTGTTAACCAGTTAACGCCGGGATTATTTCAAACATTTATTTTTAGTTAAAGCATGGAGGAAGGAAAACAACTGAACTCATTAACCATGCGCGGTAAAGTATTATTGTTATGACGATGCACTCTCATTGTACACCCCAATGTTGCTTTGTTTCATAATGAACCGTTTTGGCCATTTCCCTCGGAAATTACTGCGAGTGTAGTCAGGTGTAGTGTCAAACCATGGAGGAGTCTGTTTCTTCCTCCATGGTCAAACGCAGTATAAAGGAATGCCTCCTAAACGTGTTTATTTGTCATCCGCTACACCGATGCGGAAATATTGGCGTGTTTACACGTCCTCTGGCGTCAAGTGGTTAAGTGAATGTCAAGAAATGAGCATGTGCACTCGGTTCTTTTTAAACGATCTGCTTACAGAAAAGTACAATTTTAGACAGAAAACAAAATTATGTGATGCTTGTCACCATTGCTATCAACGCTGTGTAAAGTTTTCTTGTAACTCATAAAAACAGATTTTACCACAATGGAACTTTAAAGGCACAGGCTCGTCAGCAATGCGCGCGCAGCAATTTCGTGCCACGAAATACGCAGCTCCACGCTATTGCTATGAGCTGCGTATTTCGTAGCACTAATTTGGCGCGCACACATTGCTGACGAACCTGTGCCTTTAACTGGCCAGTGACTCGAGTCAAGACACTACGAATTGTAACAGACGTGTACGAACTTGTACGGACTTGTGTTGGAATTGAACACTGCTTGTTAGTCAACAACTTGTGGAGGCAATGATTTTCCATTTTGTCAAAAATTATTTGATTTGAAAATCAAAGAAAATTTATGTTTTTTGTTTGAAATGCTCATTCCACACATATTATACTGGTGGAAAATGACACTGCATCAAAAAGAATTTTAAGGCCAAAACATGATGCACGTTTTTCAAAAGATGGGATCCTTGTCCTTTTTAACAGACAATAATTGCCTCTACCCATGTCAATCACAAGTCACGTCACATGATCTGCATCAAAGCTCTGAAATGTGTATAGACCATATCAAATAGCTGCCATCTTGTGGGGCAACTTTTGACATTTAAATTGGTCAACAATGTCAACATTAGCACAAAACGTGCAATCATGCGTGTCCTCACCAAACAAAGAAAATGCCATACAAGATGTCAGCTATTCGATATGGCCTATACTACATGTAGTATCATTCCACACAACAGCTGTACACCGATACTACAAATGATTAATTATCAAAATGGTATTACCCAGAAAGAACTGGTCACCAGTCCATGTTATTTCCAAGAACCCATGCAGACTAAGACAGTGGCGTGGACTTGAGACCAGTCCATTCCAATGACATCACATACTATGACAATTGACAAAACTGGTTCCCATATTTTCGGAGGTGATGCATGTGGTCGGGGAACCAGCCTGTGACTTGTGATTGGACTGTTAACTAGTGACCAACTTGACCACGCCCACAAAGTTCACCATAATAACCACACAATATACCTTGCAGCTGCTTCACACTTCATTACACATGCGCATAACTAACATAATCTGTACATCGATTACAATGTCTTATTAAAAATGTCTGTAAATTATAACGAAAGGCTACAAACTCCCCCTGTTGCCTTACACATTCTTGCACTGAATTTTATAAATTAATGCGATTAGGTGAGTCACTCCACACAAGGCGTAAATTACTGAAAGGCATTTTCTTGCTCAAAACTCACCAAAAATAACCCTGAAAAATCACTCGCATTCGTGGTATTTTAAAATCACCTTACTCCTGTTTCCCCAAAACTACACAGAGATCTCTATTCTAAGTGCTCAAAATGTGCATGCTACAAATCTAGAAAGTCCAAAATCAAGTGAGGCAATGAAGAAAAAATGACGCGTTAAATTACTCAATTTTTCTTTTTTGGGAAAACATCTAAAAACAGCAACCACTGAAATCACAAATTTCCATCTCAAATTCATGGTCATAAATATGTATAAAAATTAGAATGCATACATAGTTCTACAGCAATTTTTGATTTTTTTCCTCTTTTTAATTACACTGCCATGCATTTTTTTCACTTTTGCAAAATTTATAAACTCCAGTAGTTACTGATATTTGCAAATATACAAAATATATTTTGAGATCCCGAGACACAGAAAATACAGCATGGACTCATTTCAAGCAATCAACTGTGTTGAATTTTTTACGCAAGGGTCGATTACCTCGGCGAGATAAAATCTGGTGAGGACTTTTAGGCTTCAGAATATTGAAAAAAAATTTGCTTTAATGTTCTTCTGCATGTCCAATACTACAAAAATATTTTGGGGAAAAATAGGACCCGAGTTTTTAATTTTTTTTTATTTTTTTTTTTTAATATGGACCTGAGGTTTTTAAATTATGTTGGAAAATTATTCCGAGTCTTGTTACAAAAGACATCACCGTAAAATGTCAATGTTACCTGTTGAAATGTTGGCATACACGGATACAGAGAAATTTCACACTTGGGGGAGAAAAAACAAATTACTATCTGTAAATGGAGTCCATTTGTCACCAAAAAATCTTGAGCCCAAGAGTCCTCACAGAGATTTGCCAAATGCCGATGCTTTGCGTACGAGCCAAGGGTTGAAGCGCCCTCTAGTGGTCGCCCTTGCTGTTGACATCCTGATGAGGATGGCGTTGCTTCAGGCTGTCGCCATTCTTGACCGATCCTTCCACGATGCTGTATAAAAGAACAGTAATGAGCCATGACGTGGCAAATATACTCTCCAACAAAAGAAACTGTGCCTGAAAAAAATTGCTGTATTTTTTTCAGCCATGGCAAATAACTCGCTGGAATAAACTGTTAATGAAAGTCCATGAAATCTTTCAAATGGTTAACCGAACTTGAAATGTACAAAATGTGTTCTTCGTGTTCTCAGAGGTTGCTGAAAACTGACTTGCCAATATTGAAGTCACAAAGTCAGTATCGAGTGTGTCCCCCTTGTGCATTAATCACTGCTGTGCATCTTCGCCTCATGGAGCCAATGACACGCGCATGAAAGAGAACATTGACTTTTGGGTAGTCTTTTTATACGGCTTGCTAATAAAGACCTGAACTTTATGGAATTCTGTTACATAACAACCTGTAGGACCCCTATTGTGAAATCAACACCCAGGCATGCCTAAGTCCTGCACTATGCCATGAGCAGGTTTTGAGTGCATAACCTTTTTCTAACAATGTCAGAGAATATTGGTGTTTATTTTCCACCTTCTTGAAAAAATACAGCAATTTTTACCATGCACAGTTTCTTTTGTTGGAGAGTATATGTTTAGTAGGAAGAATTCATGCAGTTATGTCATTTGGGGGAAAGAAATTATGTCAGGTACAGTATAGACCGTATAGAATAGCTGTCATCTTGTGGGGCACCTTTTGTTCCTTAAACTGTTCAACAATGTACTGTAAGCACAAAGTGTGCAACCATGCATTTCCTCAAGGAACAAAGAAACTGCCCCACAAGATGGCGGCTATTCGATACGGTCTATTTGCTGCAAAAACTCATCAAGTAAGATTTTGGGTTACTGGTTCATCCCACGTAGTTGAGGACCAAAGTCATTTTGACCCTATTTTGCCCTCGATAATCCAATGAATCAACAGCAATCAGAAATCAACAGCAATGAGGGAAATTTAAAACTTTTATTACTTTAACAAAATCCATGGGCATACATGTACATCAACTAAATGGAATGACACACTGGGCTTTTAAAGACCAGAGGCGAGAAAATCTTTCCAGGGACAACCTACCCAGGGCAAAACAAACCCTACTTGATATTCATTCTCCCCGACACAAGCTAAATCACATTTCCTCGTCAGTTGCAGGACCCAATGCTAAATGATTCGAACTGGCGGCTCAACACCGGCTAGGTCGGTGGTCGAGTGGTTAAAGACTTCTGCCTAGTATGCAAGAGGTTGTGGGTTTGAGTACCACCCGAGCACGCAATGACGTCTTTCACTGAGTACATGTATAGTGATGTCCCTTAACATGGCACACATCAAAAACGTACTAGAAATCCATTCACACTGTAGACTTTTACAGCTTACTCCAGAATTATGTGCCCTCCAGAAAAGTTGTCGTTCAAATATTTTGGCCAAGTCCAAATGACAAAAATAATGGAAAAGTTCGACCGATGCCGCAAAAGTTTACTCACGAAAAATCGCGCGACTGTCCCTTAAAGGAACACACCGGCTTTGTTGGGCTATTTTGGGCTCGAAATAGACCCATACATTATTCTGAAGCGCTTTTCAGAGTGAAAAAAGACGCCGTCAAATTTGGCCGTTTTTGAGCATTTTGAACCAGATTCTGGTTCCGAAAAGTCACATGGTCTTGCGAGTTAGTTTTGTGTCCAGCTGCATGAAAGATTCTTACTGCAGAACTGCGCCAAATTCAACTCTGATTTCCCCCCAATATTTATAAGTAATTGACCAAAGAGAGACTATTTATACAGGTATGAAACAAAGTTGAACATAGGTATAAAAATTCGAACATAAATTTTGTTTTAAGAGTCTGGAGAACGGGAGCGAGCGCGTGCTACGGCAGGCTACCGTGGAGTGTAGGATATTTGCCACGCGCAGCACGGCAAATAGCCTGAGTGCACGGTACGGCCGGGTGTGTTGCTTCGGTGTACGTTTGTGCCAACTCTTCAAAAGAAAACGGAAATTCCTATTCGGTCGTCCGGGCTGTCCAGTGAAATCGTGAGCAGAAAATTGGAGATATCCTGAGTAGGAGAAGAGCGAATCGTTTGTGACAAAGTCGTGAGGCTCGCGCGTAGTTGCAACGGCTGGTAAAGCGTATAACCCGTCGTTTGACCGTTTTTGTTAATTTTGCACTTCTTTAGTAAATTACAGGATATTTTGATGATCTTTTTTCACAACGACCATAAAAAAGTATTGTCAATGCTGCTACATCACTAAATCATGTAAACAGTAGGCCGGTGTGTACCTTTAATGTGACGCACAACGCTGATTGGCTGAAATGTTGAAACCATGCTACGGTGGCCCGTGATGACCATTTGCACCCACGCACCATGATACAGGACACAATAGCCCCATGTGAAATGCCTATTACAGGCTCTCATGTATGATGTCATGTCAACCTGAAGCGAACGGCGATGTCTTCAACATTCTGGTGAAGTTTTAGTAAATGAATGATTCTTCTCCGTATTTGGAATTTATGAAGGTACTTGGTACTTTATTTACTTTTAATGCCAAGTGCAACAGATTTTTTATTGCGCCAAGAGAGAATTGAAATTAAAGTGCGCCATGTTAGGGGCCGCGCCACATCCAGGGGTGAGATTGGAGGAAAACGAAGAGGCGTGGCTTCCTTGGGGGAGCGGGGGCGGGAGCGGGCCGAAACGTAGAGACCACGCGCGCAAACTTCAACTTTTCATAGGATCGTTTTAAACACCACCGTACCATCGGCATCGTGCAAAATGCATTGTCAGAAACATTTTAATTAGGCATCACAAGAACCAGTTTTGTTTGAAATATTTACCTTGTTTATACTAGGCCAACAAATGTGGATAATATTAAAAAGAATCCAGGCAACATCTACCGTTGAAGACTGTGAAGCGAAAGCGTAGGGTAAAATCGGTTCGTTGGCTGCTTGTCGCATTGCACCAGCCGCGGCCCGCACAGCATGCACTGCACACGTACATACACGTACACGCATCACATACACCACATGCTCGATTAGACTTGTACACGTCCGCTTCGCAACTCGTTGCAGACTCGGTCAGGTCGCCGAGCGCGCGGCATGCACAGTACATACATGGTAAAGCGCTGTATGTCATGGCACTTGCGTGACAACTAGACTCGCACAAGTTTTCTTCGCAAAATTACTGAATCAATTGAGGGCGCTCGTTAAAAAGTATGGTGTGCAAAAAGGCCAAAAACAAAAACAAATAGAAAATACAATATGGATCGTGGCCGCGAAGCACACAACTAAATAAAATTCCGCTACAAATTGGTAAAATTCCGGAAATCCGGAAAAATCTCACCCCTGCACATCGTTAGGGGACATCAACAATATACAGCTCTAACCAGTTACGTCGAGTAAGGGCAAAACAAACCCTAAATGATGGACAACCTACCCGTTGCTGACTTGTTTGGTGTTTCCATCTTCATCCTTCTGCCTCTCTTCCAATTTCCTGCGCTTTCTTATTGTAGTCACTTCTTCATCTTCCTTTTCCCTGATGTCATTTAATTCCTTCATGGAACCCGACAAGATTCGGTACAGGAAGACCAGGATGAACTGCAGACAGAGAAGGAAAAAAGTGGAACTAAAAATAATGTGAGGGAAATTGTTACAATACATTCAAACCTTGATAGTAAGAACACTGTTACATGTAGTACAACATTGTGCATTTAACAATCAAACGTTTAGGTCCCAATTCCTCATTCTTCACTTCTGATAATGCATAGTTCCGACCTGTCAATCAACCGAACCCGCCGACCAATCACAACAGAGCTAGCAGATATCACCCACATCAAAGTGCACTGTCTCTAACAACATCACGCGATGTTCTGCCCCATACAATTTGTACAGTGTTGTATGCGATGATCCGGGTGAATTTTTGGTTTCAAGGCCGGTCGTTTCGTTGTTCAAAGGTACGAAAGCACGTATTTCATGATATGACATCCCTGTATTACTGGCCCTTTACTCGGTGTGTTCTAAGATAACCGTCGACCCTGAAACGTGATACCTTTGAGTTTTCTCCAATGAATCTGTACTTTCCGTTGAAAGTCCCATTGCTTTGTGCGTTGTGTGTCGCCATTTTGACGATAGCGTGTGAGCCATAGCAACAATATCCAAGGGGGCGGAGTTAACTGGGCAAAATCGGAACTATGCATTATAACAGCGTTCGCCCTTAACTTTTTTCCCAACTGGCCACCAGGACCAGTTGGCTTAAGTCTTGACTGGCCCGTTGGCGTTTCAAGTGGCCCGGTTCAAATTTCAATTCTAGTTGTTCATTTTACACATGATGATTTTTCATTAAATTTTCACCTTCCTTGCCCGGGAACGGCAGTGTACGATCTGGCAGGATCAACATCGCTAACTGACATGGCCAGTATCCGTTCCACGGCCGCGCCGCGCAGTGGATGGACGGAGCAGGGACTGCGGGCCGTGCCCGGGTCCATACCGCCTGCCAGCGAGAGCAGCCGGTCAACTCTAGCTCTAGGCGCAGCGGGCGGCCAGTTCATGCAAAATCACGCACGGACACCACACACTACACGAATTTTTCATGGCACCATCTTGGTAACTAGTCTTGCACAAGTCTGAATCGCGACTCGTTGCAGTCGCAGTCTGCACGCGTGCCAGTTTACATGCAATCACGCACGCACAGAAGTGTCATGGCGCGGACGGAAGTGTCATACATGGACTAGTCTATATACTGTCGATGGAGGGCGCTGTTTTCTTGCTTGGTAAAAACAAGATCGCCCAACAAGCTAGATCGCCCATGCAGAAAATAAAATCTGCCACACTCAACAAAAAAGCAGAAACATTCAACAAAAAAACGCATTATCGAAATTAAAAATGCGTTAACGAGGAAACTTCACATGTATGGCATGGGTCTGTTTTAATTCAACTGGACAGCCGGACCATTTGGGGAGGCTTTCTAGCTCGCCCGAGACGATTTCAACTGTCATTTGGCCAACGGACCAGTGCTAATTCGAATGCTGTAATACAAGGTTCCAGTTATAAAAAGGCAATTTGCAAAGTCTCAAGGACCTATTATTAACAAGGTTCGACTGCATTTCGAAAAATGCACTTGGAAAAACTGGTTGGCTTTTCACGTTATTTCCCAAAAGTAATGTGGACCAAGAATTGATCATGTTCAAATGACGTCACTTCCTACAAATCGACACGTGCATCAGAATTTTGAGCGTTTTTTTTGTGACGCGCATCGGCTGCGCCGTATTTCGAACAAATTTCGAGCAAGAACATGTTACAGCGTGTGCGTGCGCGTACTTGATAGCGTTCAATACGCAGTAGCATTTCTTCCTACGAAGATGGCGTCTGTGAACGTGATCAATAGTGATGTGGACCAAGAATAGTGATGCGGACTGGAAACTAGTCTGTTTTGCAATACCGGTACATGTACCTCGTAAATGAGCTCTATTCGCACTGGTCTATTAATATTAAAAACGAACTTTCTGACACCAGTATAAGTATGGCAGTGTTTTAATCTCCAAAGTGTTTTAATCTCCACTGAGTTCCACTCATTTAAGCCGTGTCCGCATTGGACACGTTTTTCGGGAGGTTTTACCAAGACGACGGTAAAATGAAAAATGGCTAGCATTTGGACTTCTACACGGGAAATTTCTACAGAGACCGTGGGAGAGCATGCACAGTGTCCCTTCGCAGTATGACCTTCACGGCCCGGACGTACATGTACACTTCCAGAGCGCTGTTACCAACTTGATTGTGTCCACATTGGACTTATTGTCTCGGAAAAGGTTACCTGGTCAATTTTCCTGGGCAGCAGTTGGCCAGGAAAAGTAACCACTTGGAAAATGTCCTGGGCTGTCTGGATTGGACTTAAAATGGGAAAAGTACCCATCGTCTCGGTAAGTTTTCCCAAAAAAGTCCAATGCGTCAGGAGGGTGTACTGCATACTTAATATAAACAACAAAAGCTCATCACAGAAACGGTCTTATTAACAGTCTTAACTCCAGGTCCACATTCCTAGCTAAAACTAGAAGCATTCTAGCCAGAAACGATTCATACCTTGTACGAAAATTGGCAATCATTCTTGTTTAGTGGTAAAACCACCCTCTCTTTGTCCGGGCGCACCGATGTGGCTCAGGGGGCGGGGATCGATGATTTCCAATGGGCCGGCCACGCACACGCTCGCAGCGATCCACCCGTACCTTACATGCTACGCCACTGCGCTAAGCATGCAGCGCCCTTAAGAGATTAACACACTCACCACTTGAGGGCGCTGTTCAAAACGAATGCATACAACTGTTATGGCCATTATATCGACGCTGATGCAATAGATTTGCGTGTTCAGTGATCGATAATAGCAAGCGAATAATGTTTGGTGAATTTACACCACATTTTAGAATGACTTGGCAGTACTTTCAGTGTTTAGAGGGAAAATTCATTATTTTTGTCCGGGCGGCAAATTTTTGTCCGGGCGCTAACGGTATGATTTTGTCTGGGCGCGCCGCCCGGACAAAACCGGCAGTGGAGATCACTGCCTCTGAGGGGGTTAAAATTAAGAGATAAAACTGGTCTGGTGCAAGACTATTATTTAAGCATATTTAACATAGCATCCAAATGATACCAGTAATGTCTAGGAACCAAACTTGGCATGAGAGAAAAATTGTAAGGGCCTTATCGGGATTCGAACCCGAGACACTGGGCAGATGCTCTACCATGCAGCTGAGCTAATGACACAGTGGTATACTCCGCCAGGTTTTCCCTATGAACCCAATTTTTCTCTCGGTGTTGCATGGGAGCGCAACTGGGCAAAGTAAAACATTTTCTCTCATCCCGAGTTTGGTTGTTTCATTTCAGTGGTGATTAGGCACCATACCAGATGTTGAGTTCGTTGCAGTAATATCCGAGGTAAGCAGGGGCACCAGTCAGAAAAGAGGGTTGTGGGTGCATGGCCATAACATTTTACGACCCACGATAAAGTCAGAAAATGGAGGTCAAAGCAGGTCTTAAAGCAAATTTTCAGACTTGATATCTAAATATTTTCTGACTGGTGTCCCCTGAGGTAAGGCAGCGACAGCCTCAAGAAACACTACTTACAGAGAACCAGTAGATGTCCATTCCCAGGAGCAGCCAGAGCATGACGTTGAACTCCACACCAAACGGCAGGTGGCCCTTGTAGTAAATCTTGGACGTTGAGGGCAAGATGGAATACAGAACCTTCAGTGGGAACCAGTACATACGCAGCAAGAACCTGCACACAATTCATGAATGATGAACATGGAAACAATCAGGGTTGTAACGAGTCTCCCTCTGCTCGAGTCCCAAGTTAAGTCAAACTGCCTTCGAGTCCCAAGTCAAACTGCCTTCGAGTCCCAAGTCAAACTGCCTTCGAGTCCCCAGTAAAGTCAAGTCGAACTGCCTTCGAGTCCCAAGTTAAACTGCCTTCGAGTCCCCAGTCAAGTCAAGTCAAGTCAAATACTGCCTTCGAGTCCCCAGTCAAGTCAAGTCAAGTATTGCCTTCGAGTCCCCAGTCAAGTCAAGTCAAATACTGCCTTCGAGTCCCCAGTCAAGTCAAGTCAAATACTGCCTTCGAGTCCCAAGTCAAGTCAAACTGACTTCGAGTTCCAAGTCAAGTCAAACTGCCTTCGAGTCCCCAGTAAAGTCAAGTCAAGTCAAGTCAAATACTGCCTTCGAGTCCCCAGTCAAGTCGAATCAAATACTGCCTTCGAGTCCCAAGTCAAGTGAAACTGCCTTCGAGTTCCAAGTCAAGTGAAACTGCCTTCGAGTCCCAAGTCAAGTCAAACTGCCTTCGAGTCCTACGTCAAGTCAAATTGCCTTCGAGTCCCAAGTCAAATCAAGTCATTTGAGGTTCGAGTCTCAAGTCAAGTCAAGTCATTTGAGGTTCGAGTCTCAAGTCAAGTCAAGTCAGTAAAAATCAGGACTCCAGTCAACTCGAGTCCCGGGTCTCGAATCTGCGTCATTACAACCCTGGATTTTGGAGGACCGAGGCGAATGCATTTTAAAAGTTGAGGATTTGTGAGAATTTGAAGCCCATATTCAGAATTGGCAAACATCAAAAACCAAAACTTCCCACATATACTGAAACGCAACAGAAACTTACCACTTGTTTAAACCTTTAAATAGCAACAATAACACTGCGTGTAGTAATGTGTGAACTTATTTGTGGACAATAGTGTCCTCACTGTCAGACCAAACGTGTCTGAAGGTCACTTGAACCTTCAATGGTCACTTCACGGCACAGCTGTTGAACAGCTGTTTTGACTGTCAGTGATTAACCAAGGGGTATGGGATGATTGTAATAAGCTGCACGTGATGTCTTGATGTTGGCTTTAAAAAGGCCAGTGCAAAATGGGCATTTCAAGCAACATGCCACGATTGTCGGGGGATCAAAGACTGATAGGCAGTATGCGCCGACGATGCACTGCCTGTATCCAAATCAATGGTGGCCACACACGCTATTGAAAGGGGACTGACATTGCACCCTCTTCTGTTCTTTACTGTAGAACAAACTGATGAGATGGTGTATCTTGGTCAAAAACTTGACATGTCATCAATAAAATGCCAATGTTTCAATTAGCAATTGTTGGTTTGTTTTATTTTGAACTGTTACAATTTCATTACATTTTAAACAAGTGGTAAGTTTCTTTTGCGTTTCAGTATATAATTCTTATGAAATACCTCTTTAAATGTACATTTAAGTGAATGGTTCTCATCCAAACATTGCTTGAAACAACTGACAATTTTCAAAATACTACATTTATGCAACCGAGTTCTAATGCACAGCAGATTTTTCCATGCACAGCAGATTTTTCCATGCACGGCAGATTTTGCACAATGACACATCATCCTCCGGTAAATGCCAACCACCAATGAATAAGCAAAAAAACCACCTTACCAAGACGATGAAAATAATACAAAACTGATGTCGGCGAGCACCTCGTGTATGTTGTGGATTGATCCGTCTCTCCTAATCTTCAAATAAATGTTGATCTTGGCAAACTCCATCCAGATATCGCAGAAATCATGGCAGAAGACCACCAGAATGCCAACGTTGTGATACCTGTACACCAAGACAAATTGTACGATAATTAGGCCATTTTTTTAATTGGCCTGAAAGAGGGTGCCCCTTTGCTTTATATACGACATAACGAGTGCAACTTGTCCTTTGAATGAATATGGCATTCCTAAATCTCGCGCTGAAACAACAATTGTGAATGCTTATGCGGGGAAATTATTACATAAAAACAACTTTATCCTATTAAACAACAGCTTTGCCTCACCCTGATCTTTTAAAGGCACAGGCTAGTCAGCAATGCGCGCCCGCCAAATTCGTGCCACGAAATACGCAGCTCCATAGCAAAGGCATGGAGCTGCGTCATTCGTGGCACGAATTTGGCGCGCGTGCATTGCTGACGAACCTGTGCCTTTAATATCAAACATTTCCAACTTTAATAATGAACACCAATACACTGAGATTGTGTAAGAACCCGAGATGGAAAATGGTTTTGGCCGCAGTTGTGGCAGTCGAGATGGTGTGGTCTGTACACGGACGCTATGAGTAGACTGGTAAACGTACGTGTACTTGCGTACGTACGGTACATGTCTTCCACAGGCCAACTCGACTTCTAAAGCTTGCACGACTGGACTGTGCGGTGAAGTTGCATAGCTAGCTGCATAAATGGTACCGGACATGACGCGTGTCGCGGTACGTATATGGTAGCTACTGTACATTGTATGTCATGTAATGTTGCACAGGGACATTTACGAGCCAAGATAGCGTGTGGAAGGACAATTCTTTCATTTTTCATGCCGTTTATTCGTAAGCTTGCAAAATATATGTTTTTTCCCCTCTTTTTATTTTTTTTAGTCTTGTCATTTTTGCCTAATTCTCAGAGGCGATATTTAAAAAATAAATTCAAAACTTCAATTTTTTCGGCGGTGTGAAAAGTAGGGGGATTTACTGGTGTCTCTGGTGTCACCTGCCAATGGCGCCACCCACCTTTGTACCCCAATGTTTAGGTGGCAGACAATATAGTCTACAGGCTGTGAATTGAGTTCCATAAGTCCATACAATTTATGAAATTTGTGAGGGAAAAAATAACTTGTGTGCAACACTTTTACGTCTACCAACCTTGATGTGTATGAGAAACTAATGAGGCTGAGGGTGAGAACGTGGTGTAAGATGAGCATGACAGAGTCCGATCGCCAGACGTCCAGAAATATGGTGGCAAAGAAACAGTGTAGATAGAAACTGCACTGGATTGCATAGGCCCAGTAGACCAGAGGTGGGACTACCATCCCTGGATGCCAATCTATAGAGGGAGACATTTTGAGAACAACAAGAGTTGGAGACAAAGAAACAGAAACAAATATGGTTAAAGGCAGTACACATGATTGGTATTTCGGAGAATCAGAAATGTTCACAGATTTACACATAACTTACACGATATAAACATGATGACGGCAGAAAACTTCCCCTGAAATGGTTGTCTGAAGTGCTATAGTTTTCGAGAAATGAGCAAAACAATTATTTTTCGTCTCGCGAGACGTAAATTCAATTCGCCCCTAAACCACTTCGCCCCCAAACCACTTTATTTATGAGGTATAGTAATAGTTTATACCAATCATGTATACTATCTTTAATGAGGTATATGTAATAAAACAATTTCTAAAATTCTAAATCGAGAGTATTGGTTAAATATATCTAAAAATGTTTCTGATTGTGATTTTCGATTCATCACTCAAACAATCATAGGCTTAATATTTTTGTTCGCTTGAAGGGGAATTATACCCAAGAAACAAAAGACCCTGTGCCAACAAGTACAACTCGTAAACCAGGGTTCGACCTTAGCGGTCGCCCGCTCGCCAAATGCGAGTAAAAACAGCGGCGGGCGAGTCAAAACCCTTCTCTTTGTAGTCCGGCGGGCGAGTTAAAAAGGTTGAAAGGTCCATATTTCAGAAAGGCATGTACGGTGGATTTAACACAAAACTTCAGTCCCCATGTGTATTTAATTTAGAAATTTCTCCTGTTGATATCCATATAATTTTGAGGCCTCTAGTCCGGCGCATTTGCCACCGATTTCCACAAGGCCGCTCGTGATCGCGCACGCAATTTCAGCATTAAAAATGTGTTCATGCCAACGGGATCGTACGGACACCCCGTACGTACGTCCGTATAAAACAGTCTCGTGTGGCACTATTTCTCCGGCGCCGAGGATCGTCGAATATTTCCATAAAAATGACGCAAAACACGGTCGCTGCGATGCACGAAAAAACGATCACAAAAATTACGATCGACAATTCAGCTACATGTATGTCATGTAGGAAATGTATAAAAGTCGGAGGTACCCGGAGGTAGATTTTTTGCTAACGTGTAGTTGGTGCGTTGACGGTGGCTCCGGAGATACGTGGTATTAAAATAACAAGCCGGAGGTAGGTTGTAGCATGTACTACACGGTAACAAACAATTCTACCCGGGTCACCTCTGGGTTACTCTGTTACCTCCGGGTTTCAACCACACCCCGTGCACGTGCAGGGGATTTCATGTGCAGGGGATTTCCCGATCAGAGTAAGAGGCCAACTCGTGTTGTAAAACGCATGCTGATTGGCTGATACAAATAATATGACCTGTTGCTACCGGTAGTAAATTCTGGCCAATGACGTTCAAGTTAACAAAATGGTGATCGGCATGAGTTGGACGTGGTTACCGCCCCACTAAAGCCGATAATATTTTGTCCGGAAACCAGACTAGGCACGTTCCGGCGCCCGGTGGACCATCACCGGGGGACCGGGCCGTCTGTACCGTATCGAGAGCCGTTTTTGGTCGGGCCGATACGCACGTTTGTACGTGGGGAGAACCTCAACGTTGGCCAACAACAGGTACCAGGCTTCCCATAGACGCGTGCACAAAAGCACTGAAACCAGTGGCGGACGTTGGGCCAACGTTTGTGTGTTTGGAATGCAACCCATGTGTACGGCCATAATGCATGGGGAAGAAACAATGGCACATGTATCGATACATGTACATGCAGTGGGTACATGCATGTCTGGACATTCATCCGGTTTGTTTACACATGCACATTAACCACGATGCTAACCACGTGCGCACGGCCAGGACGGGGTGTTGGTAAACTGAATTTTCGGAACGATTAGAAGCTTTTAAAAGTAATAGATGGAAAACTACCCGTTTATTTTTACATTTGGAAAGAATTTAATACTTGGCAATTACCAGACCTTTACAAAACACATGAGAACAGAGTTTTTCCTAGTAAAGTTTCTGTTTGTTTCTATAGTAAAATCTTCAAGTTTTTCACTACTATTTTTTTCCTCATCAAATGTGCACCTACTGATGCTTTGATAAGTCGTTCTGTACCGCTGAAAATAAAACCAAAGCCTTTTCTTTGCAAAATTCCACACTCGATAGATGTTGGTACGTACAAAATGAAGAAATTTAGAAAAAAATGGGTAAAAACATGCGGGCTAGTGAAACAGCTTGCGGACTACCCAAAATGTTGGTTTACTAGTCCGGCGGGCGAGTGAAAAAATAAGTTAAGGGAAACCCCTGTAAACTATTTTAATGCAAAGAACAAGAAATATTACCCACTGAAAAGTGGATACAAACTTCACAAAGAACGGCAATTTTAGCGATGCGTCGCACTACATGTATGGGCGGCTGCCATTTGTGACCGACTCTGGCAAAACCCGACGCTTCTCGGCATTTCCCATTACGTGATATGGGCCCACAACCTTAAAAAATGGCCTCTGGGACCAACTTGAAAATTTGGCAGAATCAACATCGGGATACATTCAAGATTTGTTTTGTTGTTTGAACTGTCTCAAAATTCCTCATATTATTGACAAAAAATTAAATAATCAACTAGTTTGTCAAACTTTAAAGACCAATAGCTCCATTTCACTTTTTCTGATCTGTCATACTTTTAGTCTACAGCACTAAGGGGCCCCATATGCATTTTCGGGTACAATCTTGGCAAATTTGAGGATAAGTTAATTTCATATCAAGGAATTCAAATCCGGTTGTTGCCAATTTTTAAGAGGTCATTTTCAAGGTCAAAGGTCAATTTAAAGGTCATAAAGGGTCAAAACCATAAAATTGCACTTTGGCGGCCCCTCGTTGGTCAATTTTAACAATCGTGGCACCCATTCGAGGATTTACAGGATGCTAAGTTCATTTTTTTATAGTCTCCAAGATTGTTAAGGTCATCTTCAAGGTCAAAAGTCAATTTAAAGGTCACAGGGTCAACAATCACAAAATTGCACTCTGACGGCCCTTTCCCTGGTCAATTTTAACAATCGTGGTGTCTATTCTATGATTTACAGGATGCTGAGTTCATTTATTAAAGTATTTAATATTTTTATGGTCATCTTCAAGGTCAAAAGTCAATTTAAAGGTCAATTTAAAGGCCATAACTAGGGTCAAAAATCTTAAAATTGTACTGTGGTGGCCCCTCGTTGGTCAATTTCAACAATCGTGGCGCCCATTCTAGGATTTACAGGATGCCGAGTTCATTTATTATAGTCTCCAAGATTGTTAAGGTCATATTCAAGGTCAAAAGTCAATTTAAAGGTCACAGTGGGTCAACAATCACAAAATTACACTCTGATGGCCCTTTCCCTAGTCAATTTCAACAATCGTGGTGTCTATTCTATGATTTACAGGATGCCGAGTTCATTTATTAAAGTCTTTAAGATTTATATGGTCATCTTCAAGGTCAAATGTCAATTTAAAGGTCACAACTAGGGTAAACAATCTTAAAATTGCACTTTGACGGCCCCTCGTTGGTCAATTTTAAGAATCGTGGTGTCCGTTGTTTTTTGCAAGGTGTACAGTATGGTGATGTAGAGTTTATTTATGAAGTCTAGATTCCAGGATGTTTATATGTCAGGGTCATGTGACTAAGGTCAGTGATCAAATTAGACATCGGACTTACCTGGCTGAGGTCGATGGAAATTGTGTATTGCATTTTTTGGGCTTCACTGGCACAATTTGGGTAATTTTGGTGATTTCTTTCTCGGAGTTTGAAAATGCCAAGTGAATATCTAAAGACAAGTCAGCTGGTCGTGTGAATAAGGTCAAGGTTATCTTAGATCGTACTGGGCTCCATTAGCAGAATGTTTGATGGGAGGAGAGAGGTTCTTTCAAGGTTCTGAGAATGCCAAGTTTATTTATTTTTGAAAGTCTTAAGATGAATAAATTCAAGATCAAGATTAATAACATACGTGGAACTTCGAAAACTATTATTCATAACTATGCCGGCTAACGCATATAAGGACAACTGTCTAGCAGAACTTGTAATGATTTTTTCAATTAACTCGTAATGAAGATATTTAACATTAAAGCCCGCCAAAGTGTGTGACCGAGTACATCAAGATCCTGGAGAAAAACATCAAGCAGTCCGCAGAGAAACTCAGGGAGCATGTTGACATATCAGCAGGACAACGATCCAAAACACACTGCCAAGTCAGTCACGAAATGGTTCCGGGATAATGCTGCAGGCGTAGAGTGGCCAGGCCAAAGTCGGGACCTCAACTCAAACGAGATGGGGGAGAGCCTTTCAACTTCAATGCCGGACCTGGAGACTAGCGGAGTTGGCCAAATTCCACGCAGATACGTTGTGAGCCAGTACCACAAGGCATTTTCCATTGATTGTAAAAAGGACTGATCTAAGGAGGCTAGAAATATTTTCAGCAAATCTGTCAATAAAATACCCCCGATGTATTTCTTGAAATGTCTCTTTGCAGTCATTCCTTCAGCTGCCTCTCACACTCTTGTAACTTAAGCCAAAAGACTCCCATTCCTCAAAATTTACACGATTTCAGGCTTGTTAGAGTTGGTTTTTCTGTAATAAATTAGTGTTTTATAGACGATTTTTATGAAAACAAAACTAACAAAACTTAATCTCTGGGAGGGGTGGTTATTTCTCTGTATGCCTTGCTAAGCTCACGTAATAGCAAATCCCAATCAGTGAGGAACAACTGTACTACCGTGATTCGAGACCACCAGTTGGCTTCATAGCTCAATTGGTAGGGCGTCTGCACGTTAAGCAGAAGGAATGCGGTTTGAATCCCGGTGGAGCCAAGTTGCTTTTCACTGCATCCAGATTTCCCAAACTCATATGGATTTGTCCACATTTGTATCGAATTCATTCACCTCAGCGGTCCCTGGGTAATAATCCCTAAAAGTAATCACTTAATCATACTAAAACAGCATGCTCCCTATAATAGAGACTGGAGTCACTTGTGCATGATTTGTGTACCAGAAAAATTCAGAACGGTATTTTGTTCGGGCTTATTAGGCTTTTATTTTGCCATAATATCATCTACTAGTCCAAATATTTAGAAAAAAAGTGATAAGTGCAGTCGACATTACTCAAACTATGTGAACTTTAATAATCTGAAAATATGGTCCTTTTAAATGTGCGATGACATACCAAATTTTGACCAGGATTAGAAAACTAAACAACACTGGGTTTTAAAGGCAGAACAGATGATTGGTAAACTGTTAAAAGGGGGTTAGGCCTAATTCTACTAGAAGCCCGTGGATAAAACTGTCCTGGACAAATTTTGAAACTATGTAACGATTGAAAAAAAACCATTATGAACCAGAAACAAACGTAAAAACCAAAGTGCTATTAAAATGAATGACAAAAGACGAAATCCCTTTTTTAATGTTTAAAAGATCGTTTGAAGGAAAATTAATAACGTCCGAGTACAGTGTTGAGTGTTCGTTCCGGTTTTTCTTGTAAACTCAGAAAAAATGGGGTCACTGAAAATGATACCCTCATCAGGTATTTATTCGCTTGAATTAAGCAAAGGGTACAACTACAAATTCGCCACGAATGATCAGCGAAATATAACCATATACTGTAGGCCTATAGCTACAAAAGACAGCTTGACTTGTACATCTCGTCTCTCCAGACAACTTTATTCCCATGTATGAAAACCACCCACCTCCCCCAAAGTAACCCCAGCTTTATCCTGTTTCCGTATACGGTAGACCGTATCGAATAGCCGCATTTCGTGGGACACACTTAGACCGTTTAACAATGGAAGCACGAAATGTGCAAAGCGCAACCATGCATGATGTCCTCGAGGAACAAACTGAAGAAACTGCCCCACGAAATGGACAGTCGATGGTTGTCTCAATGACCGTTGTTAATAAGTGTGAGAAACATTGAGCATAAAACGATATCAAAACCCGATTATTGCAAACTTTCTTTCACAAAAAAATGACTCGATTCAATGTCACACTCTATAGGGCCTACATTATACCATGGAGGTAGGAAAAGAAAATTCCTACCTCCATGATTATACAAGCATAAACAAACCTGATATTATGACACTGCCAACTTCACAGACGTGATTTCACATATGGCGATACGGCACGGCCAAAATTAACACGTATCTTGTGACTGCATAAACTGTTAGTAGAAGCTAGCGTTGTCTGTAGTGTGCGATACCATCACCTGATCACTTTGCGAATTGAACCCAAATTCGAACGCAGTGTGTACAGTTCTTTATACAGAAGGGCTCCTAGTTGGGCATCTTCGTGATTGGGTAATATTTCTTCGTGCGCTAAATTCCACGTCGCGTCGTCTGCATTTTTTCCCCAAAAAAACCTTGAAAAAGCACCTTTTTGGGGTCAGCAAAATTAGGCAACAAGCGGTTTGGGTTTCCCACTAACCAAGGAGTAATCCATGAAAAAATCAAAGATTGTACCCGAAGTTGCACACAAATGATATTTTTACGCCATAAGGGTGTAGACTATTTAATTGGTCATAACTTCGCCAAAAATTATCAGAATTTCCTCAAACATGTTTTAAAAGATACCTTTTTGTATGCACACTAAGCTGATACCAAAACTTAAATTTTG
This sequence comes from Henricia sp. BOLD:AAB3569, assembly GCA_037783545.1. Classification (NCBI taxonomy): domain Eukaryota; kingdom Metazoa; phylum Echinodermata; class Asteroidea; order Spinulosida; family Echinasteridae; genus Henricia; species Henricia sp. BOLD:AAB3569. The sequence goes on from JBBELK010000060.1 coordinate 3,580,577, forward strand.
AATTTTCATCACAAGTGTTGGGTTTTGCTGGAGCCGGTCACATTTTGTCCGAATACTGGGAAAAGAATGACGTCTTTGCGTACAAGTCCTCCGTGCATTCCTATGGCAATACACAAAAAAGTTGTCCGCAAAAACATCATTCGTTTGCCCAGTATTCGGACAAAATGGCGGCGCCCATAGAGTGATGCACCGCTAAAATTGCCATTCTTTTCAGATGGTAATTTTTCTTGTTCTTTGCATTTCAATAATGTACGAGTTGTACTTGTTGAGCACAAGGTCTTTTGTTTCTTGGGTATAATTCCCCTTTAAGCCATTATTGAATTGTGGTATTTGGCAAGTATATCTCAAATTGGTACATGCCTCCAAGTCAAGCATTCTGGTGTCAGATGGGAGTGGAGGGAGCTGTTCTTTCACAAATTATCACAAATTATGACGTAGGCTCCGTGATAATGATATGCATACACAGTATTTATTCGTAGCCAGCCAGGAGAGCTGCAGTACTGCAAAACCTTCCAATCACATCGCATTCATAGGCAATTCTCACAGCAATGAAATGTGACATTTCCCAGTTTCTGGGAGATTCCTGTGCTAAAGGGCTCCCAGTTTGTTGGGTTTTCAACCTGATTAAGCCTATGTGAAAGGAGCTGACCTGGAGCGGCACATCTTAAAAACAGCCCTGGAAATGCGGGAGCTCAGGGAGGCACTTCAGGCAGAGTGGAACACCCTGCCTCAGCGGCTCTTATGGAGGCCGTTGCAGTTAGCCTTGCCACAAGAGGGTTTCAACTCACGTTTCTAACTGATACGATATATCTCTCAACATCCTCCGTCTTTCTGTGTAATTTGTGTATTTTGTTTTAAACCGTGTACTATCATTTTAAAACTCTACAGGATTTACAAACAAAATACCTCTGAAAACGGCAGGTGGGTCTCCAAATATATCGTTCTCTGACTGAAAGACCACGAAGGCGACATAGGTCCAGGAAGTAAGGTAGAAAAACAGTCGCCAGGCACTTTCAGGCATCTTGTTGCGGTTGCCAATGGTCAGGTTGCATGCCACGGCGGTCGGCTGTAAACAAAATAAATAAATAAAATAAAATACCGGTAAATACATGTAGGTAGAAAATGCAGCCAGAAGGGAACAAATACTGCCTTTACGGTTTCCCTCACAATTCCCTGCATGCAGTTGCCGCACAGTGCATGATGGTAACACACTGCATAGAAGCTCTAAGTTTGATAGCGAACAAACAAACGGGATTTCGCAGGGGAGTGTAGCTCTCAGCCACTTCAAACTCGTAAAACGTGGAGAATTGATGGTCACAAACTCGGTGCACACGGTAGGCGCTGCACGATGGGCGTGCACACCACGCCAGCTAAACCAACAAGACTGCATGCACTCGGGTGTACTGGCAACTTGTGCACCACGACTCGTGACAATCAACTCGGTATTTTATCCCTAGACGCTGATATAATATCAAAACAAATAACATACAGTAGGTTGAATCTGTATCTGAGCTCTATCTTACCAGGTAACCACTTGTGTCAAAAATACAAATTTGCCACGTTTTACGCATTTGAAGCGGGCGAGTGCTCCACTCCCCTGTGGAATCCCATTTGTTTGTACATTGTACACGATCAAACTTAGCGCTCCTGTGCTGTGTACTAGAATTCCGTTCCATCATGCACTGCACGCAGACTACGCGCAGTTAATTGTGGGGGGAACCGTAAGGGCACGTATTGTTGGTCACAGGTTATTTTGGACTTATTTTATATGACTTTTCAGATGGCTTTTCAAGCTACACAACTCTTTTGGTCGGCATAACAATTATTATATTTATTATATATATTTTTTTTTAATAACTGGGTCCTGTTTTTTTAGCTGTAACAAGATAGTTTCTGCATGGATGAAAATCAGCAAGGCCAAATTTAGTGTGATCAGAATGTAAGATGGATGCAAATCTAAAGGTACATGTACATGTACATGTACAATGTATTACTTGTACATGTGTTAATTATATAACTACACACAATGGTATTGGAGATGCATGTTTTTGAGACAGTGTTGGGGAAGAGTACCAAGGGAGAACAGGTTGATAAAATGTTTACATCGAACGAGATGAATTAATTTCTTTCTGGAAAGGATTACATCAGAGACCAAGGCTCGAAATACCCACTGGACAGAGTCATGTTGGTCTGGTGATTACTGAGCTACACTGGACCAATGGTCCAGTGTTTTTTGTCTTCTTTTTGTAAGAAATTACCTTGTAAAAACTTTTAAAAATAAATTGAAAAATCCGTTTTGTTTTTGGTGTATACATGCACACACATTTTTTACCATTCACCAACACATAAAAAACTGTTCACTGGATTTTGAAGGTTTTCTGAAAAACTATGCATCTACGTAGCTGAAATTTCTATAGACTAGTTTACAAAAATTCTTCCTTACCGGTACATACTGTACCGTATGTTGTGCCGTTTATTCCAGAAATTCATAAAACGTTTTATCTTACAAATTATATAATGGGCCATTAAAACAACAAATTATACATTTCTAGCTGTTGCCTTGCAGTATAGACCATTCCCATTACCATGGAAACCGTCCCTGTGTGTCCGCTATAGCTGGGATGCGTTATGTGATGATGCTCATTGTGTCTTCACTTCGAACAATTTGCGTGTAATCGAAACGTAATTGCGACGTGCGTCGCTTTGAGAAAAAGCGATTTTGAGTGAAACGATGCACTGAAAATCACTGAATTATGAAAATACTTTCCGTTCAACATGTCGAAGCTAATTCTTTGGTTTTCGGTGCGTTGTTTCAACCCAAATTCCTTCGACGGAAAGTGTTCCTTCCACACTGCTTTTTCTCAGAGCGACACGCGTGTGTCAATCACGCGCAAAGCTGACTCAGTGTTAATTTGTGTGTGCGAAGAGCGCGTCATGGATGCACGCTGTTTTAGTTAACAACAACGCAAACGCACAATCCATGCACTGGAAAAAGCTACGTGTACAGGGAAGGAGTCCTGGGAAAGGTCTATAAATATCTTTGGTCTTGTAAATCTTTCGTAAATCTTTGGCCCTCGGGTTCGGTACCTTTTTGCACGTACAACAGGCTCTCAGAAATGAGACTACATACATGTACATGTACATGTATGTATGCAGTATTGTACACAATGTAATTGTGTTGAATGCTTCCGACACTTTCAGGTAATCCCAAATGGTACATGAAGGTATTAGCGCTTACATGCACCCGAGGGTAAAAAGGACATTTAATGCTTCCGTACAATACTTGTTCTAGCTCAGCCTAACAATCCCAAAAGCCTATTGCCAGAATTTGCAATAAACGTAATGTAAATAAAAAATGCAGAAATGACTTGGTTGGGCAAATAATAGCTTTTGATTGAGATGTCTTTAAAATCCAAAGTTCTGGGATAAAAGATAGGCCTATGGGTTTGAAAATTTGACGTTTCATCAAAGTTTCGTTTTTTTTTTTTTTTTTACTTCTCACTGGAGTTATTTTGTTAAAGTTATAAACTTTGGCAAACCAAGAAAATTACGTAGTTTTTATTGTAATGGATTTTTCAATATGTTTTTTTAATTATTAAAATTTATTTTTCAAGGTCAACACAGACCTTTTAAGTAAAAAAGGGAACACACTACTTTTGCCTTGACTGCATTCTGTAGCAAATGACCATCTTTTGAAGACCTACCGTTAAGCATTGGCTGTGTACCGGTACCACTGCAGAATCCATCAAAGGTACACATGTACCGTGTACTTTGGCACTTGACAAACTGCCAAGTGCCAAGTGTAAATTTGGGCCAACCAACTTGTACCTAAATACGAAATACTTTGGCAGCCAGATGACCTACATTTGTACCCTAACAGGGTCCTTCATACATTCATTTTTGGAGGACAATGTAATGTGTTAATGTTTCCATAGCCCACATGTACTACAATGCACTGTATACCAGTAGGCGTTTTACATTAATAAAATCAGGCCTAGTATTGTGTCCAGTACCCAGGGGGAGCACCGCCCATTGACAACTGGATGCCATCCGTGACCAAAAATCCACATAAAAGGGGTCCTTTTTTTACTATCGGGCACTGTATGTACGTATCGTGATTAGGATGTCAACAACACAGAAAATCTATTTTTAAAAAGGGTATTTTTTCAAAGGACACCAATCTTTTCCAATAAGAGGACTTGGGATGATTAAATGTTTTGTTTTGGTGCAATTAGTTTCACTTGCAAAAGGTCCGGCTGCGTCAATGTTCAGACTTACATGTACATTGTAAGTAGGCCTGCATGTGTATTGCACTATCAAGACTGTGGAATATGTATTTGTTTATGTACATACATTTTGTGGAACGAGTACCGGTACTTGTTTAGGGCCGTTTTTTCAGACTGTGCAATTATGGGTTTAGGGTAGTTTTTGAAAACCTGTGGTCACACATGGCATCCACTCATACCGTAATGAGCAGTGGCCCCCCTGGGACAAGTATCGATATCAATGTGTGTGCAACAATTTTCTGTGCATAAACTTCAAATGATTTATTCATAATTTATGCATTAAGCCTAGCGTACATTGACATTGCAACTGGAAGCAACTAGGGGCAACTGGTGTTTCCGGCACTGGAAGCAACTCACGGCAACTAGGAGCAACTGATCATTTGCTTTAAAATGTCGATGTATGCGCACTTGCAACTACTGGCAACGGGAAAAATCCCAGTTGCCGCGAGTAGCTCATGTTTTACTTTCTGGTAACTAGTTGTACCCAGTTGCATTGATGAACACGTACTTGTAACAAGTTGCTGCCAGTTGCCCGCATGCATCTGATCACGTGCGCACACATCGACAGCAACTGCAAGCAACAGTTGCTTTTAGTTGCAATGGCAATGCACTCTGCGCTTTCCCGAGTTGCCGTGTCGATGTGCGCGCTCTGGAAATGTAGACATGGCGGAATGCTCCCAGTTTCTGTCGATGTGCGCGCTACGTACCGGTACAGCAACTGATCAGTTGAGTTGCTTCCAGTTGCAATATCCATGTACGCTAGGCTTTACATGTATGTTTGCCATTTGCACTTGGCCAAAATAACTTTTCGCCCTCTCTGCAGGGAGTACAATTCTGCATTAAGGGCAGTATACATCATTGGTAATCTCGAAAATCAGAAATGTTCACAGATTTACGCCCAACTTACACAATATAAACGTGATGACCGTACAAAACATCCCCTAAAATGGTTTTGTCTGAAGTGCTATAGTCTTTCAGAAATGAGTAAAACAATTAGTTTTCGTCTCATGAGACGAAAATTCAATTAGCCTCAAAACCATTTCGCCCAAGTGCCATTTCGCCCCAAACCACCTCGCCCGAGTGCTATTTCGCCCCAAATAACTTCGTCCAAACACTACATCGCCCAAATACCACTTCGCCCCAAAACCACTTCATGCACAGGCCGTGGCTCAGGGCGAAATAGTTCAGGGCGAAGTGGTTGCAAACCCTTTTTTTTACTGTTTTCTCAAAAGTTAGACGAAGTACGGAGCTGGTTTTTGCTCAGGTTGGTTTTCATCATGCATACCTTCAATCACACAGGGGGATAAAAATATTTGTAACAGTTTACCAATCATGTATACTATCTTTAAGTTAAAAATAAAAGTGTGATCTGAAAATGTTCATACATGTAGGTATTACTGTAATGTGAATGGATTTCCAGAGAGTTGTTGATGCGCACTGCTTTATATAAAATAGGCCGAGCATTCACCATGCTCTGTGGCTGTCAAAAATACAGGTACATACTGTACATTGTACGCTGTCATTCAATTTAACAGCCTGGAACGAAACAATAGCACAGCAACTGCAAGGTACATGTACATGTACTTCTCATTTGGGCCATGAAAGATGCGCAAGAGTAATCATATTGTGCTGGTACCATACCGTAGGTACTGTACGTACATTACTCACAATACATGTATGTTAGGGATATTGTGGGCAGTACACAGAAGTTTATTGAGGGTACACAATGCATTCTGCTTGAATGATTTTGTATATGACTAGACTTTGTATCTGTATGACAGACGTACACCTTGTCACAGGAATAGGTAAAACAGTCATTTGAAAAGTAACATACCAATGTCCCTAACTTATTGTGAGTAAGCCTACCGGTACACGTATACTGTACGTACACATGTGCGGGTTTCTGCATTCAAATGGGGGGACGTTTTAACAATAGGATCAATAGGGTCTGCGATTGCCAAGGGGATCCGCGATTTGGAATAATGTACGGTACAAAACAAATTGGAGCAGTCGCCAACAAACTAAAGGTCCGTCTGCACGAGCCAACATTTGTTGGCCAACAAAGAACAACATGAAGTTGGAACTTGTTGGGCAGTACATGGATGTTCCAGCATATCTTAACCGCAGTTGGTTGCTGCCTTTACGCAACAGGCGTTCTAATCTGCTATTGGCCCGTTTCTCCAACAAGCTCCAACAAAGTCGGGCGATACATGTTCCAACTAGTTGGATGTTGTTGGACGTTGTCTGGAGTGACGTCCACACCATCCAACTTTTGGTCGGCCGACATCGTCAGACACGTGTTGGACCTTGTTGGCCAACAAATGTTGGTTTGTGTAGACAGGCCTTAAAGGAGAAGGGTACCCAAGAAACAAAAGACCTTGTGCTCAAGAAGTACAACTCGTAAATTATTTTTATGCAAAGAAAAAGAAATATTACCTACTGAAAAGCGCACAAGAACTTCACAAAGAATCAAAATTGTAGCGATGCGTCGCACTATGGGCGCCGCCATTTTGTCCTAATACTGGTCAACGGATGACGTTTTTGCGGACAACGTTTTCGTGTATTGCCACGAAAACGTCATTCTTTGCCCAATATTGGGACAAAATGGCGGCGCCCATAGTGCGACGCATCGCTAACATTTTGATTCTTTGTGAAGTTCTTGTGCGCTTTTCAGTAGGTAATATTTCTTTTTCTGTGCATAAAAATAATTTACGAGTTGTACTTCTTGAGCACAAGGCCTTTTGTTTCTTGGGTACCCTTCTCCTTTAAGTCCAAACAAAAGAGGAACAATGGGACGTCCAACGGTGGGAAGTGGGGACAAGACTGTGTATACATGTAGTTATGATTTGTAGCTCTTGGCTCCAATAACATTGAAGGCATTGCAGCTTTTACCGTAGTTATTCACCACGTTTAAAACAAGCTTTTGGTCATACTGTACATGTACAGTAAATTAGGGTACCAACTTGTGACATGCAATTCATCAAAAAATTATTGGTTTCTCGCTTAAGGAGGACACCAAAATGCCTTTTTATGTGTTTACTTTTGAAGATTGATTTGACCGTCAGTGTTTTCATTACACTTTTATGGCACAAAAACAAATGTTTCACGTGTAAGGATTTATTGGGGACACCAAAGTTGTTTTGCCAAAATGTTGAAGATTTTGTTTATTACAAATTGATGTTGGTGACACAAGCAAAACTCAAAAAATAACGTGGACTTGCAATTCAACATGAAAGTACATGTACAATCTACCCATTCATGCCATTGGGGCCCGAATTTATGGAATAACCCACATACATGTACAGTATATGCACATGTACACTGTACCCGGTACATCATATTTTACAATGGACAAAAGTCAATGTCACAGCAACCTACATAACGTGAGGGAGTCATTGTTGCAACTATAACCTGGCTGTTTAGCCAATATGGCAGTTCCCTGCAAGTGGTGAATAATGTGGCAATTGTGTACACATCCATTCACGCTGCAACTGCATGATTATGAATGGCCAGTGACATACATGTACCTGTACATGTAGTACAGTACACCCGAGTGCACATGGCTGCACACAACCCCCCTCCTCCTCCCTCCAGCATCCCTTGAAATCCAGGGTCTTTATTCCGTCATGCCTATCTTTTTTCATGGTTCTACCATACATGTACCGTATACCAGCATACCTGAACAGATTCCATGGGGCACCAAATTTACTGCACACTGATACCCCGAGAATAAAAGCTCTACCAAAATTGAGCACATCTGACATGCCTACATGTATTTAATCAGTGTCCTCAAATTCCTACCTAGTGTTTCATCGGAACACGTTCTCAGAAAGACACAGATTCTAAAATAGATACCTATATTATAGAAGCCTACATACAGTGTACCAGCAGAAATGTCAACAGTGACTTCAAACTGATTTGCACATGTGAAACACGGATTTTCTGTGTAAAAATGTCATAAAGACTACCCATTTTAAAATTTGGTCTACTCTTCAGTGTACCATGCTGTAAATTTGCTCAATAAAAAGGCTGCAACTTTGGGAATTTGTTCCATTCCACATGTTGATTTTTTGCGGACGTTGGTGTCGCTGAAAACATGCATACCATGCACACCTGCAGGTAGCCTTCGTTAGGGGTTCATCAATAGTCCAGGGCGTGAGCTACATGTAACACGCCTGTTGTCCATGGTCTATGGCACGTTTCTTCAGCGTAAACAGTGACCCCATGTGGCATGGATTTATGCAAATTAGCTTCAGCAGTATAAACGCCTTATGTCAAGCGCGACAATCAGCTTATGTTTTTCTTTATTTTTGCGCTGGATTTCCAGCTCAAAAATAAAGAAGAACATACCGTAAGGTGATCGTCGTGCTTGGTACTATACAATTGTTTAAAATAATAGGACAAATTTTGGTCAGGTCTCAAACGGTATCACCAATATTTTTTTGAGACCTTTGACAAAAAATGCCGCATTGACTGAATGTGGAACTGAAAAATATGTGTATATCGTTATGAAAGGAACAGCGTGGAAAATAGTCTTTATTTCAGTGTCATGCAGAAAATGTGACTTTTAGAAAGGTGGTCAAATACATCACTGCCTACTTTTTATTTATTTATTTATTTTATTTATTTATTTATTTTTTTAAAAATGGGGCCTTACAAATATTGCTAGTTCTTATTTTATCTTGTGTAACAGCTAGAATTTGGATACTATCAACTTATGCAGTCACATTATTGAGCAAAAATCTATACCATGTTTACACTGGTCCCGCACTCTGGATCAAGATTAATCCCCTGATAAGAATGCGTCAGTGTTAACCGCAATTATCCCAAGTGCTACGTTTACATTCTGTAGTTGATCTCGAGCGCGGTGCCAGAAGTTGCAGTCAAAGGTCATGCTCTATACAAGTACTGATCAATGTGTGCATGGGTTGTGCATGTACAGTGCACAAGGCCACTTGAATTTCGCGGGCTTTTCCCCCGCTACGACTGTGGAACGGACACGGCAGGATGCAGTAAAGATAAATTGCTTATCTAACTGCAAACTGATACCGAGCTTGGGATCGAACCCTCCGCCAACCCGAGACCAAAATCTCAGGGTCTGATCTAGGGCCAATTTGGTCCCGAAAGCGTTTACACTCAGTTTGTGATCCGGGGCTGATCCAGAGCTCGGTGTTCGACCCCGAGCTCGGGATCAAGTGTAAACAGGGCGTTATGGAGTCCCATTCTTCAGCAAAAGTATAGGGTCAAGACTGACTCATGTAACAGGAACACCATGCTTAAATTTCATGAAATAACCCTAGGACAAATAAATTCCATTTAAAGATCGTGGGGATAATATTTCACAACAGAATCACAGTTTTCTCAAGCCTCAGAAAATACAGCAATCCCACAGGCAAGTGGTATTGTGTAAATTTTTCCAAACTTGCAAATGCCCTGCTGACAGGAACAGGTGGAATTTCTCCAAATAATACCAGCAGAATCAATAATATTGATGGAAAATCCTGCAGTGTATCACATGATTCATGGGACTATCATGTCACTGTCACCTGATCGGTCTCGAGGCTAGGCGTTAAAGGGAAAATCACTATGAAAACAGTTTGAGGAAATTAAGTACAAGTATTACACTGATGCAAGCTCAGTGGAAATATTTTTTTTTTTGCAAGGAAAGGAAAATCACTTGTGAAAATATAACATTTGAAAGATTGAGGCAATGTCCTGGGGCCAATTTCATAAAACTGTTTAGCAGAAAAAAATTGCTTAATCTAAAAAATTCTTGCTTTATAAAAATGCGTTAATACTCAGAATTGTATGTCAACTTGCATTATGGGCAAGACTAGTCAATTGTAATACCCCCCCGGTAGGGAAAACCCACATAATCAAGCAGGGATTGAAAACCCAATCCACAAACTGTCCCAGATAACATTTTAACCCACGCCAAAGAGGAGCTTCAGCAAAGTACTATGACACCAACTCAATACTAACAGTAACTGTACATACTATATGTACATGTATGACAAATTATTTCAGGGCTGGGTTTGTGCATTGTAAGAGTCATCTTTATCTTTTGGCCAAGCCATACTGTGTAGAATGTCAACAGCGTGCATGCGCACAGCACGTGAACCAGTATTAAATATTGTCCAAGCCAGATGACTGCAGCATGACATTACTAATAGACTGACCAGTGGTTTGTACATGTACATGCACGTATAAATGACTATTTCTGACAAATATGCATACCGGTAATATAGAATGAGTAACACAGAATTGTGATAATACAGTTTATGCGAAAATATTTTAATCCATACGCGTTATTTAGGGCAAGCTTAAGTCATTATCATGTGCATATAGGTATGTATGTACATGTATGTAAATATTTATATAATTTTGTATTATTTGGTTTATTTTATACAATTTTATACAATTGGAGTGCATTGTTTTTAGGCAAAAATTTGATTGCAATAAAGCACCGAAGTAAATACATCACCTTTTGGGTCTTTCTATAAATTAGAGTTCCAAAAGTGTGACATTTTAGTGTCCCCTGTTACACTGATTGTTATTTTTCATACAAGAATCATTCAAATGGCTTTCAAACAATTTTTTTATGAACAGTACTTAATGTACTCGCTCTTTGAGATGGAAAATATTAAATAATGTGTCCTTAATTTACAAAAACGAGATGTCAGTGGTAACATACAGGGTACACCAAATATTGACCCCTAATTTACTGTATATTAAAGACCCTTTTGTTACATGCCCAGGCAATGGTTTTACACTAAAAGTCACTGAACTTTATTTAGAGCTGTGCTACACGGGGGGCATTTTGGCAACACAGACCATATTTTTGAGGAAATACCTTTGTCTGGTCTCAAAAACCCTGTGTATAAATACCAATGCTCGTAACCGGGACGGCCTAAAATGTAACAAGTGTCCGTCCCGGTTACTTACGAGCATACGGTCTGGTAAATGCCCTCACGCGACAGCTCACGTCGACATCATATAATGTAATACCAGTGGCAAAGTGCCGTAATATAGCATTGCTGTATGTACATGTACCGGTAGATGTGCCGTTTTTATTTCAATTCTTGATAATTTTACTATTTTGCCGACAGCATCCCCCACATACATGTACATGTACACACCACCGCCACCACCCACCACCCACCACCCCCCACCTTTAGTGACGCCGTTGGATTTCAAAAGTATTTATCTGCAGTACATTTTTAATTGCCTAGATACACATGTATGTCAATGTCCATGCTGGTAATTACACACAAACGTGACACCTGTTTTACACAAGGACCTGTCATTTCCACGTCCAACCAATATACATGTACATGTAATGTCTGCATATTAATGACCGCATTATCAGTCTCTTGGGACAGTTACACCTGAACGTACACAAGCTAATTTAATCTTACATGTAGTTGACTACTCCATTTCTGTGCAAATTGCATTGATGCTACACATGTGCAGTGTACATCTAGGTGCGAATCCACATACAATCGCGGACGTCCCTTTGTTCCTCTTTTGTTTGGACATAGTCTATTTTTCCTTACTCTCATTGGTTTTGTACAGGAGCGAATCGCGGACGTTCGCTTGCCAATCGCGGACGATATTGTTCTCTTTGTTAGACCTCCCTAAAACGTCCACGATATATACATGTACAGTGAGGTAGACATACCCGGTGTACCCACCTCTCACCGCAGACGTCTCATTGTTCCACTTTTGTTTGGACTTATCTAAAAACACAATTATGACTGTACAATTATTTTACAAAGCTAACAAAATTTGTGCTTAACAAATTTTGTTGCTAAACGGCACCATGAAATTGGCCCCTGTCCTACACCGCATGGCGGACCACCAGGAGAGGTGGTTATCGATTCACAGTAGGATACCCAGCATCACCAAAAATGTGTTGCTCCGTTGTTTCTACAGAGCCAGTGAACCTATAGAGCCTTTGCACGGCGGCCATGACAGGGGACAGTCATATTGTCACCGTGTGTCATGCATGAGTAGATGCTTTGTGGTTCTATTGTTAAATCATTTAAATAAGAAAACCTGCCCCCTGTCATGGCCGCCGGTGCAGAAGCTCTATTCTACACTGCACTAATGTACGTGCACACTGCATCACCCGGTAACCACTCCTCAGTGGAAACGCGCTGAATGACAAACAAATTGCAAACACCTCAGGTGCAAGAATAGATGTATACTGTACATGTACTCAGTGTACCGGTATGTGCAGCGGCTCACACCCTCTCTGAAATACTCTAGAGTACAGTGCTTAAATGCCACCTCGGAGTTCAACTGCAGTTTAAATTTCTGGAGCCTCCAGCACCTGCAACTTTACACAATAATGTCACTGGGGGATATTCTGAGCATTTGTAGATTATTTCTTGGTGGAATTCCTCCGAGGACAACAACATCACAAACTGATACAATAGGAAGGTATGGTAAGGATGACAATAATTAAGTTAATCGTTAATCCGAAAATACTAAGTTATTCCTCGTTGGAACGCTCTAATCCACCCGCGGAGGAATAAGTTACGCCAGCAAGGTGGCGTAACTTATTCTCGCGAAAAGTGGAGGAATAGCGCAAGTTGCGCCAAGGATAACGATCACCCCCTGCTGCGCCGAGTCGTAAATCTCCGTTGGAACGCATCTGACCTGCCACTTCCTGTAGTAGTTTATTCGCGCTGACATGCAGTACTACCGTACCCTCCATATCACCGTAATATCCACTTGTAATTCTAATGAGAGAACAACTGGAACATTGCTGCTAAAAATATCTACTCAAAATCGTGGATCAAATTGGCAAAGTCTGGAAATCCTCGCTTTAATAAATATTTGGGGTGACGAGGAATTCTGTCATGCTGATGATGATCCTTTCACAAAGGAGGTATTACGTTTAACAATATAATTTTTCTAAATTTAAGTTTGTTTTAACAGATTTATAGAAAGAACAAAGTATATTACATGTATTTACAATATCACTCTGCCAGTTTTGGGCAGCGATATTTGTGTGTACATACATGTACATGTATTTGTACATGTGCAAGTACTGGGCATTGTTTATTATGTTGTGCATGCATTTATGCGGCGCGGCGCCGTTTTCCCGCACGCGCGCGCACTTGCGTGACCGGAAGGTTACCTCAGAAATTTGGCATTGCATAACCTCAGAGGAAAAACTTGAGCCACTTTTATCGTGAAGTGCCGGCGTAACTTTTCTGTATGAACGCAAGCGTATTTTGGATTAAGGAATTATTATCTAAACAACCCAAGCGCAATTAAAAAAGTACCAACTTGTGCCTTCGTCTGAACGTACCCTTAGAAAGTAACCACTAAATCTACTTGACATTTTACAAGGGCATCACCCAGTTCTGGTAAAATCCATCACTCTGCCGTACAGGTGGTTCATGAAGCATCCTTTGCATGTACATTACCTTGACAAAAATGGGACCCCATATCCTATTTGTGGTTATTGCTGCATTAAGCAACATCCTGCTTCCATTAAAACCCTACAATTCATTATAATTTAATGGACTTGGCACACTTAATAGGGCTGTGGTCACTACTGTATTTATAAAGGATGAGTGCATAAATTGGTCAAGTTTTCTAATGTCACGAGCCAAAGTACAAGCATCTCCTATGATAATTTATCATCTTCCACCTTTCCACCCGGGAGAACAGAGGGAATAAACACTACGCAGACCCGACCGCCTCGACATCTCTTTATTAATTCACAGATTTTCTAAACATGTGTGAAATAAGGAGACAATTAGTATGATTTTATTATGAAAAGAATATTTAAGTCAAATTTGAGGCATTTTGCCTCAAATTTACTGTTAGTTGGAGAGAATGAATTTTCTTAGTGCCGGTTGGTGTAACTGAGCTGACAGACCAGCCACTATTAATCCCCCAAATTTTAACTTCATGAGTTGACTAAAAATCCGACTAAAAGTATTGATAGCAATGGTAACAAACGCCACATGATTTTTTTTTTCGTGTAAAATTGTACTTTGTGGGAGAAACTGCCAACTGAAAGTGTTTTTTATTAAATTGTCTGCAGACAATTTGTTTACCATTCATACTATTATACAACACAAGAAAATAATTCACGGATTTTTCAGGTTTTCTGAAGTACTGTATCACTGCATCTTACTGTATGTGGCTGAAATTTCTACATTATTCTTTAGTTAATACATAATGCTGTTGTCTCCATTTTAAAAAAGTTTTCCAATCATGCACAGGTACATGTACATGTAACGCGTCTTCATAATCAACCAGTACCAGCTACATAAAACAATCATCACATGCTGTACGTCCTGTAAAGTACATGTACAACTTAACATCACATTAGGGACCATTAGAAATGGTACGCGTACGGGAAACATTCGCGGCTGGGAAAAACAGTTTGCCCGGTTATTTTGTCTGCACAGCATAGGTAATGTGACTTTTTACATCAATATAACCATGTACATGTACACATCCGCACATTTCTTGAACAGCCACGCAAAATTGTGATATAACAACCCAGATTTTGCAAGCCGCACACGTTTCCCGGACGCGTACCATTTCTAATGGTCCCTAATATCAGCAATTTCTTCCTTCTACTGCTTAGAGCACAAAACATAGGCCTACATGAACATTATAACTGTTTTATTGCTTGATGCATGTAAATTTGTGATACATGTAACTTACGAGGAACAAGCTGTGTCGCCACTATAAAGGGCGTGCAAATTGCTGTACAGTACAAATGTCAACAGGTGAGTCATCCCTTCTGCGAGCTCACTGTCTCCATGGTAAAGGTATCTCTCATCCATGATACCAGATTAACGCTACATGTACATGTACACAGGCCTACTACAAATCAAAAAACATGTCCTATATTTGATCCTAAATAATGTTCTCATTTGCCAACGGATTTAAACCAAAATCTCAGATCATGTAAACAAGACCTGACAAATTTTATTGAGTATCATATTTGACACAGAGAAGGCTCTACATGTATACATTGTACGAAGAAAAAAATCAATCTCTGAATCTGCCACTTTCGACTGGCATTCTCCAATGTCAAGGGAATTGTCTACATGTATCCTCAGGTTACCATATTTCGCGCACATAAGCATTGTCACTGTTTTGATCACAACAAAGCAACCAAAAAGAACCTTTTGGCTCCTTTGTCAGATTCCTTATGTCCAACCCTACCTGGGAGTAAAATTTCAAGGAAGAGCAACGTCGCCGTACGACGCTAGCTTTGTTTTTGCAAACACGCGCAAAAGTAGACTTGCTAAAGTTACGTGACGTAAATTCGCGCACTAGTCACATGTCACACTACGGTGTCCCCAGTATCTGAAAATTATGCTTCTAGAAGAAGTGCTTTCTGAAACTATGATCCAGTACATTAAATAAAGACATCAATGAAAGATTTTATTTGAGTTTTGGAAATGATTGAGTCTTACAATAAAACTGCAAAATTTAGTTCTCGGACACCTACATGTATTACCAAAACCGGCAGTGAAGTTGACTGAAGGAGGACGGGGCCCAGACTAGACGGGGTGAAACCTATGGGTGGCTGTATTGCTGTTGATTTGATTGTTTTAATAGGAAAACTTTGTTTTTGTTTCGTCATGCTTGCTGTTCAATTGTTTATTCTCTTGGCCTATCTCCCTGGTGGGATATGGAGAAACTAAATTGTACATTTCTCAGTGAAATTTCTTGAACGTAAAAAGTTTAATTTATTTGTTGAAAACGCGAAAAGATATCAGCTCAGGTCAGACTTCCCTTTGATTTACTGAAATGCCCATCAAAAACAGTATTTCTAAAGTATTCCAGATGAAGCTTCCAAACGGTAGAATAAACCAGTTGAAATTGCAATTGTGAATACATATCCTGTCTTGCCCTTTTTTAAGTGATCACGACTTTTGGTCACCACGCTCCACCAATTAATTATGCAAATGTCCCCCTGGGCCCTGCAATCAAAGCTTTACTTTTTTTAATTAAAAAAAATAAACGAAATACAAAACGTGTAGAAGTACATGTATTTAAATTTCTTTTCGTGAAGAAACTTTTTTGTAAAATTACTAATTATTAATGAAAGTAGCATTACATTGTGTAATCCACATTGACTCAAATTTCTTAAGCAGTAAATTTCTTAAGCTTTTAAATATCACCCTCTCGAACAAAGCTGATGCAAGTTACTCATTAAAATTTGTCAGGCCTTGTTTACATGATCTGAAATTTTGGTTTAAATCCATTGGCAAATAAAGTTATTTACATATAGGATCAAAATTACATGTGGGTAATTTTTTGACACATACATGTAGTACTAATAAAGATGTGTTCACTGACGATACGTGACATTATTTCTTTGGAGCAAAATTTCTTTAAATTTGAAACAAGACACATTGTGTATAGGTAATTGTGCAAAACCATGTCTTGTTTGCCAAATGTACGTGCACCACCACCACCGTTGAAAGACTCCCATGCATACATGTACGTCACATGCACATTTTCTTCAGCAGTAAATCTGTGATGCACAGTGGAATTTGTGAGTCAACTCTTTTGAATCACAGTTTATTCTCATGGGTGCTATTCAGTATTCTATTGACATGCAAAGAAGAAATCTCGATACCATTCCAGGAATTTTGATTTTATATGCAGTAATCATAATGAGCCTTGCCTTTGGCTCAAGCTTAGTATTATTTACATCCAGGCCCCTCTCATATTGCCCCTAGCCGGCTTTAAATTTTGTTTCGAACTCGCCAACCACACCCTTGTTCATTTCTTAGATTATCTTAGTTTAATATTAATAATCGGAAAATAGTATTAAAGGCACAGGCTCGTCAGCAATGCTCGCTCGCCAAATTCGTGCCAAGAAATACGCAGCTCCATAGAAAAGGCATAGAGCTGCGTATTTCGCGGCACGGATTTGGAGCGCGCGCATTGCCGACGAGCCTCTGCCTTTAAGTAACGACAAATTCATGCTAAAGCACTTTTCGACTTGCACTCATCAGAGCAAAACGAAAGAATGTTTGTTAGCGTCACCACACCATTCCTGCGTTTTAGTCTAATGAGTGCAAGTCGAAAAAGTGCTTTAGCATGAATTTGTCATTACTTAATACTATTTTCCGATTTTGCAGTACCAAACACTTATTTATGAATAATCAGTTTAAAAATGAGAAGAACAAATTTGAATAAAATGGGACGTGTTGTTGGTTAGCCAAAGTTAGCTTCTATTCATGGTACACATGTTATCACTAAAATACACGTCAATCCACTAAACAGGAAGTTATAGTTTTTGATAGAAAAGGCACAATTTATGAAACGTAATCTTCCTGAAAATTCACCTTTCTGTTCCATTTATCCTGTTGGCAATTTGTTTCACTTCTATACAATATCTAACACTGTCTAACAGCGAAACCAACAAAACTGGAAAATGTTTTAATTTATTCAAATTTAATTTTCAAGGTGAAATCGTACCATTATGCTCAATTGCCTTGTTCACAATAGACTGCCGAAGTGAATACGTCACCTTTTGTTGGTTGCCTAGGCAATTGGATCTTAACTAAAAATCACTCAACCGTGTCCCAGTGCTTTTCCAACGGTACTTTTCCCGACGGCCATGATAGTTTAGATCCAATTGCCATGGCAACGCACGTCACACTTCGGCTGTCTATAAAGGGCTTAATCTTGGGATTGGCATTTCACACAAATATTCAACTCGTGTCAACCCCGAGATTGGATTTGCCCCGGGTTGAATTCAACCCTGTTCCAGACCAAGGTTGAACACCAGGCCAGGGTTACCCAGGTAAATTTTAACCCAGGTTGAGAGAGGACTAGTGTGAAAAGCCCCTACGAAGTGTGACTTTGAGCTTTAAAGGCAGAGGCTCGTCAGCAATGCGGGCGTGCCAAATTCGTGCTACGAAATACGCAGCTCCTTGCCTTTGCTATGGAGCTGTGTATTTCGCGGCATGAATTTGGCCCGCGCGCATTGCTGACGAGCCTGTGCCTTTAAAGCCGTGTCGGCATTGGACTTGTTTTTTGGAAGGTTTTACCGAGACAATGGTAAAATGAAAAATGGCTAAATTTTACTGCTGTCCGCATTTGGACTTTTTGACACAGTAAAATTTTACCGAGACCGTGGGAGAGCATGTGCAGTGTCCCTTCACAGTTTTACCTTCACGGCACGGACGTACGCTTCCCGGGCGCTTTTACCGACTCACTGTGTCCGCATTGGACTTTTTGTCTCGGGGAAAAGTTCCCTGGTCAATTTTCCCGGGCAGAAGTTGGCCAGGAAAAGTAACCGCTGGACTCGGGAAAAGTTACTGAGAGGAAAACGTCCTAGGCTGTCCGCATTGGACTTAAAATGGGAAAAGTACCCATCGTCTCGGTAAGTTTTCCCCAAAAAAAGTCCAATGCGGACAGGCCTTTAGGCACAGTGACCATTATAATCTTTCAAGTATGTCAAATGAGCAACCCGTTGTGTCTGTGTGTCACCTTTTGTTACAACGTTAGATAAATCCTACTGCCTTTAATAACACAATCTTTGCAGTGCATTACTGGTATAAATAACCCATGTACATTTGTAACAGTCACATGTACACCGGACAAAGTCCACTGTTTAGTAAGTACAGCACATGCAATGTATATACAGCAAATTATGAAGCCACACACTCGGCATACAGAAATAATTCCAATACAGTCCTTTAGAGTATGAATCCACTTGTGTAGACAAATCTGCATGGGCGCCGCCATGTTTGGAATTACCGGTATCAGTGTTTCCCCCAGAAAATTGTCAAACAGTACTGGTTTATGTACATGTACCAACCTTTTCACTCAACCTGGGGCGAACCCCGAGACCGCCCTGGGTTGAATTGCGAATGTTCAACCCTGCATTCAACCTCGCATCGTTTCACACTTGTTTCGCTCAACCCATATTTATCTCGGCCTGGGGCGAGTTCAACCCCGAGTTGGACGCTTGTGCGACACCAACCCAGGGCGAGTGATAATCGTGCGTTGCACTGTACCCTGCCGGAATCAAATACTAGTTGCAATTATTTGACTTCATGAACGCTTCAAATACTTCGTGTTCCCCTCTGCTGCTTGAAAATTTTCAAGTGTGAAACGGCACTTTTTTCC